>CM040122.1:149309711-149909711 GCA_022559845.1 Amorphophallus konjac
GTGAGGATGATCCTTCTTTCTAGCATCTTCCGGTCTCTTCGGCTCTGGTAGAGTAACCTTGTTGTTTGCGACAGCCCATTCGAAGAATATCCGAGTCCACTTCTTGGGAAAAGAGTAGAATTTTTTCATCTTGGCCCGCAAGGACGTGACTTCTTGCTGCTCATCTAGCTCAGCGGTTGGAGGGTTAGCCACTCCTCCTTCTTTTTCTCTTTATTGAGCGAACACTTTGAAATCAATTGTGTGAACTTCCTTGGGCAATGACCGTTTGTCAATAGACTTGTCCTTTTGGCATGTAACAGTTGGAGTAGAGGGAGAGCTGGAGATGAAGGCTTCAATCTCCGCGACCACATTATTTAGCCGGTAGAAAGATCATATTTCAATTCCGATCATCCTGCTAAGGATTTCCCGGCTCAGATTCTGCTTGCATATTTGCACTGCGTCTTCTAGATGTGGCGGCCGCTTGCATCTCATACTGAGATTCCGCCATCTTTTGATGTACTCCAGGGCTGACTCATCATGTCTTTGCCTGGATGCATACAGCTCGGCCAGTGTGACCTCTCTTTCAGCAACATAGAACCGCTCCCAGAACTTCCGTTGCATAGCTGCCCAATCGCTTATAGAGCCGGCCGGTAGATTGGAATACCATTCAAAAGCCAGGCCTGTCAGTGGGGACCCGAAGAACTTTAGCAGGTAGGCTTCATCTATCGCCAGATCGCCCATTACTGTCATATAGTAAGTAATATGCTCTTTAGGAGAGCCCTGCCCGCCAAACTTTTCAAATTTGGGCGGTTTGTTGATGCCAGGCGGGAGCCTCTTTGCGGCATACTGTGACGAATATGGCACCTTGTAATCATCAAAAGTGCTGATATCACCATCTGCCCTCTCGGACAGCTTCATTTCAATTAGTTGTTCCACCATCGATCTATTTACCATGGTTGGGTCCACCAGCACCGAGTGGCAATGTGCAGAATGCTTTATAGAGGGAGTGAGTAGTGCTTCGACATGAGGCGTTGACGGCTCCGTTGGTGGCAACTGCTGCACTGGTGGAAGAGCTAGTTGCACCAAGGATGGCTGTAGGGAATGTGGCTGAAGAGCGGCCTTGCCATAGCCTATTACTTGAGAAGTAGTTTGGGGTGTAGCATTGACCGGGTTAGGAACTTCTCGGGATGATTCAGCATGCACGTCCTGTTGCCAGGGAAAAGAGGCTTGTTCATTTCTTTCATTCAGTTGCCTCTTCAAGGCTTCAATCTCTTGCTGGTAATTTTGTAGCATCATTAAGATAGCTGGGTCTTGCGCTGCCATAGCAGAGGTACCCTTGAATGCTTCGCCCGAAACATCTTGAAACAAGGCTGGCAGAGTAATCTCTTCTTCTTCAGAAGTCACCATGTTGACAGTTGAAGTAGTGATAGTTTGCTTTTCTTTGGCTGCTTCGAGCACTTCTCTTGCAGCTTTGCCTCTTCTTGTCATTAGCCCGGGCCTTTCAGCTAACTTGGCCAACTCTTCTGGTTCTTCGGGTAGGGCCCCATATCTGCTAGCCACCCCTGCCATGTTGCAAGTGAGGACTTGGGTTCTTTTTCTTTGCCCCCAGACTGTCTTCTAGACTTGACTGGGGAAGGTTGACTTTTCAAACATTGATATCCTTTTATTCTCTTCACGCTGTGGAGAAGCTTCAGAGGACTTGGCTTGCAAGCCATCTTCATATTCATTCATGAGTGACACCATTCTTCTTCTTTCTTTGCCTTCTTCTTTTCTTTCGGCGCTAATGGCGCGGAGTAGCCTTTGCCGACTTAGGAAAGAACTTTCTAAGCCATAGAAGTAATCCCTGACCACCTTGGTCATTTCTCCTTGACTGTGCCCTAGAGAGAGGGCAGGAATTAATAGTTGGTCTTGCATCGACGGCATGTAGGAGGGCCGCGGTAGTCTAGTAGCTCCGTTCGATCTTGTCGAACGTCGGAGAACATTGGTATGCATGGCACAGACCCTATGAGCGGGCGGAGAGGCCACTGGCATGACCTCTTCTTCCTTTGGTTTAGCTTTATTGCCCCCACACCTAGGGTCCTTGACAGTTGATATTGAATCTTGCGGGGTCGAAGCTGGGCCCCGGGTCCTCTTGAGAACCCAAATTTGCTTGAATTTTGGTAGCTTGGGAGCTAGCTTCCCCCGGACACCCATGTCTAGATTGGCCTTCTGGCTTGCTAATGCCTGGAAGGCATTGTGAACGGGAACTGCCTGGATGATATGATCCGGCAAAGCTTCAGCACGGCGGCCGTTCAGATAAACACGAACGCCACCAATTAGAACAGACTTCCCAGAAGTCGAGAGTCGGCCTCGGGAAATAGCAACAACTCTTCTTCTTTGGTTCTTCTTCTTCTTGCGCCCGGATGCCTTGTCACTGGCGGGGACAGCATGTTAGTCTGTGTGGTGGACAAAGCATGAGATAGTATGGCGAGACGGAGTGGTTCCCCGCGGACAGCTTGCCTTTGCAGGGGCTACGGCCTTGGCCGCAACAGTCTTCTCAGCTTCCTCATCTTCGATCCTAAGCAGGCCGGTGAAGGTGACTCCGAGAAAGTTAGGGAACCCCACCACTGGTGGTAGAGTTCAGAAAGCAGTGGGCACCACCAGGTACCCGTGCTCCGCGTGGGTAGCGACCACTTGAGGGCCGAATGCAAGCGCGACAAATCCGTGAGCCATTGAGATCACTTTAAATCAGAATGAGCAAACTATCAGTATTTTGGGGAAGGCCTCCAGGCCTTCTACTTTGACGAAGAGATGAAGGGAGACTCGGTCCCACCGGGCGTGCCAGCTTGTGGGAATGGATTTATTCTTTATTTGGTTGGTTTATTAGGCGTGCCAGTCACCGGAGTGACAATTTTATTGTGCGCTCGATCTGACTCAGTCAGTCGATTGTGAAGTCCGAGTCGGGACTGGAAGTCCGTCATACCATAAAGGCTATGACGTTAATTATGCCCTTCCAAAGAAGGACAACCCTTCATTAATCGCCAAAGTAGAAGTATCCCAGGGGCAAAACCAATGTGATAAGTATGCTCATTCATTTGCAGGATAGAAGATGCATGCGATTATGCAAAACGAGATATGACATATTAATATACGGAATAAATCCGGCAGCATATCCCCTTATCTTAGACTATGCCAAGTGCGAATATAGGACATCCATTCACGGAGTGCCGAGATGGACGCCAAAGGAAAGATGGGCGTAGCCCGAGATCCAAGAGGATCTAGATGCAAGGGGACAATGTCCATTATCATGGTATTTATTGATATCCCCTTAAGAAACTATTGGAGGGCATGCAATTGCAGAACTCCAAGAGTCAGCAGGGTTAGAAGAAAACATCGCGGTCAAACGGTATAATGTGGGGGTAAAACCCCATTAATTTATCTCCCTTAGACTTGGATGAAGAACTATGATTCCCCATGATATGATGAAGGTTGGCATGAAGGCTAATGAGGTTGGGACATTAGGTTTAGACTGAGTTTAGGGCTCATTAAGGTTGCTGGGAAGTTGAGTATTTGAATAGTAGATGGTATTGAGATGAACCGGCACGGAGGGTTGCCAGCGCGAAGATGAACCGGCGCGGTGGGGTCCCGGCGCGATGATGAACATGGGGATATCGGGGCGGCAAGTGTTCCGGCACGAAAGCAAATCGGCGCGGCTGGGTTTCCGGCACGAAAGCAAACCGGCATGGCCGGGTCGGCACGGCCATCTTGCCGGCGCGCCATTCACCCGGCGCGAAAGTGGCGCCGCGAGGAGGTCACGTCGGGAGGACTGGTGGCGCCGATAGTTAGATATTTATTGGCCTTTCAAATGCCGTGAGGGCTTGGTGAGTCTGAAAGGATATTCTGCGTTCGATTGGGACTTCATGGGCTCTGGCAATGATGTTTAAGTGAGCTAAAAAGAGGAGAGATTCATCCATAGAAGGTCTAGGGAGACCATGTAACAATCGGTGGAAAATCTCATAATGGCTATGTTCCCCTTTTCAGTGGGTAAAGGACCATGAGATAGTCTGCCTCAGGTCTCTGCCACATAGCCGGGAGTTAATTCATCAGCTTAACGAAAACATCACACGATATAACAAAGCAAGGATCGTGAATGAATTTCGGCAGCATCTCCCCTTATTTTGGACTATGCCAAAAGGGGAGTATATGACATCCATCTACGAGTGCCGAGATGGAAGCCAAAGGAAAGATGGGCGTAACCCGAGATCCGAGAGGATCGAAATACAGAGGGACGGTGTCCACTCATCGTGGTGTCTCATTAATATTCCCCTAAAGGGACCAGCGGAGAACATGCAGTGGCAGAACTCCGTGTCCCGACGGGGTGATCGAAAAGCTCGAAAAATAAATTAAATCATAATGTGAGGGCAGAAACCTCATTACTGTAGCTCTTAAAGGTCTCGCGAGATCAAGATGGGCCTATGATAGTCAATAGGGGAAAGGCTCGTGATTTGGCGGATGGATATATTTAATGGCTAATTCATACACCCATGAACATTCATTAGTATGCATATTTAAGTGGCTTGGCTGTTGTTACCTTGGCTAATTCATGCATGCACGTAGGTTTATTTACGTATGTAATAAAGTGGGTGGGCCAATGCAGGTAGCTTGGCTAATTCATGTACACGTGCATGTCTATTTGCATATATGGTGGAATGAGCAAGTTGCATGTGAAAGATGGGCTACATGCGCCTGCGTATGTGGACGTGGGAGTCAATGAATGGGATGGCGGCTGACACACCCACATGGCCTGACTGGGAATGTTTAAATAATATGGCTCATTGGAGAATGCAGGTAGCGGCTGGGCGATGGTAACATGATAGCCTTTAAACACATGCGCTTGGATTATTTCTACAAAGGCTAATATGTTCAGGTGATGCGGCGGGGGTTCATGCTCTCGGCAGCAAAAGAAAGTGAATTGGCGTGACAGCTTCTCAGGGCGTCAACCGCACCGAGAGGCCATCGCGCCGAGATCACAAAGTGGCGCCGACCCAAGGCATCTTGAGCCGAGTGGGTATTTGCACGCCAGTCGAACGTTCAGTAGCGAACAAACATTGAATAGATAGAGAAAAGAAGGAGAAGGAACTCATGAGAGGGGGAGAGATTTAATTATTTCAGGGAGATGCTACGGGAAGCAGAATGTCCCGTGGAGCAGTGGAATCAACCCAAACGGAATTCAAACTGAGTAAAGCTCGGTAGCTCGGCAAACAAAACAGAATAAGCTGCCGCTGAAATAGAGTATTGAAAAATCAATATGTCCAGGTATCTTACTGTGTCTCATCCACTTAGAGAAGGAGTAGAGAGCATGTCACACATTTGACAGTCCCTGGTGTGAGCGACGTCACGCGGTTCGGGGAGTGAAGAAGACGCGGAGCGCGCGGGCTCCTCTTTGTTTGCTGCAACACAGAAATAAAAGAAAAAAGAAGGGGCCACCACGGGAGATTGCTCCGGCGGGGCGAGCGGGACAAATGTAATATAGCAAGATATGGGGGTTAAACGGCCATAGCGGGAAGTGACTCGCCGCGGCCTCGGGGGGACGGGAATGGTGCAGAAATTAAATAGCAAGAATTGAAACGGCCATTGGGGAAGTGACTCGCCGCGGCCTCGAGAATATGAGCAGAATATAAAGAGAATGTAAGAACGGGAATTTAAACGGCCATTGGGGAAGTGACTCACCGCGGCCTCGAGAACAAGATGTGATCGCCAGGGGCCAAAAGACCCCAAAATAAAGAAAGTGATTGCGCCTACCTCAAGAGCTTCCTCCCCCTTTGGCCGGCCGATGGAGAGGGCTTTCCTTGGGTACCCTTGCAAAACAACGACAAACAAGTAACGAGTGGATTAGAAAGATGAAGGTGTAGTATTCAAATCCTTGTGATAAAAATAATGAAATGATGGCAAGACACACACCTGGTTGGTGTTATCTTTTAAACCCCTCTCGGACTCGAGTAGGAGGAAAATGAGATGATGGATGCAAGAAGTATATAAGAAGAGGCGCCCTTATGAAGAGGGATAGAGAATGTGAGATGATGAATGCAAAAGAACTACAAAGAAAAGGAAATGATTGGCTTATTGGATGTGCCGATGGTGAAATCCGGCGGAGCTCCGGCAGCGTAGGGACGATGTGGAAGTGCGGTGGATGAAGACGACCTTCCTCTCGCGAGCATGGGCACCTGAGAAGTCGGCAGAACTTCCACCTACAAAAGACCCTACGGGTTAGAAATGACTCCGGTAGCCTCTGGGCTCCGGCAGCCTATCGGATCTATTAGAAGCTCTTCCAGAACTGAGGGGGTGGGCCTCTATTTATAGGGCTCCGGAGGGTGGAGGCGTCCAGGACCCTGGACACCTCCATCATGGTAAAAAAGATATTTTATTCTATTTTTATTCATTTTTTTAGAATATTTTCATGGAGGCGTCCAGGGTCCTGGACGCCTCCATAAGTCCCACCGAACTCCACCGAAAGTCGCACGCGGTTTAACACAACGCGTGGTTTTGGAGCGGCGACCCGTGATTTGGAAATGGGCGCGTCCAACCAGCTGGACGTCTCCACAATTTGGATTCTTTCACACACGACAAACCGTCGTTCGATGGGCGGCGCCCCGTGAGTGAGTTGATGGAGGCATCCAGGGTCCTGGACGCCTCCAAGAAATTATAATATTATATATATATATATTTGTTTTTTTATGCCAACTGTCATATATATATATATTTTTTATTTGTTTTCATGGAGGCGTCCAGGGGCCTGGACGCCTCCATTAATATATATATTTTTTCATTTTTTTGGGGTTTGAAAAATAAATAAAAATAATGGGGGCGTCCAGGAGCTTGGACGCCCCCATGAAGACCCGCCTGGGTCCTCAGACGAGGCGTTGGCAGCCGCTCGGCAGATACCCTTCCTGGTTCCGATGCGTCTGACTGGTGTTGACGCCGTCCGAATGCTGCGACGAGACGGTTCCAGATGCTGACAAGGGCGGAAGAAGACTCAAGAAAAGGAAGCACTCGAGTAATTCAAAATGCGTAAGCCGTCGCGGGGCGTCGTATAGTAATATGAGACTTTCTCAGGAGACGTCAGGAATGGCGTGTCTACAGCTGCCCCGCCTTGGCGTCTGCTTTGCAAGGGAGCGACACGTAGTGGTATGGTATCGAAGTGGAGTGAAGTGGGAGCGGACTGATAAGTTGATGCCAAGGTGTGATGAGACACGCTTTTGACGTTACTGTTTGGAATCTTTCTCGAAGTTTCAATGAGGCGACCTTGAAGGAGGTCTTTCAAATATTGACGATTGCTTGGACAGAGATCAAATAAGGGAGGGTGAGATGTGTGCTCAGGCACGAAAAATAAAGGAGACCAACTTCTCGGTGTGGAAGTACCTGGGTCATAAACCCGCAGGTTTCACCTTTGGTGAGCGGTTACCAGCCAATGTGGAAGTGCTGCGGCCAAGGTGGGTCAAACAAGGTAAAAAGCAAAGGAATATCTGAGGGTCTGTCCAAACAAGGGTCTCCTTTGGAAGAGCAGCGTAGGGCCGTTTCAAGGAAACTCAGTATTTCATTCGGAGTGGAATATCTCATATTTGTAAGAATTGAAGCACAGCGACTTTCGCAATTGAATCACTTGAATGATCTTCCACAATAAATCAAAGTCCTATATGAATGCATGATGGGTTAAAATAAAAATTTAAAACAAACTAAAATAGAAAATAGTCAAGGATAATATTGTCAACTTGTTAAGAACGGGTCAGGATACCGATCCGGTGAGCCGACACTGGGCTGGGGCCCGTTTATCCGCGCACCAACTCACTGAATGGAACCGTCGTCCCCATGCTATCTCAAGTTAACGGCCTATCCGTACAACCCAAATTCTTCCGGGATCATCACCGTTTTTGTTGAAGGGGAACTCAAATCCCATATTCGTTCGGGCCGCAAGGTCCTTGACATGTTCTAGTAGCGTAGGTATCATATACTACGATGCATGACAAGGTGGGACCAACCAATGAAAGGCGGGACAGGAGATAGGACAAAGACGTCCGTTAGTAAAACCTGCACAGGCCAGCATGGATTAATAACATCAGAAAGTAACAGAATCGCACCCCAATGGAAAGGAGATCTAGCCAAAATCCTGACATTGACTGCTGATGTGACATGTTCTGTCCTGTAGCGATCTTCCCTTCCTATAAGAACTCCCCTTAGGCTAGTTCATTCAAATGCACCAAGGTGCGTTTTGGAAGCTCAAGAGAGGAAGGAGAGGAGAATCTAGAGATTTCATGATAGAAGGAGAGTCTTCCCGCGTTATGAAGAGGAGCAGGCCTAGCAGCGAGATCAGGCGACTCTCCGACCTCGAGGGTTATCTGAGTGGGACGATCATGTCGCATATGGTAAGCTGATTCTTTCCAAATTTCTCCACGTGAACCTTCTTCTTACTTCCTTCATTTCTTCTTCTTTCTTTTCTCTTCCATCCATATCCACTCTTCCCAGGTCCGAGGAAGTTTTCCAAACTGCCATGGCTTTCAAAGCTAACTTCTAACATCTCCATTGGCATGAGGGCCATACTCTTGAAGTGGCATCTGCAGGGGCTCCTTATTCACGCCAAACACTACGAGAAGATTCGTATGGACTGGGCGGATATGGGCGCACTAGTGGAAATCTGGCATCCCCAGACCCACACTTTTATCTTCCCGACCTTCGAGGCAACCATCCTCCTCGAGGAGGTGGAACTTCTGCTCGAATTGAAGAAATTCAAGAGTGACGGGAAGGTGAAGGCTATGTGGATGCTGACACGGGGGACTTCCGAAAGCATCCTTGGAAGCTTCATGCCGCCCGACGCAGCCCGAAAGGTTCGTACTCAAAAGGGAATTGATTTGCAAAAGCTCGCGGAATGGGTCATGGAGGCCCTCAGAGGGTTACCAGATGATGACTATTTGGAGGGAATCATGAAAGGGTTCACCATTTGTCTGGCGGGTGCTCTCTTGTTTCCTTATACCGACAACATGGTGGAGGAAGACCAACTTAGTGCCATTCGCGGAATCTGGAGTGGAAAGAGGGTGGGATCCGCTGTCCTTGCCTACCTATATAGTGGCCTTACTGCCTCGAGCCTGGGTAAGCCTCCTTTTGGTTGCGCACTTGTCTTGAATTGCTGGCTTGATTTGCATTTCAAATTTGATCACCATGAGGGAATGCCAACCGCTTCGAAGCTCTTCCAACAAAGCCCGCTTCATCACATAGTCGACGTGTTAGCTTTGGCGGCACTGTAGCGAACCGTGTTCCGTGGCTAAAGAAACGTGAAGACTGGCGGTCCCACTTTCGAACCATGACACAAAGCTTCTTTACTTGCGCACCGGCATGTCTACTTTCGCTCGAGCTCCTCATGAGGCCTTCCTCTGAAGTTGATCTCCAACTGATCGGCGCAACCGAGTTCGTCCTTTATAACGCGCATCGATGCTGCCTCCAGGTCGGCATTCCACGCCATTCATTCCCAATATCGATTGGCATCGTTCCTTTGAAGAAGAGGGAGTTGGGCACTGAAGCAGACGCGAAGGAAGCGAAGGCCGTCAAAGCACCCTGGAAGACAAGTGTTGCGGGAAAGGCCTTAGCGCATGTGGGGGAAGAATGCGAGCTGTGGAGGGCTTATGTAACCGAACTGGGGAAGTTAAGGCCTAAGGCGCCTAAACCCCTGATGTAGCTCATTCTACTTTTCTGATGGAATAAAATCTGACATTTGGATGTTTTGGACTCTCGTCCCCTTAATTATTATTTTTTTTATGATTTTTCTCTTTCTTTGTGTTTTTATTTTGTGCTTTTGTTTGGATTATATACATACTCTTGTCTTATTTCTCTTTTATTATTTTTTTTGAAATTTTTATTATGGGGGCGTCCAGGGGCGTGGACGCCCCTAAGTTTTTATTTTTCGTTTTGAAATTTTTATTATTTTTTTGGGGGCATCCGGGGTCCTGGACGCCCCTAATTTTTTATTTTTTAATTTTTTTAGTTTTTGTTTTGGGGGCGTCCAGGCGCCTGGACGCCCCTAATTTTTTGAATTTTGAAAAAAAATAAAAAACGTGGGACGTCCAGGCACGTGGACGCCCCAAATAAGTTGGATTCTATATATATGGGTGGCCTCCCCCCCTGGCTCATTTACTGTTCATTCAGATGACCCAGTCAAACCAGACGACCCATTCTTAGTCCCAATGGAGCAAGGAGGCCCGAGCCAGGGTGGAGAGAAGCGGAAACGACGGGCTCGTCGTCCGAGGAGGCTGAGGGATGATGCCGACGAGGCTGCTGCGGCGGAGGAGATTGCCGTGGAGGAGGAGGCTCCTCCTTTGGCCGTAGAGGCTGCAGTAGATGCTGGCGATGCGGGAGAGGACGATCACGACCCGGTAAGCCCTTCGGAACTTCAATCTGTTGGTTTAATAGGCTGGATAGGCGGACGAGAGGACGTGTGGTGAGGGCCGGTGAGTGAGGGAAGGAGGCGTCCAGGGGCCTGGACGCCTCCACATTTCTTTTTTTTTCTTTTTATTTATTTATTTATTCACGTAAATAATAAAATAGAATTAAAAATAAGGAGGCGTCCAGGACTTAGGACGCCTCTATGATAATATATATATATTTTATTTGTTTTTGTTTTTGTTTTTGGGTTTTTCTAAAAATAAAATAAAGAAAATAAAGGGGAGGCGTCCAAGGTGTTGGACGCCACTAAAAAAACATAAATATTTTTTTAAAAAAATAAAATAAAATAAATAAGTAGCATATATAGTGTTATTGTTTATTACTATCCATGATGTTGATGTGTTCTTTGGTTGGTTTTGTGGTGTGCAGGGCGTGATGAAGAGCCGGATCAGCTGGTCCCTAGTGGTGGCAGCATACCGTGGGCTGCCGGACTTCCAGAGGGCGCGTGTGGACGCCATGGGTTTTGGAGCTTTCCTTAGGATCGAGCCCTTCCGACTCGACCTTCCTCTTATCCAGGCTTTGAGGGAGCGGTGGCACGCGCCGAGCCGGGCGTTTCTGATGCCCTGGGGACACATGGTGCCGACACTAGAGGACGTGGCTCGGATCACCGGGCTACGAGTTGACGGAGAGGCGGTGAGCGGGGTCACCTACCCCGACTACCGAGAGAGTGCCCTGGACCTGCTGTGGTTAGAGACGAGCGTGATTGATAGAGATAGCAGGGTAGTCGGCCGAGTGGAGATCATGGAGGCGCTCGGATTCGGTGACCCGCGCCAGCGGGTTAGCGAGACTAGAGCGGAGTTTCTGGCACGACTGGAGGGAGATGCCAGTGCAGCTTTCACCCAGGACCCGAGCGAGCGGGAGCTGGTGGATCTAGACCTCCGGAGGTTCCTCTTCTTCTTCCTGGGCCGCCTTCTGCTGGGGACGAAGGGGGATGGCATCCACTGCCGCTTCCTCGGGATCCTGCCGGACCTTGACAGAGTGGGGCACTACGCGTGGGGAGCGGCTCTGCTTGCCCATTTGATTGCTAATCTCTCCCAGACTTCAGAGAGGGAGACGATAGTCAGCGGCTTCGCACCTTTTCTCCAGGTACACAATTTATTTATGCATTTTACCGTAGTTAAATATGCAATTACTCGTGCTAATGATGTATGATGGATGCAGGTGTGGAGTTATTACTACTTCCCGATGGGAAGGGCCAGGCAGGGGAACGGGAGAGCCATTCCTCTAGCGCGACAGTGGAGGCCGGTCGTGGTAGCGGCACCACACAGCTACCAGCTGGCGTCACTTCGTCGGGAGCTGAGTGAGTATCCCGAGGCCATGGTATGATGCGTATGATTTTTTTGTGTTTTTATGCATGTGACTGAATGGTAACTAACATGATGTATGTATGGTGATGCAGGTGGTGTGGAGACCCTACCTGGGCATAGGCGACGCTGGCCAGCCTTGGGTTTTAGCGGGTCTTCCTCGTTTCGGGCGGGACGTGTGGGTCCATTGCCTGAACGAGATCGAGTCGCTTCGGCTGAGGCTGGTTATGAGGACGTTGGGGCTAGCCCAAGAGTGGGTCGATGTAGATCAGCCGGTCCGCATCGGGCGGAAGACCAAGGGGAAGGCGAAGATCGTGGACTAGCGTACGCGCTTCCTGGCACAGTACCAGGACTGGCAGTAGGGAGGGGTCCCAGTGGTGTCCCATGTGTAGACACGCCATTCTTGACGTCTCATGAGAAAGTCTCATATTACTATACGACGCCCCGCGATGGCCTACGCATTTCGAATCGCTCGAGTGCTTCCTTTTCCTGAGTCTTCTTCCGCCCTTTTCGGCATCCGGAATCGTCTCGTCACGGCATTCGGACGGCATCAACACCAGTCGAACGCATCAGGAGGTTCCGGAACCAAGAAGGATATCTGCCGGGCGGCCGCCGACGCCCGATCTAAGGACCCGTGTGGGTCTTAATGGGGGCGTCCAGGCCCCTGGACGCCCCCATTTTTATAATTTATTTTATTATTTTTCTCACGGCCCAAAAATAAATAAAAATATATATATATTAATGGAGGCGTCCAGGGCCCTGGACGCCTCCATAAAAACTAATAATAATAAATATTTATAAAATGCCAGTTGGCATAAAAATAAAATAAATAAAAAATACATATTAATGGAGGCGTCCAGGCCCCTGGACGCCTCCATAAAAATAAATAAAAAAATTAAAATGCCAGCCCTTGTATAAAAGACAAAAGAAAAATAAAAAAATAATAATAAACTTTTGGAGGCGTCCAGGCCCCTGGACTCCTCCATCAACTCACTCACGGACGACGCCCACCGAACGACGGTTTGTCGTGTGTGAAAAAAGCCAAATTTAGAGACGTCCAGATGACTGGACGCGCCCATTTCTGAATCACGAGGCGCCGCTCACAAAACCACGCGTTGTGCCAAACCGCGTGCGGCCGTCGTCGGTTTTCGGTGGACCTGTTAGAGGCGTCCGGGACCCTGGACGCCCCCATAAAAGTATTCTAAAAAAATCAATAAAAATAGAATAAAATATTATTTCGGCCCTGATGGAGGTGTCCAGGGTCCTGGACGCCTCCACCTTCCGGAACTCTATAAATAGAGGCCCACCCCCTCAGTTCTAGGGGAGCTAAGCAGTGATCCGATAGGCTGCCGGAGCCCAGAGGCTACGGAGTCATTTTTCTAACCCGTGGGTTCTTTTGTAGGTGGAGGTTCTGCCGGCTTCTCGGGTGATTACGCTCGCGAGAGGGAGGTCGTCTTCATCCACCGCGCTTCTACGTCGTCCCCACGCTGCCGGAGCTCCACCGAATTTCGCCACCGGCACATCCAATAAGCCAACTCTTTCCTTTTCTTCGTAGTTCTTTTGCATTCATCATCTCGCATCCATCATCTCATTTTCCTCCTACTCGAGTCCGAGAGGGGTTTAAAAGATAACACCAACCAGGTGTGTGTCTTCCCGTTATTTCGTCATTTTTATTGCAAGGATATGAATACTACACATTCATCTTTCTAATCCACTTGTTATTTGTTTGTCGTTGTTTTGCAAGGGTAACCGAGGAAAGCCCTCTCCGTCGGCCGGCCGGAAGGAGAGGAAGAAGCAACCCGCCATCTCCCGCTCTTGAGGTAGGCGCGATCACCTTCTTATTTTGGGGTCTTTTGGCCCCTGGCGATCACACCTTGTCATCGAGGCCGCGGCGAGTCACTTCCCCAATGGCCGTTTAAATTTCTGTTTCCTATATTCTCTTTATATTTTGTTATATTCTGCTTATATCATCGAGGCCGCGGCGAGTCACTTCCCCAATGGCCGTTTAAATTTCTATTCCTATAATCTCTTTATGTTTTGTTATATTCTGCTTATATCATCGAGGCCGCGGCGAGTCACATCCCCAATGGCCGTTTAAATTTCCGTTCTTATATTCTCTTTATATTCTGTTATATTCTGCTCTTATCATCGAGGCCGCGGCGAGTCACTTCCCCAATGGCCGTTTAAATTCCCGCTCTTTGTATCCTCTTCATATTCTGTCATCTTATTATCTGCTCATATTCTCGAGGCCGCGGCGAGTCACTTCCCCAATGGCCGTTTCAATTCTTGTTATTTAATTTTTGCACCATTTCCGTCCCCCCGAGGCCGCGGCGAGTCACTTCCCGCTATGGCCGTTTAACCCCCATATTTTGCTATATCACGCTTGTCCCGCTCGCCCCGCCGGAGCAATCTCCCGTGGTGGCCCCTTCTCTCTTTCCTCTCATTTCTGTGTTGCAGCAAACAAAACAAACAAAAAAGAAGGAGCCCGCGCGCTCTCCGCTTCTTCCTCTTCCCCGCACCATCGAACTCCGAACCGCGTGACGTCGCTCACAGATTGGCGATCACGGTGGGACGTCTACTGCTTCCTCTCGGCTACCCTTGCAAGTTCGGCACCACCCGTGCCTCTCCACCTTGGCGCCCACGCGCGCCCCCGTTGTGCTCACGGCAGCACCGTCAGTTCTGATTGGTTCTTTGTTTATTACATGTTTGTTATTTCTGTTGTTTTCCCACTCCATATATCTGTCAGCATTCCATTGCATACATCCATTCCTCTTTCTATCTCTTTTTTCATTTTTTTGAGGATCACCCTTTCCCGGTGAAGGAAGGACTCTCCGTTTGGGAATTCCTCTCAACGGACTAGAATCTCCTACACTGGGACCTCCGTAAGTCCCCGACATCGAAGAATCTCCTCTTCGTTCACTGGGCTGGTTGTACCATTGAAGTTCCCCGGAGTTAGTCATTTCGTTCGTGGTGAGACGAGAGACCCTAGCTGACACGGCGGTGAAACAAAAATAAACTAGGGTCCCATTCTTGTGTGAACTTCGGATCTCGCTAAAAACACAAAAAAAATCATCAAAATCAAAACACAAAAAAAAGGGCGTAAAGGCATCCACTTGTTTGATAATCTCTGCTACCTACTTGCTAGTGTATGTTTTTGCGTTCTGGGAGAACTGTGAGCATGTCTCACGAGTCTTCTGAGGAAAACCACCCTAGCCGTGGTTTGACAGCCGACCCGCGAGTCTATGCTATGGACTCGGGTCCTTCTCATGACCCCTCGCATGAGGTGCATGTTACTGCCGGGGACACGTCCCCGCCACAGGATATCACTTCCTTACTGGGCGTCCTCGCCAACACGGAGCTTACCTCTGAACAGCTCCGGGCCTTCCAGGCCATTCTAAAGGGGAAATCTGTTTCCCCCACGCCCCAGGAATCAACTCCGGCCATCGCACCTCTCCAAGAGTCCGTGCAGGCCATTCCATCTCCTTCATTGGCGCAAGCCATCCAGTCTCCCTCGCTTCAAGGACAAGCGAGCCAACAACCTCCCTCATTCCAATTCCCGTCACAATCTCAAACTCCCGGTGTTCCTCACACACCGTTTCAGCCAGGGCCAACTGTCGGTGGTCCGACAGTTCCCTCTCATTCCGGGTTTCCCCCTCAAGTCTCCGGGAGACAGTTTCTCCCCCAGTGGCAAGTGCCACCTTCACCCCCAGAGGAGCTCGCCCAATCGCTCCTCAATAGGTTCAATCGCATGGACGAGCAGTTTCAAAATCTAAGAAGGATGGTGGACGTGAAAGCCACCCCGGAGGTTGCTTTGCCAATCCTCCCGTCATTCATCTTCCTCCCTCCGAAATGCCCACGTACCGCAGATACAATGGTACCGGCAACCCCTTCATTCACCTCAAGGACTTCATGTATGAGTCCTCCTATTGGCAAAACGATCAGAGGTCCCTGGCATACCTCTTTCGGAGATCATTGGATGGTCCCGCGCTTGAGTGGTTCTATTCTCTGGAGCCCCGCGAGGCCGAGAATTTTGAAATAGTGCAGAGAAGGTTCTTGCAGAAATATAGGGATAGGGTCGGTCCCTCACTCTCCATTACCGACCTAGTGGCCGAAAAGATGAAACCCGACGAGGATTTTGTCCGATATGCTGATAGATGGAGGTCTCTGGCGGAGAGAATAAGGGATACCCTCTCCGAGCCCGAACAAGTGAAAATGATTGTGTCTAATGCAACCCCACAGTTCAGACATGTCCTGGCCATGAATAAACTGACTACAATGGAGGAACTCTATGAAAGGGCCCGATACATCCAAACCCAGCTAAAAGACTCCCCCATCATGAACATGTTTGAGTCGCCGAAGCCCAAAGTGGTCAGAAAGACAGGCGCTGGTGTCCCGGGCGGAGCCACAGAAGGGGTCGTGACAAATGAGCAAGTCAGTGCGGTCAACAATGCCAACTATGCAGTCAACCCAAGGCCTCCACAAATGCCCCGACTACCCCTTCAACCAGGTCCTTTCCCTCTCCGTCCTCCACCCCAAAATAATCCACCCCAGGATAATATGCCTCCATTACGCCAACCCCAGCAACAACAACCACAACCTCAACAACAACAACCACCGCTTCAGTACAACCAAGTTCCACCCCCGGGGAACTATGGTCCCCAACAGCAACAAAGGAGGCCGCTCGGTCCTAAGAGAGCCTACTATCCACCATTGCCAGAAACCTTAGCAGATATTTTTAATGCCCTCATGGCATCAAACCAACTCGCCCTACCCAGAGAAAGGCCCGCCTGGCCCCCCAATGTTGATACCTCCAAATACTGCGTCTACCACAGGCAGCCGGGACACACAGTGGATTACTGCTTCCATTTCAAAGATTACATCCATGATATGAATGATGAACATCAAATAGATTGGGATGAGATGAGACGGTACGTCGCGGCTCTCAAGGCTAGGAGACCTCCTCAGAGGCCACAGCAGCAGTTACAACAGCAGCAGCAGCAGCAACCACCACAACAACAACAGCCTCAGCAGGCCCCACAACAACAGCCCGACATGGGCATAATCCAGAATCCACTACCGGAGCACCAACAGCCCAATCATCAGGTTAACCCCATCTCCTCCTTCCCGGAAGTCGGGAGAGAGCAGGTGTGGCACCAGGAAAGTACCTCCATCCTTTATACCTCCAACCCTATCGTCATGCAACCCCCTCACCTTGCCCGGGTAGCACCTCTCTCTCATCAACCCGCATCGGTATCGCCTTCACCATTTCCACTACCATTACGCCCTCTCATCCGCACCCCGACCTCCTATCAACCGACACTTTCTACTACGCCTTCACACCCTCTCACCTTCTCCCACTCCCCCACTTCACCATCCACCTCTACCACATTTACCCCTACGCCTTCTAAACCCCTTATCATCCGTCCACCATACATAACCCCGTCTTTCTCCACCACATCACCACTAATGCCTTCAAAACCACTCATCACCCACCATCCGCCTCAAAACCTTTACCCGTTTCAAACCTTACCTCCACCTCCACCTTCCAAACCCCTTATCCTTCATAATCCGCGCGATATCCCCTCTACCTCCTCCATGCCTCCACCTAACAAACCCCTCATCAGAATCCCTGCTCCCGTCATCACCCCTGCTTCATCAACCATTCCTCCACTACTACCCCTCAAACCCCTGTTAAAACCCACTGCTACCCCCACAGAGGTACAAAAGCCGCAGGCAATGGTGCTCCGGAGTGGAAGAATTTTCCACAGGGTTTTCCCCCACAACAGTCAGAATCCCGAGCAATCTCAGCCAGAGAAGGATGATGCAGAACAACCAGAAAGAGCTATCCCTGGAACACAGTATGATCTACTGAAACACTTGGACAAGACGCCTGCCCGGATCTCCATCCTAGAGCTACTTCAAAGATCCACATCCCACCAGGCGGCCTTGATGGAATATCTTCAAAAAGTCATGGTTAATGAAGACCTCCCCGTGGAGAAGATTTCAACCGTCCTGACCCCAACAGACACACAACCGGCCATCATGTTCCACAACTACGAGCTCGCTCCCAAGGAGGCTCGGAAATATGCACTGTGCATTTCAATAAAAATTAATGGGGTATCCATAAACCCGTGTCTTGTGGACACGGGTGCGTCCATAAATGTGATCTCCATGAGCACTCTTCAGTTGTGTGGGATCGACGAGGAACAAATAAGACCTTCCTCGATCACGGTCACGGCCTATGACAATAGCAAAAGGCCGCCGCAGGGGATGATTATTCTGAAGGCAGAACTAGGCCCCATGTCAATTCCCACGGAATTCCATGTCCTCGACATGGACCCCACATTCAAGGCTATACTGGGTCGACCTTACATCGAAGCCATGGACGCTGTGCCTTCCACCAACCATCAATGCCTGAAGTTTCCTTACAATGGGAGAATTATTAAAGTGGTCAGTACACCTGTCCTTCACACAGTGGATGCTATCAACACCTCTCTGCCATCTGTTTGGCCGTCTCATCGGCCCATATTGTCACTGCTGGATGTACGTGATCCATCTCGCATTCCACTAGCACCAAAGGAGCCGGTCAGGGCAACCACAACATCATGTCTCCCTCTTCACTCCAAAGGTTGGGAGATTATGAGGAACATCGGCTATCAACAAGGAAAAGGGCTGGGCGCACAGTTACAGGGAATGCTCAAACCGCCAAAGGAAATTAGGCCGAACCGCAGGTTTGGCCTAGGCTTCAAAGGACCATTCAAGGCGGATTGGAAGCCCCTCACATGGACTCTATCAAACCACTTCAATAGAGGGCCCGTTGTTCAGATGGGAGATCACCCACGAGAAGCATATGGGGAATCACATGCTGTATATTTTGCTGAAAAATGTCCGAGGATCACCAAAAGAGGCAAGATCAAAGATCCGGAATGCGAGTGGAATAAATGGTTCGACATACGGGACATTTCTGTTGCACTGGAAAGGATGTTCTCGTCCCCACAGCTTGAAGGACCACCATTGATCTCCGAGATACCAGAGAACATTGCCACTCTTGCCAAGGTTCCAAACTATCCTCGTCCTCGCCAGAAGGACTCTGTCATCGGCGGATCTTCATCCGTCCTCAACATAGCTATCGACGGCTCATTAGCCGCCATCCTCTCCATCCACTCGTCTCAGCCTTTGCTGATATCTTCTTCCTGGGCCAGACAATTGTCTGATGATCTTCCCAGGTCCCCTTCTTTGCTTACATACCTACGCGGGCTTTTCAACCCGCGCCAGGTCTTCAACCATGATCTGCTCTACGAGCCCCACAATCCTCTAGCCATAACCACTTTCCTCTCTCCTCCAATCTCTTTTCACTGCTTTGTCATTAAAAATGAAAACGAAAAAAAAACGTCAATTTTCAAACTCTCCAACAACACATCTTCGTTGAGGAAACCTCCTACATCTCCCACGGGTGCGTACCGCCTTGCGGACCACCCGTCCAAGGTCCGATGAGCGACCTTTTCTACCCCTCCTCTGAGGGGTCTTCTCCTGTACATTCTACACCATCCTCCTCATCTTCCTCTTCGTCTGTAAATATTGTCAGTCAATCTAGGAATGATAGGCCAAGGGTAGTACCTAGGAAGAAATCCAAGGGTAGGCAGATCCCTCGTCGATTCCTTCTGGATTTGGCCGCCAGGTGTCAGGCCCTTTTTGCCATCCCCCAGTTGTTAGAAAATCCCATCCAGCTACCCGAAATAGAATGCGAGGGCGACTGTGCATCTGATGAAGGGTATGGAGTCTACGAGATCACGAATGAAGAATGCCCCACTGAAGATGAGGGTGAAGAATATGAGGATGCGGCGGGCGCATACGCTAGCGGAATGAGGAGATTCGACGAGCCGTCAACCGCCGTAGAAGAATCCACCAAGGAAGTCAACTTGGGAACTGAGGAAGACCCTAGGATCATCCTCATAAGTGACAACCTACCACCCTCTGAAGAAGAGGCATTAATTGAGGTTCTCAAGGAATATAAGGACACGTTTGCATGGAGCTACGAGGATATGCCGGGTTTGGATTCAACCTTGGTCGAACACCGTTTAACCCTAAAACCAGGGTCCATCTCGGTAAAACAAAGGTTAAGGCGTTTCCACCCTCAGATGGCTTTGAAAATGAAAGAAGAGGTCGATAAGCTCCACAAAGCCAGGTTCATTAGAGTCGTTCTTTATCCTCAATGGGTGGCGAACATTGTCCCGGTCATGAAGAAAGATGGGAAAGTCAGGATTTGCATCGACTTCCGGGACCTTAACCGCGCGTGTCCAAAGGATGATTTTCCCTTACCTCACATTGATGTGTTGATTGATAACACGGCAGGTTTTGAAACCCTCTCTTTCATGGATGGATTTTCAGGATACAATCAAATTCGTTTGGCAGAAGAGGATCAGGAAAAGACGTCATTCACTACCCCTTGGGGAACATATTGTTACGTGGTCATGCCGTTTGGGTTAAAGAATGCTGGAGCTACTTACCAAAGAGCAATGATGGCCATATTTCATGACATGATGCACATATATCTGGAAGTGTATGTGGATGACTTATTGGTGAAATCAAGGACCAGGATGGAACATCCAGAAGTTTTGGCTAAGGTCTTGCAAAGGTCAAGAGAATTCCAATTGAAAATGAACCCAAAAAAATGTGTGTTTGGTGTGTCGTCAGGTAAATTGCTGGGGTTCATTGTGAGTAAAAGAGGGATCGAGATAGATCCCGACAAAGCCAAGGCTATCAGGGATATGCCGCCTCCCAAGAATTTGAGGGAAGTCCGAGGTTTAATCGGCAGGCTGCAGTTTATTCGTCGGTTTGTGTCTCAACATTCACAAAGGTGTAGACCTCTCTACGAGTTGACCAAGCCAGGAGTAGAATTCCACTGGAATTCTAAATGTCAGAAAGCTTTTGAAGGTTTGAAGGAATATCTGGCTAGTCCACCCGTTCTCATTCCACCTAAACCAGAAAAACCTCTGATCCTTTACATCTCAGTCTTGGATGACTCCGTGGGAGCCGTCCTCGCACAAGCTGATGAAGGAGGCAAGGAACGGGCAACCTATTACTTGTCCAAACTTCTCAATCCCTGTGAGCAGAAGTACACCGGCATGGAGAAAACCTGTGCTGCCCTCGTTTGGGTAGTGCAGAAATTGAAGCACTACTTCTTGGCTCACGAAGTCCACTTGATTGCTCGAATGAATCCTATCAAATTCCTTCTGGAGAAAGCCGTCCTTACGGATAGGCTAGCACGCTGGCAAAGTTTTCTCTCTCAGTTCGACATCACCTACATCCAGCAAAAGGCGATTAAAGGTTATGCCATAGCCGAGCATCTCGCTCACCATCCTCTTCCCAAGTTCGATCCCGTCCAATCAGAGTTTCCAGATGAGGAACTAATGTCCATCAACCAATCAGATGAGCCAATGTGGACGCTATATTTTGATGGAGCTCTGAATTCTCAAGGGAGAGGAATCGGCATCGCCCTCCTGTCGCCGGAAGGCCTCACATTCCCATTGGCATACCAGCTCAAATTTCCAGTCACCAACAATATAGCCGAATATGAAGCTCTTCTAGCTGGCCTAGGACTCGCTCATTCTTTTCGTATCACTGAGTTGCGAGTCGTAGGTGATAGTCAACTCATCCTTCGCCAGGTACTCACTAAGTATCGCACTCGCGATCCCAAACTCAAGCCATACCAAGAACTCACTGCTGCCTTTGCCAAACTGTTCACAAAATTGATCTTTGTTCATATCCCTCGTCATCAGAATATTCTCGCCGATGCCCTCGCCTCATTGGCATCATCCATAAGGTTCCCTCTAGGAAGATGGTTTAAGTCCATTTCCATCTACAAACTTCACGCCCCTGCAGTCGATGATGCTTCCTACGTAAACATCAAAGACAGGATAGCAAGGAAGATCCTGCAGGAAGATATCCTTGAGAAGAGGGAGCTCATGTTGGCGGAGGCCGAAGAAGAACTGGCTGATGAAGAGAAACCATGGTTCTATGAAATTGTCAAATATTGCCAAAATCAGTCTTATCCTGAAGGGGCCACCGCAGAGGACAAGAAAGCCATAAGAAGGGTGGCTCAGAAATATACATTGGTTGGAGGTCTACTCTATAGAAGGAGCCTTAGTGGTATTCTGTTAAGATGTCTTGATGACGATGAGGTTTGGAAATGTGTAGAGGAGACGCACTCGGGTGTGTGCGGTGGCCACGTGAATAGTCAGATGCTCGCCAAGAAGATCATTCGTCAAGGCTTTTATTGGCCCACTATGGAAGAGGATTGTGCTGTCTATGTCCGTAGGTGTGTCAAGTGTCAACTTCACGCCGATAAAATCCATTCACCATCTTCCTCACTTCATCCAATATCCTCCCCATGGCCTTTCTCCATGTGGGCATTCGACGTCATTGGTCCCCTAGGTGATCCCAATTCCCTCACCAAGCAGAAATCTTTCATCCTTACTGCGACGGAATACTTCACCAAATGGGCCGAAGCCGAAGCTTACGCGGAAATCAAGGCGTCAACAGTCTGCAAGTTCATCATGAAGAACATTCTCGCCAGATTCGGCGTCCCAAGCACGATCGTCACCGACAATGGGCCACAATTCATTTCTCAGGACCTACAAGACCTCTGCAAAAGGTACGCAATTGCGTTGCATCATTCATCGCCTTATTACCCACAAGGTAACGGTCAAGCGGAGGCCACCAATAAAACATTGCTCAAAATCATCAAAAAAACCTGCGAGTCTAGTAAGTTTTCAGACTGGCCAGAAAAGCTTATCGAAGCCCTATGGGCCTATCGCACTTCAATCCGTACCCCCACCGGGCAGACTCCATTTGCCCTCACTTATGGTATGGAAGCGGTAGTCCCGTACGAGACTCTGATCCCTTCTCTCAGGGTACAATTGGATGAGGAATTTCCCCTCGACGATCGTCGTAATTCACTCCTCGCCCAGTTGGAACTCTTGGATGAGAAGCGGCTGGCCGCCGCCGAACACGCGCGTGTGTATCAAAATAGACTCGCTCGCTTTTACCAAAAGAAAGTCGTTGAGAGAAAATTCAAAGTCGGTGAGATGGTCGTAAAAAGAATTTTTGTCAAACCTGGAGGGCCGCGTTCTAAGCTCCAACCTAATTGGGAAGGACCATTTGTAATTCAAGCCGTGTACCCTGGCAACGCCTACAAGCTAGTCAACGCCGAAGGGACCGAGTTATCCCACCCTTGGAATGGGCTTTATCTTAAGAAATACTACCCTTAGCACCAAAACAAAAAAAAATGATGAAAAGATAAAAAACATCAAAAAACAAAGAAATATTGAAAACCACTAAAAATATGGAAAATTCAAAATGCCGATGCCTGGCAGTCACCATGTAGTTAAGTCTCTGCATCTAACCTTCATGTTAGGATAGGGCCCATTAAGGCTTGGTAGGCACCGGGTCTTGGTTTGCCAGAACCGTGGAGACCCCTGTCCGGCCACGTCGGCCTATGCTCGCTCGAAGGAAGCTAACATGTGTTCACTTATGTATTTTATTCAAAAAAATCGGTAGCATCACCTACGGTGGGGCTACACCTAGAAGATCTCCGGAAGCTGTAATCTTTATTCTTTTCTCTTCGACCAAATGAGACAGTCGGCGCCCTTAAAACGCTGAGCATGAGAAACCGAAACTCAAACCCCAAGGCAAGAGTAGGACCCATTTCCTCGAGCATCGATCAGAGCACGAGAAGAGGGCAGTGTCCCCGCAGGCATACGAAGAGGGAGCCCACCAACGTCAAACGACTATATCTCCCTCACAGAAAGAAATATAAAATCAAAATCAAGAGAAAAGCCTGGTCGTGACCGTGCCTGGTACGATAAACGGAACCCCTCAAAGCAAAAGTCTGAATCCACAAAGGGAGGCCGTGGAATGTAAATGCTCGAGATTTGGTCCGAAGTTGTCCGAAAGGAAAGAGTTAATGGGCCCTTATTCGCTCGCCGGGTTAACGGCTTTGCCGGTCCTCTCAGGAGGTTTATCCCCTACGCTCTTCCTTCTCCCTCTAAAGATGAAGGTTCGATGGAGTTTCTGAAAGGTGAAAACTGCCCAGGGTCTGCGACCTTATTTTAATATACACATTTTGGTTGCCTACTTTGAAAAGCAAAAGCTATCGCTGCGAAGGAGTCTCTGTGTTTCTGGCTGGTCAAGACCCCTGTTTACCACCTTGATGTCTTCTTGTTTAACCTCGGGCTTAGGCCAATGCAAGCGCGTCACCTATGGGTGCGACGGCGTCTGATTCCGGGTCAGCGTCGCGCGGTTGGTCGTTAGGGTTCCAGGGTGTTCCATCTTATACCATCTAGAGTTGTGAGGAAACAGACCCGGGTCGGGCAAATCATCTACCTCAAACACCTTTTGGGTGAATCCCTGTGGTCGGAAGCAACTGGGAGCCTAAGCATGGCATGACGGTATTGTCATCAGGGTAAGTCTTAGCCGGCGGGATCGTCATTCGAGGGGTCTAGAGGCCCAAATCAACCTAGATGTGCACTTAAGATACCTGGGAGGTTAGTAAGAAACCCCTGTCTCACGTAGGTTAGGTGCCATTTGGGTGCTTGCCGGGCGTTAGCAATAAAATTCTACCCTTGGAATGATAAAAGCACAAAAAATGGAAAAGAGAAATGTACATATTTGCAAACAAAAAAAAAAATCTTTTTATGTTGAAACAAAAAAAAATATCAAATATAAAAAAAAAGAAAACAAATCAATTTTGCATAATTACATTTGCGTGCAGCATCTCACTTTTTAATATCGCTTGCATTCGTGTGCTTGCCTGTCGCATTTATCATCACCGCATCTTTCCCTTGCCTTCGTTAAATAAAGGCTTGGCCCCTTGACCAGTTATCAAGGACAGTCACAGTGACCATTTGCCTATTGAGCAAGGGGCCAAGTCAGAACAGAAATTTTGATTTGTTTGTTTCAGTGATATGTGCAGGGATTCAGGTAACTGAAGCAAAGGTGAAAAACAAACAAACCGAACCTTGTTTTTATTCCAAAAAAAAACCAAAAATTTACATCAAGTTCCGCCCTCTCTCTCTGCATTACTCGTCCCACTACTCTCCGGGCAAAACACTCTCAAAGGCGCTACCCAACTACGAAAAGCGGTACTCCTGCCGCTCTGTACTCCTCTTCCTATTCCCACATCCCGGCGTTGATCCGCGGAAGCAGCAGAGAAGCTACCAACACGAAAGCCACGCTCTCGTGCTTTTCGATAGCGCTCCTCACCATCTCTCAGCCACTGTTCAGCAAGACCAAGGCCGATTCGGAGTTCGAATAGTTGGGCCTCCATGGCCCTTCGCTCCTCCCTTTCAGCCAAACTGTTGGCTCTTTCTCTCTCTGCGTTTCTTTCCCTCTCTGCCCGTTCTCTCTCACGGTCTTCCCTCTCTAACTGGAGAGTGATCCTCAGTTCCATAGCATCCCTGGATGAGTCGTCATCAGGATGACGCCGCAGTTCCCTCTCCAGTTCTGCTATCCTAGCCTCCTTCTGCGCAGCTTGGGCAAGCGCTTCTTCCGTCTCCTTTTCCTGTCGAGTGTACCATCTCAGATACGCGATAAGGCGTAAACAAAGAGAACTCAACGCTGAAACTTTTACCTGTATACGAAGCATTCCTTCTGCCTCCGCAGCACGCTGCGTGGCGTGAGCAAGTTGCTCATGAAGCGAGTCAAGTTCTGAGGTGGGAATCCACAAGCTGGAAGAGGCACCACCTACTCCCATCGCTGGGGAGGCTGCGCCAATCTGGGCATGCTGCGACCATGTGAATTAGCAGCCAACATCTGGAATCTGGGGTTTTAACTAGGAACGTACTGTACACCTACCAAGGCGCTCGTAGCTCCGCGGGCATCACCCAACTGTTGTTCCATCTCTGCCAAGCGAGTTCGTAAATTCGCTATCATGGCATCCCGGACATCCTGCAGCCTTACGAGTCAGCATTTTTACCAAAAAAACCAAGAGAAAGAATAGAAGAGAAAAAGGGGAAACCTACCTCCACAAGTCCCCTGGGTTGGAACCGTTCTGCGTACTTTGTCCTATATAGACGCAAGTAGTCCTCGCTGTCCCGCGCCTGTGATTCTACAATCGTGCCACCCCGTTGCCAGTCCTCATACTGTTCGGGGAATCGCACGCGCCAGTCAATGCAGGTCGCCGGTCCCCGCGTCTTTCTCCCGACACGAGGTGGCGCAGCTGAATCCACCCATTCCTGAGCCAGTCCTAAGGTTCTCATAACCAATCGTAGCCGGAGCGGCTCGATTTCATTCAGGCAGTGCATCCACAGTTCACGTCCGAACCGGGCACGACTTGCTAGAACCCACGGCTGGTCGGCATCGACCATGTCTGAGTAGGGTCTCCAGTTTACCATCGCTGCAGGGAACTCCTGTAGCTCTCGCCTCAGCACCATCAGTTGGTAGGTTAGGGGTGCCGCACTCATGATGGGTTCCCACCGCCTGGCTAGCGGCACCATCGCAGGTCGCCAATGTCGAGCTCTCCCCATGGGGAGGTAATAATAGCTCCATAACTGCTCGGCGCAGGTCATCAGTACCATGCAAAAACATAAAAAAATATATATATATATATATATACAAAACAAGCAAAACCAAAAAAAATACCTGGATGAATGGTGTGAAGCCACTCACAGTCATCTCACGATCCGTTTCTTGGAATAGGCCTGCAAACAAGTGTGCCAGCATGGCGGCTCCCCAGGCATAATACCCTACTCTTTCAAGGTCTGACAGCAGCTCCAGGAAGCAACATTGGATACCATCCCCTTTCGAGCTCAGTACCAATCTCCCCAAAAGGAAGAGGAGAAATCTCCTCAAATCTATGTTACATCTTTCCCAGTTGCCGAAATCTGTGCAATACACGGCGCGGCATCCTATTTCTATCCTTTCCATGAACTCTTCTGAGGATTCATCATCCCGCCGACGAGTGTCGGTGAGCCCTAATGCATCCATGAGGGACGCCCTAGCTACCGACCTATTTTTCCGACCATCCAGGTCCAGACCCAGTAACTTCTGGGCACCTTCTCTGTAGTCCGCGTAAGTGACTCCGGTCACTGCCTCGCCCTCTACCTTCAGGCTTGTGATCCGGACCACATCCTCCAAGCTGGGCACCATGTGCCCCCAGGGCATCAGGAATGCCCGGCTCACTGGGTCCCATCTCTCACACAAAGCTTGGATCAGAACCAGGTCGGGCTTGATCGGCTCGATCCGAAGAAAGGTACCAAATCCCATCACGTCTAGCCTCGCCTTCTGAAAATCTGGGAGGCCCCTGTACGCCGCTACTACCAACTCCCACAAGATTTGTGATTTCATCACAACCTACACATACAAGGAATGGGGGTGAGGTTTGGTCACAAGAAAGGAAGAAAAAATGAGAAAAGGGCAAGAAAACTTGGCTTACGAGTTGTGATTGGGCCCTTTCGCTGAAGTGCCCTTCAAGGTCTGAAAGCCTTCTGGAACTACTACCACTGGACCTGCTTCTCTTCGAGGAATGGGAAGATTCGCCCTCCATCCAACTCTCGGAATTTTGAACTCCTCTTCTCCCGTAAGAACTTGTGCTCCTCGAGTTAGCTCTCGATATACCTGGGAGGATAAAAGGGACAAGAATTTATAGAAATGGAAGGAGTGCGGGCCAAGATTGCCTCCATCACCTGTCGATGATAGCCCTCGCAATGAGACACTGGACAAGCGACCCCATGTGTCGCTTCACCGCTCACACAGGGTGATTGACTGGACGAAGAATAGGACGAATAGCCCCTATGTTGTCTAGGGATACCCTATCATGTTTTGGAGGACGCACGCAAAATTTGGCACAACATCCGGGAAAAGGAACTAGGGCCGTCAGTATTGACTTCGACGGCAGATTCTCGTGGAAAATGGTCACAACAAGACGTGATTCTCCGCTCGAGGCGGAGTCTCGACAGATCCGTCACATGGGAACAGTGCAGAGGAGAAGAAGTGTAGGGAAGAAGGAACGCACAAGAGAACAAATAAACAGCAGAAAATCAAATCACTCCATAAGCTGTCATAAGCACTACAATCATAGAGAGGTGACGGGTCCGCTAGCCCGCCAATCCTCACCATCACTCATCTCTCCGGGCACTCTCCTCCTCTCCCCCGAGGTGAGGGTCCCTCAGAAGCCTCCAGGATCCCCGTGCAGTAGCACCTGCGTCGCCTCTGGGCGCCTGCTCCGCAGTAGTGACTCGCTGCTCCTCCCCTGGCGTGGCGAAGAAGCCACTGGCGGCAAAGCGTCCGGACTGGCGGAGTCGCTCCCCGAACTCTCGCGCTCTCTCGTAGCGCGTCTCCATCCCTCCTAGCCTCTGCACGACGGCCTGAAGGCCCAGCTGGAGCTCCCTCACTTGGGCCTCCAAGGCCCTCCTCTCGGTCAGATCCCGCTGTCGCTCGGACCTTCTCTCGGCCTTCTCTCTCTCTACCTCTCTCCTCATCATCTGCAGAAGAACCCTTAACTCCAGGATGTCTGGAGAAGGTCTCTCCTCACCACGATGCCGCAGCTCCGCTACAGTCGCCACCCAGGCATCACGCTCCTCTTCCGCCCGGGTCGCACGGGCCACCGCACCGGCAAGTTGCTCCCGGAGGGATGCAATCTCGAGAAAAGGGGCCGAGGAGCTAGAAGATCCGCCAGCCGCTCCCACCGTCGCTGTCTGCTGGGCACGCTGGAACAAAATAAACAACGGCCGTCAGTGAAACTCCAAAATCTGAAGTTAAAAGGGCAGCACGTAACTTACCAGGAGCGACAGCTCATGTTGAGCGACGGCCAGTTGCCGCCTAGTCTCTGACAGCTGGGCGCGCGAGCCGCCGATGCCACGCGTGTCCCCAGCTTGGGGAAGCCCCGCGTAACTCTCTCTCTGCCGCCGCAGGAAGTCGGCACTGTCCTGCACCAGTACACCCCCTTGCTGTCCAGGGAGACGTACGGGCCAGTCCTCGAGCCTCGCCTTGCCGCGACTCTCCTTCCTGACGCGGCTCGGCTCGTCCGCACTCGCCCACTCATCGGCCAGGCCCAGGGTCCTTGCCATGTCCTGCACCAAGAAAGGGGTCCCATATCAGTCAAAAGGAACGCGTCCCCTGTCTAGGACGCGTCCATCATTTGAGTGCAACACTCGCCGAACCCTTTTCTCCTCGCCCGACTCGCTTCAAAACCCAAAATGAATTAAAAGAGGAAGAGATCGGAGGACCTACCGGACCGTGTTCACCTCCTCCCACGCCCTCGGGCCCCTCGGGTCCCTCGGGGGCCCGAAGCGGCCCTTCCTCCTCCATGGACGCCGTTCCGTGCTCGGGCGCGTCCCTCCTTGGGCGAGGATTTCCTCGTCCCTCTCCACCTTCACCACGGTCGGGCCCACCGAACTCCATCGATCAAAAGAGGAGGAAGACGAAAAAGGGGCAAGCGAGTTTCGGCGGAAGGCGGGCTCGTTTGCGGGTAAGGCACGGGAGAAGAAAGGACCACCCGTCGCTTTAAATTTAAAATCAAGGATTAAGACGCGTCCTCGCGCCTGGACGCGCCCAAAAAGGGGGAAAGGAAACAAAATCCCCCCGTGCAAAACATAGTTCCCCGCTGCTCAGGGCAAGGTCTCGCGAAGCGTGCCTCAAGGGACAACTCAGTGCAAAAAAAGAAAGTGTGGGAGAGAGAAAAGTACACACAACACAAAAAAGTCATTTCCATTTCATATAATAGCCGAAAGTACATCATACAGTGAGAAGGGTGACGTACAAGCAACTCTCTAACTCTCACCGTCACCCTCCTGGTCATCTCCTTCCTCCCTCCTCTGACGGAGATCCCTAGGGGGCCTCCGCGACCTCTGTGAACCCTGAGAAGCCGTGCTCGCCTCGCCCTGCGGTGGCACTCCAGCCTCGAAGGCGCGACGACGCTCCTCGGCCGAAGAAACCAGGTAGCTGCCCATGGAAAAAGAACCAGACTGACGAAGTCGCGCCCCGCGTTCCTTCGCCCTCTGGTACCGCTCCTCGCTCTCCCGAAGCCTCCCCTCCGCCGTGCCAAGACTCAATCGGAGCTCCAGCAGCTGGGCCTCTAGAGCCCTCCTCTCGGTCTGATCCCGCTGTCGCTCCTCCCTCTCTCTCTCTCTATCCCTCTCCCTCTCTCTCTCCACGCTCTCCCTATCCCTCTCCCTCTCCTCTCTCTCCCTCATCGCCTCTCTCCTCGACAGCTCGAGGGCGATCCGCAGATCCACTACGTCGCGAGGAAGCTCCTCAGCCTCCCGTCGCCGCTCCTCCTCTAGCTCCGCAATCCGGACGTCACGCTCTGCCACCCGGGCATTGCGCTCCTGCTCAGCACGAACAGCACGCGCCAGGGCCTCTCGGATCTCGGCCACCTGTCAAGACACGCATGCACCGTAAGAGAATAGTGATAGAAGGAAAGTAGCTGGAAAAGGGTCGCGGCCAAGCAAGCACTCACTCGAGCCTCGCGGTCACGCTCGGCCTCCTCAGCCCGAGCCACCGCGTACGCCAGCTGCTCCTGGAGGGCAGAAACCTCCGGAGGAGGGCCCCGCGAACTGGAACCCGCTCCACCAGCCATCGCGGCTGCCGCTGTCTGGTGGGCCCGCTGAAACACGGGGCAAACGTCAGTCAAAGGCTAAGCATCAAAAATCCAGGTCACAAAAAATGCATTGCATAAACTCACCAGGATCTCCAACTCCTGTCGGATGGCCACCAACTGTCGTCTGGCGTCCGCCAACTGGGCCCGCAGGTCGGCGATCATGGTATCACGAGCATCCTGCATTACACATAAGTTAGTATCCCATGCATACATATAGAAAGGTGGAGCATTTTCATTTCACTTACCCCTGCTATACCACCCAAAGAGAGGCGGTCCCCGTACGTAGCTCGGTACCGTCTCATGTAGTCTGTGCTATCCTGTACGTGGGACACTACTGGGACCCCGCCCTGCTGCCAGTCCTGGTACTGTGCTGGGAAGCGCGTACGCCAGTCCACGATCTTCGCCTTCCCCTTGGTCTTCCGCCCAATGCGGGCCGGCGCATCTACGTCTACCCACTCCTGGGCCAGCCCCAACGTCCTCATGACCAGTCTAAGCCGCAGCGGCTCAATCTCGTTCAGGCAATGGACCCACACGTCCCGCCTGAAGCGAGGAAGACCCGCTACAACCCAGGGCTGGCCAGCATCACCCATGCCCAGGTAGGGCCTCCACACCACCTGCATCACCATACATACATCATGTTAGTTACCATTCAGTCACATGCATAAACACAAAAAAATCATACGCATCATACCATGGCCTCGGGATACTCGCTCAGCTCCCGACGAAGTGATGCCAGCTGGTAGCCGTGGGGTGCTGCAACCACGACCGGCCTCCACTGCCGCGCCAGAGGCACGGCCCTCCTGTTCCCATGCCTAGCCCTCCCCATCGGGAAATAGTAATAGCTCCACACCTGCATCCATCATACATCATTAGTACAATAATTACATATTTAACTGTGGGAATGCATAAATAAAATATTTACCTGGAGGAAAGGTGCGAAGCCGCTGACTGTCGTCTCCTTCTCCGAAGTCTGGGAGAGATCAGCAATCAAATGGGCAAGCAGAGCTGCCCCCCACGCATAGTGTCCCACTCTGTCCAGATCCGCCAAGATCGCGAGGAAACGGCAGTGGATGCCATCCCCCTTCGTCCCCAGCAGAAGGCGGCCCAGGAAGAAGAAAAGAAACCTCCGAAGGTCTAGATCCACCAGCTCCCGCTCGCTCGGGTCCTGGGTGAAAGCAGCACGAGCATCCCCCTCCAGTCGAGCCAAGAACTCTGCTCCAGTCTCGCTAACCCGCTGACGCGGGTCGACGAATCCGAGCGCCTCCATGATCTCCACTCGGCCGACTACCCTGCTGTCTCTATCAGTCACGCTCGTCTCTAACCACAGCAGGTCGAGGGCACTCTCTCGGTAGTCGGGGTAGGTAACCCCGCTGACTGCCTCTCCGTCAACTCGTAGCCCGGTGATCCGAGCAACGTCCTCCAGCGTCGGCACCATGTGCCCCCAGGGCATCAGAAACGCCCGGCTCGGTGCGTGCCACCGCTCCCTCAGTGCCTGGATAAGAGGAAGGTCGAGCCGGAAGGGCTCGATCCTAAGGAAAGCTCCAAAGCCCATGGCGTCCACACGCGCCCTCTGGAAATCCGGCAGCCCACGGTATGCTGCCACCACCAAGGACCAGCTGATCCGGCCCTTCATCACGCCCTGCAAACCACAAAACTAACAAAGAACACATCAGCATCATGAACAGTAATAAACAATAACACTGTATATATATACTAACTATTCTCTTTATTTTATTTTTACTTCTTTTAAAAAAAAAATAAAATAAAATAAAAAATAAAAAAATACTAAAAATAAAAATATTTCTATTTTCTTGTGGAGGCGTCCAACGCCCTGGACGCCTCCTCCCAATCTCTTTTTTTCCTTTTTTAGAAAAAACCCAAAAATGGCCAAAACAAAAATTATTAATAATATATATATTTTTATGGAGGCGTCCAGGGCCTAGGACGCCTCCTTATTTTTAATATTATTTTATTTCATTTTATTATTTACGAAAATTAATTAATAAATAAAAAAAAGAAAAAGAAAACATGGAGGCGTCCAGATCCCTGGACGCCTCCTACTCTCACTACCCGCCTCTCTCTCACAGCCTCTCGCACACCCGTTTTAGCCTATTGAACCACCGAGTGAGGATTCCGAGGTACTTACCGGGTCGTGATCGTCCTCTCCCGCGTCACCAGCATCCGCAGCAGCCTCCGCGGCCAGGAGAGGCACCTCCATCCCCTCCTCCGCAGCAATCTCCTCTGCTGCAGCCTCCTCGGCATCATCCCTCAACCTCCTCGCACGACGAGCCAGTCGTTTTCGCTTCCCTGGAACCTGGCTCGATCCTCCTCGCTCCATGGGGACTAAGAATAGGTCGTCTGGGTGACTGGGTCGTCAGATTGAACAGTAAATGAGCAAAGGGGGGGGGGCAACCCTTATAAATAGGAATTAGCTTCTTTGGGGCGTCCAGGCGCCTAGACGCCCCCTTAATTTTTATTTATTTCAAAATTTAAAAAATTTTGGGGCGTCCAGGCGCCTGGACGCCCCCAAAACAAAAAAATCAAACAAAATAAAAAAATAAAAGTTGGGGCGTCCAGGAACCTGGACGCCCCCAAAACAAAAAAATAAAATAAAAATAAAATAAAAATTAGGGGCGTCCAGGCCCCTGGACGCCCCAATAATAAAAAATTTTCAAACAAAAAAAATATAATATATTTATATAAGAATATGTATATAATCCAAACAAAATAAAAAACACAAAGAAAAAGAAAAACCATAAAAAAAGATAATAATTAAGGGGACGGGGGTCCGAAACATCCAAATGCCAAATTTTATTCCATCAGAAAAGCAAAGTGAACTACATCAGGGGCTTAGGCGCTTTAGGCCTTAACTTCCCCAGTTCGGTTACATAAGCCCTCCACGGCTCGCATTCTTCCACCACGTGCGCTAACGCCTTTCCCGCAACACTTGCCTTCCAGGGTGCTTTAATGGCCTTCGCTTCCTTCGCGTCCGCTTCAGTACCCAACTCCCTCTTCTTCAAGGGAACGATGCCAGTCGGTGGCGGGAACGAATGGCGTGGGATGCCAATCTGCAGGCAGCACCGATGCGCGTTGTAAAGAACAAACTCGGTCGCGCCGATCAGTTGAAGATCGACTTCGGGAGAAGGCCTCATGAGGAGATCAAGCGAAAGCAAACATGCCGGTGCGCAAGTGAAGAAGCCTTGTGTCACGGTGCGGAAGTGAGACCGCCAGTCTTCACGTTTCTTCAGCCACGGAACGCGGTTCACTACAGTACCACCAAAGCCTAACACGTCGGCTATGTGGTGAAGCGGGCTTTGTTGGAAGAGCTTCGAAGCGGTTGGCATTCCCCCGCGGTGGTTGAATTTGAAATGCAAATCCAGCCAGCAATTCAAGACAAGTGCACAACCAAATGGAGGCTTACCCAGGCTCGAGGCAGTAAGACCGCTGTAAAGATAGGCGAGGACGGCGGGTCCCACCCTCTTTCCACGCCAGATCCCGCAGATAGCACCCAGTTGGTCTTCCTCCACCATGTTGTCGGTATAAGGGAACAAGAGAGCACCCGCCAGACAAATGGTGAACCCCTTCATGATTCCCTCCAAATAGTCATCGTCTGGTGACCCTCTCAGGGCGTTCATGACCCACTCCGCAAGCTTTTGGAGATCGATCCCCTTCTGAGTACGGACCTTTCTAGCTGCGTCGGGCGGCATGAAGCTTCCAAGGACGCTTTCAGAAGTACCCCGTGTCAGCATCCGCATAGCCTTCACCTTCCCGTCGCTCTTGAATTTCTTCAAACCAAGCAGAAGTTCCACCTCCTCGAGGAGGATGGTCACCTCGAAGGTCGGGAAGATAAAAGTGTGGGTCTGGGGATGCCAGACCTCCACTAGCGCGCCCATAGCCGCCCAGTCCATAAGAATCTTCTCGTAATGCTTGGTGTGAATAAGGAGCCCCTGCAGATGCCACTTCGAGAGTATGACCCTCATGCCAATGGAGATATTGGAAGTCAGCTTTGAAAGCCATGGCAGCTTGGAAAACTTCCTCGGGCCTGGGAAGAGTGGATATGGCTGGAAAGAAGAAGAAATGAAGGAAGTAAGAAGAAGGTTCACATGCAGAAATTTGAAAAGAGTCAGCCTACCATATGCGACATGATCGTCCCACTCAGATGACCCTCGAGGTCGGAAAGTCGCCTAATCTCGCTGCTAGGCTTGCTCCTCTTCATAACACGGGAAGACTCTCCTTCCATCCTGAAGATCTCTAGATTCTCCTCTCCTTCCTCTCCTGAGCTTCCAAAACCCACCTTGGTGCATTTGAATGAACTAGCCTAAGGGGAGTTCTTATAGGAAGGGAAGGGTGCTACAGGACAGAACATGTCACATCAGTGGTCATTGTCAAGATTTTATCTGGATCTCCTTTGAACTGTGGTGCGATTCTGCTACCTTTTGATGTTGCTAACCTTTGCTGGCATGTGCAGGTTTTACTAACGGACATCTTTGTCCTATCTCCTGTCCCACCTTTCATTGGTTGGTCCCACCATGTCATGCATCATAATATATGATACCTACGCTACTAGAACATGTCAAGGACCTTGCGGCCCGAACGAATCTGGGATTTGAGTTCCCCTTCAACAAAAACGGTGATGATCCCGGAAGAGTTTGGGTTGTACGGATAGGCCGTCAATTTGTGATAGAATGGGGACGACGGTTCCATTCAGTGAGTTGGTACGCGGATAAACGGGCCCCAGCCCAGTATCAGCTCACCGGGTCGGTATCCTGACCCGTTCTTCACAAGTTGACAATATTATCCTTGGCTATTTTCTATTTTAGTTTGTTTTGAATTTTTCTTTAAACCCAGCATGCATTCATATAGGACTTTGATTTATTGCGGAAGATCATTCAAGCGATTCGATTGTGAAAGCCGTTGTGTTTCAATTCCTACAAATATGAGATATTCCACTCTGAATGAAATACTGAGTTTCTTTGAGACAGCCCTACGCTGCTCTTCCAAAGGAGACCCTTGTTTGGACAGACCCTCAGATATTCCTTTACATTTTTGACCCACCTTGGCCGCAGCACTTCCACATTGGCTGGTAACCGCTCCCCAAAGGTGAAACCTCCGGTTTATGACCCAGGTACTTCCACACCGAGAAGTTGGTCTTCTTTTGTTTCGTGCCTGAGTGCACATCTCACCCTCCCTTATTTGATCTCCGTCCAAGCAATCGTCAATATTTGAAAGACCTCCTTCAAGGTCGCCTCATTGAAACTTCAGGAAAGATTCCAAACAGTAACGTCACAAGCGTGTCTCATCACACCTTGGCATCAACTTATCAGTCCGCTCCCACTTCATTTCAGTCCACTTCAATACCATTCCACTACGTGTCGCTCCCTTGCAAAGCAGACGCCAAGGCGGGGCAGCTGTAGACACGCCATTCTTGACATCTCATGAGAAAGTCTCATATTACTATACGACGCCCCGCGATGGCCTACGCATTTCGAATCGCTCGAGTGCTTCCTTTTCCTGAGTCTTCTTCCGCCCTTTTCGGCATCCGGAATCGTCTCGTCACGGCATTCGGACGGCATCAACACCAGTCGAACGCATCAGGAGGTTCCGGAACCAAGAAGGATATCTGCCGGGCGGCCGCCGACGCCCGATCTAAGGACCCGGGTGGGTCTTAATGGGGGCGTCCAGGCCCCTGGACGCCCCCATTTTTATAATTTATTTTATTATTTTTCTCAAGGCCCAAAAATAAATAAAAATATATATATATTAATGGAGGCGTCCAGGCCCCTGGACGCCTCCATAAAAACTAATAATAATAAATATTTATAAAATGCCAGTTGGCATAAAAATAAAATAAATAAAAAAATACATATTAATGGAGGCGTCCAGGCCCCTGGACGCCTCCATAAAAATAAATAAAAAAATTAAAATGCCAGCCCTTGTATAAAAGACAAAAGAAAAAAATAATAATAAACTTTTGGAGGCATCCAGGCCCCTGGACGCCTCCATCAACTCACTCACGGGCGCCGGCCACCGAACGACGGTTTGTCGTGTGTGAAAAAAGTCAAATTTAGAGACGTCCAGATGACTGGACGCGCCCATTTCTGAATCACGAGGCGCCGCTCACAAAACCACGCGTTGTGCCAAACCGCGTGCGGCCGTCGTCGGTTTTCGGTGGACCTGTTAGAGGCGTCCGGGACCCTGGACGCCCCCATAAAAGTATTCTAAAAAAATCAATAAAAATAGAATAAAATATTATTTCGGCCCTGATGGAGGTGTCCAGGGTCCTGGACGCCTCCACCTTCCGGAACTCTATAAATAGAGGCCCACCCCCTCAGTTCTAGGGGAGCTAAGCAGTGATCCGATAGGCTGCCGGAGCCCAGAGGCTACGGAGTCATTTTTCTAACCCGTGGGTTCTTTTGTAGGTGGAGGTTCTGCCGGCTTCTCGGGTGATTACGCTCGCGAGAGGGAGGTCGTCTTCATCCACCGCGCTTCTACGTCGTCCCCACGCTGCCGGAGCTCCGCCGAATTTCGCCACCGGCACATCCAATAAGCCAACTCTTTCCTTTTCTTCGTAGTTCTTTTGCATTCATCATCTCGCATCCATCATCTCATTTTCCTCCTACTCGAGTCCGAGAGGGGTTTAAAAGATAACACCAACCAGGTGTGTGTCTTCCCGTTATTTCGTCATTTTTATTGCAAGGATATGAATACTACACATTCATCTTTCTAATCCACTTGTTATTTGTTTGTCGTTGTTTTGCAAGGGTAACCGAGGAAAGCCCTCTCCGTCGGCCGGCCGGAAGGAGAGGAAGAAGCAACCCGCCATCTCCCGCTCTTGAGGTAGGCGCGATCACCTTCTTATTTTGGGGTCTTTTGGCCCCTGGCGATCACACCTTGTCATCGAGGCCGCGGCGAGTCACTTCCCCAATGGCCGTTTAAATTTCTATTCCTATAATCTCTTTATGTTTTGTTATATTCTGCTTATATCATCGAGGCCGCGGCGAGTCACATCCCCAATGGCCGTTTAAATTTCCGTTCTTATATTCTCTTTATATTCTGTTATATTCTGCTCTTATCATCGAGGCCGCGGCGAGTCACTTCCCCAATGGCCGTTTAAATTCCCGCTCTTTGTATCCTCTTCATATTCTGTCATCTTATTATCTGCTCATATTCTCGAGGCCGCGGCGAGTCACTTCCCCAATGGCCGTTTCAATTCTTGTTATTTAATTTTTGCACCATTCCCGTCCCCCCGAGGCCGCGGCGAGTCACTTCCCGCTATGGCCGTTTAACCCCCATATTTTGCTATATCACGCTTGTCCCGCTCGCCCCGCCGGAGCAATCTCCCGTGATGGCCCCTTCTCTCTTTCCTCTCATTTCTGTGTTGCAGCAAACAAAACAAACAAAAAAGAAGGAGCCCGCGCGCTCTCCGCTTCTTCCTCTTCCCCGCACCATCGAACTCCGAACCGTGTGACGTCGCTCACACATGGGACTTAAGTTCAACAGTAGATTGACCTTACACTTTGACAAGGTTCATTATTTAAACAACAGCAACCTGAAGTAGTGCCAAGGTTTGTTGTGATTGTTGTACGTGTTGAGAATTTTTTTTAAGTCTCAAATGAAAGAAATTCATGTTTTTGGGGTTTTGTTTATAAAATAATCTCAAACTCAATGACCCATCCCTCCTTGTGCCTGCTAGAACCGACTCTTTTTTGGCATTCCATTGTTGTTGCTGTATCAAAGCAATGTACATAGTATACTGGCTTGTGCAATAGCTGACGTTCTATCTGAAATTCACAATAAAAGAAACCTTGTTCTATCTTTTTCCTAACATATGTATAGACAGAATCTTTGTTGAAATCAATGCCCCTTCTTTAGTCTATAAAGTTTACAAGTTCTTGAAGCAAGGAGTTCATCAATACTCCATAATTGATATCCACCTAGAAAATGGCAAAACTGATTAAAGCACCTTGATAATTATAGCCTGTTGGTACATGGGACTTAAGTTCAACAGTAGATTGACCTTACAATTTGACAAGGTTCATTATTTAAACAACAACAACATGAAGTAGTGCCAAGGTTTGTTGTGATTGTTGTACGTGTTGAGAATTTTTTTTAAGTCTCAAATGAAAGAAATTCATGTTTTTGGGGTTTTATTTATAAAATAATCTCAAACTCAATGACCCATCCCTCCTTGTGCCTGCTAGAACCGACTCTTTTTTGGCATTCCATTGTTGTTGCTGTATCAAAGCAATGTACATAGTATACTGGCTTGTGCAATAGCTGACGTTCTATCTGAAATTCACAATAAAAGAAACCTTGTTCTATCTTTTTCCTAACATATGTATAGACAGAATCTTTGTTGAAATCAATGCCCCTTCTTTAGTCTATAAAGTTTACAAGTTCTTGAAGCAAGGAGTTCATCAATACTCCATAATTGATATCCACCTAGAAAATGGCAAAACTGATTAAAGCACCTTGATAATTATAGCCTGTTGGTACATGGGACTTAAGTTCAACAGTAGATTGACCTTACAATTTGACAAGGTTCATTATTTAAACAACAGCAACCTGAAGTAGTGCCAAGGTTTGTTGTGATTGTTGTACGTGTTGAGAATTTTTTTTAAGTCTCAAATGAAAGAAATTCATGTTTTTGGGGTTTTATTTATAAAATAATCTCAAACTCAATGACCCATCCCTCCTTGTGCCTGCTAGAACCGACTCTTTTTTGGCATTCCATTGTTGTTGCTGTATCAAAGCAATGTACATAGTATACTGGCTTGTGCAATAGCTGACGTTCTATCTGAAATTCACAATAAAAGAAACCTTGTTCTATCTTTTTCCTAACATATGTATAGACAGAATCTTTGTTGAAATCAATGGCCCTTCTTTAGTCTATAAAGTTTACAAGTTCTTGAAGCAAGGAGTTCATCAATACTCCATAATTGATATCCACCTAGAAAATGGCAAAACTGATTAAAGCACCTTGATAATTATAGCCTGTTGGTACATGGGACTTAAGTTCAACAGTAGATTGACCTTACAATTTGACAAGGTTCATTATTTAAACAACAGCAACCTGAAGTAGTGCCAAGGTTTGTTGTGATTGTTGTACGTGTTGAGAATTTTTTTTAAGTCTCAAATGAAAGAAATTCATGTTTTTGGGGTTTTATTTATAAAATAATCTCAAACTCAATGACCCATCCCTCCTTGTGCCTGCTAGAACCGACTCTTTTTTGGCATTCCATTGTTGTTGCTGTATCAAAGCAATGTACATAGTATACTGGCTTGTGCAATAGCTGACGTTCTATCTGAAATTCACAATAAAAGAAACCTTGTTCTATCTTTTTCCTAACATATGTATAGACAGAATCTTTGTTGAAATCAATGCCCCTTCTTTAGTCTATAAAGTTTACAAGTTCTTGAAGCAAGGAGTTCATCAATACTCCATAATTGATATCCACCTAGAAAATGGCAAAACTGATTAAAGCACCTTGATAATTATAGCCTGTTGGTACATGGGACTTAAGTTCAACAGTAGATTGACCTTACACTTTGACAAGGTTCATTATTTAAACAACAGCAACCTGAAGTAGTGCCAAGGTTTGTTGTGATTGTTGTACGTGTTGAGAATTTTTTTTAAGTCTCAAATGAAAGAAATTCATGTTTTTGGGGTTTTATTTATAAAATAATCTCAAACTCAATGACCCATCCCTCCTTGTGCCTGCTAGAACCGACTCTTTTTTGGCATTCCATTGTTGTTGCTGTATCAAAGCAATGTACATAGTATACTGGCTTGTGCAATAGCTGACGTTTTATCTGAAATTCACAATAAAAGAAACCTTGTTCTATCTTTTTCCTAACATATGTATAGACAGAATCTTTGTTGAAATCAATGCCCCTTCTTTAGTCTATAAAGTTTACAAGTTCTTGAAGCAAGGAGTTCATCAATACTCCATAATTGATATCCACCTAGAAAATGGCAAAACTGATTAAAGCACCTTGATAATTATAGCCTGTTGGTACATGGGACTTAAGTTCAACAGTAGATTGACCTTACAATTTGACAAGGTTCATTATTTAAACAACAGCAACCTGAAGTAGTGCCAAGGTTTGTTGTGATTGTTGTACGTGTTGAGAATTTTTTTTAAGTCTCAAATGAAAGAAATTCATGTTTTTGGGGTTTTATTTATAAAATAATCTCAAACTCAATGACCCATCCCTCCTTGTGCCTGCTAGAACCGACTCTTTTTTGGCATTCCATTGTTGTTGCTGTATCAAAGCAATGTACATAGTATACTGGCTTGTGCAATAGCTGACGTTCTATCTGAAATTCACAATAAAAGAAACCTTGTTCTATCTTTTTCCTAACATATGTATAGACAGAATCTTTGTTGAAATCAATGCCCCTTCTTTAGTCTATAAAGTTTACAAGTTCTTGAAGCAAGGAGTTCATCAATACTCCATAATTGATATCCACCTAGAAAATGGCAAAACTGATTAAAGCACCTTGATAATTATAGCCTGTTGGTACATGGGACTTAAGTTCAACAGTAGATTGACCTTACAATTTGACAAGGTTCATTATTTAAACAACAGCAACCTGAAGTAGTGCCAAGGTTTGTTGTGATTGTTGTACGTGTTGAGAATTTTTTTTAAGTCTCAAATGAAAGAAATTCATGTTTTTGGGGTTTTATTTATAAAATAATCTCAAACTCAATGACCCATCCCTCCTTGTGCCTGCTAGAACCGACTCTTTTTTGGCATTCCATTGTTGTTGCTGTATCAAAGCAATGTACATAGTATACTGGCTTGTGCAATAGCTGACGTTCTATCTGAAATTCACAATAAAAGAAACCTTGTTCTATCTTTTTCCTAACATATGTATAGACAGAATCTTTGTTGAAATCAATGCCCCTTCTTTAGTCTATAAAGTTTACAAGTTCTTGAAGCAAGGAGTTCATCAATACTCCATAATTGATATCCACCTAGAAAATGGCAAAACTGATTAAAGCACCTTGATAATTATAGCCTGTTGGTACATGAGACTTAAGTTCAACAGTAGATTGACCTTACACTTTGACAAGGTTCATTATTTAAACAACAGCAACCTGAAGTAGTGCCAAGGTTTGTTGTGATTGTTGTACGTGTTGAGAATTTTTTTTAAGTCTCAAATGAAAGAAATTCATGTTTTTTGGGTTTTATTTATAAAATAATCTCAAACTCAATGACCCATCCCTCCTTCCCCTCTACCCCTTCCTCGATCTCTCTCTTTGGAACCCTAGTCACCTCTCTCCCTTGTGGCTGCCCACTCCCTCTCCCCCCGCCTTGGCAGACCCACCTCAACTTCCCCATCGTTGCCCTTGGCTCAAGTCATTGCCATTATCTCTTGCTCGAGCTGGCATCCTTGTCATCTTATCTTGCTCGAGCCATTATAGTTCTCGACTCCCCCTAGTTGCCGTCACCCTTGCCACCGCATCCTTTGTCCTCAACTTGAGTTGTCACCATCATCACCATCGCCTCTACTACCATTGTCAGGCTGTTGGTGACCATGTGTGCCATTCCACGTGTGTGTCATGAGTTGGTTGTGTCGATCGTGGCTTGGCATGATTTGGCACGTCTTGTATCGGTTGTATCGGACGGCACGACAAACCTTGAGTATTGAGAGAACCAAGGCTAGTGCCAAGTTCTTTACTAAAACAGTGATATCTCTTTTATTAAATGTTATTAAAACAGGACCGAACCGGCCGGTTCGACTGCCGACTGGTTTGAACATCGGTTCGATTATAGCCGATTCGGTTTGAAGCTAAAAAATCACCCGAATCGGACAAACCGTAGTAGAATCGGTGACCCGGTCCGACCCAGTTCGCTAATTAAAAAAACAAAATGAAAATTGAAAAATACTAAAATGAAAATCCCTCATTCTCTCTTGAAACCCCTCTCTCACCTGTGCGCCGTGCGGCCGTGCCCTAACCCTCCTGATTCTACCCCCGTCGAATGATCGGCCCTCCGCCATCTCCGTCTCCGGTTGCCCGGGCTCCACCCTCTCCATCTCCGGTCGTCGGCGGCCCTCTTCCCTCTCGGTCTCCGGTCAGTCGCGGCGCTCTCCCCTATCTCGACGGCCCTCTCGCCTCTCCCCTCTCTTGCCGGCCCTCTCCGTCTACTGCATGCCTAGTGCCCTCACCAGTCGTCCCGTGTCCGTCGTTGCAAACAGGGCCTCACCAGTCGTCGCGAACAGGGCACGAGGCTTCCACTTTGGCTGGCCGCACCAAGGTGTTTGGTCGTCACGAATAGGGCGGCAGCCGCGGCCGCGACCGCCGCACCAGCAGCGTCCAGGGTAGGCTTCCTCGCCGACCGCACCCCTCCGGCCACACCAGCACCATTCCTCTCTGGCCGCACCAAGGTGTCCGGTCGTCGCGAACAGGGCCACAGCCGCCGCACCAGCATTGTCCAGGCTTCCTCTTCGGCCGCACCCTCTCCGGCCGCACCAAGGGCTGCACCAGCACCGTTCCTCTCCGGCCGCACCAAGTTGTCCTCTCCGGCTGTCCCCCGTGTCCGGTGATCGCGCCGCACCAGCAGTGCCGTCTTCAGCTCCGGACCTCAGGTGAGTAACATATTTTTTATTTTTTTTGCAGAATTTAAATCTATATTTTCTGTTTTTTAAATGTATGAATGTATGATTTTTTAAAATTTAACAATTAGTAATTAAAACTGTGTTTTTTATTTATGCTTGAATCAAAACCTTTGGATAATTATGTGAATAACTGAATTCTATTTTAGTTTTATCAAAATTAAACTTTATCACTATTTTAGTAAGTTATGATTTGCTAATATTCAATTGTTTGTATGTATTTCTAGGAACTTTGACTGTTGGAGAAGAAGATGAAGCTCATGTTGGAATTCAATGTTGAAGATTATACGAGACTTTTTTATGATCATATATATAGTTTTGAACTTAGACTTTTGATGAAGTGATAGATTTATGTTTGTAAACTTTAAAACTTGACGATGTTACTTCTTTGACTATTACATTGATATATCATTTGGTTATATATATAGATTAATGTTTAGAGATATTTATATATATTTAAAATTATTAAAAGTTTATGACATCATAATTATATTATGATGACATCACGGTTCAAATCGGTTCGATTGACTGTCCAACCGGTTCTAACCGAACCAACTCATTGACCGGTTCAGACATCGGTTCGGTTCTGATAACATTGCTTTTACTTCTCTAGTTTCATATTGTGACACTGTGACACGGTCTTTTCCATCTTATCCAACACTATAAGGAATTCCTTTATCATGGATGTGATTCAATTGTATCTGTGTATTACCCAATATGGCTATGACCCGTTGGGGGGTGAATGAGTAATAAAAAATCAATCAACTTATATAGATAACTATGAGATGCAATAGAATTATTTAGCAACAATATGAAAGAAGATGAAGTAGGAAGATAGGCACAACAAGATTTATATTGATTCGGTCGTGACTCTCAAGTCACACCTACATCCAATTCCTCAGAATAACATCTGAGATTCCACTAGTCTTTTCAAGACACAAATTACAAGGGAATATTTTTATCAGGCGTTCAGTCACACCTCGGGCACTTTTACGATTAGAGTTCCAATTGAATTTCTTAGTATCAATCAAACCTTATAGAATACTGTCCTTCTACTGGACAATCTTGCCCACAAATAAGTACTACTCCTTCACAAGGAGAAGGAAGCTGCAATTTAGAAGAGAATACACAAGTGGTGCCTCTAGATAGGCTTATAGTGTACAGTTTGATGCAGTAAGTTCAAGATAAAGAGTTAGAACAGAAATATTGCAATCTTGAACTTAAGAAGCCTTCTAAAGAAATAAAACAAAGTAATGTAGAAGGCTCGAAGAAATCAGCAGAAGAAAAATGAAGAGCCGAAGGATTGCATCGGTTGTTTTTCTTCCTGCAAAGACTTGAGCAAAATGAAGCGTTGAAGGCGTGATTGGCTTACTTTTCACAACTCTTGTAGCGCGTGTTTATGGCTAGAGATTGATTCAAAAAGTTGTCCAAATTTTCCTATGGTCAGAATATTTATAGCCTTTTCAAAGATACTTCCGTTAGACACATTCTTGCGGCTGTTAGACACAAAACATTGAACGTTAGACTCTATAAGATATTCGTTAGACATAAGCGTAAGATCGTTAGACACAAAACATGTGTCTCGAAGCCTTCTTTTCTTCAGTAGATCTTCCTTTTTCCTTAGAGTATCAGTCATACTGCAAAGAGATGATCTTCTGGCGTGATATCCTAAAGTCAGAGTACTTCTCCGAGGTATGTTTGTTTACCTGGCTGTCACTTCTACAGAAAATAAATTTATTATGCTGAATACAGGCAGGGTCAAAGAAGTATGTAGGAAAAATATATTTCTTCCTTTTGTCTGGATTTGATACGTGTCAGTACGGTCTCTATATTGTACCCTATCTTTCAGTCTGTTTTCACCTGAGATAGTGTAAAGAAAAATTTGACCTTTCCAAGTCTTCAGATGGAAGTGATATAAGAAGGGAAATTTGCATGACATGTAATAAATGTCTGTACGTGGACATTAGATGCATTCAAATTTCAAATTTCGTTGAGATAGTTGATAATAGATTTTGAGATAGTCAAAGTTCAAGCGACTATGAAATCACTTAGTTGAATAGTTGATTCAACTATGAAACTAGTTTCTTATGTATCGACTAAGTTAACTTATAGTCGTAAACAAATTTGAGATAGTCGAATACTTGATTGACTATGAATTTGTGATAGTCGAATGATAGTATCGACTATGCGAATTTGCTCAATAGTCAGTTAAATGATCGACTAAATTACCTTTAGCTTGATATCGACTATGTTTAAAGATAGCTGCAAAAACTTAAGCAACTAACTCAAATAAAATTTTAGAAAATTAATAATTGAGTTTTCCATGCAACGATTATGTTATAAAATGATTAAGTAAACCAATATGCCTATGCTATCTTGTCTTATTGAGTTATCTTTGGTATATAGTGCTAATCAGTTTTGTTATCACCAAAACCAATTAGATTTAGAGGGATAACATAATTTCTAAAGGTATCAGCCTAATAATCTCTCCCTTTTTAGTGATGACAAAACTGTTATAGCAATGTAGTATAGAAGACATTTTTCTACATAACATAATACACATTGCACCCAATGTCTCCCCCTTTTTGTCAATAGCAAAAAGAGAACTTTATACATAACATAAACCACTTTATACAAAATTTGTAATGAACAAAGGACCTGGAGCATAGAGATGCCCAGGCACAATAAGAAGTACAAAGTTAAGTATGCTTTCATTTCCTGACATACTGACTGATGGGAGTGCTAGTAGAAGGGGATGGTTGAGATGGTTCAGAAATTGGTGGAGGTAACGAAATGAGAGGTGCTTCGTTAATGGGTATAGATGGAGGAGGTGGCGGCAAAGCTCCAATCTTTTGAAGTTCAAACTCATAGAAGGATTCTCGATCAAGAAAAGCATCGAAAGAAAGAAAGAAAAGTCCTTGCTGCTCCCTGTCATGACATATTTGAATATATACTTCTAGGAATTTTGGCACCCGAGCAACAATGTCTACAAAAGGTCGAAAGGAAAACTGGAGGCACCATTCAGCAAAGTGAATTAAAGGTTGGTTGTGGGCAGGATGTTCTGCCATTTCCTGATGGTAGATAGGTGCATGCACGCAATGCCATTGCCATTGTAGAAGGGGAATGCGGTAAGAAGCAAACTGAATACAGGCAAGAGCGTTGGGAGTGGTGCACTTTGCATGTACAAATTTTTGAAGAAAGACATTAAAGCAAAGAGTGCTCTGGTGTTGAAGCAAGAGAGCAATGTTTATATGGATGTTGTACCCAGACAATTTTCCAGCAAAAATGCTAAGGAATAAGGGCTCGAGAATTTCTCCGAACACCTTTAAGGCATGGGCTACGTAGCCTCTCCTAAAATTAGGCCGGCCTAACCAAGGGTCCCAACCAGCTAGCCGTGACATACGACGACATCAATAATTGATTGGGATTACTCCCGATCGCTCAATGGCGGGTTTTTCCCTCATTCTACACGGCCACCAGGGTCAACCCGGGGGCGCCCCAACTATAAGCCATGCCACATGGCACCCAGCAAAAAGGCCAGTGCCTACCCCAAGATGCCTTCTTCCAGCCCTCCAAGGTCAAAGGGATACCTAACTAAGTCAACAACATGCTTTAGAGGCCCACAGCACGCATATACGGCTCACACACGTGTGCTGGGCATTTCCCCGAACACCTTGTGGGCGCATGTATCCCAGCCCCTCTACAACAAATCGTGGGCCAACTCACGGCTCCAACACACTAGCCGGGTTCTACAACAACCCTCCAGCAAGTCGGGGCCATCCCCGACCCTCAGATACGCGGCGATGAGCCGTGAACTTTTAGCTTCTGGGGTAACCCGAGGCTACTCTGTCAATCCACCTTACAACGCGGCATATACTACCAAGGCAGGGCCCACACGCCCAAAGCGCCTTCCCCAGACTTGTACGAGCTCCTACCCTCAGCCCAAGGCTAATTTTAAGGCCCCTCAGCCAGTTACTCAGGCCGTTCGACAACCCGAGGTGTGTCAGGAATTTACCCGAACACCTTGCGAGCGGCAACTACGACACGACAACAACAGGCCCCCACGGGCCAATCCCAGCACCCTCGAGCACTCTGTCCTTCAAAGGACAACGTTAAACAATCCCAGAAGGCAGTCGGGGCCAACCCCGCGGCCACGGCTCGCCCCCGGGGCAGGTTCGCCCCAGGGCACGGCCGCTCCCCAGGGAGGGCGAACCCTCTGGGGGCCGCGCCCTCCTCCCAACCCAGGGGCCCCACGGCCCTCCCCAGTCCCGGTCTCATGCGAGGTTCATTCAGCGTGCCTGTGCGTGGAAGGAGTCGCGAAGAACGAAGCCCAAGGTCACGGGGAAGCACGTGAGTCAACCTCCTCAGTCTACGTGCACAAGCGTCCAGCCAGATAGTTCAAGCCACGTATCCTTTTGTCCTCTTGCTCTTGGTCAACGTAGGACAAAAATAGGAAAAACCCAGTTTTTATAAAGTGGGGACTGCCCCCCTCTCTCTCCCCCCTTGATCCGCCTAAACCCCCTGGGGGGGGGGGTTTAGGCGGACCATCCTGACCCCCCTAGGCTGGTCCGCCTAAACCTAGGGTTTGGGCGGACCAACCCATCCCATGGAGTTGGTCTGCCCAAACTCATTCAGAAACAAAAAAAAGATTTTTCAAAAAAGAAAACCCAGTTTTTGCCCCTCCTAAACCCCTCCGGGAAGGGTTTAGGCGGACCAAACCCAGCCCTGGGTTTGTTTCGCCTAAACCCCCCTAGGGGAGGGGTTTAGGCGGACCATACTAGCCCCCTGGTCTGGTCCGCCTAAATCCTCCCTCCCCCACTCAGAAACAAAAAAAAAATAATATATTTTTTCAAGGGTTTACCCGGACCAAGTTCAGCTCTCAACCTGGTCCGCCTAAACCCTCCCTGACCTTTCACCTTCCCCTATAAAAGCCCCTTAGAATCTCAAGGGGTGGGGCAATGTGATGCATGCAATCCCACACGTACAAGATCGCCCGGACGAAGGCATACTCGCCTTTAGCAAGCAATGACGGACACAAGGAGCTTAGTGTGCACGATTGACTTGTAAGACGACTTATACATGGCGAGGGTATGTCGCTCGTACTCCTCTCACACGACGTTTAGCCATGTCGCACAAGTCCACTCCCGCTACGCACAAGGCGTCATGACCATGGCGAATACACCCGCCTCTCGGGTCTGCCCATGTATGTCAACCTACGATGGTCACACATACGCCATGATGTCGCACCTCCCTCTGTCGCGGGGTCGTGTTCGACTGCCCGATCCGAGCCGCGCCCGGCCTTCACCCAGTGATCGGCCGATACCCCCTCCGGCCGCCCAGTCTAGTCCTCCCTCAGAGAACCGGGCATGACCCTTGCCTCGAGTAGAACCTCTGTGAAACACGCAGGTATCCGCCTCATCACGCATTGACCCGGGGACCGACCCACATGTTGGAATTGTTCCGCGGCTTGCACCAGTTGTACTTTGTCCGCTACGGCCCGCCTGTAAAGCCCATGCGGCTCTCATAAAATATATTATCACCTGAATACATGTCTCCGCATCCATATTCGGGTCCCATCCTCTCCCGCACCACTCGGTGTATGTGTCCAGTGTCCCTGACCCCAGCAAACACCTCACAGACAAACGCGAGCCCATAGCTGCGGAATGCTCTCGGCCCTCCACCCATGGCTTCAGATACATATAGATTCCTCTTCAGCATGGAATGAAGGTGTTCGGATTTAATCTGATGTAAATAAACACCGACTGCTTGCGATCGGTGGGGAAAGATGTCCAGTACATGACTCCCCACAATCGCTTGCGCACTTGCACCTATGGAACCTCCCCTCTCTCCACGTGTCGCCCGCTTCCCGAGCCCACGTGTCGCGTCCTGGCGACGCTCCCCAGTCAAACCTTGGTTTCATAGGTGATTGTCGAGAAATCGAATGGCACGCCCACATCCCAGCCTCGTTTCCCCCAAATCTCGAAAATCGCTCGTGCCATTCGACCCCTCTCGACTTTTCGTAAAAGGAGAGTGCCCGGTACCGCCGTGAGAGGCCTACGACCCTAAAGGAGAATACCCGAGATACATCGAACTCCCGTATTTTTTTTCCCGTTGTATTCCTTCCCTCATCCCGATCACCGGCAAAAAAGAACGCCCCGCGACGACGCAGCACGCGAACAAAAGGATGGCACGCCCAGTGGGACGTCTCCCGCCTTCCTTCTTTTTCTGAAGAGAAGCCTGTGCCGGCCCTGAAGCCATGGTGCCCCTTTTCCTGTCCCTACAGGAGAGGCAAAGGAGGGTACTCGCGCGCATTTCCCAGCAGCTCCCAGCTCGAGTTTCGACCGCCGGACCGCGGTCGGCGACCATCAGCAACCGTCACCTCTACGACTTTCGGTGCTCCAGCAATCATGGTGGCTGTCACCTACGGTCCTATCATCATCGCCACCCATGCGCGGGTGGGCTACTTAGCGACGCTGATCATTTTCGACAGTTTCGCCCCAGTCGTCGGATCACCCTACTTTTTAGGTGTGGTCCCCGTGGCTGTTCCACAGCTACTCTCTGCCTCTGCGCCTGTCGGTGTGGCGGACATGCCGAGCCAGTCTCCGGCATCAGTGGCCCGCTCGAGAGTCAGACTCAGGCCGTCCATCACTAGCCCCCGTAGGGGCCCTAGATCATCTCCTGCCCGGGCGAGCTTTGCCCCTCGGGCCCAGTCTCGGCTGACCTCCAGTGTGGGCCTTGCGCCCCGAACCTCGGCCACCGTTATAGCATCCCGCTCAGGCCTTCGACCTCGAGCCCCAGTCGAGTTGGTATCTAGCACGGCTTTCTACCCCCGTGTACCCAGCTTTCCAGCACCCTGCTCGGGTCTCCAGTACCGAGTCCCAGCCGAGCCAGCCCCTCGCACGGGTTTTCCATGTCACGCCCCGAGATTTTGCTGCGGAAATAATCGGGAACGTGAATAGCCGACATGGTAAGCCTCTTGCAAGAAATATAATCAGAGCGCCAGACAATCACACTAAGTAATTACACAAGTAATTCACTAAAACCTTCATCTTTATTTCATACAAATAACCATCAAATACATAAGATCTTTGACTATCTTTACTAGACTCAATAAAATAAAGATTATATCATGACTCGACTAGACACTTGATTACTAAGGCTTCTCTCGTTCATATGTCCTTCAATCACTCTCGGACCCGCTACTCGTAGAATCCAAATCCGATTCACTTGTACTTCTTGAAATATTGAGAAAGTAGGTAACGAGCACACTTACCCAGTATGTATCTTCGTATCAACACGAAGGTGATTTTTTTTAAGTGATTAGTATTTTAGCTCTAGAGAATAAGATAAATCATGCAAATACGATAAAACATGTGAATAAAACTAAAGTAACAAGATAGGATCATGACGAGATACGAAAATATGATCGATCAAGTATATAACAAGAATGTAAATTTGGCCTTTTCATAAACAAGAATGTAACAAGAATGTACTTTTCATAACCATAGAGGCTATGCACTGAAAGTCATGTTGATGGGAATCGACGCTGAGCATTGACATTTTTATTTTACATTTGTGTCCTTGAGTTTATTTTTATATCCTTGGGAAAGTATATGTGCAATTGTAAGACTTTATAAGCCAATGTGTCATTCCCTTGGATTGTTTAGGTTTTTATGAAAATTGTCAATAGGTCCAGAAAGGGGGCCCTCACTCCTTCCCCATTGGTCCACATAAGTCATATGGGCCCATGTGGGGCTGGTCAAAGTCCTAGGTGGCATCTAGAAGGTCAATTGGACACATGGGAGACAAGTGGTTAAAAATTTCAAAGGGAGGCCACCTACCTTACCTACCAAGTCAAGGGGGCGCCCCCATTTTAGTCATATTTTTATTTTTTGAAAATATTTGATTAGAACTAATTAGTTCTATCCCTTATTTACCCTCCCTAATTCTAGATCTAGGGTCATTTTGAGTCTTTTTACATTTCATACAAATAGGTTGTATTTCCATTTTATGTGAATTAATGAAGTGAAAAATTGGCATTTGCTCCAAGGAAGGGTGCGCCCCTCTCCCTCTCTCCCTGGTTCTTCTTCCTCCTCCAGCCCTCTACGGTGTGAAGCCCATTCTCCTTACCCCCTCTGAGTTCCATTTCTGCCGCCGTCGCCATCGCACCGCCGTCGCCATCGCACTGCCGTCGCGCCGCCGCCACCATCGTCGGAGTTCTGTGTCCATCAGGACATAACCTCACCTACAAAATTTTATCTTTTTTTATGGTTGTCTGTTCGAGCCCTAATTTTGAGAGTTTGTTCTGTCCATCTCCCTTAACCTCCAGTTCAAATTTCGTGTCATTTGGAAGTCATTTGGTATTTTTCCCACATTTATTATTCTTCCTCCTGTAATATGCCCTTTTACAGATCTACGGGACAGAGTCTCCTTGTTGCATTTTTTTCCACCCTTTTAGGAAATTTCAGAAAATCCACAAAAATTCTCAGGTGTTCCTCACACATACCCCCTTCCACCATAATTTTTGTTGAGTCTAAAAAAATCATTTACCCCTCAGTCAAAGGTCAGTTTCAGGCAGATCCCTTGCTACCCTGTGTGTCTGTCAGTCTGGGTCAGAAAAAAACTCAGTCTTGCAGAGCCTCCCATTTCTCATCCCTTCGTTGAGTCGACCTACATAATTTATATGTGGTAGATCTGGGAGTCCTCTTTCTAACCCCACCAGTTTCACCTCGATCTGATTTCGGATCTGAGAGAAATAATTTTTGCCGCCGAGGCGTGCAAATTTGTTCCTTGTGCATATTAGAAAAATCAGTCCGGGAATAATTCAAGCAAAAATACGAAAGGTCAACTTCTGGAACCGCCACTTCAGGGAGTCGATCAGGGACATCCCGCCATCGTCCCAGCCAAGCGGCACCTTCAGAAGACCTCAGGAGGGCGTCGTTCCTTTGGAAACCGCACCTTGCTATCTAGCGAGTCAGAACCGAGTCGGCGCAGTACCGAGTCGGTGCAAGACCGAGTCGGACCAGCAGGCCGAGTTCGTGCCATACGCACCTCCAGATTGCTGGCCGTCAACCCAGGGTCGGTCCACCCGGGCCCCACTTGTAGCCCTTTACCTCCCTGCGTGGAGTGGGCAATAAAATTCATGGTTGTAATTAACTTTTTACTGTTGTTACCGGGAGTTACCGTAACTGGCCGAGATCGTCTTCCCCACGCCCGGAGCGTGGAGGTAAACTCGCCCCCACTCTTTATCGCATTTTGCTTATCTCTTTGAATGCCGCTATGAGTGTAGGTTTCTAGCTCGATATATATATTGTTATCACCGCTGCGAGAGAGAGTGAGTGATCCGTCCCGTGACTCGACCCGAGTTAACACGGAAAGTCCGATACCCGAGACTCACTGCCAGTTTCTCAACTGCGCACGGTCCCACGCATCCCTCGCTAGGGACACCCGCGAGCTAGAGTCGCAGGTCGCGTGTCCGTCCCGCATCAATTTGGTATCAGAGCGCCAATTGAGTCTAGGGTAGTCAATAGTCTTGTTAAAAAAAAACACTCCAAACAAAAAAAGTGTCATTTACGTCTAGTCATCGTCTAAGTCGGTCTAAGGTTGCATCCGCATACCATTGTTTGTTATATAAAAAGGTGTTGTCCGAACGTTAGGCTACGCCTATCGGGAAGGCCGCACACTTGCGCGAGTGATCTTCGGATCGATTAGCTCCGCCACGTACTGAGTCTTGGTTGTGTCTAGGTTGGTAGTCGAGTCTCATTCCAACCTTGCATTGTCTTCATTTTGGAGTCGTGTCTAGTGTCTTTTCCACGGTTGGTATGGTCACCCTATAGCTCCTCTAATGCCCATGGCTTCCCCATCGCCCATGCGATATGACCATTGGCCCACCCATGGGCTTGGCAACCATCCTCTCCACCTCCGTAGGCTCGAAGCCTCGGATTTTTATGGCTCCAATGACCCGGGCGTCTACCTCAAGTGGGAGGCCACCATGGACACCTACTTTGATTGTTATCCCATGTCCGAAGTCGGGCAGTTCTATTATGCCAAGGAGCGGCTTCTACACAAGGCCGCCGAAAAGTGGGACCACATTGAACGATTGCGAGAAGTTAGGAGGTAATGGCCCATCGAGTCATGGTGGGACATGAAGAGAGAGCTTAGGAAGGTCTACGCGCCCCACCCATCTACCTCCAACCACGGGGGTCATGCCACGAGCCAACCCCACTACATCACCCCCAAGCAAGTGGGCCACACCTCCAACCAACCGCACCCATTCGCCCCCAACCCATCCTACACAAGCGCTTCAAATCAAGTGGGTCCTAGTCGGAGGCAAGGAGCCCAACACTTTGACGAGCCCCGACCCAAGCGGAGGCCAGTTGATTATGGGCACGTCCACCGTGATACCCCTACTCCAACTCACACCCTTGCCGAACTTGTGCAAATGCTTTCGGATCGGGTGGATAGGAGGTGCGCTTTTATTGAATCGATAGTCTCCCCTTGCCCACCTCCGCGACCGGAGGTAGCCATACTCGAGCCTAGGGAGGCCATAGCCCGTAGCCCCAACCCGGCCATACCTATGGGGTCCCAAGGGCCTCTTTCCCTCCTCGAGGACATACCTTCACCACCCACGAGAGCTCCAATGCCACTACTCTCTACTTCCGAACTTTATTCGGAACCATCTTATTTGGAGCCACCTCAGCCCGAGCCACCCGTGTTTCTAACGGGTACGCTTTTTATAGCCGAGCCACTTCTTAGTTGGCTCAAAGATGGCTTGGTCCCACCTCGTTACCCATCCATGGACCCCACCCTACCATTGGTGCCCGTCAACTCCATCCACACTACATCCCGGTCTAGTCACCATGTTGATACCTTGTATGACCTTGTTATGGGATTAGACTCGCAATGACGGTTGACGCACTCCTTGGCCCGAAGCTTCGACCAACCCACTAGTCTTAGCTTCACCGATCCAACCTTAGGGTCCATTACCTCCGTGTGCACCGTGGATTGTGTCACCACGGAGATTCTTCTATTTCTCCCGATGCCGACCGAGTCCGACTTCGTTTCCTTTTGCCCAAGGGAGGAATCATATTTTCTAGACATGACCGTCGTCCCACCGACCACAATGTATGACGGTGATTATGAATTCTTAAATTGGGCTATACGGGTGGTTATTTTGGGTTGGATAGTTTTGATGGGCTTTATATATATAATTATATTAATGGCAGAAACAAATATATAACATATGTTTTAGGCCCATTTAGTATATATATATATATATACATACGGGAGTTATATTGCTTGGGTTTTACATATCTTGTGTTAATGGACCAAGATGATCAATTTATCATGGCCCATTAAGTTTTTATATTTATAAGTTATTTGTCCTTCTCATGTAAGTTTAATTTATTTAGGAATTTTATTTCCTTAAATTTTCAGGGGTGCTACACCCTCCCACACTTAAAAGAATTTGGTCCCCAAATTCAACTGAAATTTCTCTCCAATATATATCAGTGGGGTATCTAGTTCTAGTTTCCATTCATAAGACAAAATCATCTAGGCATGCTAATAAAACAACCCAATGAACTAGGCCAAGGTTAACGGGTACCTCTAGTTACTTCATCATCAGCAGGTTCGATTTGTCTTATTACTTGTAATTGTCCTCGATGCCGTGCTTCCTTGTGATCATTTGCCTGCTAAGGTTGATCCTTGGGAAGGGGGCAATCGGCTACCTTATGTTCTTGGCTTCCACAACGAAAACAAGCTCCATTCTTCCAGCGGCATTTATCGGATTGATGACCTTCATTGCCACAATACTTGCACTTCGCTTCTTTAGGCTTCTTGCCATTCGAAACTCCATTCCCATTATTGGGCCTTTTGTTGACATTATCTACCTTCCTCTTTTCCATTCTTGCCCTAACTTTGTCATATAATTCCATAGCGTCTTCCAATAGCTGAGCTCTCTTAACCATCTCGGCATATGATTGAATATCCATCGGTGCTAATTGGGGTATATATTGCAGTCTTAACCCATTCAAGAGCCTCCTAGCTTTCATCTTCTCCGTCATGATTAAATGAGGCGCATATCGTGACAACCTCGAGAATTGGGCCTCATATTCTGCCACAGACATGCTTCTTTGTTTAAGTGAAGCGAACTCTCCCGCCTTTCTCTCCCGAACTCTCTCCGAGAAATACTTCTCGTTGAAGTGTTCTAAAAATTCTACCCAAGTTACTTGAATGTTTGGCAGAGTGACTTCTACGGACTACCACCAAGACCTTGCATCCTTCTCTAGTTGAAATGTTGCCAAAAGGACCTTATCTTGATCCGAGCATTGCATTACTCGGAAGATTCTTTCCGTCTCCTTAGTCCAATCTTCCGCCATGTCAGGATCAGGGGTTCCACTAAACCTAGAGGGATTGAGGCTCCGGAACTCACGATTTAACTCTCCAGCTCCATGATTGGCTCCACCCTCGGCTACCCATTGAAGAGACTGAGTCAATCCTTGAACCGTCCTTTGCATCTCACGCCATTGGGCACGCTCAGCGGCCATTGTTATCTATCTAGTTCTACAAGACACAAACAATCTCATGTAAAATTATCAAGTAATTCTCGTGAAATTTTACTAAGCAATATTCATAAACCAATCTTATTAGTATTTTAATTTCCTTTTTAGCTCTTAACCCAAGGTTCTACCCAATCTCACCCGGCAATAATGGGATTGAACCTAGAACTTATGGCAACCTATAGTCAAGACCTAGGATTTAATATACCTAGGCTCTGATACTGTAAGGCCCGTGCCTTAATGGATCCTTCGTGGTATTTGTTCTATTAATTGTTCTGGAAATTCCGGCTATTTTCCTGGATTTTTAGGAATTTGTCTGGCATTTTTCCGGATTTGTTCGGAGCTGTTTGAGGGTTATTGAATATTAATGAGATTTTTATATATATAATGATTATATTATATATATATATTAATTTTATTTATTTTCTCTTTTATTTATCTCTCACCCTCACTCTCTCTCCCCCGTCGATCTCTCATTTCACCCTCTCCCTCTCTCTCTCCTCCGTGCGGCCACCTCCTCTCCTCTCTTAGGGATCGGGGTCGAGACGGCGTCGGATTGAGACGAGGTTGGCACCGTTGGATTCCTCGCGTCGAGTAGAGCGCGTGGGTGTCCACTTCGGCGTGGATCGGTGATCGTGGGAGCGAGGTGGAGCGTGGAAGCTCCGTGGCTATTCCTCCTTGCATGCGGCCCGTTCGACGGTTTCGGCTTGCGAAAGGTAGGGGGATGGAACCTCGATCTTGCTAGGATCGTTTCCTTTAGCTCGCTTGTTGATTAGCACCCCGTAGCATGCATGATGTTCATATTTCCATTTTTGGGGTTTTAGCCTAAATCTTGAGTTTAATGCGTTTTAGGCCTTGCATGTGCTAGATTTAGATGTTAAATTGTTGTCTAGCATGCGTGGTTTGACAGGTTATCAGGTTTTTCGTCGATACCCGGCGTTTTCAGCCGTCCGGGAGGGCTTCGGTTTACAAACCGTACCCGCCCGTAACCCAGGTGCAGTGACGGTCCTGCCAGGAACCGTCACTTGCCCGACGGTCCAAGGTGGACGCGTCACTACCAAATAGCGGCCCATTGGGGGTGCGTCACTTGGAGAGTAACGGTGGGGCTCCCATCCGTTACTCATCAACTGTTTTCCGTGATTTTGGTCAGGCGGTGCGCCCGGCGGCCTGTCGGCCGACCGTCGTTTCGGTCCGGCGCGCCTAGACCGGGGCGTTACTTCGCCTGCTACCATTTAGAACGCTGATAGGTGGTTTTGAGCCTCGGGTGGATGTGACGGCAGTGACCCCACGCGTCGCTTCGGAGTAACGCGCAGGGCCCCTACCGTTACATGCCTTTGGTGCCTCTTGAGCTGGAATCCTGAAGGGAGTGACGGATGGGGACTGGAGCGTCATTCTTGAAGTAACGCGCCGACCCCCGACCGTCGTTTGCATGTGGCGCGTGGGTCCTTGACCGCCACTTCCCTGATGGCTGTAATATATTCCCAGCCCATTGCTTATGCGTTCCGTTCTATATTCATGCCATAGTTGTATTGTTTTACTATATTGTGGCGTGTTTTATGTGCCAATAGAGTAGCTTTTCTTTCCAGGCAATGGAGCCACTGTTGTTGCCCTAAGGTCTGTTGAGTACCGACCCGCTTGAGGATGGCGGAGGGGTATATTTCCCATTCACGGTTTGTAAGCTAGTTCCGTGGGCTCCCAGCCAATGGTAGCGTCCTGCCAAGGGAGAAAACTAGTTAGAGGGCCTGGCTCAGGCTAGAGTCAGTGTGTGCACACGTGGTCGGAGACTGTGGACTGACGCCGACGGGTGTCACTCCGACTGGTCACTTGGTTTGGTACTGTTTGCGCGCTTAGCTTGTCGCTTGTCGACTGCGAGTGCTTGAGACGCAGTGTAAGCCGTCAGTGGACGCTTCTGGTTTCTGCTCCAGTGGTTGTCCTTCCTTGTTGTTTGGACTAGTTGCAGCTCATTCTAATTGGTAGTTTTAGCTTTAATCGCTTGCATTCAATTAGTAGCGGCATGTGTCAGCTGTTATACTTGCTTAGATAGAGTTTACAGCTTTCTTGTGATTAGATATTCATGCCATTGCCTGTGTATTTATTTGAATGCATGCTTTAATTGCTGTTAATTATGCATGTTCACTTGTCTAGTGCGAGGTAGGGATCCGCGTGACCCCTACTGAGTCTGGCTGTGACTCACCCTTCTCCTTTCAGGTGAGCCGCGCCCGACATCTCCCGGAGTTTAGCGTGCTGTTTCGGGACCGTTCCTTAGCTGCCAGCTGAGCACGAGCTGCCTTTTTGAGGCTTGTGTTGTGCTTTTGCCGGGGTATGCCCCGCGTAGTTGTACCTTGAGGACTGGTGTTTGTGACTCTGGACTAGTTATATATATATCACTCTGGTTATTTTAAATTGCTTCCGCACTTGTGTTTAAATCTTAAATACTTATTTGTATTGCGCGCCCCAATTCGCAATTAATTATGCATATTCCTCAGCTAACCCCCCCCACTAACCCTTCAGGGGCCTCATCAGCCTCTTGGGTGGCCTCCCCAGTTCTCGGTGTCGGTATATCGATGTTATCGGTATATCGGTATCCTGAACTCTGGGTCGTCACAGATGGTATCAGAGCTTGAAGTTGAGGATTTGCGTAAAGAATTGGAATTGACGCTTGGTCCAGAGCTAGTCCTGTTGTTGTCTCTTGCTGGCATAGGATGTTTTTCGTATGATTGATGGATTTCATTGTTGATTGTGTTTTTGGCAGCATAATTATGCCGCCTCGTCGAGGAAGACCTCCTCGAGCTCCTCGTGTTCCTCGAGATGCGCCCAGGGAAGATAGCGGTTCTGCACCTCCTCCTGCAGTTCCCGCTGTTCCTGTCGTTCCAGTTGCTCCTCCAGTGCCGATCGTTCAAGCTGAAGTGCCTGGCAGTCGAGGCAAGGCTTTGAAGGAATTTCTGATGTTCAATCCGCCTGCTTTCGATGGCCAAGCTGATCCAGAAGTCGCAAGGCAATGGATGGATGCGATAGAGCGTGTTTTTGTCTCGATGGAGTGTGCTGAAGATGAGAAAGTCATGCTCGCTGCCTTTCAACTCCAGGGTACGTCCATTGCGTGGTGGAAAGCCGAGTGGCAGATTTCCTTTCGATGCAGACCTCTTCGGCAAATCACTTGGGCAGAGTTCGTTGCTGCTTTTGAGCGTGCCTATACTCCTGCCTGCTTGCAGATGGATAAGATGTATCGGTTTATGGAATTGACCCAGGGCAGTATGACCGTGCTTCAGTACAGGAATAAGTTCTTGGAATTGGGTCAGTATGCGCCCCATGTGCTGGCCAGTGAAGCTTTGAAGACCCAGCAATTCTTGCGAGGGTTGAGGCCAGAGTTGAAGATGCCGTTGATAGCGAGTCGTGTTGCGGATCTCGATACTGCGTGCCAGACAGCTGTAGCTTTAGAGCTGGAGATGGCGAGACCGGGTGGATATCCCCAGGCAGGGTCAGTGCAGCCGGTGGCTCAGGTTCAGCAGGCTTACCGACAGCCCGTGCCTAGTGTTCCTTCGGTCCAGTCAGAGGTTTCCAGTGCTTCCTCTCCTTCTAAGCCCAAGTTCAAAAGGTTCAAGAAGAAGAAGAAGTTTGTTCAGCAGCCGTCCGGTGCAGATTCTGTTCAGCAGCCGACAGCACCTTCTTCTCAGACTCGACAGAGCTCAGCTGCTAGTCAGCCGTGGACGTGTCGGAGATGCGGTGGTCATCATAAGGGCCAACCGTGTTCTCTTCCTGTTGTTTGCTTTAGGTGTGACCAGCCAGGTCATGTGGTTCGAGATTGCCCGCTGAGGCCGAATCCATTGCAAGCTCCTCAGTTTTCTCAACCTCAGCCGCAGTTTAGACCTCCTGCACCTCAAGCTCCACAGCAATTTTTCTCTCAGGCGTCGGCGTCTTCTCAGCAATCTTCAGTTGGTTCTAAGAAGCAGAAAGGCAAAGTTTCTCATTTGACAAGAGCTGATGCTGCTGCGTCCCATCTTGTGGAAGGTACGATTATGCTTTATGGTCATGCAGCTCATGTCTTATTTGATTCTGGTGCTTCTCACTCTTTTATTTCTGAGGATTTTATGGCTTGTATTGAGGAACCGACTTCTGAGCTGTCTTGTGAGTTGTTTGTGGAATTGCCTTCTGGAGATTTCATGGTTACTCCCTTGTGTTTGGATGAGTCTCCTGTGATGATAGATGATCACCAGTTGCCGGCGAGATTGTATGCGTTGCAGCTGGCAGATTATGATGTTATTCTGGGAATGGATTGGTTGGAGCATTATGGAGCTGTGGTTGACTGCAGATCGAAGAAAGTCTATTTTCAGCCCCAGGGAAAATCAGCCTTTTATTTTCAAGGTATTCGATCCCGTTCTTCTCGTATGATTATTTCTGCTATTCGAGCCTATAGGTTGCTTAGCACAGGTTGTCAGGGATTCCTTGCTTCAGTGGTGGCTGTTGAAAAACCACGACGGGATGTTTGTGATATTCCGGTTGTCTGTGAGTTCCCTGATGTGTTTCCTGACGAGTTGCCAGGCTTGCCCCCAGAGCGAGAGATTGAGATGGTGATTGAACTGATTCCAGGTACTGGCCCCTTAGCAAAGCCGCCGTATCGAATGGCTCCAGCTGAATTGAAAGTACTGCGTGCACAGCTACTAGAGTTACTGGAGAAGGGTTATATTCGTCCCAGTTTTTCTCCGTGGAGTGCCCCAGTACTGTTCGTGAAAAAGAAAGATGGAAACCTGAGGCTTTGTATTGATTACAGGCAGCTGAATCAGGCGACTATCAAGAATAAGTATCCGCTCCCCAGGATTGATGATTTGTTTGACCAGTTACAGTCTGCTGCTGTCTTTTCACGGATTGATCTCCGGTCTGGCTATTTTCAGTTGCGGATCCGGGAATCTGATGTGGAGAAGACTGCTTTCAGTACTCGATATGGTCACTTTGAATTTTTAGTCATGCCGTTTGGTTTGACTAATGCCCCAGCAGCCTTCATGGATCTAATGCAGCGTATCTTTCGTCCATTCCTGGACCATTTTGTGGTGATCTTTGTTGATGATATCTTGATATATTCTGCCTCTGTTGATGATCATGTGCAGCATTTGAGGATCGTTCTGCAGACTCTAAGAGATCACGAGCTTTATGCGAAGCTCAGTAAATGTGAATTCTGGCTTCGGGAGATTCATTTTCTTGGCCATGTGATTTCTAGTGATGGAGTAGCAGTAGACCCTGCAAAGATTGATGCCGTTTTGGGTTGGCAGAGACCGAGGACCATCACGGAGATACGAAGTTTTTTAGGATTGGCTGGATATTACCGCAGATTCATTCAGGATTTTGCGAAGATTGCAGCACCGATGACTAAATTGACACGGAAGGGTGTGCCATTTGTCTGGTCGGATCAGTGTGAGGCTAGCTTTGTTGAATTGAAAAGGCTATTGACTTCTTCTCCAGTGTTGACTTTGCCTTCCGACTCGGGTGGTTTTCTTGTTTGTACAGATGCGTCTCGAGTAGGTTTGGGTGCAGTGCTGATGCAACATGGTAAGGTTATCGCATATGCATCTCGGCAATTGAAACAGCATGAAGGAAATTATCCCACTCATGATCTAGAGCTAGCTGCAGTTATTTTTGCCTTGAAGATCTGGAGACATTATCTGTATGGTGAGAAATTTCAGATTCTTACTGATCATCAGAGTTTACAGTATATTTTCTCCCAGAAAGATCTGAATCTCAGGCAGAGGCGATGGATGGAATACATGAAAGATTATGACTTTACACTCTCCTATCAGCCAGGTAAAATGAATGTTGTGGCTGATGCTCTGAGCAGGAAAGTACAAGTCAGTCATTTGTTGCTTCATGAATGGAAATTGTGGGAACAGCTTCCGAGCGAGGCATTGTGTGTAGAGATTCCTGCCGATCCGAGGATGGCAGTTTGTGCTAGCTTGGTTTTGGGTTCAGCTTTGTATCAGCAGATTCTAGAAGCCCAACAAGCTGATTCTGATTTGGCCCGTGTTATATCAAGATATGATGTGGAATTTGATGACGAGCTGGTCGTCAGTTTCCAGGGCAGATTGTATATTCCTGTTGATGATGATTTGAGGAATGAGATTTTGAGTGAAGCCCATGGTTCCCGTTTTGCTATTCACCCTGGTGTCACCAAGATGTATCAGAATTTAAAGAAGCAGTTCTGGTGGCCCGGCATGAAGAAGGACGTGGCTATTTTTGTTTCTAAGTGCTTGACTTGTCAGTTAGTTAAAGCCGAACATCAAAAGCCAGGTGGTCTGCTTCAGCCATTGGAAATTCCGATGTGGAAATGGGACCATGTTACTACAGATTTTGTGGTGGGTTTGCCTCGAACTTCTCAAGGTTTAGATGGAATCTGGCTGCTTGTCGACAGATTGACGAAAACCGCCAGATTGTTGCCAATTAAAGTTACTTGGAGTGTGCAGAGATTGGCCGAGCTCTATGTGCAGAAGATCGTGCCATTGCATGGAATTCCTGTTTCACTTGTGTCAGATCGTGACCCGCGTTTTACCTCTGGCTTCTGGCGTAGTTTCCAGAAAGCTTTGGGCACTGAGTTAGCTTTCAGTTCAGCGTATCATCCACAGTCAGATGGACAATCAGAGAGAACTATTCAGACTTTGGAAGACATGCTGAGATCGTGTTGCCTTGATTGGCAAGGTTCGTGGGGTCAGCATTTGCCACTTGTTGAGTTTGCTTATAATAATAGTTTTCACTCCAGTATTGGCATGGCTCCTTATGAAGCGCTGTATGGTCGTCCTTGTCGTACTCCTCTGAACTGGTTTGATGTTGGGGACCGACTGTTGACAGGACCGGACATGGTACAACAGTGTTCTGATGTGGTTCGTCTGATCAGACAGAGATTGTTGACGGCTCAGAGTCGACAGAAAAGTTACGCAGATCGGCGCAGACGTCCACTACAATTTGAGCCAGGAGATATGGTGTTTGTTAAAGTATCTCCAATGAAGGGTGTTTCCAGGTTTGGGAAGCGTGGAAAGCTTAGTCCGCGGTATGTTGGCCCTTTTCCGATTGTTGAAGCTATTGGTTCAGTGGCTTATCGTTTGCAACTGCCGGCGACCATGCAAGCTATTCATAATGTGTTCCACGTGTCTCAGTTGAGGAAATATGTGTCTGATGCTTCTCATGTTCTCGATGATTCAGTGTGGCCCGAGGTGACTGCTGATTTGTCTACGCCAGAGTTTCCTATCCGAATTGAAGACCGTCGTGAGCAGCGGTTGAGAAATAAGGTTATTCCTCTGGTAAGGGTTGCTTGGCAGCGTCACTCTGGTAACGAGTCTACTTGGGAGCGTGAAGATGAGATGCGTCAGCTTTTTCCTTTCTTGTTCCAATGAGGTATAAGTCCTTTCTCAGTTTCCTCCTTTTCGGTTATTGTAAATTTCGAGGGCGAAATTTCTGTAAGGAGGGAGGGACTGTAAGGCCCGTGCCTTAATGGATCCTTCGTGGTATTTGTTCTATTAATTGTTCTGGAAATTCCGGCTATTTTCCTGGATTTTTAGGAATTTGTCTGGCATTTTTCCGGATTTGTTCGGAGCTGTTTGAGGGTTATTGAATATTAATGAGATTTTTATATATATAATGATTATATTATATATATATATTAATTTTATTTATTTTCTCTTTTATTTATCTCTCACCCTCACTCTCTCTCCCCCGTCGATCTCTCATTTCACCCTCTCCCTCTCTCTCTCCTCCGTGCGGCCACCTCCTCTCCTCTCTTAGGGATCGGGGTCGAGACGGCGTCGGATTGAGACGAGGTTGGCACCGTTGGATTCCTCGCGTCGAGTAGAGCGCGTGGGTGTCCACTTCGGCGTGGATCGGTGATCGTGGGAGCGAGGTGGAGCGTGGAAGCTCCGTGGCTATTCCTCCTTGCATGCGGCCCGTTCGACGGTTTCGGCTTGCGAAAGGTAGGGGGATGGAACCTCGATCTTGCTAGGATCGTTTCCTTTAGCTCGCTTGTTGATTAGCACCCCGTAGCATGCATGATGTTCATATTTCCATTTTTGGGGTTTTAGCCTAAATCTTGAGTTTAATGCGTTTTAGGCCTTGCATGTGCTAGATTTAGATGTTAAATTGTTGTCTAGCATGCGTGGTTTGACAGGTTATCAGGTTTTTCGTCGATACCCGGCGTTTTCAGCCGTCCGGGAGGGCTTCGGTTTACAAACCGTACCCGCCCGTAACCCAGGTGCAGTGACGGTCCTGCCAGGAACCGTCACTTGCCCGACGGTCCAAGGTGGACGCGTCACTACCAAATAGCGGCCCATTGGGGGTGCGTCACTTGGAGAGTAACGGTGGGGCTCCCATCCGTTACTCATCAACTGTTTTCCGTGATTTTGGTCAGGCGGTGCGCCCGGCGGCCTGTCGGCCGACCGTCGTTTCGGTCCGGCGCGCCTAGACCGGGGCGTTACTTCGCCTGCTACCATTTAGAACGCTGATAGGTGGTTTTGAGCCTCGGGTGGATGTGACGGCAGTGACCCCACGCGTCGCTTCGGAGTAACGCGCAGGGCCCCTACCGTTACATGCCTTTGGTGCCTCTTGAGCTGGAATCCTGAAGGGAGTGACGGATGGGGACTGGAGCGTCATTCTTGAAGTAACGCGCCGACCCCCGACCGTCGTTTGCATGTGGCGCGTGGGTCCTTGACCGCCACTTCCCTGATGGCTGTAATATATTCCCAGCCCATTGCTTATGCGTTCCGTTCTATATTCATGCCATAGTTGTATTGTTTTACTATATTGTGGCGTGTTTTATGTGCCAATAGAGTAGCTTTTCTTTCCAGGCAATGGAGCCACTGTTGTTGCCCTAAGGTCTGTTGAGTACCGACCCGCTTGAGGATGGCGGAGGGGTATATTTCCCATTCACGGTTTGTAAGCTAGTTCCGTGGGCTCCCAGCCAATGGTAGCGTCCTGCCAAGGGAGAAAACTAGTTAGAGGGCCTGGCTCAGGCTAGAGTCAGTGTGTGCACACGTGGTCGGAGACTGTGGACTGACGCCGACGGGTGTCACTCCGACTGGTCACTTGGTTTGGTACTGTTTGCGCGCTTAGCTTGTCGCTTGTCGACTGCGAGTGCTTGAGACGCAGTGTAAGCCGTCAGTGGACGCTTCTGGTTTCTGCTCCAGTGGTTGTCCTTCCTTGTTGTTTGGACTAGTTGCAGCTCATTCTAATTGGTAGTTTTAGCTTTAATCGCTTGCATTCAATTAGTAGCGGCATGTGTCAGCTGTTATACTTGCTTAGATATAGTTTACAGCTTTCTTGTGATTAGATATTCATGCCATTGCCTGTGTATTTATTTGAATGCATGCTTTAATTGCTGTTAATTATGCATGTTCGCTTGTCTAGTGCGAGGTAGGGATCCGCGTGACCCCTACTGAGTCTGGCTGTGACTCACCCTTCTCCTTTCAGGTGAGCCGCGCCCGACATCTCCCGGAGTTTAGCGTGCTGTTTCGGGACCGTTCCTTAGCTGCCAGCTGAGCACGAGCTGCCTTTTTGAGGCTTGTGTTGTGCTTTTGCCGGGGTATGCCCCGCGTAGTTGTACCTTGAGGACTGGTGTTTGTGACTCTGGACTAGTTATATATATATCACTCTGGTTATTTTAAATTGCTTCCGCACTTGTGTTTAAATCTTAAATACTTATTTGTATTGCGCGCCCCAATTCGCAATTAATTATGCATATTCCTCAGCTAACCCCCCCCACTAACCCTTCAGGGGCCTCATCAGCCTCTTGGGTGGCCTCCCCAGTTCTCGGTGTCGGTATATCGATGTTATCGGTATATCGGTATCCTGAACTCTGGGTCGTCACAGATACCACTTCTGTCACGCCCCGATCCGATAGCAGCGGAACGTATTGGTCGGAACGTGACAGCGATACAGTCGTGAATAATCAGAGCAACTCATAAGACACAACTTCAAGGCCAGACAATAATGACGAAAATATAATTCTTATTAATATCAAATGTCAAACTTGCAATTCTTGACTCACTTACATATTTAAATGAACAGACTCATTACTCTTAATAAAAAGGAAAAGACTCAATGATAGGACAAGACTCAAGAAGATAAAAGACACAGACTCGATTCCATAACGCTCAACACTCTTGCCCTTCCCCATCTGATGGACTATCTTCAATGTTGATACCTGAAAAATGTTAAAGATAGGCTGGTGAGCGAAACGCTCAGTTTGAATTACATCTCTCATCAAGCAGAATATAAGTGATTAGCCAATTAACATGTTCATGACGATGCAATGCATGGAACTAGAAAATCATGATGATCAATCTATCGGGAAAGATGAATACTAAAGTCAAAGGCAGTTACGAGATCAAGAGAAATATGGATGAATTCCCATGCAGAATCAAGGACAAGCTATCAGAATATAACAAGGACAGATACTTAGATGAACATAACTTCAGAATTGACCAGAATATAACAGATTTTCAATAAATATAAGCAGAATTAAATAATCTAACAGAATATCTAAATTATCAGAATAACCGAACAACAAAATATCAGAATAACAAAACTTCTAGAATTAATAGAATTTACAGAATGACAGATATAACAGAATAACAGAATATAACAGATGTACAGATTTTGGTGCAATGCCACACCCAGAATTCTCATGGTTTACAGAATTGGACTTCCGTCCTACTTGGCACTGAAAAGTCGCAGACCCACATCCCTTAATGTTTCAGAATCAGATTTGGCCAAATACAGAGTCAAAGGGTTATGTTCTTGAATTGATGACAAGAAGATTCCAAAGGAGTAGAGTGTCAAGACTAACGGAAAACCAAAGTGACACGGATCGGATACCGAGGTTTTTAGGGTACAACTAGCTTGGTTGCCTTGAGGGAATCTAAGGCTAGCGGAGACTTACGGAGGTCTCAATGACTAACTTGCCAGTCCGAAGGAACGGAATGTCCAACGGAGGACTCGTATGGCGCCGAGAGTTGAGGTGCATAACGTGAACCAATCATGAAAAAGAGACTCTATCTACGGACGTGAGACGAGAGTGCCAAAAGACCCGAGGTATGGGTCAAAACCGGAAGAAAACGGTGAGAACATGAATGCGTTAATTATAGAATTCACGTCCATCCAATTCTATAATTAACTATAATTAAATAAACTTATATTAATTAATGTCCATGAGTTACGTCATTTATTAATTAGCATCCACATAGAGAGACATTAATTTTATGATTTTTATCTTAATTTGATTAACAAGAATTCACGTCAATATCTATTTAATTGAATAATTTTAAAAATATACATTCAAAGAGATATTAATTTATATAAAATAATTTAGAAAAATAGAATATATGATAATTAGGAGAAAAATTCAAGGATTCTAAAAATATATATTTTTATAATTTTCTATTGTATAGTCTAGTAGATATGGATTTTCTAAGACATATATATATATATATATATATATATATATATATATATATATATATATATATATATATATAAAATACATAATATATATATTGACGCCATTGCACAGTGGCGTCAAAAGCATTTGACGACATGTTAAATGTCGTCATTTCAAAAAAAATGTCGATGTTCAAGGCTCCGGTTCTCGACGTACACACGTCGGAATCAGGCGTTCTATATATGAAAATGACGGGCTCAAAAAACTCTATTTAGCCGGACGTTCAAAATAATTTTTCGTTGAGAGATGGGGGATCTTGAGATAGGGGGCATAAAAAATGGTGCAACCACTCTCACTACCTCGGTCTCCATCCCACTAGTACGCCCTTAAATTTTCATGGCCAAGGGAGACTCCGATACCCACGTACAAGTTATTAAGGCAAAAACTCTATAACTAACTTCTATCATATTAAACTAAAACACGAAAGAAAACATAAGAAAACATGTAATAATAATCATGCAGAAATATTATGTGAGGTTTAATCTAATTATAATCTTTGGCATGAAGAGAGAACACCTATAATGATGCATTAATTTTTTTGTTTTGGCTACGAAACTTGAGAAAACCTACGGATGCATTGAAAGATTAAGGTATATATATGTGCAGTGATCATGTTAAAGTTTCACTATTAACGGGTTTAGCTTGATGTCGGGAACACCTATGAGAAACTAGAGACTATGAACTCGAACATGAGCATGCTGTTTATGATCATAAGAGCATGTATCATCTTTGTTAATTTAGTTTAGCCATCAGAGAGAACACCTACCTTTGGACGATTCGGGTTGATGAACGGGGGAGAACTGCAAAGTGTTACGGTACTATGTTTCGAACAGAGTATGGAGAGGAAAAAGAAGTTGGTTCTGTGTGCTCCTCTTGTTGCCAGCCGCCAACAGGTTGAAAAAGTGGGAGGAGAAGAAGCCCTTCCAAGCTCCTTGGTTGCAGTGTAGGGAAGAAGAGGAAGAAGATGGCGTTCCTTCTACAGGTTCACGTTGGAAGGGAAGATGGAAGGAAGAGGAAGAAGATCCTCTGCACTCCTTCACGTCCGCAGGTAGCACAGCAGGGGGTCGGCGATGGCTTAACGACAAACGGGTTGCATACGTTCGACGGGTTGAGTTTTTATAGAGGAAAGATTTCTAGCGGAGGTGATAAACAAATGGAAGTAAGGTTTTTAAAACCTTCCCATTCAGCGGCCGCCAGCCTTATTTTGCCCCAAAACCCTAAAATTGTTCACGTATACGCATGCATGCACTGTGTGGGTTCCGATTGCATACAATGGTGTTCGGGTTGGTTGGTTGCACGAGTGTTTGGGTTTAGATGGGTGTGCATGCACATGGGGGTGGTTCGTGAGAGACTCACGTGAGATGGGTTTGGGCTATACGGGTGGTTATTTTGGGTTGGATAGTTTTGATGGGCTTTATATATATAATTGTATTAATGGCAGAAACAAATATATAACATATGTTTTAGGCCCATTTAGTATATATATATATATATATATATATATATACGGGAGTTATATTGCTTGGGTTTTACATATCTTGTGTTAATGGACCAAGATGATCAATTTATCATGGCCCATTAAGTTTTTATATTTATAAGTTATTTGTCCTTCTCATGTAAGTTTAATTTATTTAGGAATTTTATTTCCTTAAATTTTCAGGGGTGCTACACCCTCCCACACTTAAAAGAATTTGGTCCCCAAATTCAACTGAAATTTCTCTCCAATATATATCAGTGGGGTATCTAGTTCTAGTTTCCATTCATAAGACAAAATCATCTAGGCATGCTAATAAAACAACCCAATGAACTAGGCCAAGGTTAACGGGTACCTCTAGTTACTTCATCATCAGCAGGTTCGATTTGTCTTATTACTTGTAATTGTCCTCGATGCCGTGCTTCCTTGTGATCATTTGCCTGCTAAGGTTGATCCTTGGGAAGGGGGCAATCGGCTACCTTATGTTCTTGGCTTCCACAACGAAAACAAGCTCCATTCTTCCAGCGGCATTTATCGGATTGATGACCTTCATTGCCACAATACTTGCACTTCGCTTCTTTAGGCTTCTTGCCATTCGAAACTCCATTCCCATTATTGGGCCTTTTGTTGCCATTATCTACCTTCCTCTTTTCCATTCTTGCCCTAACTTTGTCATATAATTCCATAGCGTCTTCCAATAGCTGAGCTCTCTTAACCATCTCGGCATATGATTGAATATCCATCGGTGCTAATTGGGGTATATATTGCAGTCTTAACCCATTCAAGAGCATCCTAGCTTTCATCTTCTCCGTCATGATTAAATGAGGCGCATATCGTGACAACCTCGAGAATTGGGCCTCATATTCTGCCACAGACATGCTTCTTTGTTTAAGTGAAGCGAACTCTCCCGCCTTTCTCTCCCGAACTCTCTCCGAGAAATACTTCTCGTTGAAGTGTTCTAAAAATTCTACCCAAGTTAATTGAATGTTTGGCAGAGTGACTTCTACGGACTCCCACCAAGCCCTTGCATCCTTCTCTAGTTGAAATGTTGCCAAAAGGACCTTATCTTGATCCGAGCATTACATTACTCGAAAGATTCTTTCCGTCTCCTTAGTCCAATCTTCCACCATGTCAGGATCAGGGGTTCCACTAAACCTAGAGGGATTGAGGCTCCGAAATTCACGATGTAACTCTCCAGCTCCACGATTGGCTCCACCCTCGGCTACCCGTTGAAGAACCTGAGTCAATCCTTGAACCGTCCTTTGCATCTCACGCCATTGGGCACGCTCAGCGGCCATTGTTATCTATCTAGTTCTACAAGACACAAACAATCTCATGTAAGATTATCAAGTAATTCTCGTGAAATTTTACTAAGCAATCTTCATAATCTAATTTTATTAGTATTTTAATTTCCTTTTAGCTCTTAACCCAAGGTTCTACCCAATCTCACCCAGCAATAATGGGATTGAACCTAGAACTTATGGCAACCTATAGTCAAGACCTAGGATTTAATATATCTAGGCTCTGATACCACTTCTGTCACGCCCTGATCCGATAGCAGCGGAACGTATTGGTCGGAACGTGACAGCGATACAGTCGTGAATAATCAGAGCAACTCATAAGACATAACTTCAAGGCCAGACAATAATGACGAAAATATAATTCTTATTAATATCAAATGTCAAACTTGAATTTCTTGACTCACTTACATATTTAAATGAACAGACTCATTACTCTTAATAAAAAGGAAAAGACTCAATGATAGGACAAGACTCAAGAATATAAAAGACACAGACTCGATTCCATATCGCTCAACACTCTTGCCCTTTCCCATCTGATGGACTATCTTCAATGTTGATACCTGAAAAATGTTAAAGATAGGCTGGTGGGCGAAACGCTCAGTAGGAATTACATCTCTCATCAAGTAGAATATAAGTGATTAGCCAATTAACATGTTCATGACGATGCAATGCATGGAACTAGAAAATCATGATGATCAATCTATCGGGAAAGATGAATACTAAAGTTAAAGGCAGATACGAGATCAAGAGAAATAGGGATGAATTCCCATGCAGAATCAAGGACAAGCTATCAGAATATAACAAGGACAGATACTTAGATGAACATAACTTCAGAATTGGCCAGAATATAACAGAGTTTCAATAAATATAAGCAGAATTAAATAATCTAACAGAATATCTAAATTATCAGAATAACCGAACAACAAAATATCAGAATAACAGAACTTCTAGAATTAACAGAATTTGCAGAATGACAGATATAACAGAATAACATAATATAACAGATGTACAGACTTTGGTGCAATGCCACACCCAGAATTCCCATGGTTTACAGAATTGGACTTCCGTCCTACCTGGCACTGAAAAGTCGCGGACCCACATCCCTTAATGTTTCAGAATCAGATTTGGCCAAATACAAAGTCAAAGGGTTATGTTCTCAAATTGATGACAAGAAGATTCCAAAGGAGTAGAGTGTCAAGACTAACGGAAAATCAAAGTGACACGGATCAGATCCCGATATTTTTAGGGTACAACCGGCTCGGCTGCCTTGAGGGAATCCAAGTCTAGCGGAGACTTACGGAGGTCTCAATGACTAACTTGCCAGTCCGAAGGAACGGAATGTCCAATGGAGGACTCGTATGTCACCGAGAGTTGAGGTGCATAACGTGAACCAATCATGAAAAAGAGACTCTATCTACGGACGTGAGACGAGAGTGCCAAAAGACCCGAGGTATGGGTCAAAACCGGAAGAAAACGGTGAGAACATGAATGCGTTAATTATAGAATTCACGTCCATCCAATTCTATAATTAACTATAATTAAATAAACTTATATTAATTAATATCCATGAGTGACGTCATTTATTAATTAGCATCCACATAGAGAGACATTAATTTTATGATTTTTATCTTAATTTATTTAACAAGAATTCACGTCAATATCTATTTAATTGAATAATTTTAAAAATATACATTCAAAGTGACATTAATTTATATAAAATAATTTAGAAAAATAGAATATATGATAATTAGGAGAAAAATTCAAGGATTCCAAAAATATATTTTTTTATAATTTTCTATTGTATAGTCTAGTAGATATGGATTTTCCAAGACATAATTACAAGTTATATATATATATATATATATATATATATATATATATATATATATATATATATATATATATATATATATATATATATATATATATCTGACGCCCTTGCATTGTGCCGTCAAAAAGTTTTTTGACGACATTTAGATGGTCGTCATTTCAATAAACATGTCAAACTTCAATATATACTTAATTGATTAACTTCAAAAACATATATTCAAAGACATATTTATTTATATAAAATAATTTATAAAAATAGAATATATGATAATTGGGAGAAAAATTCAAGAATTTCAAAAATATATTTTTTATAATTTTATATTACATAGTTTAATAGATATGGACTTTTAAAGATATAATCACAAGTTTTATATATATATATATATATATATATATATATAATACATAATATATATATTGACGCCATTGGACTGTGGCGTCAAAAGCATTTGACGACATGTTAAATGTCGTCATTTCAAAAAAAAATGTCGATGTTCAATGCTTCGGTTCTCGACGTACACACGTCGGAATCAGGCGTTCTATATATGAAAATGACGGGCTCGAAAAACTCTACTTAATCGGACGTTCAAAATAATTTTTCGTTGAGAGATGGGAGATCTAGAGATAGGGGGCACGAAAAACGGTGCAACCACTCTCACTACCTCGGTCTCCATCCCACTAGCACGCCCTTAAATTTTCATGGCCAAGGGAGACTCCGATACCCACGTACAAGTTATTAAGGCGAAAACTCTATAACTTACTTCTATCGTATTAAACTAAAACATGAAAGAAAACATAAGAAAACATGTAATAAAAATCATGCAGAAATATTATGTGAGGTTTAATCTAATTATAATCTTTGGCATGAAGAGAGAACACCTATAATGATGCATTAATTTTTTTGTTTGGGCTACGAAACTTGAGAAAACCTACGGATGCATTGAAAGATTAAGGTATATAGACGTGCAGTGATCATGTTAAAGTTTAACTATTAACGGATTTAGCTTGATGTCGGGAACACCTATGAGAAACTAGAGACTATGAACTCGAACATGAGCATGCTATTTATGATCATAAGAGCATGTATCATCTTTGTTAATTTAGTTTAGCCATCAGAGAGAACACCTACCTTTGGACGATTCGGGTTGATGAACGGGGGAGAACTGCAAAGTGTTACGGTACTATGTTTCGAACAGAGTATGGAGAGGAAAAAGAAGTTGGTTCTGTGCGCTCCTCTTGTTGCCAGCCGCCAACAGGTTGAAGAAGTGGGAGGAGAAGAAGCCCTTCCAAGCTCCTTGGTTGTAGTGTAGGGAAGAAGAGGAAGAAGACGGCATTCCTTCTACAGGTTCACGTTGGAAGGGAAGATGGAAGGAAGAGGAAGAAGATCCTCTGCACTCCTTCACGTCCGCAGGTAGCACAGCAGGGGGTCGGCGATGGCTTAACGACAAACGGGTTGCATACGTTCGACGGGTTGAGTTTTTATAGAGGAAAGATTTCTAGCGGAGGTGATAAACAAATGGAAGTAAGGTTTTTAAAACCTTCCCATTCTGCGGCCGCCAGCCTTATTTTGCCCAAAAACCCTAAAATTGTTCACGTATACGCATGCATGCGCTGTGTGGGTTCCGATTGCGTACAATGGTGTTCGGGTTGGTTGGTTGCACGAGTGTTTGGGTTTAGATGGGTGTGCATGCACATGGGGGTGGTTCGTGAGAGACTCACGTGAGATGGGTTTGGGCTATACGGGTGGTTATTTTGGGTTGGATAGTTTTGATGGGCTTTATATATATAATTGTATTAATGGCAGAAACAAATATATAACATATGTTTTAGGCCCATTTAGTATATATATATATATGGGAGTTATATTGCTTGGGTTTTACATATCTTGTGTTAATGGACCAAGATGATCAATTTATCATGGCCCATTAAGTTTTTATATTTACTTATTTGTCCTTCTCATGTAAGTTTAATTTATTTAGAAATTTTATTACCTTAAATTTTCAATGGTGCTACACTTCGAGCTGCCTCCCTTCATTTGAGAGTGACCCCACCCCGGAGTGTCCACCTCAAGCCTCATTCCCACGGCAGCGTGTGCATATCGAATCTATACGGGATGAGCAGGTGTCGATTACTTGGAGTGGAGCGTACTCCGCGCTTCATGGTACGATGACGGATCCGCCGGAGCTACTCGAGAATCCGCACCCCTTACTCAACGGGGTCGAGTTCTTCCCACCCGGGGAGAGTTGATGGGAATCGACGTCGAGCATTGACATTTTTATTTTACATTTGTTTCCTTTAGTTTATTTTTATATCCTTGGAAAAGTATATGTGCAATTGTATGGCTTTATAAGCCAATGTGTCATTCCCTTGGATTGTTTGTGTTTTTACGCAAATTATCAGTAGTTCCAGCAAGGGGGCCCTCACTCCTTCCCCATTGGTCCACATAAGCCATATGAGTCCATGTGGGGCTGGTCAAAGTCTTAGGTGGCATCTAGAAGGTCAATTGGACACATGGGAGACAAGTGGTTAAAAATTTCAAAGGGAGGCTACCTACCTTACCTACCTAGTCAAGGGGGCGCCCCCATTTTAGTCATATTTTTATTTTTTGAAAATATTTGATTAGAACTAATTAGTTCTATCCCTTATTTACCCTCCCTAATTCTAGACCTAGGGTCATTTTGAGTCTTTTTACATTTCATACAAATAGGTTGTATTTCCATTTTATGTGAATTAATGAAGTGAAAAATTGGCATTTGCTCCAAGGAAGGGTGCGCCCCTCTCCCTCTCTCCCTGGTTCTTCTTCCTCCTCCATCCCTCCAGGGTGTGAAGCCCATTCTCCTTAGCCCCTCTGAGTTCCATTTCTATCGCCGCCACCGCCGCCATGGCACTGCCGTCGCGTCGCCGCCACCATCGTCGGAGTTTTGTCTCCATCAGGACAGAACCTCACCTACGAAATTTTATCTTTTTTTCTGGTTGTCTGTTCGAGCCCTAATTTTGAGTTTTGTTCTGTCCATCTCCCTTAACTTCTAGTTCAAATTTCGTGTCATTTGGAAGTTATTTGGTATTTTTCCCACGTTTATTGTTCTTCCTCCTGTAATATACCCTTTTGCAGATCTACGGGACAGAGTCTCCTTGTTACATTTTTTCCCACCCTCTTAGGAAATTTTAGAAAATCCACAAAAATTCACAGGTGTTCCTCACGCATTCCCCCTTCCACCATAATTTTCGTTGAGTCTGAAAAAATTATTTACCCCTCAGTCAAAGGTCAGTTTCAGGCAGATCCCTTACTGTCCTATGTGTCTGTCAGTCCGGGTCAGAAAAAAACTCAGTCTTGCAGAGCCTCCCATTTCTCATCCCTTTATTGGATCGACCTACAGAATTTATATGTGGTAGATCTAGAAGTCCTCTTTCCAACCCCACCAGTTTCACCTCGATCCGATTTCGGATCTGAGAGAACTAATTTTTGCCGCCGAGGCGCGCAAATCTGTTCCAGTTGCAAATCAAAAAAATCAGTCCGGGAATAATTCAAGCAAAAATACGAAAGGTCAACTTCTGGAACCGCCACTTCAGGGAGTCGATCAGGGACATCCCGTCATCGTCCCAGCCAAGCGGCGCCTTCAGAAGACCTCAGGAGGGCGTCGTTCCTTTGGAAACCGCGCCTTACTATCCAGCGAGTTAGAACCGAGTCGGGGCAGTACCGAGTCGGCGGAGGACCGAGTCGGACCAGCAGGCCGAGTTCGTGCCGTAGGCACCTTCAGATTGCTGCCCTTCAACCCAGGGTCGGTCCTCCCGGGCCCCACTTGTAGCCCTTTACCTCCCTGCATGGAGTGTGCAATAAAATTCACGGTTGTAATTAACATTTTACTGTTGTTACAGGGAGTTACCGTAACTGGCCGGGATCGTCTTCCCCACGCCCGGAGCGTAGAGGTAAACTCGCCCCCACTCTTTATCACATTTTGCTTATCTCGTATATCTTTGAATGCCGTTGCGAGTGTAGGTTTCTAGCTCAATATATATATTGTTATCACCGCTGCGAGAGAGAGTGAGTGATCAGTCCCGTGACTCGACCCGAGTTAATGTGGAAAGTCCGACACCCGAGACTCACTGCCGGTTTCTCAACCGCGCACGGTCCCACGCATCCCTCGCTAGGGACACCCGCGAGCTAGAGTCCCAGGTCGCGTGTCCGTCCCGCATCACATGTAACAAGCAAGAAACTACTTTTCGCTCAAGTACTTCATGAATTTACGTGGATCTTTATTCATGTCCGTGGATCTTCACTTATTTATAAAGAAAGTACTCCCAACGCAATGCGACGCCAGTAGCATCATATCCCATGGTTTATAGTATGTTTCCGACAATCAGTCGAGGGGACTGGCATAGAGCCCTTGAACACAATCAGTGCTCGAACTGCATCTTCAAATATAAATCAAGCTACTTCCACGATTATAACAATAATGTGGCCAATAATGTACAAGTTCAACAATAATTTCATGATAAGGTAACCAAGGTATAGAACGTACCAATAATCGATCATGAGAATTCAAGAAATGCATTAATAACTAGGTTATGCCATGGAGAAAATTCGGTAGCATAACGGTACATTCTTTATTTCCATAATTTATTAATGGCTTATTTGAATCAAGATAAGTTCTAGATAATCAATGGATCATCTAGGATCATAGGATACTCAACCCAAAGGTCAAACCATGGGTTAAACATTTAAAAAGAAACTGGAACCATGCAGTCTAGGACAGGGCCGCTAGGTGATATTGGCGGTCATTCATTAGGCCGCTAAGGTCCAGAACTCATTAAAACACCGGTAAAGTACTTTCTAGACAATTTGGCTTTTATGGTACAACCAGCTCGGCGTCATAGTGGGAATCCCAGACTCGCGGAGACTTATGGAGGTCTTGAAACAAGATTACCTAGTCCGTTGGAAGGAATATCCAATGGAGAGGTTTTCAAGTCCAAGAAAAATGTGCCTATAAGTGCAATGTGTAATTAATGATAACATACCGGGATATGTGCCATGTACTTAGGAAAATGACTCTGAGATAAGAGAGATCATGGTAAAATAACGATCAAATAAGTCCATAAACTTTATCAAAATGTGCCTATAAATACAAGAATATAAGTTTTTTGCTATGAAAATAACATAGGTTAAAAATAATCTCAAGTACACAAAGAACATGAAATCTTCTAGAGTAATTTGTTAACACAACTAGGTATAAGAAAATAACACTTGAAATAGGAGTAATACCTTCTTAACTAGGCTTAGCATATAATAGTTTGGGCTAATCTGCAATATGTTTCGGGTTAACAATATTACAGAAATCAGAAAACACAAACGGTCTAGTGGGTGACCGTTTCATGGGTGCTAATGGTTTGTCGTAGGACCGCTAAAGGTTTCTGGTGGTCGACAAGAAGACCGTTTCTTCATGGGTAACATAAAACTCAATAATAATAAAATAAAATACTAATCTAGGGCATATCATACATGAAAATAAACATGAATATACTCTAAAGCACGATAGAACGAGTATAGGCCAACAATATGTATGGGTTTATGTAATAAATAAGAAAAATTTCCTTTTTAACTTAATTACGGCTAAGAATTATGCATGAGTATACTAGATGCATAGTCCCAATAAATCATAAAATTCTCGATGTACAATGCAAGAAATCGGCTGAAATCAGAGGGCTTTTATCCTGGACTTCGAGTTTAAGCCTTTCATGAGATTACCTATCTCAGTTTTGGGCTTTAAGCTTCGAATTTAGGACTGGAAGTTAACCCTAATTTTTGCACGTCCTATGCCAAACCAGCGACTTCACGCCTTCCTAACTCCTGATTCTCTTGACCTAAAGACGTGAAATTTTGAGGGTAAGAAGAGGGTACTAAAAGGAACAATTTATTCTAAAGAACCTCTATCTAATTACCTCGTTTAGGGCTTCCAATTTACAGATCTTTCTTGGTCGATCGCACTACTTCCTGGGTTATTTGCACTGAACCAGCGTCTTTGCAGGCTTCTATCTCCTTTTAGGCTTAATCTCCTAGAATGAAATTTTGAGAAAAATTAGATCTTACTAAAATGAACAAATTCCTAGAAGAAACTTACCTCTAATTTGACCTCTTTACCTTAGTTTCACGCGAGCCAAAAGTAATGGTTGCGCTGATAGGTTCTGGGATCTATTTATAGGGTTTAGCTAGGGTTTCATGGATTTGAACGATTCTAGAGTCCTTATTAGGTGTAAGATCGATCCTCAAGAGTTGTAAGCATGCTTACAAGTCTACATATTTCGGTCTCTAGTAATTTAGATGCCAAAAATCCAATTTTTTTACACTTTCTTCCACTCACGGAATCTACAGAGTTTAGCGGTCATTTGGGAGACCATTTTCTAGTGGTTGGCAGTCTCGCGATAGACCGTTTTCGGTTTTGGGTGTCAAATTTGAAACCAGTTCAAACTCTTGTATTATTATCCACCTCTTTATCCAAAAATCATCCTACTTATCTCCTTAATTCCGTAAATACATCAATTCCAAGCTTCTAGAACATGGGCCAAAGTTAAAAATTATAATTTGGGCCAATTAGATGTGTCAAAATGGGCCTAATCCTCTTGGATTAGTATAAGGCCTAAATCATTAGTTTTAATTAACCAAAATTCAATCAATAGCACATTTGAATGCTTAATACTTATATTTTTAATCTCAAAAAATTCTTAGAAAATCCTCGGGCGTTGCACCCTCCCCCACTTAAAAAGAATTTGGTCCCCAAATTCCTTGTAATAAGATTTGCTAAGGAGAGTGTACTTACATTCAAATATCTCTGGAAATCTTTTGCACATGGCTTCTTCAGTTTCAAGCTTCTCCTTAATTCCGTAAATACATCAATTCCAAGCTTCTAGAACATGGGCCAAAGTTAAAAATTATAATTTGGGCCAATTAGATGTGTCAAAATGGGCCTAATCCTCTTGGATTAGTATAAGGCCTAAATCATTAGTTTTAATTAACCAAAATTCAATCAATAGCACATTTGAATGCTTAATACTTATATTTTTAATCTCAAAAAATTCTTAGAAAATCCTCGGGCGTTGCACCCTCCCCCACTTAAAAAGAATTTGGTCCCCAAATTCCTTGTAATAAGATTTGCTAAGGAGAGTGTACTTACATTCAAATATCTCTGGAAATCTTTTGCGCATGGCTTTTTCAGTTTCCCATGTTGCTTCGTGTGGCCATGACTTGGTCCATTGGATCTTGACCATAGGAATAGTTTTATTCCGAAGTTGACGCACTTCCCGTTCAATGATCTTGATTGACTTTTACTCGTATGTCAAGTCCTTTTTAATCTCCAGGTTGTCATAAGTGATGAAATGGAATGGATCCGGTACATACTTCTTGAGCATTGAGACGTGAAATACATCATGAACTCCTGATAATTGAGGGGGCAAAGCTTTTCGATCCGCGACTTCACCAACCCTTTCGAGAATTTCAAAGGGGCCAATGAATCTCGGAGTAAGCTTGCCTTTGATATCGAATCTTCGAATACCTTGACCTGGAGAAACCTTAAGGAATACATGGTCTCCTACTTGAAATTCCAGGTCGCGCCTTTGATTATCAGCATATGATTTCTATCTATCTTGTGCCTGTAGATCAGAAATTAGACCTCCCCCAAATTGATGATTTGAATAAGTGATGATTTTACAAGATATAGAACTAAAATCAATGATAAAAAGGGGGGTCACATGTAATAATCAAAATCCGTGATCGCCACTGAGGCCAACAACATGCCAAATAATATGAAGATCAAAATAAGGGCATGCTACATACCTCAGAAATTCAAGAGGGCCAAGAGTTGGCCTGAGAATGAACGCGCTATATTGTCCTAGCGCCTTCTCAAGATCGCGCTATGTTCGTATAGCGCGATATCAGACAGAGAGCGGGATGAATTGGATTCGTTCCTTCCTTTCTCCAAGGCCGACCAAGGTGCAAGGGCTCCACGTATCAATCTTCTAGTGCCTGCAAACAATCATAAACAACAAATAAAAGGCCCATTAGATCGAGATTTAAGCAGAATCTGCCCCTATTCTTAATCAATAACATATATAAGAAGGGCTCGATTACCTGGGGGTTTGGTGATTTTTAAACCCCTGTGGGAGGGCCAAAAATAGGTTTGGTGTGTGTGTGAATGCGTGTATTTTGTAAAAGAAGTGTTTTGAAATCAATATGCAATGCTATGTGAGGATTGAAATAAACGAATTGGGGAGAAAAATAAGAACAAGGAAGAACACCATAAGCCCCAAAATACTCCCTTGGATGTGGAAGGAGCGAGGAGTTGTTGATTTGGAACGAAGAGCAGCCTCCTCCTCGTCAAGATCTCGAGTTGCATCCCCTCAGAACGACGGCCAAGGGTCCAATTTATAGGAGAAGGATCAAGAACGAACCCTAGGTCGGAGTTCGATCCAATCTAATGACTTGGCGGCTCAAATCAAGGTAATCCTGCCAATTGATGAGGGAAAAGGACTCCTAATAGGATTAGGAACCTTCCTTTGGAGGAAATATGATTGGAAACTTACCAAAATAAGGGCCCAAATCAAAAGGGGGAAACCCGGGTCGGACTGGGCTTCTGCCTGAGAACGCGCTAGGAATGTATAGCGTGTTCTTCATGAACGCGCTATAACGATATAGCGCGACAACGATTGGTTCCCCAAATGACTAAAAAAAGAATAAATACCCTTTGGACAGTCGTTTAATCAAATATTAAGTAAGAATAACAACCAGAGTGGATGCTATAAAGATCAAATATCAAGAAATAACGACTGTTCAAATGATCATTCAATTAGGTCCATAACGCGCTATGAACAAGAAAGTGATGTGAGTGAATAGCGCGAGAATGCCAAATTCGAGATGAGATCCAAGGTACGGAAATTGAATTGTAGGACCAAGAATAGAGAGATATCTCAGAAAATTAATCAATTATGGATCAATTGGGGCATTAACTAGGAGAACAAAGAAATTGCTCAACTTATCGGCCAAAAATGGGTGTCTACAGATGCCCCTCCTTGATATCCGCTTTGCAGGGGAGCGAGACGGAGGTAAAACGGAGGCAAAACTGAGATGACATGGAGTGGTAACGAAGGAGAGATGAAGTGGAAATGTAGTGGAGCGGACTAATAAGTGGATACCAAGGAAAAAGAGACATCCGTCACAACCGACAAGTGATAGGAATAATCCAGAAAACTCTGAGCTAACCCCAAGGTCAAGCTAGCACCGGTGACTCCTGCCTAGAACGATAGGCGTGGAACAAAGAAAAGGAAACTGATCAACCTCTTGCACAAAAGAGGCATTCGCAGTGCGTAGCAACTACGAATTTCACTCCGTTAGTGGAATGGACGCGAGCCCGACGGATCCATCGATGCCATCGTGCAGTTCACAGCTAATGAGTGGACCAAAAGGGATAATTCGAATTGGATTGAAAGGAGATAGGCAAATTCCAGGCAAGGGTCACATTGACCAACGAGATCCAGTGCTCAACCAGGAGCAATCTTTCAAATTCAGAATGGAATTGAGTTTCTTTATTCAAGAACTTAAGCATTATTGATCCTCAATTAGGAAGAAAAATTGGGCATTTGTGAGTCATGAATGCGAAAAAGGGGATGATGTGTGCAGGGCTAAAATAAAAGAAATCATTAAAATAAATGCAAAGAAAGAATAAAAAATAAGATACTCAAGGATAATATTGTTAAATCAAACAGACTCGGGTCAAGAGTTATCTGCAACCACATCGTGCGCGATGAAGTCCATCATCCCCAAATTTGTCTGACCTAACGGCCTATCCGATGATTAACTGCATGTTTCTAGATCATCACTATTTTTGGTAGAGGGGAACTCAGATCCCGAAACATATGGAGAACCGGCCGGTCCTTGAGATAATATAATAATATATGTATCATATAGTAATGCAATAAATGAAGGGATAAAGGACTACTTACCTGATGGCGTGCCATTTTTCTTTTTCTGGGGATACAATTGTTAAGCGATAATGCAAGTGCACAATATCACATAAGCAAGATAACACAAACATAAAACACTCCAAACATTCACATTCTCATTGTGTTTTCTTTTCTTTTCTGCCCCCTTTTATTTCTTTTCTTTTTCTTCTTATTTTTTTTGATTTTCCTTAACACGCTATATATACCTAGCGCGATAATGGCGCGCTAGGAATATATAGCGCTTTCATTACGCGTATATTCAAAACCGACCCCCCTCTTTCATTCATTCAAACCCATTCTTTCCCTCCCTCCGTTCCCTCTCTCGTCCCCTACCCAGCCCAAACCTCCATTGCCTTGCCCCGATGGAGGGGGAACCTTCCCGGCGCTCCAAACGGCTTGCCGTCTGTGGCCGGCATCGATCTCGCATGGAGGAGGAACGGGTGACCCCACCGACGGAGGAAAACCCCGATTCTGAGGCGACCATCTCGGCTAGGCTTGAAGGAGATGAAATAGAGATCCCCTCTGACGAGGCCGAGGAGGTTGAAGGTGCTACAGCGGCCGATGAGATAGCAGCGGAGCCAGTTGGTGGCGCGATGGTTCGAAAATGGCGATTGGTAAGAAACCGCCCCTAACTTGTTTTTTCCTTGATTTTTTTGTGTTTTTCTTTCATAAAAGATAAAAACGGAAGGGTAGACGCCCCCTTAGACCAATGTAGAGGGAAAAATGCCCATAGAATGGATTTGGGGAATGAGGGGTCGCCCCCTACCTTCCGAATATGAACGCGCTATGTCGACACAACGCGTTCAAGAACAGAATGCCAATTTTTTTATTTTTATATATTTTTTTCTTTTGATGAACGCAAATTGATACTTCTTGTTCTTATGTTGTGTGCAGGGTGTAGAGGGTGCAGTTCGTGCCCAGATTTCATGGACATTACTTCTGGTCGTCTACTTTGCACTACCAGAGTTTCAACGGGCCCACCTCTGCCGAATGGGCTTTGGAGAGTTATTGGAAATAGAGGTGCTGAGAGTCGATGTGGGATTGATAAGGGCCCTGAAAGCCAGATGGGATACGGGGTGCAAGGCCTTCCTCTTCCCTTGGGGTCATATGATCCCGACTCTGGAGGATGTCACCCGTATTACTGGTCTGCGGGTGCACGGATCGGCAGTGACAGGCTGCACTTACCCCGATTACCGGGAGATGGCGCGCAGGCTACTAGGCTTGGAGTTGGAGGGGACCGGCCGGACCTCGCTAGTGTCGAGGATCACTTTATAGGAGAGTCTCGGCTTGTTTCACACACAGCGGGAGGTGGGAGAGACCCCGACGGCTCACGAGAGGAGATTTGTGGCTGAGGCTAGAGGGAGCTTCACGACCGAGGCTGGTGCACATGCCGACATGGAGCTGAGGAGGTTTCTTATTCTGATGATTGGCAAGCTACTCCTAGTGACCCAGGGTGATGCAGTGAGTTGTCGATTTCTACCTCTACTGGAGGATCTGAGTAGAGTCGGACGGTATGCTTGGGGTGCGGCAGTCTTAGCCCATTTGTTCGACAGTTTTGGCATTTCTTCACTCCAGTCTTCACTCGGGGGATTCTACCCTCTACTTCAGGTATCTCTCTATACCTTAAACTCCATGAATTAAATTATGCACTTGCCTCTTATATTGATCACATGAGCTGCATTTCAGGTTTGGAGTTATCTCTACCTTCCTAACCTCAGGCGTGCTTGGGAGGATCGAGGAGACCTAGTGCCCCTGGCCATACGATGGACCCCAACACGAGACGGCTGATCTCTGAAGGACCAGGTCACCCATATTCAGGAGACATTAGATGTGATGCCCCATATAGAGGTAAGATTTAATTTTGAAATTGAATTTAATTATATGAATGAATTCAAGGGCAATGACAAATTTTACTTGCAGGTGACCTGGACTCCCTATCAGGGGGATATCGAGGTGATGCCCTGGGTGGAGGCGACCATCCCCTACTTCGGGAGAGAGATCTGGTTGCACGCCCTCAACCTGGTCGAGCCCCTATACTACAGGCTAATCATGAGGACATTGGGGCTTCACCAAGGGGCAGTAGAGTTTCCGACCCAAGCGACGGACCCACGACCTGGACGGCGTTTTCGAGGCCTCCAGGGGATAGATGATTGGCGGCAACGTGCCCGTGAGCAGCTCGTTGATTGGAAGCGACGTGGCCGACCAGTCCCTGCAGGAGCGGACTCAGATGATGCCTATCTTCAGGCCTACTCTCAGACATACGGCAGTTGAGTCTATCAGAGCGCACGCGGACAGGTACGCTTTTAATTCATTAGCATTTTCCAACCTTACTGCCTTAATTGCTTGACATATGATCACTATGTGTTTAATGCAGTTTGACATAGAGGGGAGACTAGCCATGGTACAGGGACTCCTTGACTCCACGATCCGATAGCGTGAGGACCTCCAGCATACCGTGGATGAGCTGGTAAGAAATTTCTCTTGCAGTTTAGAATGATTTGGATTTGAATTTCAATTAATGGTAATGCTTTCTTTTCAGCGCGAGGAGCTAGAGGCAGTCTGATCCTCGCATGGTGCTTCATCCTCCACTCAGCCCACCTGCGACCACACCGATCTAGAGAGCCAGCTTGCCAGTGTAGTTGCTCGGGCGGAGGCAGCTGAGGCCTCCCTGCAGGAGAGAGTAAGCAATCTGTTCTTTTAATCCTAGTCTTGGAAATTTTATTAATATCAGTATTTGACCAAGATTTTGGGAACAGGAGCAAGAGTTGCGGATGGCGGAAACAGAGCTGAGACGTCGAGACACAAAGGAGTTTCCTTGGGACGTGGTGGAGCTACACCTCCTCCTTGGAGTGGAGAGGAGCGAGCGACATAGAGAGAGGGAGGATCGAGACAGAGAGAGAGAGAGATGGGAGTGAGAGAGAGAGAGAGAAAAAGAGAGAGTGGAGCGAGAGCTGGAGCGGGTGCAGCTGAATACTAGATTAGGGATTGCCGAGCAGCGAGCGAAAGACGCGGAGGATCGCTATCGGCGGGGGCGCGCGCGAGCTCAGCGTGGGTACTCTCGAGCCTATTCGAGCACCGATTATCTAGTTACCTCATTTGAGCATCAGAGGAGGGAGGATGCTGAGAGGAGAGCACGAGGTGACATGGGTTCGGCTTCTCGGGGATCGATGGCTCCCCCTAGGCCTTCTCAGAGGGGACAGGAGGAGGCTGAGAGCTCGCGTAGAGGGGGAGATCAGGAGGGTCGAGGGGAGAGCTAGAGAGGTTGCTTGTACATCCACTCTTATTTTGTACTCTCTTTGACGTATATAGTGGAATGAGACAGTTTTTGGTACTTGTGCTTCTTGTGATTGTTCTCTTGATTTTGTGTGCCCCTGCAAAAGAATATCCCTACAATAACGCCATCAGAAATATAATACATGTTTTTAGATTTTTGAAAATATGCAAATTTTTATAAGTTTTCGAAAATAATATTTGAATTTTTATGTGGATTTTGGAAAATATTTAGATTTTTTGGGTGGAATTTTGGAAAATATGAAAATTTTTGGAAATATTCAAGTTTTTTGATTTTTGGCTTAGTCATGCTAATGCAGCATCAGAGGATGTTTTTAAACCACTGGCTAGGGGTCCTAACTTTTTTCTCTTTTGCTAACGATTTTCCGAAGCCGGGCGTGCATTGAAGGGTGACACCCTATAACCGACTGCCCTTGATTAATGATGCCCCTACCAAGGCCATACCTGCGAAACACTCGGTCTTAGAGGGAGAAGAGAAGAATATTTGGGGATAAGCTTTATGCAGGATGGGAGATATCGGGACTCGGAATCCTTTCAAGGTACTACCCCTCAAAGAGGCGGTCTGTTGCGCCGGAGCTTTATGCCTTTGATTTTTAGAGCCTTGAAATGCATATGACCAGGGTTTTCCCTGCGGGGACTTTGCCACTCTTGTCATGCCATAATTCATAATTTTATTTATCGAACTCGATTTTGATTTTCACAATAGCCCTTTTGGCTAGATGTATCATGAAATTTTACTTTATTTTGGGTCAAGACTGCCCCTATTTGAGACTTCTCTCGTATTGGGGAGTACCGAGATTGGTTATCTCATACGTCAACCTCTTGCCCCTGCACTTGGCTGAGTAGAGAAGAGAAAAGACTTTCATGCATACTCATGGCATGGCCAAAGTAGGAACAGTGTTTATCCAAAGGAGCTAGCTAAGGACGCCGTGAAGTGTGTGCGGTGCCCATCTAAGGGTCACCTTTTAACAAGCGGAGAGAGAATGCTGAACTCCCAGCGCAGGGTTCTTATTAACCAATAAATGCTGCAGAAGCAAGCCTAAAGACACTTTTAACGAAAATAAAGATAAAACCAAGGATAAAGGCCTAGCAATACCACTCTTACTCATGTTAAGAAGTACTTCGTTTTGAAAACCATGCGTGAAGTGATAAGCAATGACATCATAAAACCGCATACTTACACCAACATATTACCTTGCGCTCCTTTGTTAGAACAGCTGCTGTCGGAGATGATGCTGATCATCATGAGATAGTCCTTTTTAGTAGATGAAAGGATTGGAAGCTAAGGTTTGAAGTGGCTTAACACGAAGGAGTGGTATCTGGACCAGACTCAGGCGAATAGGGAAAAAAAGGAAGAGAGGCGAGGGCTAGAACTCCCTCACTAAGGCGTAAAGACCCTGATCACAAGGAACAGTTTACAGAAGAAGCAGAGAATTAGAATGAGAGGTGAGGACTAAAGCCTTGAAAGCAATGGGAGAAAGGGCAGATGCCCAAAGTAGTGGATGTGGAAGAAGTCGGGCCGGACCCGGAATCAGGAGGAACTATGAGGAGAAATCGATAGATGGAAAGGGGTGGACCCGGAAGGTCCGGAGGCGAAGGAGAAGAATCATGGTGAGAAGGAGAATCCGGAGGTAAAAAATGCCGAGGGACACGATGCCCCCGAAAACGGTATGGGAAAAAATGATGGAATAGGAAGAAGAGAATAAAGGACACGATGTCCTGAAGGAGCAGGAGGAGGAATCAGAAGAAAGAGAAGGGATCCGGAAGTTTCAGAGGAATAAGACGGGAAGGGACACGGTGTCCTGGAATGTCCGGAGGTTTCGGAGGAGGAAGATAGAAAAGGGTGCGATGCCCTAGGAGGAGAATGTCCGGAGGTTTCGGAAGAATAGGATGGGAAGGGACACGGTGCCTTGAAAGATCTGGAGGTTTCGGAGGAGGAAGATAGAAAAGGGCGCGATGCCCTAGGAGGAGAATGTCCGGAGGTTCCGAAGGAATAAGATGGGAAGGGACACGGTGCCCTGAAAGATCCAGAGGTTCCGAAGGAGGAAGATAGAAAAGGGCGCGATGCCCTAGGAGGAGAATGTCCGGAGGTTCCGGAAGTGGAGGTGAGGAGGGGCGCGATGCCTTAAAATGGAGATCCGGAGGTTCCGGTGGAATGAGACATCATGGGGCGCGACGCCCCGGGAAGATAGAAGAGAAATCCGGAGAGTCCAGATGCGAGAGTTGGAAAAGGGCGCGATGCCTTGAAAGAAGATTGGAGGGGGCGCGATGCCCAGGAAGTGTAAGGGGACCCGAAGATCCCGAGGATGGGGATGAACAAGATGGGGAATGTGGAAGATCCGGAGGTTCCGGAAGATGGGGAAAATACGGGTTTGGAAACCTGGGGAGAAAGGAATGCAAATGCATGCGAATGCAACAGAATGGATGAGATGAAGGCATGGATGAAACAGAATGCATGAGATGCAAAGAATATGAAGGGCAAGAAGATGAGATCCTCCTTCTTACCCCTGGAGTGGCCCATGAAGAATTGGTGATAAACGAGGGTGGAGTTGAATAAAAGATGGATAGGATGGAGGACGACCCCTTGGCAGAAGAATGCCTACCCTTCCACAGCAACAAGAGTATATGGTCGATTGGCCCAATGCATGAAGTACAAGCCCATGACGAAACTTCAATAGTAAATGACAACTCCCTTGGAGAGTGAAGAACAACAATGTGAGGGAGTTGACAGATGGGAATGGGAAGCATCATGTTGCCCAGGGGTTGCGGCGTATAGGGAGTGTTGAACAAAATGGGCATTCGCCCCTTGTATGGAAGAACATGTTCAAAATTGGAAAGTTGGAACAAGGGGTCCCCTGCCCGGCCCTGGGTCATAAACTTATATGGCATCAGTGTTTGGTATTTTCTTCTGGCGAGCAACAGCGGGGACTGGGCCTCTTCAACCATGCTTGGCACAAAAATGCGGATTGGGATCCGCCAAATAAATTCTTGCATCTTGAATGGCACGGTCGTGGCCCAATCCTTCTTGCCCGACTCTTGATCATCTTCGGCACAAGTACTCGCGGAAGCACTCCCATCCCGAGTGGTAGAGGAAACGGAGGCGGAAGGCTCCATGGGTGGTGATGGTGTAATTGAAGGTGTTGGAGAATGGGTGAGTGGAAGCGGAGGTTCAAACACGTCGAGCTTCCCCCTTTGCCTGGAAGCAACCGGGGTTGGCTTGAGTGCAAAAAAGGATGGATCTTGCTCAGGATTAGCCACGAGTAAGGGTGAAGGGTTAAGTGGTGAAAAAGAGGTAGTTGGGTTAGGGGTTATAGGGGTAGCGGAGGGCCGAGGTGGTGGTAACGGGAGGTTGATTGGGGAAGGTTTGATGGTGGGCTCGGTGGAGGCCGATGGCGTGGATGCTAATGGCTTAATAGGTGGAGTTTTAGTGGAAGGCTTGGCGGAGGCCATCGATATGGAGGTTGGAGGCGTAATTGGTGGAGCTGTAATTGGTGGAGGTTTAATTGGTGGAGGTTTGGTGCGAAGAAAACGCCGAACGGGGCGAACGGTGTTAGGGATAGAAGGAGACTCAAGATGCACCGGCGTGGGTGATTGGAGTATCGACCCATCATCGTAACACCAGTAAGTCTTAGAAACAGGGGGTGGATTGGGGACGGTGGCTTCGTCCTGAGCAGAGGGTTCATCTAGTTGTAATGGAGGTAGTGGAAACCGAAGAAAACTCAGGAGGGGTGCCTTTGGAACTTCATTAACATGTGCTATCTTCAATTGTTCAGTTGTCGGCTCTTCATTGCCAAACTCAAGTGGATGCCGTTATGGAGTCGTATATGTAGGTGGTGGAATGTAATGGTCTTGCGTATGTGGAAGCGGAGGGCCATATGAGTGAATGGGTGGAGGGCGGATGACGTCCACTTGAACATTGATGCCGTAATCATCTCTCCTATCCTTCCAATCTTTCTCCATCTTGGTAATGTCATTTAGAGCGGCGTGGAGGGGATTGATTGGAGAAGGAGGAACGGGCCGTGGGCTCACAACCCTCTTTAACTGTTCCTCCAATGAAGCGACTTTATCAATAAGAGTCTGTTGGAGAGGTGTAACTTGAGCAATAGGGGGTTGGCAAGGCCTTGAAGAAGGGGCCGGATAAAAAGGCCGTGAAGGGGGGTTGACGGGCTGACCCAAATGAGGATTCGGCCGGGCCGGGTTGGATGGAACAAATGGGCCTTGGGGTCGTGAATAAGGAGGAATAGAAGGAGGCGAGTGATGGGCCACTCGAATGGGAGTATGTGTGGAAGAAGTAGGTGGGTGATGGGGCACCCGAGTGGGGATATGAACATGAGATGGAGGCGGGTGATGGGCCACCCGAATGGGAGTAGAAGGAGGGTGAGAAGAATGAGGTGCACCCTCAACAGCGGCCTTAAGGGCCTAGATTTGTTGAGGGGTGAGATGATCTAATGTATGAATGATTTGAGAGACCTTCTCATCATTGGGAGGAGACGGTCCCACAGGAGCAGTGGCTCGCAATGGATGTGAGGGACCATGGGATTGGACATGGCCCATGGGTCGGGCATGACCATAGGAATGAGAACGCGATCCCCTAGCATGGTTGTGATGAGAATTATATAATTGAGGATCATATGATGTACCGGGTTGTTCATCCTCGTGAATGTGTGTTGGATTAAACATGTTGATTTGCTTATCCATGTGAAACATTATGCAAGCAAACAATATTCAATCAAAGCAGGTTGCAAAGATCAAACAAGTTGAAATGTTCACGTTTGATTTTATTGCTGAACCTTGGTGAATTAAATGATTTTATGCAAATTGATGTGATCACTCAAGGTCTTAAACCTAGTTTCAATGAGTTTTCTCCGGTGCCAACTAGGTACACTCTCTCACCATGCATAGGCCAACTAAACCCGGGACTTCAAAGGTACAACATGTCCAAGCTTCCGTGAGGTAATCCACGGGTGCGGGGACTTACGGAGGCTTGGTTTAGGAATTTCCAGTCCAAAGAGATGGAGTGCTCAATGGAGGGTCCTTCCTTCACCAAGAGGGGGTGTGGATCCTAAAAGGGGTGGAGAGAGGAGGTCTCCCAAACCAACAAGATTATGATGCTATGCAATGCAAGAATATCTAAACTAAAACTAGCAAATATCAAGAAATTATAGGAAAAATGCATACATAGCAGGAAATATACATGATGCAACTAGAGAGGATGACAATTAGAACCCCGACAGAAAGTATGAGTGAAAAACCCTCAGATAATGAACGCGCTATACATCAATAGCGCGATCTAAAAGAACGCGCTATGAATGTATAGCGCGACTAAAGACAGAGGGAAGATCCCAAATAATCACACACACTGCAATGAATTGTAAAGCAGGCAACCAAAAGAACGAACGTGGTGGCACAAAGTGTCCCACCATGATCGCCAAAATATGTAGATCAGAAATTAGACCTTCCCCAAATTGATGATTTGAATAAGTGATGATTTGACAAGATATAGAACTAAAATCAATGATAAAAAGGGGGGTCACATGTAATAATCAAAATCCGTGATCGCCACTGAGGCCAACAACATGCCAAATAATATGAAGATCAAAACAAGGGCATGTTACATACCTCAGAAATTCAAGAGGGCCAAGAGTTGGCCTGAGAATGAACGCGCTATATTGTCCTAGCGCCTTCTCAAGATGGCGCTATGTTCGTATAGCGCGATATCAGACAGAGAGCGGGATGAACTGGATTCGTTCCTTCCTTGCTCCAAGGCCGGCCAAGGTGCAAGGGCTCCACGTATCAATCTTCTAGTGCCTGCAAACAATCATAAACAACAAATAAAAGCCCATTAGATCGAGATTTAAGTAGAATCTGCCCCTATTCTTAATCAAAAGCATATATAAGAAGGGCTCGATTACCTGGGGGTTTGGTGGTTTTTAAACCCTATGGGAGGGCCAAAATAGGTTTGGTGTGTGCGTGAATGCCTGTATTTTGTAAAAGAAGTGTTTTGAAATCAATATGCAATGCTATGTGAGGATTGAAATAAACGAATTGGGTAGAAAAATAAGAACAAGGAAGAACACCATAAGCCCCAAAATACTCCCTTGGATGTGGAAGGAGCGAGGAGTTGTTGATTTGGAACAAAGAGCAGCCTCCTCCTCGTCAAGATCTCGAGTTGCATTCCCTCAGAACGACGTCCAAGGGTCCAATTTATAAGAGAAGGATCAAGAACGAACCCTAGGTCGGAGTTCGATCCAATCTAATGACTTGGCGGCTCAAATCAAGGTAATCCTGCCAATTGATGAGGGAAAAGGACTCCTAATAGGATTAGGAACCTTCCTTTGGATGAAATATGATTGGAAACTTACCAAAATAAGGGCCCAAATCAAAAGGGGGAAACCCGGGTCGGACTGGGCTTCTGCCTGAGAACGCGCTAGGAATGTATAGCGCATTCTTCATGAACACGTTATAACGATATAGCGCGACAATGATTGGTTCGCCAAATGACTAAAAAAAGAATAAATACCCTTTGGACAGTCGTTTAATCAAATATTAAGTAAGAATAACAACCAGAGTGGATGCTGTAAAGATCAAATATCAAGAAATAATGACTGTTCAAATGATCATTCAATTAGGTCCATAACGCGCTATGAACAAGAAATTGATGTGAGTGAATAGCGCGAGAATGTCAAATTCGAGACGAGATCCAAGGTACGAAAATTGAATTGTAGGGCCAAGAATAGAGATATATCCCATAAAATCAACAAATTATGGATCAATTGCGGCATTAACTAGGAGAACAAAGAAATTGCTCAACTTATCGGCCAAAAATAGGTGTCTACAGAGCCATCTAGAGTCTTTCCCGAATAAGCTTTATCTTCTCGGTAGTATCCCTAATGATGTCGGGGCTGAGAAATTACTTTTCCCCTACTTCATTCCAGCAAATAGGAAATCGATAGCTTCTACCATATAGAGCCTCGAATGGTGCCATTTGTATTATAGCTTGGTACCTATTGTTGTATGAAAATTCCACTAGAGGCAAGTGATCGTGCCAACTTCCTCCAAAGTCAATAGCACAAGCTCTGAGCATATCTTCCACCACCTGATTTGTCTTTTCAGTTTGACCATCAGTTTGTGGATGGAACGCAGTGCTAAAATTAAGTCGGGTCCCTAATGAATGTTGTAGACCCTTCCCGAATTGTGATGTGAACCGAGGGTCTCGGTCAGATATAATTGTAACAGGGACACCATGTAATTTGACAATTTCGCTCATGTATAATGCTGCTAGTATATCCACAGACCATCGACTTTTGATTGATAGAAAATATGTAGATTTAGTCAATCGGTCTATGATCACCCATATACCATCATGTCCTCCTCTTGTCTTAGGTAAACCCTGTGGATGGGCATAAATCCCACACAATCACACAAGAGAGAGAATAATTAGGGTGGAGATAAAAACAACAACAACATGGAGGATAATGATTAATGCATAAATAAGGGGAATAAAAGCTTGCACGTGGGGCAAAAACGGAGATGTGATCGCCAGAGGGGTTACCTCAATAATAGTAAAAAGAGATCACGAATACCTGGTGAAGATTGGAATGCGGGATGATGTGAAGTTCCTTCCTCCTTCTTCAATCGGCCGGCCGATGAGAAGGGTTCTCTTTTTGATTACCTTGCAAAAAAGACAATGAAACAACAGCAAAAGATGGGATCAGCCAACGTGCAGTAGTATCAATCCAAATAAGATATATAATGATAATGAAGAGAAATCAACATGCGCACCTTTTTTTTTATTTTGGTTTTAAAACCCCTAAAGAGGGACTAGGGAAAGAAGGATATGTGATGAATCTAATGCAAACAGTGAAAAAGGAAAAGAAGAAAAAGACTGACGATGGAGTTGACACGAACGTAAAGAAAGAAAAAAAAAGAACAGTGATGATCGGTTGATGAAGACGAAACCAAATAAACGAAATAGAAAAGAGCCCTGCTGTCCCTGTTGACAGTAGAGGGAACCAAAGATGAAGAGGGGGAAGCAGCAGAGCTTGAGCGTGATAATCTCGGCTTCGGTACCTTAGCCGTCGTAACCCTTCAAAGGGTCGATCAGGACTCCCTTAAATAAGGTTCAGATCAAAAGATAAACATGGACAGGAGGAGAGTAATGGCAATGTTTATCAAAAGCAAGAGCCCTAATCGAGCAAGAACGTCAAACAAGGCAGGACTCTGTGAGGGAAAGATGGAAGAAGGTAGGACACTGGAGGTGAAACACGCCTTCCAACAGGGCGTCAATTCTTGTTTTGGCGACCTACCCATACGGCGTTTCATGAAACACGACCTAAGACAGGGCGTTTCTTCCTGAATTTAATTTTGGTAATAAAACTTACTTTATTTGAAAATCATGAGAACACGCCTAAGATTGAGGCGTTAACTTAAAACACGCCCTGAGAAAGGACGTTAATTAATAATTAAATTGATTTTTGAATTTTCCTTAAAACCGGATAATACCAGGAATTGACGCCCTGAAGTTTAGTCATCCTTTCTTTATAAAACGCCCTAGATAAGGTCGCTATTTAAATAACGCCCCTCTTCAGGCCGCGAATCACAAAAAATGCAACAAAATGCAACGAAAATCCACAAAAAAGAAAAACTTTATATTATGGGAATATTGACGTTCACTTTGGGGCGTCAACATAGTGACATGAGATTTGATCAACATAGCGTCATTTTTGGCGTGTCTACAGCTGCCCCGCCTTGGCGTCTGCTTTGGAAGGGAGTAAGACGACATGGAGTGAAAGTGCAACAAAACGGAATGAAGTGGAGCGAACTGATAAGTAGATGCCAAGGTGTGATGTGACACGCCTCAGACACTAAGCAATGGAAATTTTTCCAAGATTCTGAATGAGACAACTCCGAATGATTCCAAGGAAGCATCAATTTGTTGGGTAAAGGAGATTTAACGAAAGAAGTAAAAAAAAATGTAAGGCAAAAGGTGTGCGCGCGGGCACGATAAGGAAAGACCATTGGAGAGCGGTTACCAGCCAACGTGGACGTGCTACAACCAAGGTAAATTTGCAAGAAAAATAAAGAGAATTGGGATGGAGATCCAACAAAGGACATTTTCAAAGAATTAGCCTGAGCAGCTTCAGATAGAACAAAGTACTTGATTTGAATGGAATATCTCATGTCAACTCAATCAAGAGCAAGTGACCTTCATTATTACCATAATATGAAGATTTTCATCATGAATCTCAAAGTCCTACATGATGCATGCTGGGCTAAAAGAAAAGACTAAAACAAACTAAAAATAGAAAATAATCAAGGATAATATTGCTAAGCCATCTAGATTTGGTCAAGAATCCAGATCTCTGAGCTAACACTAAGCCGCAGCCCGTTTGTCCGTGCATCAACTCAGAAAGTGGAACCATCGTCCCAGACCTCAAATGACTCAACGGCCTATCCGTGTGATCAAAACTCTCCTAGAACTATCATTGTTTTTGATGAAGGGGAACTCAAATTCCAGGTTCATCAGAACCACAAGGTCCTTGATATGCTATAATAGTGTAAAATACCATATAGTAAAAATGCTTACAACGAACAAATACAAGATGATAAGTGCAATGTTCAACAATGAGCAACCCAGGCGTCTTGAAACCTGTACCTTTCTGCACTTGAAACTCATTAATCTTCACAATCCCAATATCAATAATCATCAATTCATCATAAAACATGATCATAAGTGCTAAATTGAAACTCAATTCCAGCCAAAATAAGAGCACTTAAGTTCATTAAAGCATCCAAGCATTAAAGCATAGAGAGGTCCAAATCCATAAGCTTCGAAAGAACACGCCTTAAGTCATGGCGTCAAAATTGTGACACGCGCCTTATGGTGAGGGCGTCAAAAGTAGAAACACGCCCTTCATAAAGGCGTGAACTGCATCGATAGTTCAAGAAGAAAAATGACCCTATCAAGGGCGTTACACAAAACACGACCCTTGTCAGGTCGTCAATTCAAAAATTGACGCCCTTACTCAAGGCGTTAATTAAGCAAACTTCCGTTTCCAGCTCGTAAACCACACACAGTCCTAATGATAATCAAACTTCTAACTCCGAACAACCTAATCGTTATAAAAGGCAAGGCACTTCCTCGGATTTACTCAAAGCAAATTCTTCTAAACCTCTGCAGTCGGCCCTACTCTTTTCTCTCTGTTTATTCTTATCCCGCAGGCACTCGTCCGAGCTCCTTCTGCAAAGCCAAAAAGACATGGAGAGGATGATTAAGAGACCCAGGTCTTCTACCCCCAGGTTGACTGAAATCCAAGGACACATCTGCAGCCGAGTTGCTCAACATCAGGTTAGTGAATTCCTCTGCCTTTTCCTCTGCTTATATCTTCTTTCTTTTCTTCTTATTGAATCCTTCTGTCAAACTGCTTCTTACATATGCTCACGTCTGGCATTGTTCATGTTTTCTTTCCACAGGACTACCCAAATGTCCCTGGTGCTAGGAGATTTACAAAAAACAAGTGGTTACCCCTTATGCTCTCCAAATTTTCTTCTGATATGAGGGTATATGTAGCAAGATGGCATCTCTTGGGCCTAGTTACCCATGCCAAGCACTATGACCAAATTCACTTAGATTGGGCTGCCATAGGAGCATTAATTGAACTTTGGCATCCTTCCACTCATACCTTTCTCTTCTCGACATTTGAAGCCACCCTCTTATTGGAAGAACTAGAACTGATCTTGGGCTTAAAGCGGATGAAACAAGGAGAAGAACAAAAGATGGCCATCATGCCAAGGCCAATCTCCTCTCATGAATTACTAACCTCATTGATATCTAGCCCAAACATAGTGAACCAAATCAAGGTCACTAAAGGAATCAACCTCTTGAAGCTCGCCTCATGGGTGTACAAGAGAGCGGATCAAGCTAAGGAAGAGGAGGAGATAGAAAAGATAGCAAAGGCCTTCGTGGTGTGCTTAGCAGGAGCACTCTTGTTTCCATCCACGGAGGACTTTCTAGAGGAGGCCCAATTAAGCGCGGTGGTGAGCTTATGGGAAGAGGAAAGAGCCGGACCGGCGATCCTAGCCTATCTCTATAGCGGGCTTACTTCAGCGGCCATGGGAAGGCCCATCTACGGGTGCATGCTAGCTCTTTCTAGTTGGGTAGATCTCCATTTCAAATTCGATCCATGTGGTGAGGCCCAACAACCCTCAAGAATCTTTTCAAAAAGCCCACTCTCTTATATGACCGGCTCACTCGGAATGAGCAATAGAGTGATGAACCGGATTCCTCAAGTGAAGAAGAGAGGGGAATGGAGAGAGCACCTAAGGGTAATGCCAAAGAACCTCTTTACATGCGCCCCGGGAATACTCAAGATGCAGGAACTTCGTGCACGATTCTCCACCGGGACGGACCTTCGTCTCATCGGCGCTTCGGACTTCGTGCTATACAACTCTCACAGATGCCTTCCTCAACTTGGGCTTCCAAGGCAACACCTAGAAGACGTCTCTCATCTCCCTCCAATCAAATCAAGAGTCTTAGCAGCAATGAAGATGGAGAAGAGGCTATCACAATCCAAGCTCTGTGGAAGATTAACAAACTTCATCAACCTGTAGAAAACTTAGATGAAGACAAAGATCAGTGGAAGAGTTATGTAACAGCTTTGAGAAAGCTTAGGCCCAAGGTGGCTCATTAAGCATTGTAATGTTTCTTTTCAAAGTAATAAAATGATTGAGCCTTACTGCGGTGCTTCAAATCAAATCCTCAGATAACCTGTCGCTCTGTTGAGAATAACGCCTTAAGGAAGGCCGTGATTTAGAAAAGAGACGCCTCAGACCACGACGTTTTCAGCATTCCTATTCAAACATCTGACGCCCTCACCAGTAGGCGTTACTTAAATAACGACTTAGAACAGGGCGTTAATTGATTCAAATTCCCAAAATATATTCGTTGAAATTCCAGAAGTAACGCCCTTAGAAAAGCCACGTTTCAATCAGGTAACGTCCCAACCATAGGCGTTAATCAAAACCGTAATAATTACTCCTCTCAAATCAAGCAACGCCCATTGAATGCGTCTGACGACGGTTATCATTCCCCATGCAAATAAAATGGACGCCTCAAGCTTCGTCGTCTACTTTATAAACACGCCCAAGCCGTAGTCGTGATTTCCACAAAACACGCCTGTCTTTAGGGCGTCGCTTCTTTTCGAATGCTAAAAAGGGCTTTCCCCCTTTCTTCTTCCTCCCTCCGTTCCATTTGCCCTTCTTTCTTTCTCTGCAACCCTAACCGAAGCTCTCCCCTCTCCTCTCTTCCTCTATCTCTCTCTCACACTCTCACCCTCCCCAGCCATAGCCATGGCCGGCGGTGGTTCAACCAAACGGCAGAGAGTGGCCGCTCCCGAGGTGGTGGATTTGGGCGACGACGCCCACGGTGAGGAGGGGGCCATCATGGCGGTTGAAGATGAAGCTCCAATGGCAGAGGCCGACGACGAGGCCGGAGGAGACCAAGAAGCCCACGACGAAGGCGAAGGAGAAGAGGACGACGAAGGTGAAGGGGGTGAAGAGGAAGAAGGTGGCGAGGAGGAAAACGGTGAAGAAGGAGAAGGAGATGAAGACGGTGAAGAACCACCGCCCGCGGCGGCGGTCCTCCCCCGTGCCGGCCAACTGCGGCGGCCACGGCAGCCAAGGCCTCGACCACAAAATCAGAAGCACAAGAAGGTAAGCCTCAACCCAAATCTCAATTTTTTTTATTTTTATTTTTATTTTCTCCTGATTTTCCATAGCCCTCGGTTGCAAACCCTGCAACCCAGAAAGAAGACGCCCTCAGGGGCGTCGCGATTTCAAAAGACACGCCCAACCCAAGGGCGTTAATTAGATTATTTTCATGAAAAACAATTAACCCCATGAGAACACGCCCTAAAGCATGTCGCCCAATTAAATTTTCATATTATGTTGTTCATTTTCGCATGCTGTTATTTTTATTCCATTTTCTGAAAAATCGGAAACCACGCCCCACACCAGGGCGTCAATTAAAAACAGACGACCAAACCAGCGGTCGCCCATTCATTAATTATTAATTAATTAACGAACCCAAATTGAAAAACGCCCCACCACAGGGCGTGACTTGATAAAATCTTTAGGATTATAGAAATTAACCACAAAACACACGCCCTTCACAGAGGCGTTTCATAGATGAAAAACGACCTAGGGTAGGTCGTTATCTTGAAGCACAAACAGAACCACGCCCCCCTTAAGGGCGCTACTTCAACAAGAAACGACCTGAAGTAGGTCGTTAATTCCAATAATCATCAAAATTCAACCAGGGGCTTATCAAAGATGAAATAAGCATGAATATTCACAACAATTAAGCCAAAAATCCTTATTTTATGTATGCAGGGGCTGATGAGGACGCGCATCTCATGGGTCATGGTCCGGGCAGCTTATTACGGCCTCCCCGAGTTCTAGAGAGAGAGGGTAGATGCGATGGGGTTCGGGGCCTTCCTCAGTATAGAGCCAGTTAGGCCAGACCTACCACTCATTCAGGTTCTACGGGAGAGGTGGGATAGGACTAGCCGGCATTCTTGATGCCTTGGGGGCACATGATTCCTACCCTGGAGGACGTGGCCAGGATTACAGGGTTGAGGGTAGATGGAGAGGCGGTGAGTGGGATTACCTACCCAGACTACACCGAGCATGCCCAGAGATTGCTAGGGTTGGAGATGGTTTATGAGACACCTAGCGAGTGCAGGACGATCTTCCGCACCGACCTCACCACAGTGATGGGTTTGGGAATGCCAGGCACAGGTCAGGAGAGACCCTAGAGCAGTTTTCACAGAGGTTGATAGACGGGGCTAGGGCAGTGTACTGCCAGGACCCAGCCGAGAGGGAGAGAGCTGACCTAGACTTGAGGAGGTTCTTGCTACTGCTACTGGGGAGGCTATTGCTCGGGACAAAGGGCGACGTCATCAACTACCGATTTCTAGGGATACTCGAGGACCTGGAGGCAGTTGGCAGCTACGCCTGGGGAGCGGCTCTACTGGCGCACATGATGACCGACCTGTCCACGGGGACAGGGCGAGAGACGACCGTCAGTGGCTTCTCACCTTTTCTTCAGGTATGCATTTCATTTTCTTTCTTTCTTTTATGTATATTTTTATGTGCGTGCGAATGCCTAACTAATGCAATGCATGGATGCAGGTTTGGAGCCACCTCTACATGCCGATGGGACGCGCTGACCCACGGCCTGGGAATGAGGGAGCTTTCCCTCTAGCACGGCGCTGGGTGCCGATCGTCTTTGGCGCCCCGCTCGGCTACGAGTTGTGGGTTCTACGGAGGGAGCTCCGCGACTTCCCTCCCTCGCTGGTATGTATGAATGCTATGCATCTTTCTTTTGCTTTTTATTTTGAATTTATGATGATGATGAAATAATGACATGTATGTTTATGAATGCAGGTGCAGTGGAGACCCTACGAGGGGATGACAGACGAGGGCCAGCCTTGGGTCGTAGCGGGCCGACCTCGCTTCGAGCGTGAGCTTTGGGTTCACTGCTTGAGCGAGATTGAGCCGTTACGACTTAGGTTGGTGATGAGGACGCTGGGCCTCCACCAGGAGTGGATAGAGGTAGGCGAGCCGCGGGGCATCGGGAAGAAGACACGCGGTCGTACAAAGGCGACAGACTGGAGGGTACGGTTGGAGCAGCAGCACGCCGACTGGCAGCGTGGCGGGACCAGAGTCACCTCTCGCGTGATTGACAGCTCCGAGTACCTCCGACGCTACTTGGAGGTATACGCCGGTCGACCCCAGATGAGGGTCTTAGGGGTATGTATGAATGCACTTTTTTCTAAATTAAATGCAAATGTTATATGATTATCATGTGACTAATATGTGATGAATGCAGGATGCGCGGGACATAGCGGCAATAGATGCCCAGGCCCACCTACACAGCCTGGAGGACCAGCTAGCTGCCACACGGGCAGACCTAGAGACCCTGGTGAGTGTTTAAATTATTTCTATATGCGAATGTATTTGTTTCTTTTTTGCTGAATTATTGATGATTAGCCACTGACGATCTTAATGAATGCAGCGTGCCCAGCAGGGAGCAGTGAGGAGAGACCCAGGGGAGGCCTCCAGCTCGAGAGGGCCTAGTGCAGAGGTGACTGCACTGGCGGAGCGGCTAGCGGGAGCGGTGGCACGAGCCGAGGCAGCAGAGCGCGACCTCGCTTCACGGGTAAATTCCAAAACACAAGCCTATTCAAATATTGATTATATATAATTGTGCACTGATAAAATTCATTTTTACAGACTGAGGAGCTTCGAGCCGCTCTTACCTGCGTTGACGAGGGCTTCCGCGCGACGAGCTCACAGGTGAGTGGTTCAATCATGCATTGCTTGAATTGCTAGATTATTGAATTATTGCATTGATTGTGGAATTGATGACTTGCTTACCTGTTTGCAGGTGGCTCAGCTTCAGGCAGTACGTACCGAGTTGGCGATCCGTGATCAGCGGATCGCAGAGCTTGAGAGGTCCCTGAGGCGACGAGAGGAGCTTCCTCAGGACGTGGCCGAGCTACGCGTGGCGCTTGAGCTGGAGAGACGGGAGCGAGCCCGGGAGCGCGAGGAGCGTGCTCGTGAGCGGGAGGAGTTGGCGGCCCTGAGGACTCAGCTAGCCCTTTCCCAGGAGCGGCTGCGAGTGTCCGAGGAGCGTCTCCAGCGAGGACGTGAGCGAGCACGGGCTGCAGGGTACTCCTTTACCAGTTCCACCTTCGTGGCGGGCTCTTCCCTCCGAGAGAGGAGCGAGGTAGGCGGACACGTTCGAGTTCCGGCTTCTTCACGGGGGCCCATGCCTCCTCCACCAGCGCCAGCTCGGGACGGCGAGGAGGAGGTTGAGAGTAGGAGAGAGGAGGGTGGAGGCGAGAGCTGAGAGACTTGCTTGTACTCCTCCACCCTCACACCTGTACATGATAGCCATGAGATATATATATATGAGATTGACATGTCTTTGTTACCTGAGCACTTTGTGTGGTTGTGGCTTCGTGTTTGTGTACTTTTCTTCTTTCCACGTTCTTCGTGTTTACTTTGCTTTTGCCCTGTATCTGCAGCTGCGGTTTTCACTTGAACAAAACAGGTTAATTCATCTGTTCGACTTGGCCCCTTGCCCAATAGGCAAGGGGTAGCAATACTTTGACCTTAATGACGGGTCAAGGGGCCAAGCCTTTAATCAAATAAGGTAAAATGAAATAGCTGATAGAGGGAGATGCATCATGCAAAGCACACATATGCAAACAATAAATAAAAGATGCCCATGCAAAAGAATGCAAGCATACATCGTGAAGAAATGCACTTATTTTTTCTCTTTTACTCGTTTATATTTTTTTTTGATTTTTTCTTGAAAAACGCGCCTTATGGAAAGGCGTGGTTTGCATAAAGACGCCTATGGAGGACGGCGTTAGTTTTAAAAGGATTTGATTTTTGAAAAAGACACGACCGTCTCAGAGACGTTACTTTGAAGACGACGACCTAATCTAGGACGTTAATTCTAAAGAACGCGCCTTAGACAAAGGCGTTAATTGAATAATTCCGCAAAAAAAAGTTGCCAAGGCTATCAAGACCACGGCTCCTACATGGTCACCATCTAAAATTCATTAACCTTTCTTGAGTAAAAAAAAAAAGGGAGTTGACGTGCTCATAGTTGACTTATATTCGAGATTTCGCACAGTGCAATTTCTTGAGTCCGTCTTGACCATCTTGCGAGTTCATGACTTTACCCCATAGAAGGGATGGAAGAAAATATAAGGAAAGCCCATAAGGGATTCTAGGATGCTCAAGGCAAAGTTACCTCCCCTACCCTATGCCTGTTGGGGTTCGGTCTTTGGCGTAGGGAATTTGTTGCCTTTTTGCCCTTTTATATTGCATGCATACGCCCAAGGTTTTCCTTGCGGGGACTTTGCCCTCTTGACATGCTTTTCTTTTCACAATTTGACTTTCACTTTGGAATTGATTTGTATTGAAAAATAAACCTAATTGTACTTGGGCTTTTGTGGCATGTGCTCCCTTTTGGGCCTTGACTTCCACCTACTAGGGCGGCGGATAGGCTTGGTGTGTCTACCTCGAGGTCTCCCTTCCTCCCTTATGGGCCGAAGAAGAAAAGAACGGGTATTGCCTTTCACTTTTAGTCAGGTTTTTGACTTTCCGTCGGATTTTGCACTGCTTGATCTCAAGAATAAAGCGTGTAGTGTGTGCGGGAGTCAACCCCCTTTTAAATTAGCAAGACTGATGAATGAATTCTGAATTTTGACCTTTCGGACATTGATCCTTCGTGTGCCATGGCACCGATTTTGATCTCTTTTTTTTGATTTTGAAGAATATCTAATTTTTATTTGCTTTTGGTTTTTTCTAATTTTTTTAGATTTTGAAGATATATATTTTTTTGTTAATTTTTGAATCAAGGATAGTATTTCTTAAGGTACAAACCATTCCAAGGGTGAGTTAACTCTTCTCCTTCAGCATTAACCAGTTTATAAGCATTGCCAGGATAAACGTCTTTTATGATAAACGGTCCTTCCCAATTGGGTTGGAGTTTTGAGCGGGGGCCACCCGGCTTTACGAAAATTCTCTTGATTACCATTTCACCGATCTTAAATTTTCTCTCAATTACTTTCTTTTGGTAAAAACGTGAGAGTCTGTTTTGATAAACGCGCGCATGCTCAGCGGCGACCAGACGCTTCTCATCTAGGAGTTCCAGTTGGGCAAGGAGTGAATCACGACGTTCATCAATAGAGAGCTCCTTATCCAATTGTACTCGCAGAGAGGGAACGAGAATCTCATAAGGGACTACTGCCTCCATTCCATAAGTAAGGGCGAAAGGGGTTTGCCCAGTGGGTGTGCGAATGGAAGTGCGATAGGCCCAAAGAGCTTCAACTAGCTTGTCTGGCCAATCCGAAAATTTATTAGCCTCACACGTCTTTTTGACAATTTTGATTAAAGTTTTATTAGTTGCCTCTGCTTGGCCATTGCCCTGCGGATAATAGGGAGAAGAATGATGCAATGCAATGTTATACCTGTTGCAGAGATCCTTGAGCTCTTGAGAGATAAATTGAGGTCCATTGTCGGTGACGATGGTACGTGGGATGCCGAACCTCGTGATGATATTCTTCATGATAAATTTGCAGACGGTTGACGCTTTAATCTCCACGTAAGCTTCCGCTTCTGCCCACTTGGTGAAGTATTCCGTTGCCGTGAGGATGAACGACTTTTGCTTGGTCAGGAGATTGGAATCACCAAGAGGTCCAATGATATCAAAAGCCCACATGGAAAAAGGCCATGGGGAGGACGTAGGATGGAGTGAAGAAGCAGGAGAATGAATCTTGTCGGCGTGCAGTTGGCACTTAACACACCTTCGAACATAGATAGAACAATCCTCTTCTAGAGTTGGCCAATAGAACCCTAGCCTAAGGATTTTCTTAGCTAACATCTGGCTATTCACGTGACCGCCACACACTCCAGAATGCGCCTCTTCCACAACTTTCCAAGATTCATTATCATCGAGGCATCTTAACAGAACACCGGTGAGCCCTCTTCTATAGAGCACACCTCCAACCAAAACATATCGTTGAGCCACTCTTCTAATTGCTTTCTTCTCTTCTGCAGTGGCTTCTTCGGGATAGGACTGATCATTGCAGTACCTAGCAATCTCATAATACCAAGGCTTCTCTTCGTCAGCCAAATCTTCTTGCCAATCCAAAAGCATGACTTCCTTACCTTTGAGAGCTTCCTTCTGCTTAACCTTCTCAAGCACTTGATCCCTAATGTCAAGGAATGCGCGATCCTCGATAGCTGGAGTATCACGCTGATGAATCAGGGGAACATGAAAATCACGCTCAGGAGGGAAAACTAAAGCCGAGGCCAAAGAGGCGAGAGCGTCAGCCAAGATGTTCTGGCTGCGAGGAACATGGACGAAAATCAATTTGGTGAAGAGTTTGGCATAAGCTGAAGCAAGCTCCTGGTAGGGTTTGAGCTTGGGATTGATAGTGCGGCACTTGACCAACACCTGGCGCAGTATGAGCTGACTATCACCCACAATCCTCAAATGGGTGACACCATATCGATGAGCGGTTTGAAGACCGGCCAAAAGAGCTTCATACTCGGCTATGTTGTTAGTGACAGGGAAAGTGAGCCGAGCAGCAAATGGAATGGTGACCCCTTCTGGTGTTAAAAGAACCATGCCGATCCCTCTTCCTTGAGAATTAAGAGCTCCATCAAAATGTAATGTCCACATAGGACCATGGGGTTGATTAATGGACATTAATTCTTCGTCTGGGAACTCTGAATTGACAGGATCAAAACGGGGGAGAGGGTGGTGAGCAAGGTGTTCGGCAATGGCGTAGCCTTTGATAGCTTTCTGCTGGATGTAAGTGATATCAAACTGAGAGAGGAAGCTTTGCCAGCGTGCTAATCGATCAGTGAGGACAGATTTTTCAAGGAGGAATTTAATTGGATTCATGCGAGCAATGAGGTGGACCTCATGAGCTAGGAAATAATGTTTTAACTTCTGAACTACCCAAACCAAAGCTGCACAAGTCTTTTCCATGGCTGAGTACCTCTGCTCACAGGGGTTAAGAAGCTTAGACAAGTAGTATGCTGCCCTCTCCTTACTTTCTTCATCCACTTGGGCTAAGACAGCACCTACGGAGTCATCCAGGACTGAAACATAGAGAATAAGTGGCTTACCTGGAATTGGCGGCCTCAGGACAGGAGGATTGGCCAAATAATCCTTCAATCCGTCAAAGGCTGCCTGACACTTGTCATCCCAATTAAACTTGACTCCCGGCTTAGTAAGCTCGTAAAACGGCCTACATCTTTGTGAATGCTGAGAGACGAAGCGGCGAATAAATTGCAACCTCCCGATTAATCCTCGAACTTCCTTCAAATTCTTGGGAGGAGGCATATCTCTGATGGCTCTCGCCTTGTTGGGATCAACTTCAATTCCCCTCTTGCTGACAATAAAACCAAGCAATTTCCCTGAAGAAACGCCAAATACGCACTTCTTGGGGTTCATTTTCAATTGATATTCTCGTGATCTCTGCAAGACCTTAGCTAGAACCCCAGGATGTTCAATCCTTGTCCTTGATTTCACTACCAGGTCATCCACATACACCTCAATATAAATATGAATCATGTCATGAAAAATCGCCATCATAGCCCTCTGGTAGGTGGCTCCAGCATTCTTAAGTCCAAAGGGCATGACCACGTAGCAATATGTACCCCATGGTGTAGTGAATGATGTTTTCTCTTGATCCTCTTCAGACAGACGAATTTGATTGTACCCTGAAAAGCCATCCATAAATGAAAGAGTCTCAAATCCTGCCGTATTATCAATCAGAACATCAATATGAGGGAGGGGGAAGTCATCTTTAGGACACGCCCGGTTGAGGTCCCGGAAGTCTATACAAATCCGAACTTTCCCATCTTTCTTCATAACCGGGACAATGTTAGCCACCCAATTGGGGTAGAGGACAACTCTAACAAATCTAGCCTTATGGAGCTTGTCGACCTCTTCTTTCATCTTCAAAGCCATATTAGGGTGGAAACGCCTCAACCGTTGTTTGACCGGGACAGACCCTGGCTTAAGTGTAAGACGATGTTCAACGAGCGCAGGGTCTAATCCCGGCATATCCTCATAACTCCAAGCAAACGTGTCCTTGTATTCTTGAAGAACTAAAATGAGCGCCTCCTTCTCGGCAGGCGGCAAATTCTGGCTAATGAGGACAATCCTAGGGTCTTCCTCGGTACCCAGATTAATTTCTTTGGTAGGTTCTTCTACGGAGGCTGATGGTTCGTCGAATCTTCTCATGCCACTAGCAAAAGCATCAGCCTCGTCCTCATATTCTTCATAACTTTCATCCCCCTCTTCAATAGGGTCTTCATCATTCATAATTTCGTAAACGCCCAAACCCTCATAGGAAGCAACAGCATCTTCATATTCTAACTCTGGCAGGATAATCGGACTTTCCACGAACTCAGGGATTGCTAAACAAGCTTGGCATCTGATAGCCAATTCTAATAAAAATCTGCGAGGAATCTCCTTACCCTTGGATTTCTTATGTGAATCTACCTCATGAATTTTATTAGAAGAAGAAGAAGAGGAGGAGCAACTAGCCTGATTAGAAAGAAAAGAAGGGGGTGAAAAAGTGGATACAAAAGGTGATACAGAAGAAGACCCCTCGCCGGAGGGGGAAAAGAGATCTATCAAGGAATCTCGGCAGAGCGGCCCCTGGGTTGGGACGCACTCGGAAGAGAAATAGGAGGTCTCCTCAACAGAGATGGAGGATGGGAAAGTTGAAAAATCAGCATTTTTTTTCATTTTTAACTTTTTCTTCATTTTTATTTTCCTTTTCAAGGAGAAAGCAGTGTGATGGGAGAATAGCAGGAGGAGTGGAATTTGCAAGATTAGAGAAAGATTTAATCAATGATGGCCCATGGGGGGGCGAGATGGAGATTTTAGCAAATTGCTCGAGGAGCGAAGGGGGAATCGGGAGAGAAACTTGGATTGAATTTGGAGCAAAACTGATTGTAATTGGAGGTGGTCTTGGCACATGACCAAACCAATGAGAATGTAGAGAAGCAAGCATAGATGGATGTAGCGAAGTGAGAGAAAAGAGGCCGGCCCACAGCCTATCCACAGTAAAACCTTCTTCAAATGGGACATCTGGCTCCCCAGTATCCGTGTAGTCACTCAGCAGCTGCCTCTTGTCTGTGATCACTGCTGGCATTTCAATCAATTCCTGTATGAGCGGCGGCCATTCCGGATCTGTCGGCATGAAGAGGCGGCTCAAAGAAATAGTAATGTCATTCATGTCGAACCACCTGTACCAGTCACATTCTGGATCACCCATTTTCCTTCTTTTGTCCGGCCTTAAAGACTCCAGGGCTTTGTAGGTAGCCAGCGGGGCGATGTGACGAGCAAACTGTCTGGCGTGAACATCTTGATAGTCAAGCAATGAAGTAATTATGGTAGTCTGCTCATTATTCTGAACGCCACCAGTAACAAAATGTGTCTTCAGTGTCCAGGAGAGTGGCTGGCGATCAGTCTTCAAAGTAGAAGTCATAAATGCCCATGGCTCTTCTTTATTTTTGCTTGGCCCTTTATAGCCTAAACCGCCTCGTACGAGCAATTTTTGCGGCTTAATGGGCCTAATCCTGCCCTGACAGTTGGCACCCAGGCCTTTGCCATCTTGATACCCCATTTTTAACAGAATGTTCCAGCCAGGGGTGTTAATCATGTTCTTTTTCTTCTTCCCCTTAGAAGGCAGGGGTGTCATAGCAACCGTTGTGACAGTTTCAGACGGCATCGGCTGCGGATGAGGGATGTCCAGCACAGATAAAAGCGGTTTGTTGGCTGGCCAAATAGAAGGAACTGATGAAGCCGCATGAATATCTTCCTCTGGCAGAATCGGCATGCTGGTCACCTTGATAATACGGCCCTTGTGTGGGAATTTGAGACACTGGTGATTTGTAGAGGGCACCGCATCAAGCTGCTGGATGTACGGGCGGCCAAGAATGCCATTAAATGTTGGATCCATGTCCAAGATGTGAAAATCTGCTGTGATGGTGGCAGGACCCAAGCTAACTTTCAATGTGATCATGCCTAGAGGAGGCTTCTTTGTGTTGTCATATGCAGTGACCGTTATGGTGGACGGCCGAATCTGGCTTTCTGGTATGCCACATAACTTCAAGGTGCTCGGTGGCAAAACATTGATGGATGCCCCAGTATCCACCAGACATTGCTTGACAGCCACCTTATTGATGCCGACTGTGATGCATAAGGCATACTTCCGTGCTGAGATTGGTGCCAGTTCGTGCTCATGAAAAGTAATTGCCGGCTGACTGCTAGCAGGTGTTAACACTGTGACTATCTGCTCAACTGGAATGTCTTCATTAACCATTACCTTCTGCAGATATTCCTTTAGAGCCAGCTGATGAGTGGTGGACCGTTTGATCAATTCCAGGATCGAAATTCTTGCCGGAGTCCGGTCCAAATGTTTTAACAAATCATATTCGGTGCCCGGTACAGACCCTTGTTCTTGTTCTTGCTCTTGCGGCCCCTGCACGGGCTCTAGTTCCCTTTGTGGAAAAATACGGTTGAACATCCGTCCACTACGGAGCGGCGCCACGCCTTGACGTGCCTCTGTCGGGGCCAGTGTGGGAGGAAGATTAGAAGAAGAAGAAGGTGTGTTGGTGTTAAGGAATGGTGGAGGGGTGTTTGAAGAAGGGACCCCCACGGGGGGTGTAAATGAAGAATTCAATGGAGATGCCCCCGTGGGAGGCGTGGGAGTAGAAAGGGATACCCGAATGCGGGGGGAATTGGTGGGAGGTGGAATAAGAAGAGGTCTGGGCACAAAAGGTGGCGGAACTGCTGGCGGAGGGGTCCTTGCCGGTGTAGGAGTGGTAGAGGGTGTAGCGGGTGCTAGCGGTGAGCGAAGTAGGAGTGGCCTGGACGGCGGAGGTATAGAGTTGGTGGTAGAAGGTGGGGTTTGTCGTGCGGTAGGTTGTGGAGGTGGCAAATGGGTAAGGAGAGAGCGGGCCGGCAAGGCCGTAGAACTGGTGGAGGTAGTTGGGTTGACGGGGCGTAGAAGGGGACGTCCCGATAGGGGAGTAGAAGAAGAAGGAAGGGTGCGCAAAAGGCGCGGAGGTTGATTTTGGTTCGGATTGTGATGAAATGCCCCGACAGAGGCGTTTTCTTCGTGCCATCCCTGTCCTCTCTGCACTTCGTAGAGGGACGTGACAGGGTTCACATGCTGATTAGGGGCGTGCTCTGGCAATGGATTACGGACAATCCCCATATCCTGCTGGGGTGCTGGAGCTTGCTGTGGTTGAACTTGTTGTTGAGCGGATTGCTGGGGTTGTTGATTTTGCTGTTGCCGAGAAGCCCTTCTTTCTTTCATAGCGGCTATGAATTGCCTCATCTCATCCCAATTGATGTCACCCTGGTCATTCAGATCATAAATGTAATCTCTAAAGTGGAAGCAACGATCAAGGTTGTGACCAGGGCCGCGATGAAAAGCACAATAACGGGATGTGTCAACATTAGCGGGCCACATGGTTCTTTCCCTTGGCAAGGCGAGCAAGTTGGCGGCCATCAGGGCATTAAAAATATCGGGGAGACTTTCGGGAAGTGGAGGATAGTGGTCCCTTTTGGGGCCCAGTGGTGGTCTCCGTTGTTGTTGGCCGTAGTTGGCAGGTGGGGGCACTTGATGGTATTGTGGTGGAGCTGGAGGGTCTATGCGGGGGGCTTGGTTTTGCGGTGGAGCGAAGGAGCGTTGAGGTGCGAATTGGGGTCGTGGAGTAGGATTAAAATGAGAGTTCTGTTGTGGAGGCGGTGGTGGACGCGGGTTAGCTTGATGGTGGGGGTTGCCAACTGCGCCGACTTGCTCATTTGTGACGGTGCCCTCAGTTGTGGGCCCGCTGTTAACATTGGTGGTTTTCTTAAACAGCCGAGGCTTCGGCTCAAACATGCCCATAATGGGCGAATCCTTCATCTGTGTCTGGATGTAACGAGCCCTCTCATAGAGCTCTTCCATAGTAGTCAGCCGGTTCATGGCCAAAATATGGCGGAATTGAGGAGTTGCATTAGAAATGATCATCTTTACTTGCTCCTGTTCCGACAATGTGTCTTTCAGCTTCTCGGCCATCGACCGCCATCTGTCAGCAAATACGATGAAGTCCTCCTCAGCCTTCATTTTCTCCGCAACTAAATCTGTAACGGACAGGGAGGGTCCAACACGGTCTCTATACTTTTGCAAGAATTTCCTTTGGACAACATCGAAGTCACTGGCATCAGCTGACTCCAAGGAATAAAACCATTCGAGGGCTGGCCCCTCCAGAGATCTTCTGAATAAATAGGCCAGAGAAGCCTTGTTGCCTTGCCAGAAGGAGGTCTCGTACATAAAATCCTTCAAATGAATGACCGGATTGCCAGTTCCATTGTACCGCCGAAAGTTCGGCATCTCAGACGGAGGAAGATGGAAAATTGGCAGAGTGGGGAGCGAGATTTCTGGTACATTCTGGGCCGCAGTGACTTTCTTAAGCCGTTCTTCCATGTGGGCCATCTTCTGAAGTAGCAAAGCATTAGAGTCGGACTCAACTGGGGCCTGAGCAAAAGAAGGTGGTATAGGCGACCGTAGGATCTGAGGAGGTTGGGGGAATTGGTGCCTAACCGCAGAATAACTCGCCTGCTGGGCCGGCATGGCCGTGACAGGCGTTGGTGGACGAGAGGGGGGTTTATGCAAGACCGCCTGGTCATTGATAATCTGGTGGCCACTCGCGGCCGGAAGGGGGGGAGAAGAAGAAGAGGGAACTGACTTCCCCTTCAAAGCGGCCTGAATGGCTTGCCGCTGGGAGTCATCCAATTGAGAGAGAGCCTGGATTAAATCTGTAACGTTGATGGATGGGGAAGAGTTCCCCGAAGTATTGGAAGGTAGAGCCTGAGAGGGAGTCTCAACCTCTTGAGAGGTGGTATCAACCACATGAACTTGTGAATAATGAGGGTGAGGAGGGAGATAGTTTCCCTCATAATAGGTGGGGTCTTGGTGATGGTCCTCATGAGATTGACCAAAAACATTTTCATCCACATCATCGTAAGTATACCCATAGTTTGCCATGTTGATGATCGTACCTGAACGGAGTTTCATGCTTAAGAGAGAGAGAGCTTAATGAAGGAATTATCACACAAAGCACTTAATCCAAACAACACAATTAAATCGACCCAACTAAGTTTATGCAAACAATGTTGGAGAGCAACGCAGAATTTTAATGTTTGATGTTTGAGATTAGAGTGGATTATTTGTGAACAGTTCACTCCTTTTGCCAAGTGAGACCTAGTTTGATCCAAGTGTGACCTCCGGGTCAACTAGGTTTTTCTCTCTCTTCACCAACGAATAGGTCCTCTAGAACTCCGGTACTTCGAGGGTACAACCAGCCCGGCGTCCGTGAGGGAATCCACGGGTGCGGGGACTTATGGAGGTCTTGGAAAAGGGATTTCCGGTCCAAAGAGACGGAATGCTCAATGGAGGGTCGTCCCGATTCCAAGAAGGGTGTGTGGAATCCTAGTATAGAGAGAGGAGGTCTCTCAACCAAAAGCCACCAAGTGCAAAGCAATATGATCAAATCAGAGCAATATAGGCAAGCAATATGACAATCAAGCCAACTATCACAGACAGCAGCAGCAGTAAGCAAGGTTCTGTAAAACGCAGGAAAGAGACGACCTGGGGCAGGTCGCTATCAACCAAAGCAACGACAGGGTCACTGTCGTGAATTACTGCGAGAGGCTATGAGCCAGCAGCGAGAAACAGAAACGCGCCTCTGGTAGAGGCGCTAAATCTGAAAGGGACGCCTCTATGTGAGGGCGTCAAATATGAGGAAGCGCCTTGAGGTGAGGCGCTGTATAATAACAACACGCCCTGGGGCAGGGCGTGAATTCGCAGGCAGAGTGATTAAAGCAGTAAGATGATGGGAAGACGTCTTGACAGCAGACGTAACGCAACAATAAGACGCCCTGGATAAAGGCGTTAAAATCAATAACACGCCCTGGAGGGGGGCGTTAATTCTCAGACAGTATAATGAGCAGAACCAAAGCAGCAGATATGATAAAAGACGCCCTGGAAAGAGGCGTTAATAAACTAAAACACGCCCTCTTGAAGGGCGTTAAAACAAAAGGCGCCCTCGTGGAAGGCGTTAATTCAGGGAAATATGCAAACGCAAGCTGGCTGATCCGGGAGTGTGCAGTGTGCACAGTGGAGGGTGCCCGAGGGGCACAAAGGGAAGGGTACCGAGGGTACCAAGGGGGAGAGGGCACGCGTGGGTGCCAAAGGGGAAAGGGCACACGAGGGTGCCAAAGGGGAAAGGGCACGCGAGGGTGCCAATGGAGATGGTAATCAAAAAGAAAACAGTGGAAGTCCCACCGTGATCGCCAATTTGTGGATGGGCATAAATCCCACACAATCACACACAAGAGAGAGAATAATTAGGGTGGAGATAAAAACAACAACAACATGGAGGATAATGATTAATGCATAAATAAGGGGAATAAAAGCTTGCACGTGGTGCAAAAACGGAGATGTGATCGCCAGAGGGGTTACCTCAATAATAGTAAAAAGAGATCGCGAATACCTGGTGAAGATTGGAATGCGGGATGATGTGAAGTTCCTTCCTCCTTCTTCAATCGGCCGGCCGATGAGAAGGGTTCTCTTTTTGATTACCTTGCAAAAAAGACAATGAAACAACAGCAAAAGATGGGATCAGCCAACGTGCAGTAGTATCAATCCAAATAAGATATATAATGATGATGAAGAGAAATCAACATGCGCACCTTTTTTTTTATTTTGGTTTTAAAACCCCTAAAGAGGGACTAGGGAAAGAAGGGATATGTGATGAATCTAATGCAAACAGTGAAAAAGGAAAAGAAGAAAAAGACTGACGATGGAGTTGACACGAACGTAAAGAAAGAAAAAAAAAGAACAGTGATGATCGGTTGATGAAGACGAAACCAAATAAACGAAATAGAAAAGAGCCCTGCTGTCCCTGTTGACAGTAGAGGGAACCAAAGATGAAGAGGGGGAAGCAGCAGAGCTTGAGCGTGATAATCTCGGCTTCGGTACCTTAGCCGTCGTAACCCTTCAAAGGGTCGATCAGGACTCCCTTAAATAAGGTTCAGATCAAAAGATAAACATGGACAGGAGGAGAGTAATGGCAATGTTTATCAAAAGCAAGAGCCCTAATCGAGCAAGAACGTCAAACAAGGCAGGACTCTGTGAGGGAAAGATGGAAGAAGGTAGGACACTGGAGGTGAAACACGCCTTCCAACAGGGCGTCAATTCTTGATTTGACGACCTACCCATACGGCGTTTCATGAAACACGACCTAAGACAGGGCGTTTCTTCCTGGATTTAATTTTGGCAATAAAACTTACTTTATTTGAAAATCATGAGAACACGCCTAAGATTGAGGCGTTAACTTAAAACACGTCCTGAGAAAGGACGTTAATTAATAATTAAATTGATTTTTGAATTTTCCTTAAAACCGGATAATACCAGGAATTGACGCCCTGAAGTTTAGTCGTCCTTTCTTTATAAAATGCCCTAGATAAGGTCGCTATTTAAATAACGCCCCTATTCAGGTCGCGAATCACAAAAAATGCAACAAAATGCAACGAAAAATCCACAAAAAAGAAAAACTTTATATTATGGGAATATTGACGTTCACTTTGGGGCGTCAACATAGTGACATGAGATTTGATCAACATAGCGTCATTTTTGGCGTGTCTACAAACCCATGATAAAATCCATCCCTATACTTTCCCATTTCCACTCGGGAATATTCAAGGGGTGTAATTTCCCAGCAGGCTTTAAATGTTCTGCTTTTACTTGTTGACAAGTGAGACATCGGGACACAAAATTTGCTACTTCCCTTTTCATATTGGGCCACCAAAAGTTTCTTTTCAAATCTTGATACATCTTGGTAGCACCAGGGTGAATAGCATACCTTGATTTGTGAGCTTCTTCCACGATCAATTTCTTAGTGTCATCATGATTCGGCACATAAATTCGACCTTTAAATAATAGTCTTCCATCATTTGAGATAGAAAATTCCGGTCTCTGATCAATATTATCCTTAATCTCCATCAATGTGGGGGTCATTTTCTTGCAATTGGACTATGTCCTCGATCAATGTAGGTTGAGACCTTATATTGGCAATCATACCTCCTTTTCCTTCTCTATCAATATCAAGATTTAAATGAAAAAAATCTTCAATAAGACAAGTTATACCTTTCCTGAGACTTGCTTGAGTTGCCATCGGTTTCCTGCTAAGAGCGTCGGCTACAACATTTACTTTCCCTGGATGATATTGGATAGTAAAGTCGAAGTCCTTGAGATACTCCAACCATCTGCGTTGTCGCATGTTTAACTCCTTCTGGGTGAAGAGGTATTTCAGACTTTTATGATATGAAAATATAATGAATTTCTCCCCATAAAGATAATGCCGCCAAATCTTCAATGTGAATATAACCGTAGGTAGTTCGAGATCATGTACAGGGTAATTTTCTTCGTGACGCTTTAACTGCCTTGATGAATAGCAAATCACTTTTCCACTTTGCATAAGGACGCATCCGTATAGACTTCAAAACCACCACCTTCAATGGGCAATGCCAAAATAGGGGCTGTAGTAAGGTGATCTTTATGAGTTAAAAAACTCTCTTTGAAATTCTTCGACCATATAAAATGATTCTCCTTTCTTGTGAGTCTAGTCAAAGGAACGGCGATCTTTGAAAAATCTTTGATAAACCTCATGTAATAACCAGCCAGACCTAGAAAACTTCTGACTTCAGACACGGTCGTCGGTCGGCTCCAGTTTTTAACAGCTTCTATTTTAGAAGGGTCGACAGCGATACCTTCCTTTGAAATAATATGGCCAAGGAAGGAGACCTCCTTTAGCCAGAACTCGCACTTGTTAAGCTTTGCGTACAGTTTGTGCTCTCTTAGTGTTTGCACGGCTATTCTTAAGTGCTCTTCATGTTCCTCCTTTGTTTTGGAGTATATAAGGATATCATCTATGAAGACGACTACAAATCGATCGAGATAAGGTCTGAAGACATTATTCATAAGTTGCACAAATGCTGTCGGGGTATTGGTTAACCCGAACGGCATTACAATGAACTCATAGTGGCCATATCTGCTCTGAAAAGTAGTTTTGTGTATGTCTTCATCTTTGATCTTGAGCTGATGATAACATGACTCGAGGTCTATCTTGGAGAAATATTCTGCTCCTGAAATCTGATCAAAGAGTTCATTGATACGTGGCAACGAATATTTATTCTTAATTGTGAGTTGATTCAGTCGCTGATAGTCGATACATAGCCTGAGGGATCCATCCTTCTTCTTGACGAACAGAACCAGCGCACCCCAAGGGGATGTGCTAGGTCGAAAAAAAACCCTTGTCTAATAAGTCTTGAAGTTGTTTCTTCAATTCCTTTAGTTCTGTGGGGGACATCTTGTAGGGAGCTATTGAAACAGGTGCTGCTCTAGGAATGAGTTCAATGAAGAAGTTTACTTCCCTTTCGGGCGGTAAATCGGGTAAATCTGATGGAAATACATCGGGAAACTCATTCACAACGGGAATATCTTCTAAGATGATCTCCTTGGACTTGGTAATGATTACGGAAGCAAGAAAAACTTTACATCCTTGCGAAATAAGTTTGCAAGCGTGAAGAGATGAAATAATGGTAGGATGCTTCCTATATTTGATACCAAGGAAGGAAAACCTTGGAAGACCTAGTTTCTGAAAAGAGATAATCCAGTTGCGATAATTTATATAAGCGTCATGGTCTACAAGCCAATCTACACCTAAAATAATATCGTAGCCTTCCATGTCAAGGCATACGAGGTTTGCTGGAAGATTATGACCTTCTACCATTACCTCACTATTGGGTTAGTACGTTGTAAGTTTGGTTCTGGAACCTAATGGTGTAGTGATTACTAGGTCCGAAGGTAGAGGAATTGATGAAACTGGGAAGGTTTTTACAAAAGTAGTAGATATAAAGGAATGAGAAGCACCTATATCAAATACTACGAATGTAGGATGGGAATAGATTTGGATAGTACCTTCCATCCCATCATTCTTGGGTGCTTCTTCATCTTCCATAATAGCATTAAGACGAGCCTGTCGCTTACGTTTACCACAAGAAGATTGTTCCTTCATAAGGGGGCAATCTGACATGCGGTGCTCTCGACTGCCACATCGTAAACAAGTGCCGAGACGCTTCCAGCATTCTTCAGCCGAATGACCAAACTTCTCGTAAAATGTGCAAGCCGCCATGACTTGTTTTTCTTCTTCTTTAACCTTATTGTTCTTGTGGTAGTCACTACCACTCCCGTTTCGAGATCTCTTCTTGCTATCATGGGATTTGTAAGGTTCTGTGATACTAAACTTTCCCTTCTTTTCATGCCGATCAGACCTTCGACTCAGCTCATCTCCTTTACCTTTAAGTTTTTTGACCTTCTCTAAGGTCCTTTCACATAAATGCGCCCGTTGGACCATCTCCACATATGTACGGATGTTCTGAGACCCTAGTTGTTGAATAAAGCCAGGCCTTAAACCGTCCATAAATCGGTTAGCTTTTAATAAGTCGGTACTACCCAGATGGGGAGCATAAGGCGCCAGCCTAGAAAATTGGAGTTCATACTCCGCTACTGTCATCATGCCTTGGCGTAACGAAGTAAATTCCATAGTTTTCCTCTCCTTGACACGTTTAGAGAAGTATTTAACTTGGAAGAGTGTAAGGAATCCCTCTCAAGTATGTGGTGCATCTTGAGGTGGTGTAGGAATTGACTTCCACCATGTATGGGCATCTTTATTAAGTCGGATTGTGGCAAGCCGAACCATCTCTTGGTCAGCACATTGCATAACTTCAAATATGCGATTCATTTCGTCAATCCAATTCTCGGCTTCGTCTGGATTAGAGGAACCAAAAAATCATGGAGGATTTAGACTCCTGAAGTTACGGTGAAGATCACCAGCACCAGCTCTTGCGCCGGCTTGAGCCATGTTTTGCAATGCCTGGGTGAGACCCGCAACGGTCTATTGCATTCCACCCCAATCAACACGGTGAGCCATCGTAAGAATGAGGTACCTGAGAAAAGTGATAGGTTTGTTATTCTCCATAGATTTTAAAGAAAGTTTGCTTAAAGATATATTCTAAACAACTAGCTCATCCTGGGTTCTACCCAATTCTCACATGGGTTGGAGATTCCTTTCTGGTTTCATAGGTGTGGGTCCATAAACCTTGGACTTATCCTATGACATTATATATACTTCCTAGAAATAAGTAAGTCCTTAGATTTATGCTCTGATATCACCTTAACTGTCACGCCCCGAGATTTTGCAGTGAAAACAATCGGGAACGTGAACAGCTGGCATGCTAAGACTCTTGCAAGCAATATAATCAGAGCGCCAGACAATCACATAAAGTAATTGCACAAGTAATTCACTAAAACCTTCATCTTTATTTCATATAAATAACCATCAAAGGCATAAGATCTTTGACTCTCTTTACTAGATTCAATAAAATAAAGATTACATCATGACTCGACTAGACACTTGATAACTAAGGCTTCTCTCATTCATATATCCTTCAATCACTCTCGAACCCGCTACTTATATAATCCGAATCCGATTCACTTGTACTTCCTGAAACATTGAGAAAGTAGGTAATGAGCACACTTGCCTAGTAGGTATCTTCGTATCAACATGAAGGCGAGTTTAAGTGATTAGCATTTTAGCTCTAGAGAATAAGATAAATCATGCAAATGCGGTAAAACATGTAAATAAAACCAAAGTAACAAGATATGATCATGACGAGATACGAAAATATGATTGATCAAGTATATAACAAGAATGTAAATTTGGCCTTTCCATGAACAAGAATGTAACAAGAATGTACTTTTCATAACTATGGAGGCTATGCATTAGAAAGTCATGTAACAAGCAAGAAAGTACTTTTCGCTCAAGTACTTCGTGAATTTACGTGGGTCTTTATTCATGTCCGTGGATTTTCACTTCTTTATAAAGAAAGTACTCCCAACGCAATGCGACGTCAGTAGCATCATACCCCATGGTTTACAGTATGTTTTCGACAATCAGCCGAGGGGACTAGTATAGAGTCCTTGAACATAATCAGTGCTCGAACTGTATCTTCAAGTATAAATCAAGCTACTTCCACGATTATAACAATACTGTGGCCAATAATGTACAAGTTCAACAATAATTCCATGATAAGGTAACCAAGGTATAGAACATGCCAATAATCGATCAGGAGAATTCAAGAAATGCATTAATAACTAGGTTATGCCATGGAGAAAATTCGACAGCATAACGGTACATTCTTTATTTCCATAATTTATTAATGGCTTATTTGAATCAAGATAAGTTATAGATAATCAATGCATCATCTAGGATCATAGGATACTCAACCCAAAGGTCAAACCATGGGTTAAATATTTAAAAAGAAACTAGAACCATGCGGTCTAGGACAGGGCCGCTAGGTGATATTGGCCGTCATTCATTAGGCCGCTAACTGACTCTGGCGGTCATACATTAGGCTGCTAAGGTCCAGAACTCATTAAAACACCGGTAAAGTGCTTTCTAGATAATTTGGATTTTATGGTACAACCAGCTCGGCGTCCTAGTGGGAATCCCAGGCTCGCGTAGACTTATGGAGGCCTTGAAACAAGATTACCTAGTCCGTTGGAAAGAATATCCAATGGAGAGGTTTTTGAGTCCAAGAAAAATGTGCCTATAAGTGCAATGTGTAACTAATGACAACATACCGGGATATGTGCCATGTACATAAGAAAATGACTCTGAGATAAGAGAGATCATGGTAAAACATCGATCAAATAAGTCCATAAACTCTATGAAAACGTGCCTATAAATACAAGAATATAAGTTTTTGGCCATGAAAATAACATAGGTTAAAAACAATCCCAAGTACACAAAGAACATGAAATCTTCTAGAGTAATTTGTTAACACAACTAGGTATAAGAAAATAACACCTGAAACAGGAGTAATACCTTCTTAACTAGGCTTAACATATAATAATTTGGGCTAATCTACAATATGTTTCGGGTTAACAATATTACAGAAATCAGAAAACACAAACGGTCTAGTGGGTGACCGTTTCATGGGTGCTAACGGTTTGTCGTAGGACCGCTAAAGGTTTCTGGCAGTCGACAGGAAGACCGTTTCTTCCTGGGTAACATAAAACTCAATAATAATAAAATAAAATACTAATCTAGGGCATATCATACATGAAATAAAACATGAATATACTCTAAAGCACGATAGAACGAGTATAGGCCAACAATATGTATGGGTTTATGTAATAAGTAAGAAAAATTTCCTTTTTAACTTAATTACGGCTAAGAATTATGCATGAGGAGTATACTAGATGTATAGTCCTAATAAATCATAAAATTCTCGATGTACAATGCAAGAAATTGGCTAAAATCAGAGGGCTTTTATCTTGGACTTCGAGTTTAAGTCTTTCATGAGATTACCTACCTCAGTTTTGGGCTTTAAGCTTCGAATTTAGGGCTGGAAGTTAACCCTAATTTCTGCACGTCCTGTGCCAAACCAGCGACTTCACGCCTTCCTAACTCCTGATTCTCTTGACCAAAAGACGTGAAATTTTGAGGGTAAGAAGAGGGTACTAAAAGAAAAAATTTATTCTAAAGAACCTCTATCTAATTACCTCGTTTAGGACTTCCAATTTGCAGATCTTTCTGGGTCGGTCGCACTACTTCCTGGGTTGTTTGCATCGAAGCAGCGTCTTTGTAGGCTTCTATCTCCTTGTAGCCTTGATCTCCTAGAACAAAATTTTGAGAAAAATTAGATCTAACTAAAATGAACAAATTCCTAGAAGAAACTTACCTCTAATTCAATCTCTTTACCTTAGTTTCACGCGAGCCAAAAGTAAGGGTCACGCTGGTTGGTTCTGGGGTCTATTTATTGGGTTTAGCTAGGGTTTCATGGATTTGAACGATTCTAGCACTACAAGAAAAATGGGAAATTCTGACGTCCATATGCCGTCGCAAATATGTCAGAGATACGTCACAATGTGAATTTTCGACATATTTCCGACGAGTTTGCGACGGAATGTGGACGTCAAAAATCTTACGTCGCAAGTTTTCGACATATTCCAATAGCGTCGCCAATGCGTCCGAAATTACCGACGAAACTATATCGTCAAAATTATGGTGGCTATTTATGTCAGTAATTAATAATAGAAAAACTAATTAATCATTACGACGGAACATAATTTAGTTGAAAATAGGTCTAAAGTTTTTGACGTATTTTCGATAGATATATTATGTCGTCGTAAACATATGGGTTAAATTAGTTCCGACGAAAGTTATTTTGGTGGAAAATACGTCATTAATTTTTGACGTATTTCTATCGGATAAATAATATGTTGAAAACCTGTGGGACAAATGAGTTCCGACAAACTATTATTGTGTCGAAAATACGTCGTTAATGCTCGATGAATTTGAGACGGATAATTTATACGTCGGAACTAATGTGGATCAAATTACTTCCGATGAAACTACCTTGGGTCAAAAAGACGTCGTTAATGTTCGACGTATTTGAGACGGATAATTAATACGTCGGAACTTATGTGGATCAAATTTGTTCCGACGAACATTTAGTTGGTCGAAAATACGTTTGAATCTTTTGACCAATTTGCGTTGGAAAACAAATACGTCAGGAAATAAGTGCATGAAATTGGTTCCGACGAATTGTTAGTTGGTCGAAATTCCGTCGAAAACTTTCTCCACATTTTTTTATATATTTTAAAATTTAAAAACCTATTTAAAGCTACAATTATACACCACAATCGACACAACTCAACATAAAACACGCAATAAACAACATATACAACACACAATAGGATAAAATCCTATTGTAAATTACAATAAAGAACGTCCATAACACATAAATCTTTGAATAAAAAAAGTTACAATTACATTAATTGAAATGTATCATTTTTTCACAATATCATTAAAAAAATCAAGAGATATCCGCTGCATCATCCTCATTCGTCATTCATAGCATCTCCACCATCACCGGCTGTAGGAGGATCCTACATCACAAAAAAATTAATAATAAATAGATTTTAATAAATATAATTATTAATAAATCTAGTTAAATATCTTTTTGATTTTCTAAATTCGAAAGTAGATAACATGAAGATGATTTCTTTCACTCTCAAAGGTGAATTCTTTGAACTAAGTAGTAATGTTATTGTTGTGCCCTGTGGTTTTGATGATGTCTAACACTATGAATCATATTATGATAATGGTTTTTTATATCATGAATTTGATGTGTGCTGGCTAATGTCGATATGATTTCTAATGCCTTGAACAACATTTTCATATGAAGGCTTGAAGAGTTGTAATCTCAATGCTATGAATACTTGAACTGTTATGTCTGTATGCTTGAAGAATGTTTAATTGAAGAACTGTAATATCTGAAGAATTCAGGTAAGCATAAGCATGGCAGTGTCACAACAACCCTAGAAGCAACTCTGCAGAAGAAGCCTCCAATCGCTGAAGAAAGAAGCTGATATATCACCTTAAGATAGACTCTGTACCCGCTGAAGAATAAGGGTGAAAAATATCCCTTAAGGTTGACAAATGTGCATTACGGGTGACAGATACTACCTTAAGGGTAACAAATAGATGGAGTAGGTGAATAATAGGCAACTGTGGTGACAAATAGCAGTGCAAAGGTGAATAATAGGCAGCATGTGTGAAATAGTTGAAAACCAAGAACCTCAAGCCGACTCGGAAGGGCTTACAAGTCGACTTCTGACAGAAGAATTCATAGAATGAACGAAGACTTTTTAGCTACAGATTAAGGGTGAAAATGGGTGGACAAAGCAGACAAATGGCTGTATAGCAATTTGAAATGGCTGTTCAGTGGTGTAAAGTGGCTCATGGCTCTGACATTTGAAGAATGATGAAACTGGTTGAAGAGAATGATTCCCTCTGTGCTTTAGAGGCAGAGAGGACTGGTCCTCTAGTTGTGGGTAACTGGGTGTTACTCACGGTTTCTTCTAATTTGATCAGAAGAAGAGGGGAGAGTGTTCTTCTAGGTCAAGCTATAAGTCAGCATTTGTTTGTAGACTGAGTATGCGGTTATTGCTATTGCAAGGGGAAGCCACACTCAGGTTTGAGTGTGGGGTGGACGTAGATCTACATGGCAGATTGAATCACCTAAAAATTCTATGTGCCGTGATTTGCATTGGTGTGATTGGCCCTTATCATCTTCCACCATTCACAGGTTTGTGTATGAACAGATCTTCCTTAGTTAGTACATTCTTATCACTCTCATTTATATTGTTCTCACATATATCATCTGAGCTCGTGGTTTGATAGCTGAGTGTTAAATTATCTTAGGGTTAAAAATTGAGGTTAAAATTTTTATAGGATCTATTCACCCCCCTCGAGATCCTACTGCGCACACATATTCATATACTTGCTTCCGGCTTTGCCTATAGAGCACACAACATTGGTATCACAGATACTCCTCTATTATAACTCTAAAGTCTACAAAATTAAAAATTAAATTAAATACTCACATGAGAGGGATGTGGTGTGCTCAAGGGTACTCCTTGAGACAAAATCCCCGCCTGGGCTAGGAGGGTAGCAACCACCCAAGTAAAGCGTGCCTCCATGCGTTCCTCGACTAGGTCTACCGCATGTTCGACAATGGATGTAATCTGGCTCGTAGAAGTGCCGATGGAGGGAGTAGAGATGGAACTGCTACCGGGGTAGGACGAAGTTGTGCCCGGAGAAGATGTTAGAATCGGGCTGGTCTCCAAGCTCTGCCCAAAACCGTATACTCATCCTTTCTTCGGTGGGCTGGCTGCTGCTACCTATGCCTCAGGATCTAGTTTCGGCCGCTGCTTCTCCTCGTCCCCATGCTTTTCAGTCATATGCCTGTCATATGACTCCTGCAAATTGAATAAAAAATATTGTAAATGTCATATTAATCAATCATATTTAAAAATAGAAACAGAAAAGAAATGTGTATGTATATAATCTTACCACTACCGAGCGAGCTCTCTCGCTCACATACGAATTCGTCCCATTCTTTTGGTGAACTGTAGCAAATAAATCACGGTACGAGACCGTACCACCCCTCTTCTTTTCCTGTTATACATGTTATAGAGAATAAATAGGGACATATAAGAAATAAATTATAATAAAATTAAGATGATTACTTACCAATCTCTCCTTCTGGGTCACGAAGGAAACGGATCCAGAAGTATAGAGATGCATGACTGGATGTAACGCCAGTGTGGCTTTGGCTTTTGCTGATGTGACACCACCTTGGGGGTGATAGTCACAAGACCGAAGACCCCTCGGACCTAGCAAGCAAGCAATGCAACGGACCGGCAACTTCACTCGAGCAGACTCACCCGCTTGACGCACACTAGGGCCCGTAGGCAAATCGGTGATGGTGGTGAGGGTTCGGGATGGGACCTCGCTGCTCTGGGGGTAGGCTAGCCTAAGATTGAACCTCCAAGGGTCCAGGGATGTCCACTCTCACAGGCGGCCAGCACGCTGAGGGCGTGGGATGTATTGGCTCTCTCGTAACTCACCCGCGGTAGTCACTCAATTATAAGCAAATTCGAGATCGGGCACTCTCTTACCACCGACGGAGCAACCAAAAACAATACTAAACTAAGCAATTAAAGGCCAGCAATGAGAAGTGTTCTGAACCTCACATGATCGGCATGAATACACCGATCCCAGTCGGAGATGAGGGCGAGCGAAGAAGCGTGGGCTTACCCACACGCCGCGCCGATGAAGCTTCCGCCTGAAAATTAACTTACATTCACTACTCCCCTAGCAAGGGTGTTGGACAAAGGGTGGCGGAATTAAGTGGTTACAGTCAAACAGTACCTCCGCGCAGGGAGGGGATGTAAGCCGGTCAGGCGGGGATGGGGAATTAAGCTAGCAACCGAAATGTCGTATTCCGCCGGTTCTGCCAGCTTCTGGGACAGCCGACAGATAGTCGAAGACAGTGCCGCCATGATCTCTTCCGAGCTCATAAAAGACTGAAACCAGTGCCAAATTTTTTTGACTTGACCTAGGAGGATGTCTAATTTTTCATGGAATTTCTTAACATTGTCAATGTCTGGGACAAGGGCTGGACCAGGGCCGAACTGCTCTGGCACTGACTGCTCTCAGGTTGCTATTGCTGGAAGATGAAGGTGCCACGAACGCTCCCGGTGTCCGAATGATGCGGGACTAGAACCGCTGTCTCCGTGGACGGGTCTTATTTCCACCGGGACCAACGGCGCCATCGGCAGATGTCGAAGCTGATTGTGGAGGCTCGAACAGTAGGGGGGTGTCGGTTCAGGCTAGGGGAGACTGACCTGGCACACCTTGGAAAGAAAATTTGGAACTTTTGATGCCGAGGTTCTGAATTCGCTCTTCTTCTTGGGGATGACAGAGGACCTGTACAAGAAAGCCCTCAGACAAGTGGCGCTCCAAGAATGACAGGAATCAGACTGTGGGAGCTTATGCAATCCTTCTCTGGTTGTCTGCCTAGGAGGAGCTGCGCAGGTCGCCGTGATTCGCTCCTCTGGACAGCTCCTGAATCAGAAGAAGGCGGGACTGCCCTCGTTACGAAGCTTACTAGATGACGATTCCAACGATATGTGGTACGTCTCCTGAAGCCTCACGATGACTATGTGGCTGCTGCTGCAAGCTGCTGGTACATTGCTGCCTGCGACCAGAACCTGTTCTGATTGTGGAGGGGGGCAAGGGGTGAAGGATGGGTAAGGGTGTGGGGGGGTTGATGGCTGTGAGAGGGGGGAGGGACGTGGATGGTGGTGATGGGGAGGGTGAGGGGCAGCTAGTAGGGGGAGGGGAGCTCAGATCTGGCCTAGGGTGAAGTCCCTTCAACCTTGGGGAGGTGGAGAGTTGCTTGGGGAAGGGAATTGGGTGGTTGGTGGTTGGAGGGTGGGGTGGGGATTTTGGGAGGATCCCTTGGGGCTGGGGTGGAGTAATGAGAGGGGTGTGGGGACTTGGAATAGCCTTGATGGAGGGGGAGAGAGAGAAAGTAGGTGGGAGGGGAAGAGAGAGAGAGAGGGGCGACCCCCTTAGAGAGAGAGAGAGATAAGAGAGGGAAGATAGGGAGGGGAATCCACCCCTTAGAGAGAGAGAGAGAGATGGAGAATGCACTCCAATTACACTAAAATGCACTCAATTTTTTTGATTGACCAAAAGATTACAAATGAGGGGGTGAAGGGGGGTATTTATAGGGACTGGACTTTTCATATGACGAAACTGACCCTGACTAATGACTTAATGACCAGACAAGTCCAAGGGGGGGTGCCCCTGGGCTTAGCCCACTAGTTGGGCCCATTAAACTACTTAATTAACCACATGACTCTAGACTTTGGTCAATGACCTTTATACCTAGGTACTGGACTCAAATAAAAGGAAAATTACATGGTTTATGACTCAAATAAAATATAAAAATTACATGGATAGACTCAAAAAAATGTGAAAAACACGATGGCGCAAACCGTCGATCCATCAAAGCTTCGCAAAATGTAGAGGGGTAAGTGATGCTCCCATCATACCCCCAGGGTGGGGAAAACTTGACCCCGTCGAGTATGGGTCTACCAGGGAGGTGGCACACCAACGCAGCTCCAGGCTAGCCACGATCTCCAAACTCAACCCTGCGTCCGTAGCTGGGGGACATCGCTTCAGCTTCTCAAGGTGGCTCGAACACACCCTCATGCTGGCGATGAGATTTTGCTTGCCTAGTATTGCCGCCGGGTGCTCACGTCGAGCTCTCAGGCTGATTTGTGGTGGCACTCCGAGGGTGTCTCTCGCAAGGATAGGTGTAAGCTCAAGGTACTCACTAGGATCCACCGCGGTGCCCTTAGAGGGTGCCGGATCTGCCACGTGGGAAGTGGGGTGAATCCCAAACCCCGTCAGTAAATCCAACTTGTAAGCCGGATTGTCAAGACCACTCGAAACTTGGGAAGGTCCAAGTCCTCATGCCCTCGATATGGGGGTGGCCCTAGAGTAGAGCCACTCCAATACCATCATCATCAGATTGCCTACTTGGAATTCCAAGTGGCGCTCATGAGCTTTTACCCACTCGTCATGAATTTCACCGCTCGTTGTTTGATACTTGCTTGAATGCTCATGCCATGTACTACGATGCGGTGTGGGTGTAAAGTGTGGGGTATGCAAAGGTGGACCATGGCAACCGTAAGTGGACCTATTATGCATTGTAGCCATGTAGACTTTGATGGACCTAGGAGGGCCGGGGCATCCATAGGTGAACCTATCATGCCTGGGGTGACAAATGTCAGGGGACCTGGACATCCATGTATGCTCCTTTCATGCGTAAGACCTATGACGAATGGGGGAGGACCAGCACATCCAAATGTGAGCCAGTCATGCATTGGGCCTACAGTGTGTGTGACATGTATGAGATGACTGGGCTTGTGACCCTTGTCGATTGATGTGATATGCCAAGATAGGGGCACTCTTATCCTAGGGGTGATGGCCATGTGTGTGGGTATGGGGTGGTCCTTGAGCTCCCACTTATAAGGGTCGAAGGGGTCAAAGAAGGTATGTATGATGGAGTGGGGCACTTCCTTGTTTCCTAGGTGTATTTCACCCATGGTCATGGTTCCCTTGGTGTGGTCCGGGTCTTGGGAGAGGTGGGCTTGATCCGACATGGTTGGTTGGGGTAGGAAAAGGTTGGTGGTGAGTAAGGTGGGTGGGTATAGGAAGGGATTGAAGGGATCATGGTAAGGGTCACCTAGGGAGAGGAACTCTAGGTCCTCATGGTCCTCACATAGTGGTGAGTCATCCTCCTCTAGTGGAAGGATTGGGCCAGTGTATGTGGTGGGTTGGTCGGCCAAGGTTTTTGGGATCATGAGGGGAGTGGAATGGACCGATATGGGTTCTTCATCAATGGGGAGAAAGAAGAGGAGGTCGCTAGTGTAGCAACCAATAGTGCAGACTGAGGTGATAGGCCCGTCACATGGGTGGATGAGGTCAAGGCTCTTGGGACGGGCCACCCATAGGATCAATAAGCAAGTTAGCTCAAGCTGCCATTGTAGGCCTTTGATGAGATCGTCAAAACCCTCTACCTCATAGTAGGTTTGGATCGTGGTGTGATAGGAGTGGATGGGCACAATTTGGGATTGGTATCCCAAGGGTGAGAGAGGTGGGGGTGAGCTAGGAATGGTGGGTCCTCGTTTGAGCTATTGGAGTATGGACTCATTCATGGTGAGGGTGTATGGCTCTTGAGGATCCGGACTAGGAGGGGTGGGTGAGATGCATGGCTCTTGGATTTTCTTTATGGTGGGCGGCGGATCTGGATTGGCATCCATCTCCGCTTGGTTGGGTGTGTGGGCCATGGGTTCCTCTACCAAAGGGTTGGGATGGTCATTTGGGGTTGGGGTGGTGGTGGCCGGCGCATGGTGCACCCGAGATGGTGAGCAAGGTTGAACTTGGGTTGGGTTTGGTAGGGGAAGTAGTGGAGGCCTTGGTTGGGGTTGGATTGGAGTAGGGAGAGGGAGATGGGTGGGTTTAGGGGGTTTGGGGGAATTGGCCTTGGGAGGATTGTCCCTTTTGGGGGACATTGTAGGGGTAGTGGTGGCCGGGGTGGTTCAACCACTATGGGCATCGAGGGATGCTTCTTAGTGGGGCATTGCCTGGCAATGTGCCCCAATTGGTGGCACCTATAACATTCTGGCTCGCACTCACCCGTGGTTGTCTCATTCACTTCTATCTCCATAGGGCCTTTTCCTTTTTGAGAAGGGGTAAGGTGAGGGGTGGAGGTGGAGGTGGGGGCCAAAGGGGCTTGAGTAAGGTGGGTTGTGGAATTGGGTTTTGGTTGCATTGTGGGGAATTGGGGAATTGGAGTCTTAGGTTGGCCGGGTGCGGATGGTGGAGTTGAAGTGCTCCTTGGGCTTTGGTGATCCGAGTAGAAGGGAGAAGGTCGAAGAGTATAGACATTCCTAAGTTCAGCTTTCATGTTTTCCCACGTGTTAATAGGCTCTTGCCTCATAACCTTCCTTAAGCGTTCAATGAGCTGCCACCTATCCTCGGCATGGCGCACAAGCCGACTCTTGGCAAGGTAGATTCTCATGGGTTCAGTCATTGGAGTCCTTTTAAAGTATTTGTCCATGTTTCCTTCCCACTCTAGATATGCACTAGGGTGGTACCCATCAAAGATAAGGTCCTCAAATAGAACTATGTCCAAAGGGGTGTCAATCGGACCCTTGTGGAGGGCCGAGTGGGACAGATGTGACCAATATGAAGTAGCCATGCTAGTGGGCAAGGTTGATGCACTGGGTGATGAATGAAAATGCGCCCTAGGACCAACTTGTAGAGACAAGTTGAGAACTTGCTCTAATACCACTTGATGTGACACCACCTTGGGGGTGATAGTCACAAGACCGAAGACCCCTCGGACCTAGCAAGCAAGCAATGCAACGGACCGGCAACTTCACTCGAGCGGACTCACTCGCTTGGCGCACACTAGGGCCCGTAGGAAAACCAGTGATGGTGGTGAGGGTCCGGGATGGGACCTCACTGCTCCGGGGGTTGACTAGCCTAAGATTAAACCTCCAAGGGTCCAGGGATGCCCACTCTTGCAGGCGGCCAGTACACCGAGGGCGTGGGATGTATTGGCTCTCTCGCAACTCACCCGCGGTAGTCACTCAATTATAAGCAAATTTGGGATCGGGCACTCTCTTACCGCCAACGGAGCAACCAAAGACAATACTAAACTAAGCAATTAAAGGCCAACAATGAGAAGTGTTCCAAAGCTCACCTGATCGGCGTGAATACACCGATCCCGGTCAGAGACGAGGGTGAGCGAGGAAGTGTGGGCTTACCCGCACGCTCGCCGCGCTGATGAAGCTTCTGCCTGAAAATTAACTTACATTCACTACTCCCCTAGCAAGGGGGTTGGACAAAGGGTGGGGGAATTAAGTGGTTACAGTCAAACACTACCTCCACGTAGGGAGGGGCTGTAAGCCGGCCAGGCGGGGATGGGGAATTAAGCTAGCAACCGAAATGTCGTATTCCGCCGGTTCTGCCAGCTTCTGGGATAGCCAGACAGATAGTTGAAGACAGTGCCACCACGATCTCTTTCGATCTCAGAAAAGGCTGAGACCAGTGCCAAAATTTTCTGACTTGACCTAAGAGGATGTCTGAATTTTTGTGGAATTTCCTGACATTGTCGGTGGCTGGGACAAGGGCTGGACCAAGGCCGAACTGCTCTAGCGCTGACTGCTCTCAAGTTACTGTTGCTGGAAGAGTCTTCTTTCCACCGGGACCAACGGAGCCATCGGCAGATGTCGAAGCTGATTGTGGAGGCCCGAACAGTAGGGGGGTGTCAGTTCAGTCTCAGGGAGACTGACTTGGCGCACCTTGAAAAGAAAATTTGAAACTTTTGATGTCGAGGTCCTTAATTCGCTCTGCTTCTTGGGGATGACAGAGGACCTGTAGAGGAAGCCCTCAGACAAGTGGTGCTCCAAGAATCACAGGAATCAGACTGTGGGAGCCTCTGTAATCCTTCTCTGGTTATCTGCCTGGGAGGAGCTACGCAGGTCGTCGAGATTCGCTCCTCTGGATAGCTCCGGTATCAGAAGAAGGCGGGACTGCCCTCGTTACGAACCTTACTGAACGATGATTCCAACGATATTTGGTACGCCTCTTGAAGCCTCACGATGACGCTATGGCCGCTGCTGCAAGCTGCTAGTACACTGCTACCTGTGACCAGAACCTATTCTGATTGTGGAGGGGGGCAAGGGGTGGAGGATGGGTAAGGGTGTAGGGGGACTGATGGTTGTGAGAGGGGGGAGGGATGCGGATGGGGGTGATGGGGAGGGTGAGGGGCAGCTAGCAGGGGGAGGGGAGCTCAGATCTGGCCTAGGGTGAAGTCCCTTCAACCTTGGGGAGGTGGAGAGTTGCTTGGGGAAGGGAATTGGGTGGTTGGTGGATGGAGGGTGGGGTAGGGATTGGGGGAGGATCCCTTGGGGCTGGGGTGGAGTAATGAGAGGGGTGTGGGGACTTGGAATAGCCTTGATGGAGGGGGAGAGAGAGAGAAAGTAGGTGGGAGGGGAAGAGAGAGAGAGGGGCTACCCCCTTAGAGAGAGAGAGATAAGAGAGGGAGGGGAATCCACCCCTTAGAGAGAGAGAGAGAGATGGAGAATCCACTCTAATTACACTAAAATGCACTCAATTTTTTTGATTAACCAAAAGATTACAAATGAGGGGGTGAAGGGGGGTATTTATAGGGAATGGACTTTTCATATGATGAAACTGACCCTGACTAATGACTTAATCACCAGACAAGTCCAAGGGGGGGGCGCCCCCGGGCTTAGCCCACTAGTTGGGCCCATTAGACTACTTAATTAACCACATGACTCAAGACTTAGGTAAATGACCCTTATACCTAGGTACTGGACTCAAATAAAAGGAAAATTACATGGTTTATGACTCAAATAAAATATAAAAATTACATGGATAGACTCAGAAAAATGTGAAGAACACAATGGCGCAAACCGTCGATCCATCAAAGCTTCGCAAAATGTGGAGGGGTAAGTGATGGCCCCATCATTTGTAGATTTGGCCATCCAATTAGGATCGGCCCATCTATCACAGAGGTCCTCCCAGTGCTCCCTCCTCATCCATGCGGGGCCGTGTGCCTTCCAAAGGCCACGGTCCTCGCTCCCCCCGGCTAGAGCCTTGGCACGTTCCTGACAGCCGTGTAAATGATGCTTATAATTTACAGTTCATGTGGCCTCCCATACACGTCGAGCTCGTCCGGCATCCGCTCGCCTCACAAACTGATATCCTTACTGTCAAGAATTCAAATTTTATAAGTTAGTTGATTGAAATTGTGGAGTTGGGAAATATGTAATTTAAAAGATTAAATCGTATACCATGAACTCGTCATACAATCGATCGCGGATATCCTAAGGAAACCTTCGAAATGACTTATATGGGCCGGTCACATGTCGCTCAATAATGTTGGTAATAAAACGAGAAGCCTCACTGGGCTCTACTTTATCCCTGCAATTATAAATGTTAAAATGATAGCCAACAATTATATATATAGTTGATGGATAGATAACGAACATAATTCTTGAGTTTAAATATTTACCTAGAGACCCAACATGGCTTGCGTCCCTCTTGCAACACCACCTGCTCACCCTCGTGATGGCTAACAGCATCGTCTGCCTGTTGTGTGCCCGGGTGGACGGACGAGCCAACTATCGCAGGTGGTGTGCCCGACGTACCTGTTACAAGTAAAATAGAAGCAGTTAATCAGAATTTAGCTCATTATTAAATAAAAAATTTCAACAAGTAAACATATAGAATTCTTATCATTTAACTTAGAATTTAAATAAACATAGCAGTAGAATGTGATGGAAGCAGTGTACTCTATAGACCTGATGTAGAGGTACTCAAACCTGTAAACAAAAAATATCGTGAGCAAAATAATGTGCATATTCACTACTCATTTATCTAAGAATTTAAATAAACATACCCATAGTTGTTGGCGTGGGCAGTGCACTCTATGTACCTGGTGCGGAGACATAAAATATCGTGAGCAAAATAAAGTGCATATTCACTACTCATTTATCTAAGTGATGTGGGGAAGGATATGATATAGAGGGGTGGTGAATATATCCCCTGATTAAAAACTATGCCCAAATTAAAATAAAAAATTTGGCGCTACCCAATTTTAAAACATAATGAACAATATGTTAACAAGAGTTTGTGTAGAACATACGTCGAACACTTAAGCACTTAAGCTAATGTCTCTGTTGACACCTATTTTTCACCCTTAAGAGGGTATATGTCACCCATAGCAGTCTATTTGTCAGCCTTATGTGTGCATTTGTCGTCCTTAGCTTCTTCTGCTGGCGGGTAAACACAAGTGGACTTCCCCTTCATGCAACTTCAACACTTCACACATATTCAGTGCTACAACCTATTTTTCACCCGTAGAGAGCTATTTGTCAGCCTTACCTCCCTATTTGTCACCATTAATGAGTCATTTGTCTGCCTCATCTTCCTGCCTTCCCTTGTATGAATCTTAATAGATTTGTTCATCATTTATAAAGAATTCAGACTTTGACTGCATAGACTTGGGTTGACCACTGTCTTAGCTCCATTGACTGTGCGTTGACTACGTTACCGCGTTGACTTTTCTTCATTTCTTGAGAAAATAACTAGCTTTCAGCCTGTTCTATGTGCAACTGTCAACCTGTTCTTTGTGCAATTTAGAAGTAAACTACATACACAAAATCATTATAGCTCTATGGATGATTCTACATCAACAAAACACATTGACTATCCACATGAAGAGTATACATGAATCTAAATTTTGACAGCAACAAAACATGGAGCCGAAACACTAAGGATTTAAATAAACATATGCGCATCAGTTGGTGGGGGCGGTGCACTCTGTGTACCTGGTGCATATATTTAAATCCTCGTGAGCAAAACAAAGTGCTAAGTCACTGCTCATTCATGAACGATCTTAAATAAACATACCCACAGTAGGTGGTGGGATCGGTGTACTCTATGTACCTGGTGCAGAGACATAAACTATCATTACCAAAATGAAGTGCATATTCACTACTCATTTATCTAAGAATTTAAATAAATAGACCCGCAGCAGGTGGTGGGGGCGGTGTACTCTGTGTACCTGGTGCAGAGACATAAAATATCATTACCAAAACAAAGTGCATATTCACTACTCATTTATCTAAGAATTTAAATAAACAGATCCACAGTAGGTGGTGGGGGTGGTGTACTCTGTGTACCTGGTGCCATAAACACAAACTATCATTACCAAAATGAAGTGCATATTTACTACTCATTTATCTAAGAATTTAAATAAACATGCCAGTAGCAGGTGGTGGGGTCGGTGTACTCTGTGTACATGGTGCAGAGACATAAACTATCATTATCAAAATGAAGTGCATATTAACTACTCATTTATCGAAGAATTTAAATAAATAGACCCGCAGCAGGTGGTGGGGGCGGTGTACTCTGTGTACCTGGTGTAGAAACATACAATATCATTAACAAAATAAAGTGTATATATTCACTACTCATTTATCTAAGAATTTAAATAAACATACCGGTAGAACCCCTCCCGGAACCACCTCTCCTCGAAGATCCGGTACGACCTCGAACCATCTAATTATTGACAACAAGAATAGTAGTGCATATTAGTCCACAACTAATTACGAGGAGAGGTGGCAATTAATAATGATAAGAAGTGCATATATGTTAAACTTCTTACAAAATATTCAATCATTATCTATTTCATCTTCAGATGCTGAAGATATATCAAACTCAGCCTCATCATCGTCATCTTCCTGGTTCTTACTAGATTCATACTCTTCCTCCTCAGAGGACTCCTCCTTCCCAACAATTACTTCATTTAGCTAAGTTGGATCGACTTCTTCCACTTCGTCCTCTATAGACAACCGAAGTGGCTCGTCAGATTTGATCAGATGAAGATTAGAAGCAACCAACTCTGCAGTGTCACCCTCGTCTGATTGAAAAAATTCGGCACTAGAATCCTCTGAGACAGCTTCAATCAGATCTAACTCATCATTAGGCACAAGTCTTGGTTTTACCCTACAAACTGCCCACCAATCTTTATTCTTGGACGATGAATAACTTGAATAATACACTTGCTGGGCTTGTGCGGCCAAAATGAACGGCTCATAGGTATTCAATTTTGATCTATGTTTGACATCGACAAGCCCATATATTGCGTCGTTTCGAACTGAATGAGGATCAAACCAATGACACTTAAAAAGGAATATATGCTTGTCTTGTTCGAGATACTATAATTCTATGACCTCAAGAATACCATAGTAATCAAGATCATTTTCATTGTATGTACTACCTTTCACGCATACGCCGCTATTCATCGTAGACTTATTTCATCCATAATCTATGGTGTGAAATCTATAACCATTCACAAAAAATCCTGGATAGGCATGCACGACCTTCAAAGGTCCATAACTTATCACCTGGACTCTTTCATCAGTAACATAACCTTCTTCAACCTATGAATATAAACCACGTTACTTTTCTTTTGATACGTGCATACACCTCAAGCTTTGTGGAATTGGTAGATTGACACTTACTTGACCTTTAAGCCATCTGGAAAAAGATCTCTCTCGTTCAGTTTGAACCTCCATGTCATTGAGGTGTGGACATTAAGTAATTAATTCTGAATCAAATTGCCTGCAATAATGAATGCAACATCACCGTAAATGGGAGGAAGAACGTCAAGATGCTTATAAATTTTTGGGAGCTACGGAGTTGACGACTCACTCAACATATGGTTCAATCTCAACACAGTTCAGGAGAACATATATCTCTGCAGACAACAACTCTCTGTCCTCTAATATGTGATTCGAACAATGTCCGAATGCACGTCCTAGATACTTAAATAGGGACAACCGGTCGACGGACCCACCTCTCCTCCATCATTATTACGTGGAGGTCGATTGCGGCGAGTTTGAATTTTGGGTTCGAAGTACATCGAACAGAAGTTTGAAATTTCTTCAATAATATACATCCCGGTAATCGAACCCTCTACTTTAGCCTTATTACGAACCTTCACTTTCAGGTCATGCATACACCTATGACAACAATTCATACGACAATGACATATAGTGACAATGACAGGCACATGTAAGTACTGTCAAATAATCAGTAAATACATACTGATTACCTCTCAAATGGATACATCCATCGAAATTGTACCGGTCCTCCAACTTTGGCCTCGTATGGCAAATGGATATCAGGTGCTCCATGAAATCGAAGAATGCAGGGGGAAATATCTTCTCCAGCTTGCATACCGTCGTGACCACATTCTGTTCCATAGTTTGCACGTCCCCAAGTTTGAGTTTTGATGCACATAGAATTCTGAAAAACTGACTCAGCTCAGTCAATGCTCCCCATATAGGCTTTGGCAATATGTCACAGAATGCAATGGGTAGAAGTCTCTCCATGAACACATGGCAGTCATGACTTTTCAATCCATATATTTTTCCCTCATTGACATTCACACAATGGGCTATGTTAGACACATATCCATCAGGGAATCTTAATTGCTTTAGCCACTGGCACAGTTCATTGATCTGTGTGTCTTTCAACATGTAAGCTATTTAGGTTGCACAACTTTGCCCCGTATCGACTGTAATTCCAACTCTGGTCGTTTGCAAAGTATCTTCAAGTCCGCTCGCGCCTTGGCATTGTCCTTTATTTTGGCTTTCACGTTCATGATGGTGTTGAACACATTATCAAAGACATTCTTCTCAACATGCATGACGTCCAGGTTGTGCCGTATCAAAAGGGCTGACCAGTAAGGCAATTCCCAGAAGATACTTTTCTTCACCCAATTGTGTTCCTCTCCAAATCCACGAAGATGTCGTGTACTACCCGACAATTGCACTATATCTGGTAAGTTTTACATCTCTAATGCCATTTGTCGACTATACATTCGTTCCAAGTCTGCTTCATCCATTTCAACTGTGTTCTTAATGAATGAGTCCTTTTACCTTCGGAAAGGATGGTCATTTGGTAGAAACCGTCGATGACAATCGAACCAGCATGATTTCTTACCATATTTCAGGATAAAGGATTTAATATCATCCATACAGTAAGGACATGCCAACCTCCCGTGTGTGCTCCAGCCAGATAGCATTCCATATGCAGGGAAGTCACTTATTGTCCACGTCAATGCAGCCTTCATAGTGAAAATTTGTTTTCTGTACGCATCATAAGTAACAACTCCATCATTCCATAATCTTTTCAACTCATCAATCCATGGCCTGAAATATATGTCCAAAATTTTTCCTAGATTTTTTGGACCTGGAATCACCAAAGTTAAGAAAAAGTTCTCTCGCTTCATGCACATGCCCGGCGGAAGGTTGTACGGCGTCATGAACACTAGCCAACATGAGTTAGATGCCACTGAACCTCAAAATGGGTTGAAGCCGTCTGTGCATAAACCTAACCTAACATTGCGTGGCTCGTGAGCAAAAGCAGTATACATACGATTGAAATGAGCCCAGGCTTCACCGTCGGTGGGATGACTGATTATATCATCTACACGACCTACTCTCTCCGTGTGCCATATCATATGCCGAGCTGTCTTTGACGACATATACATCCGCTGTAATATGGGCGTGAGAGGGAAGTATCACAGTGACTTGTAAGGCACATCCTTCTGCTTTGAACTGTCCCCTCTCTTAGGTTTAAATCTATCATGCTGACAAATATCACATGATCTTTTATCTACATTATCTTCATAATATAGCATACAATGATTAGGGCATGCATATATTTTTTAGTATTCAAGCCCTAACTCATTGACCATCTTCTTTGCACGGTAAAAATTTTCAGACAGCTTCTCATCTCGAGACAGCATACTCTTGATAAGGAGGAGCATACGGTCAAAACAACTCTCACTAAGGTGAAATTCGGATTTCAAATTCAACAACTGTGAGACAGCAGACAATCTAGTGTGATTTTCACAACCATCCCACAGCGGTTCATCAGCATCCCGAAGTAACTGAAAAAATCTTTTAGCAAACTTGTTTGGTGGTTCTTCGTTGTACACGTGTTCCCCTTGTACATTAAAGTTAGGGCCAGCAGCATCGAGTACCATGTCTGCATAGGTACTTGTCCTTGCAACATTGCCGGGCTCATACGACCAGAACTACTCACCATGACACACCCAATTGATATTACCTTTCGTGAACCCTTTCCTGTATAAATGAGCTTGCACATCCCACAACGAATGAAATCTCTTATTTTTACAACGTAAACAAGGACATCGAATGTTACCAGACTGGTCCACTGCTGTTGGATGCCCCAATACAAATTGAATAAAACTATCAACTCCATCCTTAAACTCCTTTGACACCACTCCGTCAACTACTCTACGATTTATCCATGAACGATCAATTCTAGCCATATTTACCTAACATATTAAAAAAATCATATCAATATGTCTTATCACTACATCTAAGAAAATATCGTGTATATCTCCCCTAAATATTGACTATTTTCCACACTTGTACATCCTATTTGGTCACATATACATCCATATACACATCCACTTTCACTTCCATATTCACACACCGTGGTTGACATCGACATCATCTTCTGGAAAAAAATCATTAACATACTCGCATTCACATACACATTTTCTTACATATCGGCATCCACACATGTCTACCAATTTAATTCACATCCAAGCATACTAATCACATATACCATAACCATAGTCTTGAAGGGGCAAAAATGAAAAAAGGGTCATATCCACATTTACGCACACACATTTATACCCACATCTCTCTTCCCACCCTCCCAATATTATTGTGACTTGGAATTTCATCTGATGTTGTAAGAGTACAACAGGTGATAAGGAGAAAAGGTTCGTCTTGTAGATCAGGCTTGAAGGTTAAAATTCTCAAAGGAGTAGTTGGTTTACTTAAAAGTAATCTCTATGCAACTCTTGAGTACATATTACTTGGGGGATAATATGTACTCAAGAATAAGGGCCAACCGGAGAGGGAGAGAGGGGAATACCTGCAGTGGGGGGGTGTCCGCCAGAAAGAATTTGACCGCCGCCGCTGCCGGAGCTCACCTCCAGCCGCCCTCGCCACTCCGCCGCCCCCGTCAAAAAGATTGAGAGGCGAGTGCGATCATGAGAGAGGAAAGGGATGCAGTGGTTGAAGGAGGAGGAAGGGGGAAGGACTAAGGAGGTCAGGAGAGGGGTCGTCTGCCTGTTCTTGTCTCTTTTTATTTGGCGCCATATTTTATATTTGGCGCCATGTTTTCATTCATTCATTTGTGATTTTTTGTCATTCATTCATTTCTTCTTATAAAAGGATAAAATCTCTCTCAGTAAAAAATATCATTAGATCTACAAAAATTATTATTTAATATTTTGAGATCTGTAATTTAGAAATTTTCATCTTTTTCTTATGGCCAATAAGTCGATTCCTATAAAAAGAAGAGAGAGCGTGTTGAAAAGCCTAGCTACCTTGAAAGCAGGGTTTGTGGTCTCGACCGACCCGCTCGTCCCGGTCACGGCCCGGGATGGGTCGGGTCGGTGCATATTAGCTCCATGTTGGTCCATCTCATAAAATATTATAATAAAAAAGACTCTTTATATATATAATACATATAAAATAATACAACAAAGTAAAAAAAGACTATATATATATAATATATATATATAATAAAATATTAAAATAATGAAGCATCCCGGTCATGACCCACGACCTGGGCGTTCCGCCCACCAATTGGGTGGGGTCGGGACGTGCGGGTCGAGGCATCTCGGAGCGGGACGTCAAACCCTGCTTGACCGATAAGTCCATTCTTATAAAAGGAAGAGACGTCATGTTGAAAAGCCTAGCTACCTTGAAAGGCCCACATTGGGGTGTGAAAAGGTACTTAGAGGCGTATCGGTCACATGTTGACCATTTCCTTATTATTCCGTGCCCCCGCCAAACTCATTAGTTTTGAATTTACCGTCACAAAAATTATTCATTTTCGGGAGCTAGGGCTCCTCGCGGGGAATGCCACGTGGAAGCACGCAGGTGCTATAATCAAATATCATTGTATCTTTTATCGGTTTTACTCACGATAGGGCGTGCCAATCACTTATGTGTGGCAATGTGTTCAAGTTCTAAGACTGGAATGGTTTGGACTAACCGAAGGTGCGCTCCTTCTGATCACTAAGCAGACGATGGTGGGCATCGGGTTGGGACTGGCGACCCGCCGTGCCATAAAGGTCGATCACGGTGATAAGAGGGGAAAACGTTTGATTAATAGCCAAGCAATGGGGCTACATGGCCGATAAGTTGATTCCTATAAAAGGAAGAGACAGCGTGTTGAAAAGCCTAGCTACCTTGAAAGGCCCACATCGGGGTGCGAAAAGGTATTCAGAGGCATATCGGTCACATGTTGACCATTTCCTTATTGCTCCGTGCCCCCGTCAAACTCATGTGTTCTGAATTTACCGTCATGAAAATTATTCATTTTCGGGAGCTAGGGCTCCTTGCGGGGAATGCCACGTGGAAGCACTCAGGATAATAATCAACGTCACCCTTGAGTCACGTGCACATCATTCGGGGCAGGTGTGGCCGTCCTTGCCGAACCAGTCATCCTGGCCACGGTTCGAGACTGGATTGGACATTGCGTACCGATGCAGAAAACTATAATATATATATATATATATTTATATAATGGAATAAACAAATTGAAATGACATGTTGTATCATTTCGTTTATTGTTCTGCCATTTGAACGGGTTTCTTCGAGTTCGAATCTTAGCTTCAGCTTAAGGTTTCCTTAAGTTTTTTTAATATAACTTATTTAAAAATGTAAATGAAAACACGGCAGGACGTTGTTTCGAACTCGGCACCTAACGATTAACAGCGATACACTGACGTCCAGTTATTTGTTACTCCATTTGAGCATTTGTCACCCACACTCACCTAATTGTCACCACTAAAGTCCACAAGACGTCATCCTTATTCTTACACTGCCTTGAAAGCCACGCGTCAGCCTCGTCTCTATTGAGCCTTATTTGTCACCGTTAGTAGGGTATTTTTCACCCTCGCTTACGCATTTGTCACCCGTGTAGACACATTTGTCACCCTTAAGCTCCAAACTACCACGTGGAAAATGGGACACGTCGGCCACGCATGGGTGTTGTTCTCGTATTATCGCCGATCCAATGTCGCAGGATACATCAACAGAAATGATGACGCTGAACTAGATCCTCGAAATTAAAAATACCCAATTACTTATTTACCCTTCCCGCTAGGCCTTGGCTCTTACGCAACCTACCAGAAGCCGATTTGTAATACCTTGGATTCTTATTAGGTCTTTCGGATCACTTTTGTGAGTTGAGTTTAACGATCCGTGTGGGTTTTTCTCTCGTACAAGTTATGGAACCCTGCAGTGAGTTTATTTCTCAGTTCATCGACTCGTGGATGCCGCAGTCGCGTTGTACTCTTCCCGAGGATCGTTTCGATTATTTTTATGTATTTTTCTGAATTAGTCCATTTTCGGGCCAATAATCGGAATTGTCAGAAATTAGGAAAATTTCCTAATTTCTTCTATTTAACCTTCAACCCCCTCTCTCCTCCCTCATTTCTCTCATCTCTTTCTCTCTCTCGTTCTCTCTCGTCTCTGGGCCGTTCGACGCAGGGCGCGCGACCGTGGAGAGCTGGCTGAGGCGGGGACGCGATGGAGTGATCGGGATGCGGGATGGAGCGACGGTTGGAGCGCGGCGTGGCGCGATCTCTCGGTGGATTCAAAGCCGGTGCGGTTTCATTCGTGTGATGTTTTCGGCGTGGTTTAGTCACTTCGGCGCACGGTTTCTTCGATGGAGGTAGGGAGACGGATCACCTACTTCTCCTACGCTTTTCCCTGCAGTTTTGTGTTGTTCGGTGCTAGAACAGGCGAGTTTAGGCTTGTTTAGGTAAAATCGTGATTTTAGGAGTTCGTAGGGTTCGCCGGAAAACGGCGACCGTTTTCAATAAAATTAGTATCAAACGAACCCTCGGGATGTCTGAATCTCGTTCCCACAAGTTTTACCGCGATTGATCGTCATTCGGGGCCGGTAGGAGTCCGGGAACCCTGGGTCGATTCGTTGGAATCGCCCGTTTCTCGCCAACGAATGGTTGCATGTGACCCTTCCGACTTACGGAAGGTGCTTTTCGCCGTCTAGGACTATTTCCCCTACGTTTAGACGCGAATGGGGCGTGGAATGGCCGAGATCGACCTTTTCCCTAGTTTTCCCTCCATGATGATTTGGCGGCCGTTCTAGTGACCGCTACAGGTCTCTGGCGGCCCCACGATAGACCGCCACATCCTTCCGTGTGTCGGTAGTTTCGAGGTCAGTTTAGGTTGGCGGCCTAACCTCTGACCGCCACTTGCCTCTGGCGGCCCTATACTGGTCCGCCAAGGCTCGTTGTTTCTTGATGTTCGTATCAGTAGGTTCTCTCTGGCGGCCCTTTCTTGGAGCGCCAGGAGTCGTTGACTAGAGTCAACGGTCTATGTCGGTTCGTGTTGGCGGCCAAGTGTATGACCGCCACTTTACTTTAGCGCGCCTACTATAGGCCGCCACTGTGTGTTTTGACAGGGTCCAAGTTTTAAGGCGGTTGACCTTGGCGGTCCAACCTTCATGCGTTTCTTCGCTATAGCACGCCTTTCTTAGGCCGCTACATGTCGCTTGTCTTAGGTCAATGTTTTAGGGCGGTTAGTGTGGCGGTTGTCTCTTGGACTGCCTAGTTCGGGTAGCGCGTCTATCTTAGACCGCTACGGGTGGTTTGACTAGATAGGTCGGTTCAGGGTGACTGAGCCTAGCGGCCTAATCCTTGACCGCCACAGTCCCATAGCGGCCCAGTCTAGAACTGCCAGAGTCTTGTCCCTGTTGGGGTGTAGCGGCTCTACCCTTGACTGCTTCTTCCATATAGCGGCCTAAAGATGGACCGCCATATCCCCAGGGTGTTGTCTTCCAAGGTTTTGATTTCTAAGGGTCTTAGCTTGACCTTGTGGTTTGCCCATTGACCCATCGATGTCTCTTAACATCCTAAGAGGGCTATGACCACGTTATAAGGTAGCCATGCCTGCCTGTTTTTGTATTGCTTCCAAGCCATTATTTAGGTTCTGGTCAACTCGGTGAGATCCAATGGTTGACAAGTAACCTTGTGTGTGTCTTGACTATTCTGAATAGTTCGAGACAGTGGTTCTGGACGCCCGGAGGTATTATGCTACCTCAGTTTACGTGTCCAGGTGTGCTGAGGGTCTTAGTGTTCCCTCAGGTCTCCGTAAGTCGTTTCCTACGTTGTGTCGTTTCCTCTGGCTTAGGATTAGACAAATTGGGGGCTTGTTCCGCTTAATACGATGATCTTGACTCCGAGTCGTGAGACTCAAGAATCATTGTGTTGGTAGGTCTAGTTGCCCGGTCCTGAGTTTGTTGGTAGTTGGTGTACTGCCTTTGTGCTTCGTAGTACGTGCTATGGTGCTTTCTTGCCCTGTCAGAACTACAACGCTTGTGTTTCAGAGTTCTGTGTCTAGTGAGCCTCCACTAGTCATAGCCTGGCGACGTGTTACGGCGGGTCGACCCACCTGGAAGTGGTGGCGTGGCAGTTCCCGAGATATAGTTTTTAGGCTAGTTGCCATGGGCTCCCTTGCCTTACAGTAGCGTCCTGCTGGGGGAGAAAACTAGGTAGCGGCCTGGCTCAAGGCATTGAGCCTATGTGTGCACACGTGGTCATGGGCATTTTGGACGAACGCCGACGGGCGTGACCCTGACTAGTCACTCGTTGCTATGGTTCTTGTTCTGTTTAGACAGTGTCCTCATCTCTGTCGTCTTGTAGGCAGCGTAGACAGACACTTGTAGGGGCATCATAAGACGTCAGTGGATGCAGCTGGCTGTTCTTCTAGTGAGGGGGTGCTTCCGTCACGTGACACGTGACTCCCGTGTTTTTCGATTATCGTGACCCTTCTGGGTTGGCCTCTTCATGGCCTTACCCGAGGTCAGTCTTGTGTCGTGTACACGACGTTCCAGTCGTGTATGTGGTCGTGTCTAGAAGAGCGTGCATGGCAATCGAGTCGTGTGTGCTTTAGGTCTGTCTAGGTCTTTACTCGGCTTTTGTCTGCTTTAGTAGGCCCTGAGTTTGTCGACGGATCAGTGACGCCTGACTTTGTGAGATCAGGGTTCGTCGTTCTGTTGCTGCTCGGAGTAGTGTAGGGAGCCGAAGTCCTTTTGGCAGCCGTGTTTTCATTCAGGTACGGCTTCTTTTCCCTTTTCTTTTAGCTTCTCTACTCCTTCCGTTTCCGGTTTTCTTTTACAGCTTTCTAGTTGTAGTTTAGCTTTCCTACTTTACTACTGCTATTTTAGTTGTTGCTCTGTGTTACTGCGTTATTTTTCAGTGGGGATCCGCGTGACCCCTATTGGGCCAGTGACACGAGACTCACCCCTACTTTTTAGGTGTGGTCGTCTCTTCTTCATTGAGGTTCTTGGTGTGGCGAGTTCGTAGTTGCCAGCGGTACCTGCGTCGGGCTTCCCCCGACCTCAGTGTACGTCTTTCTTTCTGTTAGACTGTACTTGTCTTTCCTTTGGACTGGACTCTGGTATAATTGTTAAATTTGAACAGTTAATTAAATTAAGTAATTTTATTTCTGCTGCTTTAGCAAATCGATCTAATGAAATTTAATTACTTACTGTTATATCTCTGTGGCTTCAATGTACTACACGTCACTCCTTTTATCCTTCAGAGCTTTACAGCTCTTGGGTGGCTTCACGGGTTCCAAGTGGTATCGGGTATATCCGGTATCCGGAGTCCGGGTCGTCACAGTTGGTATCAGAGCATTGTTGTGTGAAGTACATGGGAATCTTAGATATACAGTGTCCAGAGTCCTTAAAGTCCAGTACAGTCTTTTAGCTGTCATTAGGTTTTATGATTCTTTGTCGCCTTGTTTTCCATAAGTGATCTTGTGCGTGCTGTGTTAGCACTGTACGAGATGGTTTTGCTCTCTTCAGGATGTGATGGGACGTTCTTTTTCGTCGTGGTGTTTGTCTCTATCATGTTGTACTTGGCAGAGTTTGCCGGAAGGCTTGAATCTGCAGTACATTGTTCAAGATTTTTCCGTGGTTTGTTCAGGTGGCTGGTGACTTTTTCGAGTTGGTGTGATGGCCGTACACGTTCTTACATTGTTTTGGTCATCCCAGCTTAAGTATGTTCAGCTCCTGATGCGTTTTGCTTCTGTTGAAGTGGTCGATTAGATTCCTCGTTCGAGAAGATGCTCAGGCGAGCCTAGGATTTTCCTTCCTGTTGAGCTATTGTTAGTGAGCTTGATGCTTCTCATCCTGTTTGGTGGAGTCTTTTCGAGGTAAGTCTTGGAATTGCTGTCTTAGTGAGAATTTGTCCTGCGTCTACTTAAGTGTGGGTAGTATTTATTTTGAGCATGATCTTCTCCTTGGTTTACGGTTGCTTGACTTTGGACCTAATCCTTGTATGAAGAGCCGTTGTGCACCGTGTTTGTCGTGCCGTGTCTAACGACCGATGTGTTGTGAAGGCTCATTAATTGTTTTCAGGACGTAATGGTAAGCTGAGATTAGCCTTTCTTTGTGCTTTGTGCTGAAGCTGGTACTCCCCTTCGTTTGCACTTAGGTGACTTGTGATCGGTTGTTCGTAGGATCAGTACTCGTGGCGTGTTATATTGCGATTTTCATGAATTGTGATGGCGCCGTGTGTGTGCTGATATGCAGATATCGAGATATTTCTTGATGCCTGTGTGCATTGTTTGAGTGCGCAGTGGAAGCATGTGGGCTGATAACCCACGGGTCAAGGATCGTTGGTTGTAAGATTCTGACCGGTCGAGAAAATTATTTTTCTCGATGTGACTTCGTCTTGGCTTCGTGTGCCTTGATGTTGTCCTTGCTGTGCTGTTGCTATTGGAGGCCTTCTGGTGTTGGCACTGGCATTTGTGAGTGTTGGGGAAACTATCGGCATTTTTGCTGGTTAAGTACCCTCTGCTCTGTAATTCTTTCTTGGCTGTTGTGCTCTCGGGGCGTGATTGTGGTCCTTGAGATGCATTTCCTGAGATTGTCATTTTCTCGTTATCGTGGGTCTGTTCTTGGTAAGCTGCTCGATGCATGACTCGTCTCTTGTGGTCGTGCGTTCAGCTGTCGTTGTGCCTTGATGTGACCCACCTTGCAGTTGTGTTCCATGGTTCTGTGTCTGGTACGGAGCCGGGATCCTGCAAGTGCTACCATTGTTGTCGTTTTATCGCTGTTTCACTATGATTTTGTATATCTGTCTTGGCACTGTGTGGACCGTGATCTTGTCGGTTGGTTGTACTGTACTCTTCTCCTCTGGTAGAGTTGGCATGTGACTCAATCAGATTTAATATTTGAGTGAAGACTAACTTGATTATGTTGTGGTCCGGTGCTGTCATTGGCGTCTTGTGTGCCAAGCGTTCTCTGCTGCCTTTGGCACTGGAGCCGATGATGTTGTTGAGCTGTCAGCTGAGAGGACTATGTCTCCTTGTTTAAGCTGATACTCGCCGTGTCTATCGTTTAGTTTTTTCCGATACCTGTCGTCGTGGCATGGGTCGTGTCTCCTTTCCTGTGAGATGTAAGCGACGTTGCCTTGTTTCGGAGGTGTCAGACTTGAGTTCACTTGTGTATCATGCTTGTTCGATGGATCTGTCTGTCTTGAGATCCAGAATGTGTGCTTGTGATTATGGTCTGACAAGTGTTCCTCTGAATGGTATTTTTCGAGATTCGCACTGTTTCAAGTTGTGTCTTGGGGTTTGTTCATCCCTGCTTCTTCTTGTTCGTTCCTTAAATTTTGAGGATGAAATTTCTTGAAGGAGGGGAGACTGTAATACCTTGGATTCTTATTAGGTCTTTCGGATCTTCTTCGGAGAGTTTCGGATCGCTTTTGTGAGTCCTGAGTTGAGTTTAACGATCCATGTGAGTTTTTCTCTCGTATAAGTTACGGAACCCTGCGGTGAGTTTATTTCTCAGTTCATCGACTCATGGACGCCGCAGTCGCGTTGTACTCTTCCTGAGGATCATTTCGGCTATTTTTGTGTATTTTTCTGAATTAGTCCATTTTCGAGCCAATAATCGGAATTTAGGAAAATTTCCTAATTTCTTCTATTTAACCTTCAACCCCCTCTCTCCTCCCTCATTTCTCTCATCTCTTTCTCTCTCTCGTTCTCTCTCGTCTCTGGGCCGTTTGACGCGGGGCGCACGACCGTGGAGAGCTGGCCGAGGCGGGGACGTGATGGAGTGATCGGGACGCGGGATGGAGCGACCGTTGGAGCGTGGCGCGGCGCGATCCCTCGGTGGATTCAAAGCCGGCGTGGTTTCGTTCGTGTGACGTTTTTGGCGTGGTTTAGTCACTTCGGTGCACGGTTTCTTCGGTGGAGGTAGGGAGACGTATCACCTACTTCTCCTGCACTCTTTCCTAAAGTTTTACGTTGTTCGGTGCTAGAACGAGCGAGTTTAGGCTCGTTTTGGTAAAACTGTGATTTTAGGAGTTCGTAGGGTTCACTGAAAAATAACGACCATTTTCAGTGAAATTAGTATCAAACGAACCCTCGGGATGTCTGGATCCCGTTCCCGCAAGTTTCACCGCGATTGGTCGTCATTCGGGGTCGGTAGGAGTCCGGGAACCCCGGTGACCCAATTTGGGTCGATTCATTGGAATCACCCGTTTCTCGAGAACGAATGGTTTCATGTGACCCTTCCGACTTGCAGAAGGTGTTTTTCGCCGTCTAGGACTATTTCCCCTGCGTTTAGACGCGAATGGGGCGTGGAACGTCCGAGATCGGCCTTTTTCCTAGTTTTCCCGCCATGACTATTTGGCGACCGTTCCAGTGACCGCTACAGGTCTCTGGCGGCCCCATGATAGACCGCCACATCCTTCAGTGTGTCGATAGTTTTGAGGTCAGTTTAGGTTGGCAGCCCAACCTCTGACCGCCACTTACCTCTGGCGGCCCTATAGTGGTGCGCCAAGACTCGTTGTTTCTCGATGTTCGTATCAGTCGGTTCTCTTTGGCGGCCCTTTCTTGGAGCGCCAAGAGTCATTGACAAGAGTCAATAGTCTATGTCGATTCGTGTTGGCGGCCTAGTGTATGACCGCAACTTTACTATAGCGCGCCTACTATAGGCCGCCACAATGTGTTTTGACCGGGTCCAAGTTTTAAGTCGGTTGGCCTTGGCGGTCCAACCTTCATGCATTTCTTCGCTATAGCATGCCTTTCTTAGGCCGCTACATGTCGCTTGTCTTAGGTCAATGTTTTAGGGCGGTTAGTGTGGCAGTTGTCTCTTGGACCGCCTAGTTTGGGTAGCGCGTCTATCTTAGACCGCTACGGGTGGTTTGACTAGATATGTCGGTTCAGGGTGACTGAGCCTAGCGGCCTAATCCTTGACCGCCACAGTCCCGTAGCGGCCCAGTCTAGAACCGCCAGAGTATTGTCTCTGTTGGGGTGTAGCAGCTCTACCCTCGACCGCTTCTTCCATATAGCAGCCTAAAGGTGGACAGCCATATCCCCAGGGTGTTGTCTTCCGAGGTTTGATTTCTAAGGGTCTTAGCTTGACCTTGTGGTTTGCCCGCTGACCCGTGGATGTCTCTTGATATCTTAAGAGGGCTATGACCACGTTATAAGGTAGCCATGCTTGGCTGTTTTTGTATTGCTTCCAAGCCATTATTTAGGTTCTGGTCAACCCGGTGAGATCCAATGGTTGACAAGTAACCTTGTGTGTGTCTCGACTATTCTAAATAGCTCGAGACAGTGGTTCTGGACGCCCGGAGGTATTATCCTACCTCGATTTACGTGTCCAGGTGTGCTGAGGGTCTCAATGTTCCCTCAGGTCTCCGTGAGTCGTTTCCTGTGATATGTCATTTCCTCTAGCTTAGGATTAGACCGATTGGCGGCTTGTTCCGCTTAATACGACGATCTTGACTCTGAGTATTGATACTCAAGGATCGTTGCGTTGGTAGGTCTAGTTGCCATGTCCTGAGTCTATTGGCAGTTGGTGTACTGCCTTTGTGTTTCTTAGTACGTGCGACAGTGCTTTCTTGGCCTGTCAGTACTACATCACTTGTGTTTCAGAGTTCTGTGTCTAGTGAGCCTCCACTAGTCATAGCCTAGCGACGCGTTACGGCAGGTCGACCCACCTGGAAGTGGTGGCGTGGCAGTTCCCAAGATATGGTTTTTAGGCTAGTTGCCGTGGGCTCCCTTGCCTTATAGTAGCTTCCTACTGGGGGAGAAAACTAGCTAGAGGCCTGGCTCAAGGCATTGAGCCTGTGTGTGCACACGTGGTCAGGGGCGTTTTGGACGAACGCCGACGAGTGTGACCCTAGCTAGTCACTCGTTACTGTGGTTCCTATTCTGTTCAGACAGTGTCCTCATCTCTATCGTCTTGTAGGCAGCGTAGATAGACACTTGTAGGGGCAACATAAGACGTCAGTGGATGCAGCTGGCTATTATTCTAGTGAGGGGGTGCTTCCATCACGTGACACGTGACTCTCGTGTTTTTCGCTTGTCGTAACCCTTCCGGGTTAGAATCTTCGTGGCCTTACCCGAGGTCAGTCTTGTGTCGTGTACACGACGTTCCAGTCGTGTATGTGGTCGTGTCTAGAAGAGCGTGCATGACAATCGAGTCGTGTGTGCTTTAGGTCTGTCTTGTCTGTCTAGCTCTTTACTAGGCTTTTGTCTGCTTTAGTAGGCCCTAAATTTGTCGATGGATCGGTGACGCCTGACTCTGTGAGATCAGGGTTCGCCGTTCTGTTGTTGCTCAGAGTAGTGTGGGGAGCCGAAGTCCTTTCGGCAGCCGTGTTTTCATTCAGGTACGGCTTCTTTTCCCTTATCTTTTAGCTGCTCTACTCCTTCCATTTCTGGTTTTCTTTTATAGCTTTCTAGTTGTAGTTTAGCTTTCCTGCTTTACTACTGCTGTTTTAGTTTTTGCTCCATGTTACTATGTTGTTTTTCAGTGGGGATCCACGTGACCCTTACTGGGCCAGTGACACGAGACTCACCCCTACTTTTCAGGTGTGGTCGTCTCTTCTTCCTTGCGGTTCCTGGTGTGGCGAGTTCATAGTTGCCAGCGGTACCTGCGTCGGGCTTCCCCCGACCTCAGTTTATGTCTTTCTTTCTGTTGGACTGTACTTGTCTTTCCTTTGGACTGGACTCTGGTATAATTGTTAAATTTGAACTGTTAATTAAAAAAAGTAATTTTATTTCTACTGCTTTAGCAAACCGATCTAATGAAATTTAATTCCTTACTATTATATCTCCGTGGCTTCAATGTACTACACGACACTCCTTTTTCCCTTCGGAGCTTTACAGCTCTTGGGAGGCTTCACGGGTTCCAAGTGGTATCGGGTATATCTGGTATTTGGAGTCTGGGTCATCACACGGTTCGTCTCTCCATTGTTCTCAGCGTCTCGTCTTCCTCGCGGTGCCATTTGTGACCTCTCCGTCATTTGCTATTCGAGCACTCCTGAATTGCGAGCTCTCTTTCATCACTGACAGCCATGGAGCTGAAGGAGACACCCATGCAACGCTACGTTCACCGTAAACTGGATGTCCCACCTGCATCTCAGGAAATTGTACTGGTTCCTACGGCTGAAGAAAAAACGTTTCACATACCTAGGGTTTCTAAGGCCTCCACTTCAGGATGACAAGTTAAAGGTAGTGTGGTTCCTTATCTCCCTTACATACGTATTTGCCCCCCTTATCGACCTATTTATTTGTCACGCTTATATCTACCTATTTGTGTCAGATTTAGACCTACCTGTGACGTCCCAGAGCGCCGGATACCGATATACCGATAACATCGATACACCGATACCAGGAACTGGGGAAGCCACCCAAGAGGCTGATGAGGCCCCTGAAGGGTTAGTGAAGTTTGTCGAGGGGATGTATAACGAATTGCAATCACAAGCGCGCATATTAGATTAAGCAACAAAGTTTAACAAAAGTGCGGAAGTAATTCAAAATAACCAGAGTGATGTATATATAAACTAGTCCAGAGATACAAAAGTACTAGTCCAAAAGGTACAACTACATGGGGCATACCTCGGCAAAAGTACAACAAACGCCCAAAAAGGTGACCCGTCTACTGCTGGCGGCTAAGAGCGGTCTCCGAGCAACTCACAAAACACCGGGAGACGGCGGGCGCGGCTCACCTGAAAAGAGAAGGGTGAGTCACAGCCAGACTCAGTAGGGGTCACGCGGATCCCTACCTCGCACTAAACAAGCATACATGCATAAATAAAGATAATTAGAGCATGCATTTAAATGAATTAACAGGCATTGGCATGAATAAACTAATCACAGTAAAGCTGTAAACTCTAACTAAACAGGTATAACAGCTAATACATGCCAACGATAAATAAATGCAAGCGACAGAAACTAAATCTACCAGTAGAATATGCCTTAACTAATCCAAGCAGCAGGGAGTAGAACAACCACTGGGAGCAGAAACCAGATGCGTCCACTGACGACTTATACTGCATCTCAAGCACTCGCAGTCGACAACACGACAAGCTAAGCGCGTAAATAGTACCAAACCAAGTGACCAGTCAGAGTGACACCCGTCAGTGTCAGTCCACAGCCTCTGACCACGTGTGCACACACTGACTCTCGCCTGAGCCAGGCCCTCTAGCTAGTTTTCTCCCTCGGTAGGACGCTACCGTTGGCGAGGAGCCCACGGAACTAGCTTACAAACCGTGTACGGGAACACCCCTCCGCTATCCCCAAGCGGGTCGGTACTCAATAGACCTTAGGGCAACAACAGTGGCTCCATTGCAAGGAAAGAAAAGCTACTCTATTGAGATTCACAAACATGCCATTATATAATAATATAACATAAGCATGGCATATAAACATTCTGGAATGCGTAAAGAATAACCCGGTGCTTTTTGAAATCAACAGGCGTGTGGCGGTCTGAAGCCCACGCGTTGCAAGGGTGTAACGGTCGGGGACTGGCGCGTTATATCAAGAATGACGCGTCCGCCCCTATCCGTCACATCCACCGGAGTTCCAGCCTAAACCAGTCAAAGAGGCATGTAACGGTCAGAGGCCACGCCGTTATTGTACGTAACGGTCTGGGCGCAGTGCGTTACATCAATTGTAACGCGCTGGTCCAGGGCCGTTACATCCACCCGAGGCCAAAACCAACACACAGCGTTCCAAAATCGTTTGCAGGTGATATGACGCGCTCGCCCAGGCACGTCGGGGCACCCTGACGGCCGGCCGACTGGCCGCCAGGTTAACCGCCTCACCCTATCAACGCAAATCAACGGACGAGTAACGGATGGGAGCCCCACCGTTACTCTCAATGTAACGCCCCGTCAACGGGCCGTTACATTGATATAACGCGTCCTCCAAGGACCGTTAGGCATGTGACGGTTCCTAGAAGGACCGTCACACCACCTGGGTCACGGACGGGTTAGGTTTGAAAACCGGTTCCCTCCTGGACGATAGAAATCATCGGGTAACGTCGAAAAAACCTGTTTCCTGTCAAACCACAAGTCCTAAACAACAATATACCAACTAAAAACATCACATGCAAGGCCTACAATAGCTTAAACATGAAGATCAAAGCTTAGGCATTAACAATGGAAAATAACTAATATGCATGCCACGGGGTTTCAAACATGAAAACATGCTATAGGAAATGATCCTAGCAAGTTCAGGAGTCCATCCCCCTACCTCGTTCAAACCGAAACTGCCGAAAAAGCCGCATGCAAGGAGGAGGGTTCACCGGGCCTTCACACACCGTCCCGCTCCCACGATCACCGAACCACTCCAAGATGGGTACCCACGCATTCCTCTCGACGCGAGGAATCCACCGGCGCCAACCACGCCTCAATCCACCGTTGATACGCCAGCAACCCAAGGAGAGGGGAAGAGACGATCGCGGAGGAGAGAGAAAGAGGGGGTGAGAATGAGATCGACGAGGGAGAGAGAGGGGGTGAGGGTTAAGGGAAAAAAATAAAATCAATATATATAATAATTATATTATATATAAAAATCTTATTATTTCCCAAAACCTCAATTAACCCAAAATAAATCCGAAAAAATACCAGAAAAATTCCTAAAAATCCAGGAAAATAGTCAAAAATTCCAGAATAAATACTAGATCCAAACCACTAAGGATCCACAAGGCACGGGCCTCACAGTCCCTCCCTCCTAATAGAAATTTCACCCTCGAAATTTATAACAATGGATAAGGAGGAAACTGAGAAAAGAATTATACCTCACTGGAATAAGAAAGGAAAAAGCTGACGCATCTCATCTTCACGTTCCCAAGTAGACTCATTACCAGAGTGACGCTACCAAGTAACTCTTACCAGAGGGATAACCTTATTTCTCAACCGCTGCTCACGACGGTCTTCAATTCTGATAGGAAACTCTGGCGTAGACAAATCAGCAGTCACTTCGGGCCAAACTGAATCATCGAGAACATGAGAAGCATCTGGCACATACTTCCTCAACGGAGAGACGTGGAACACATCATGAATAGCTTGCATAGCCGCTGGTAGTTGCAACCGATAAGCTACCTAACCCACAGCTTCAACAATAGGAAACGGGCCAACATAACGCGGACTGAGCTTTCCACGCTTCCCAAACCTGGAAACACCTTTCATCGGAGATACCTTAACAAACACCATATATCCTGGCTCAAACTATAGTGGACGTCTGCGCTGATCTGCATAACTTTTATGTCGACTCCGAGCCGTCAACAATCTCTATTGAATCAGACGAACCACATCTGAACACTGCTGCACCATGTCAGGTCCCGTCAAAAGTCTATCCCCAACATCAAACCAGTTCAGAGGAGTATGACAAGGACGACCATACAGTGCTTCATAAGGAGCCATGCCAATACTGGAGTGAAAACTATTATTATAAGCAAATTCAACAAGTGGCAAATGTTGACTCCACGAACCTTGCCAGTCAAGGCAACACGATCTCAGCATGTCTTCTAGAATCTGAATAGTCCTCTCTGACTGTCCATCTGACTGCGGATGATACACTAAACTGAAGGCTAACTAAGTGCCCAAAGCTTTCTGGAAACTACGCCAGAAGCCGGAGGCAAAACGTGGATCATGTTAGCGCAACAAGAGTGATATAGAAGGGGGGGATGAATAGATCACTCCCAATTTGCAGAAACTCAGGCGGAAAAAAGATTCTACTGCTAACGCACCTCCTTAACCCGTACACAGAGAATTGTAAATGAGAATGAAGAACTAATCACAAGGAAGCAAAGAGACAAGCAGATGAAGAGCGTAGAGAATAATAGCAAACCACAGAGGAGGCACTCGGTTTTTAGGTGGTTCGATTGCAGTCTGCAATCTACATCCACCCCTCACTCCAACTAGAGTGAGGATTCCACTAGACGATGCTAGATCAATGCAGACTCAGTCTGCGAACAACATGCTGCCACACAGCTTGAACACCAAGGGAAACAAATCCCTCAACCAAGTTCTGCTACCCACAGAACTTGAAACCTGTTCTAGATCCCAGCTAGAACACAACCGGAGAATCCTCTCCCTTCCTCCACACACCGGAGGAAAACAGTTAATGACAACCTGTCACTAACACCACCAGAGATCACCGATCTCTCTTCCTCTGCAATTCAGAGGGAGACTGGAGTAGTACTCCCTTCCTCCACACACCGGAGGGAAACCAATTCAAATCAGAATGGAAGAACGAAAATAAACGAAAGCAAAGTAGAAACAGAAACAATGAAGAAGAAATCGGTACTGAAACCCAATACAAATGTAACTTCAAATGAAGCAATTCATCAATCCACACACACTCTCTCTCTCTCGAACAATCTCCTCTCAGATATGGAACTCTCTGCTCTTTTTCTTTTCTGGATCGTGCAGACTCTCACCAATGGCTTCTGCTTTTTCTTTTCATGATCAAGCTTCTGCTGAAGGATGAAGCTCTATATTTATAGCAGATATTGGCGTGTGGCTACCAGGTTCCTGCCCATGCACTTTTGGCCAGATCATTTGAATTTCGACCACATGGCAGCATCCTGACAAGGTTGCTATCCACGTGTCATGCGCCTGTTGTCTTGGATCACGTGTCAGGTGCCAACCTCGATTCACATGCCCAATCATCAGCCTGAATCACCTGCAGACAGACAGATGGAATGTATAGACTTAGTTAGTTCAGGCTTTTAGCAAGAATGTATATACTTCAGAAACATCAACTGAGTAACTGTGTACAATCGTGAGAGGATGTATAGACTTAATGAATAAACGCATGTATAGACTTTACCAGGGTATGCACAATGCAATGCGTTGACGCTACACTACGTGCCTATGCACTGCGTTGACGCAGTGCAATGTGTCTTTGAAAGCTGTAAACAGCAAGGCATGCTGTACAGACTTCAGACAGCATGCTTCAGATGACTCTGTATGGACTTGAAGACCCTTAGCCTATGTATAGACCTCTAGAGGAGACAAATGTGTAGACTTCACATTGCTCAGCCACTGAGTAGACTTCACAAAGCCTAACCAGTGTACAGACTTGTAATGAGTGTGTTGTGAGCTCTGAAGACTCAAGTTGTAATAACAGAATGTATAGGATTGTGGTCGTACAACCCAATGTGTAGACTTGTACAGAGTGGACAATTGTCAGACTTTGATGCTGAACAAAAAAAAAAACCCTTGGTCAACAGCCAAGGCGTCAACGCTTCCAGCGTGCAGCGTCGCCTCAGCTCCTCAAGAAAAATGGTCACTCCCTAGGCAAGCTGACCAATGCGTCAACGCATCCAGTGTCAGCGTCGACGCAGTGAACAAGAGGAAAGTGAAAGACGCACCATTACGTCTACGCAGTCAGCCAAGTGCGTCAACGCACTAAAGGCATGCTACCCATGAAGTCAGATAGGCTGTACAGACTCTGTGGATGTAAAGCAATGTAGACTACAGACTGTATAGACTTGAACCAAGACGAGGTGAAGACTTCACGTTGTATAGACTTGCCAAATCAGTTGGGCGATGTACAGACCTGAACAGATCCAGCTGAAGGATGTATAGACTTGGAATCCACTGTACACGACTATACAGACTTTGAGGCTTAATGCAAAGGCCAGTGTACAGACTTCTAAAAACTGATGCGTTGTATAGACTTTCAAGAGACGCTAAAGTCTATACAGACTAGACCAGTGAGACACTGATAGAGATGATGCAATGCGATGTGGAGACTTTAACATTAGACGCTGCATGAGACGGTAGGCTGTACAGACTTGCAAAGAGTGAGTGAGACGATCGGCTGTAGGACCGATGTACAGACTCTTAGTGTGAAGGCAAAGTGCAAACATGCTGAGTTGACGCTGCAACCCAATGAGTTGACGCTGCAACGTATTACTTTTACGTTCAACTGATGATGTATAGACTTAATCAAATGAAGAACCTGAACAGAAGAGTCTACGCATCAGCACACTGAGTTGACGCACTGGTGTGAGAACAGAGACATACAATGACTGAAGGGTCGACGCATCAGCACACTGAGTTGACGCACGGGTGTGAAGACTGTGCAGACAGAGTGTAGATATAATTAAGGTAAAGCATGATATCTGACAGCCATTGAACTGTACTCACTCACATGATGAAACAACATTAATCTAGAGATAGAAGATTGATTTATAGTGTGGGACATCATCAAAATCATAGGAATGCAATAATCTCCCCCTTTTTGATGATGACAACACTATGAATCAAGCAATATCAAGTTTCAACAAAAAGTTAATACCAGCTGCAACAAGCAGAATAAATTCGAGACATGCTCATGCAAATGAATTAAACATTCCCTACATCATTCCCTACAGCACACTCTCATCTCCCCCACAACTCATAACCATTTCTTCCACGAAGCAACATGACTCCCCTCAAAGCTCAAGACAAAACCAATACTCACTGATATTGCAAAGTTCTCACTGAAATTGCAGACATTACAAGCTTCTCTCTCCCTTTGACATCAGCAAAAAGAACTACAGAATGTGTGACAGTGCTGGAAACATGAGGACTAAGGGCAATTACTTCTTAGTGCAGAAAGTCACGAGTAGGTCTTAAGAGAATAAGTGAGTTTCTAATCTCAAGAGAGGATTCTTTAGACTTCAGTACACAATAGAGAAGTAGAATGATAGACAAGTTTATCAGCATACATAGTGGATGATTGAGAGCAGGAGTTCACAAGTATGTCCAGATATAGCTGATCATTCAACTATTCCACAAGACAGCAAGAGACTAAATCAGAGAGGTGTTCTCAAGGTATTGAAGACAAGCAATCCATTAGTTGCATAACAACAAGGAATTTTTGTTGGAGATGATTTTCAAGAAGATCAATGAGTAAGTTGGTAGTTCACTTCCTTTGACATTAGGGAGACACCTTGATTAGAGGCCTGAATCCCCAGTTACTCAGAGTGAGTACCTCATTACTTCCTTTCCCTCTTTTTTTTATTAAGGAACAGAGTTAGTAACTGTAGCTTTTGACATGAGGAAACACCTTGATTAGAGGCCAGAGTCCCCAGTTACTCACCAGCAAGTCACCATTGCTCTGTCATGACTTTTCATTCATTTTAAGCATTTGACACCTCATGACTTGGGAGAAATATTCATTTCATTGATGAAGCTCCCAGTTTCTCAGTGATCAAAACATAACATGTTTGTTCAGTTAAGCCCTTGAGTTAAAGAGATAGAATGATTGAAAACAATACCAAAAAGGACTTTTCTTGAATTGAGTCTTGAAGTCTAGATTTCAAGTTGATTGGGTCAGATATCAAGACATACAAGTTTTTGGCCTGAACCATAATCAATGACAATGTAGGAAGATATACTTTATGCAATTAGTCCAAATATCTGAAAGAGTACCAAAGGAAAGATTCTAACTTGGAGATTAGAGTCACTGACTTATAGACTTAAGAGATAAGTGACACTCTACTTTCTGAGAGAACCACACTAAATCAGTCATGCAAGACTAGCAAAGGTACGCATCTGGACAGCCCTTTTGAATCTGTCAAAGAACTTCTCTTCTCACTTCACAACTCAGCTCCCCCTAAGACATAGCATTCCTCAATAAAATATTCCAACAAAATCTCAAGGCTTTCCTTTATTTAGAGCATTCCTGAAAGCTAACCAGTAAGCATTCTGAACTCCCCCTTAAACCAGCATGCAAGAAGACTAAACATCAGATAGACACAACTCCCCCTCACAACAAGAACATGCTTCATAATTAAGACAGTTTGTATAAGCCTAATTCTCTTCTCAATGTGGTGAATTTTTCATTATCCAGAGGTTTTGTGAATATGTCAGCAATCTGATTATCTGTGCCTACATGAATCAGTTCAAAATTATTCTAAGACACCTCATCTCTTATAAAATGATGTCTTATCTCTATGTGTTTGGTTCGTGAATGCAAAACAGGATTTTTAGCAAGATTGATGGCACTAGTATTATCATAGTAAATAGGTGTGCACCCCAGGTCTACTTGGTAGTCCTGAAACTGGTGTTTAATCCATATGACTTGTGTTCCATAACTCCCTGCAGCCACATATTCAGCTTCTGCAGTGGAGAGGGCCACATAATGTTGTTTCTTGGAGCCCCAAGACACTAAACACCCACCCAAGAATTCACAATGGCCACTTGTGCTTTTCCTGTCTAGTTTACAGCCGGCATAGTCAGCATCTGTGTATGCTACTAGGTTAAGTGTGTGAGATGCAGGAAACCATAAACCAAGAGAGTGACTAGCTGACAAATATCTGAAGATTCTTTTAACTGCAGCTAAGTGTAGTTCAGTAGGTCTAGACTGATACCTTGCACACATTCCTATACTGAATTGTATATCAGGTCTAGAGGCTGTCAAGTAAAGTAGTGATCCAATCATACCTCTATAAAGTTTGGCATTTACTTCTTTACCTGTCTCATCTACATCCAATGAAGTATTGGTGCCCATGGGTGTAGTAATGTGCTTTAAGTTTTCCATGCCAAATCTTTTGAACAATTCCATTGTGTATTTGGTTTGGTTGATGAAGCACCCATCTTCTAGCTGCTGTACCTGCAATCCAAAAAAATATTTTAGTTCACCAACCAAGCTCATTTCAAATTCAGCAGACATCATGGTAGAAAATTCATCACATAGTTCATGCTTAGTTGATCCAAATACAATGTCATCTACATATACCTGAACTATGATGAGATCTTTATTCATGCCCTTGGTAAATAAAGTCTGATCAACTTTACCTCTTTTGTAGCCCTTGCTGATCAGAAATTCATATAATCTTTCATACCAAGCTCTTGGAGCCTGCTTTAGACCATACAAGGCTTTGTTTAACCTGAAAACTTGGTTAGGTTGAGGAGAATATTGAAATCCAGGAGGTTGTTCAACAAAAACTTCTTCTTTAATAACTCTATTTAAAAAGGCACTTTTAACATCCATTTGTTGGAGTTTTATGTTCTTTGAGCATGCAAAGGCAAGCAACAGTCTTATAGCTTCCATCCTAGCAACAGGTGCATAGGATTCATCAAAGTCTACACCGAATTCCTGACAGTAGCCTTTGGCTACTAGTCTGGCTTTATTCCTCGAGATAATTCCATCTTCATTCATCTTATTTTTGAACACCCACTTGGTTCCTATGACATTAATACCATCTGGTCTTGGGACAAGCTCCCAGACATTATTCCTTTCAAACTGACCTAATTCCTCACTCATAGCATTGACCCAAGCTTGATCAGCTAAGGCCTCTTCTACTGTTTTGGGTTCAATTTGTGAGACTAATGTAATTAAGTCATCATTATTCACATTTCTAAAATGAGACCTAGTCCGAAGAGGATCTTCAGGATTGCCTATGACTTTTTCTAAAGGATGGTCTTTAAGAAATCTGATATTTGTTGAAGACTCACCTGTTTCTCTTGGCCCTTCCTGATTGGGGGAATTTGTTTCTCCATTTGGCTGAGTCTTCTCTTCTTCCTGTTGATCTTCTAGAAAGTCTCCACCATGATTGAAATCCCTGTCAAGATTTTCAACATTAGAGACATCTTTCTTTTCACTAAAAAGGATGTGTGGAGATTCTTCCACTTTCTGATCTGATATGTTAAATACCCTATGTGCCCTTGACACTTCAGAGTAACCCAAGAATATTCCAGGTGAACTCTTGGCTTCAAACTTGTCTAAATCTTTCTTATCATTGTTATGAATAAAATATTTTGCTCCAAAAATTCTGAAATGAAACAAGTTTGGTTTCTTACCTTTTAGAAGCTCATAGTGTGTTTTCTTGTGTATGGGTCTTACCATGGCCCTGTTGATTATGTAGGTTGCTGTATTGGCCGCTTCTGCCCAAAACCTTCTAGGTAATTTGCTTTCAATCAACATGGTTCGGGCCATCTCCACCACTGTTCTATTTCTTCTCTCCACAATCTCATTTTGTTCAGGTGTCCTGGGAGAAGAAAACCTGTGAGTTAGTCCTTCTTTGTCACAAAGTTCAGTAAACATGGAGTTTTCAAACTCACCTCCATGGTCAGATTGAATAGAACTAACCTTGTACTTCCCTTCTTGTTTGACCTTATTGAAAAATAGATTAAACTTTTGAAATGCATCACTCTTATTTACTAAGAAAAATATCCATGAATATCTGGAGAAGTCATCTATGATGACATAGCCAAACCTGTTTCCATTAAGACTCTGAGTTCTAGTTGGACCGAAAAGGTCCATATGAAGAAGTTCCATTGGTCTAGAAGACAATGACTCAGATCTTAATTTAAAAGAATTTCTGGTCTGTTTGCCTAGAGCACAAGCATCACATGCTTTTGATATTGAGTTGAATTTTATTCTAGACATGCCTCTAACTAAATCATGCTTGACCAATTTATTTAAAGTTGAAAAGCTAGCATGACCTAGACGTCTATGCCATTCAAAGGCATCATTTTCAGAATTGGCAGATAAGCAAATAGTAGATTCAGAATTCTCATCTAAGTTTACAATGTAGACATTATTAATCCTGTTGGCTACAAATTTAACCATGTCAGAATTTGTTTCAAGGATTTTACATGAACTATCATCAAATACAACCCTGTGACCCCTGTCACATAATTGGCTAATGCTAATCAGGTTGTGTTGAAGCCCTTCCACAAGTAATACTTTTTCAATGGAATTTGTGGAAGACTTACCTACTATGCCAACTCCAATTATTTTACCTTTGTTCTTTCCTCCAAACTTGACCAGACCCCCTGGCTTCATCTCTATCTTGCTGAACTTGGATCGGTCTCCTGTCATATGCCTGGAGCAGCCACTGTCGAGGTACCACTTGTTGTCTTCAGCTGCCAGGCCGACCTACACAAATATATCAAGCAGATTGATTTGGAACCCAGGATGAGTTGGGTCCAAGGACATTGTTCAAATCTCTGATCAAGTGTTTAGGTATCCAGATTTGTTTCAGCATGGTTTTCTCTGGCACCTTCCTTTCTGGTTTATTAAAGTTGAATCCAGCTGAACTGGAGAAGTGAGTTCAATTCCATTCATTAGTCTTCCTATTCCTAGGAAACTTTCTGTAGGCTTGTTGATTAGCATATCTTTGACCATGAAAGTTATTCCTCCAGTAGGTCTTGTTTGGACCCATCTGATTGTTATAATTCCAGCTCTTATTCTGATTTATTTTCTTGGTCCAGCTACCATTTGTGTTCTGGTGAGTGGACTTAATGTTATTCTTCATAAAGTTCATTCCAATCTTAAATGGTTGTCCAGTACTGGTTTTTATGTTTTCTTTAGGACTTTGAGTTTCCTTAGAGCTGTTTGAGCTGGATGGTGTGTCCAGCTTTTCTTTTCCCTTCTCTGGACAGAAGGTAATGGTCTTGAATTGCAAGGGTCTCTTGTTGGTTGGGTCATAGCCTAGACCTTCCTTATTGAAATTGACCCTAGTCCCTAGTATAGCATCTAGGCTAGTTTTTCCTTGGACAAACTTTTCTAAGACTTTCTGTTTGTCTTCCAGCTCCTTTTGAAGAGACTCAGAATTCTTTAGGAGTTCAGCATTTACTTTCTTCACAGCTTCATATTTCTCTGAATTCACTCTAATTTCATTCATGCTTTCTTCAATTTTAGTTTTGAATTCATTGAGCTGTTTTTGACTTTCTTGAGTTTCTCCCTTAAGCTTATCATTCTCTTTCCTTATTGAGGTCATTTCTTCTAGTTGTTCTTTTAGCTTTTCATTTTCCTCACAGACCAGAGTTTGTTCTTCAATATTTGTGTTAAATTTTCTTTTCAGAACTCTGTGTTCTTTGCTAAGAGAATTAAATTTATCTAGCAAGTCACCACAAGCATCCTCCCAGTCATCAATTGAGAAATTTTCAAAAACGTTTATTACCTCCTCTTCACTGTTTGCCATAAGATAAATTCCATCTTCATATTCTTCTGAGGAAGCATCTTCGGGGTCTTCTTCTTCCTCGCTCCATGTGCAGACCATCGCCTGTGGCTTCTTCTTCTTCTGCACCTTTATGTTTTTCTTCTGAAGATAGGGACCCTTGTTCTGGAGGTCTGGGCATTCGCCTCTCATGTATCCCTGTTTGTTACAATTAAAACAAGTCAGTTTCTTAGGATTTCTATCCCTGTAATTGGTAAATTCAGTATTCTTGTTAAAGGGTTGTGGCTTCTTCTTCCTAAAGGTCTTTCCCTTTTTCTTCAAAAATTTTCTGAACTGTCTAGTGAGCATTGCCTGCTCCTCCTGGTCGAGATTTGATAAACCTTCAAGCTCGGACTCAGACTCGGGGCTACTGCTGCTGCTCCCACTGTTACTACCCTTGTTGCGGGAAGCTCTTAGAGCTACATTTTTACCCTTCCTCTCACTTCCTTCTCCACCTCCTTGGAAATTCATCTCATAGATCATAAGGGATCCTATGAGTTCATTCACAGTCAAGATAGTCACATCTTTTGATTCCTCAATCACAATGGCCTTAGTGTGCCATGCCGGGGATAAAGATCTAAAGATTTTCCTGACTATATCTGCCTCAACAAGATCCTTCCCTAGCCCTTTAAAAGTGTTAGTGATCAAGGATAACCTGGCATACATTTCGGTTATATTCTCATCTGCATTCATCTTAAACATTTCATACTTAGAAGTGTAGAGGTTTACCTTCGAGGCTTTCACTTGAGCTGTACCTTCATAGATCAATTGCAGCTCATCCCACATTCGCTTGGCAGTTCTGTATGCAGATATATGAGCATATTCCTCTTGATGAACAGCACACTGGATTATGTTCAGCGCTGTCCAGTTGAGTGACGAGAGCTTCACATGGTCATCTGTCCAAGCATCCTCGTTTGGTGGCAGCTCATATGGCCCCACCGTGATTACTCTCCACAATTTATGACTCTGAGCTCTGATGAACACTTCCATCCTGTTCTTCCAAAACAGATAGTTACTACCATCGAAATAAGGAGGGTGACTAATGGATTGACCTTTGGCCATGAAGGTTCTAGGACCACCAGCATTTCCTTGACCATTCGTCCACATGGCGTAAACCTGCTCTGATATCAATTGTTAGCGCAGAAAGAGTGATATAGAAGGGGGGGATGAATAGATCACTCCCAATTTGCAGAAACTCAGGCGGAAAAAAGATTCTACTGCTAACGCACCTCCTTAACCCGTACACAGAGAATTGTAAATGAGAATGAAGAACTAATCACAAGGAAGCAAAGAGACGAGCAGATGAAGAGCGTAGAGAACAATAGCAAACCACAGAGGAGGCACTCGGTTTTTAGGTGGTTCCATTGCAGTCTGCAATCTACATCCACCCCTCACTCCAACTAGAGTGAGGATTCCACTAGACGATGCTAGATCAATGCAGACTCAGTCTGCGAACAACATGCTGCCACACAGCTTGAACACCAAGGGAAACAAATCCCTCAACCAAGTTCTGCTACCCACAGAACTTGAAACCTGTTCTAGCTCCCAGCTAGAACACAACCGGAGAATCCTCTCCCTTCCTCCACACACCGGAGGAAAACAGTTAATGGCAACCTGTCACTAACACCACCAGAGATCACCGATCTCTCTTCCTCTGCAATTCAGAGGGAGACTGGAGTAGTACTCCCTTCCTCCACACACCGGAGGGAAACCAATTCAAATCAGAATGGAAGAACGAAAATAAACGAAAGCAAAGTAGAAACAGAAACAATAAAGAAGAAATCGGTATTGAAACCCAATACAAATGTAGCTTCAAATGAAGCAATTCATCAATCCACACACACTCTCTCTCTCTCGAACAATCTCCTCTCAGATATGGAACTCTCTGCTCTTTTTCTTTTCTGGATCGTGCAGACTCTCACCAATGGCTTCTGCTTTTTCTTTTCACGATCAAGCTTCTGCTGAAGGATGAAGCTCTATATTTATAGCAGATATTGGCGTGTGGCTGCCAGGTTCCCGCCCATGCACTTTTGGCCAGATCATTTGAATTTCGACCACATGGCAGCATCCTGACAAGGTTGCCATCCACGTGTCATGCGCCTGTTGTCTTGGATCACGTGTCAGGTGCCAACCTCAATTCACGTGCCCAATCATCACCCTGAATCGCCTGCAGACAGATAGATGGAATGTATAGACTTAGTTAGTTCAGGCTTTTAGCAAGAATGTATATACTTCAGAAACATCAATTGAGTAACTGTGTACAATCGTGAGAGGATGTATAGACTTAATGAATAAACGCATGTATAGACTTTACCAGGGTATGCACAATGCAATGCGTTGATGCTACACTACGTGCCTATGCACTGCGTTGACGCAGTGCAATGTGTCTTTGAAAGCTGTAAATAGCAAGGCATGCTGTACAGACTTCAGACAGCATGCTTTAGATGACTCTGTATGGACTTGAAGACCCTTAGCCTATGTATAGACCTCTAGAAGAGACAAATGTGTAGACTTCACATTGCTCAGCCACTGAGTAGACTTCAAAAAGCCTAACCAGTGTACAGACTTGTAATGAGTGTGCTGTGAGCTCTGAAGACTCAAGTTGTAATAACAGAATGTATAGGATTGTGGTCGTACAACCCAATGTGTAGACTTGTACAGAGTGGACAATTGTCAGACTTTGATGCTGAACAAAAAAAAAAACCCTTGGTCAACAGCCAAGGCGTCAACGCTTCCAGCGTGCAGCGTCGCCTCAGCTCCTCAAGAAAAATGCTCACTCCCTAGGCAAGCTGACCAATGCGTCAACGCATCCAGTGTCAACGTCGACGCAGTGAACAAGAGGAAAGCGAAAGACGCACCATTGCGTCTACGCAGTCAGCCAAGTGCATCAACGCACTAAAGGCATGCTACCCATGAAGTCAGATAGGCTGTACGGACTCTGTGGATGTAAAGCAATGTAGACTACAGACTGTATAGACTTGAACCAAGATGAGGTGAAGACTTCACGTTGTATAGACTTGCCAAATCAGTTGGGTGATGTACAAACTTGAACAGATCCAGCTGAAGGATGTATAGACTTGGAATCCACTGTACACGACTATACAGACTTTGAGGCTTAATGCAAAGGCCAGTGTACAGACTTCTAAAAACTGATGCGTTGTATAGACTTTCAAGAGACGCTAAAGTCTATACAGACTAGACCAGTGAGACACTGATAGAAACGATGCAATGAGATGTGGAGACTTTAACATTAGACGCTGCATAAGACGGTAGGCTATACAGACTTGCAAAGAGTGAGTGAGACGATCGGCTGTAGGACCGATGTACAGACTCTTAGTGTGAAGGCAAAGTGCAAACATGCTGAGTTGACGCTGCCGCCCAATGAGTTGACGCTGCAACGTATTACTTTTATGTTCAACTGACGATGTATAGACTTAATCAAATGAAGAACCTGAACAGAAGAGTCTACGCATCAGCACACTGAGTTGACGCACTGATGTGAGAACAGAGACATACAATGACTGAAGGGTCGACGCATCAGCACACTGAGTTGATGCACTGGTGTGAAGACTGTGCAGACAAAGTGTAGGCAGAATTAAGGTAAAGCATGATATCTGACAGCCATTGAACTGCACTCACTCACATGATGAAACATCATTAATCTAGAGATAGAAGATTGATTTATAGTGTGGGACATCATCAAAACCATAGGGATGCAACAGATCACGATCTGACACAAGTGAAATTGAGATTCCATGCCGTGGCACTATCTTCTGAATATAAAGCTCGGCCAACCTCTGCACATTCCAAGCAACCTTTATTGGCAACAATCTGGCAGTTTTAGTCAATCTGTCGACAAGCAACCAGATACCATCAAAACTTTGAGAAGTCCGAGGCAAACCCACCATAAAATATGTAGTAACATGGTCCCATTTCCACATAGGAATCTCTAACGGCTGAAGCAAACCACCTAGCTTTTGATGTTCCGCTTTAACCTGCTGACAAGTCAAGCACTTAGAAACAAACACAGCCACGTCTGACTTCATACCTGGCCACCAGAACTGCCTTTTCAAATTCTGATACATCTTAGTGACACCTAGGTGAATAGCAAAACGGGAACCATGGGCTTCACTCAGAACCTCAAGTCTCAATGCATCAACAGCGGGAACATATAATCTGCCCTGGAAACTGACAACCAGCTCATCATCAAATTCCACATCATATCTTGATACAACACGGGCCAAATCAGAATCAGCTTGCTGGGCTTCTTGAATCTGCTGATACAAAGCTGAACCCAAAACCAAGCTAGCACAAACTGCCATCCTCGGATCGGTAGGAAACTCTACGCTGAATGCCTCGCTCGGAAGCTGTTCCCATAATTTCCATTCATGAAGCAACAGATGATTGACTTGCACCTTCCTGCTCAGAGCATCAGCCACAACATTCATTTTACCCAGCTGATAGGAGAGTGTAAAGTCATAATCTTTCATGTATTCCATCCATCGCCTCTGCCTGAGATTCAGATCTTTCTGGGAGAATATATACTGTAAACTCTGATGATCAGTAAAAATCTAAAATTTCTCACCATACAGATAATGTCTCCAGATCTTTAAGGCAAATACAACTGCAGCTAGCTCCAGATCATGTGTGGGATAATTTTCTTCATGCTGTTTCAATTGCCGAGATGCATATGCAATAACCTGACCATGTTGCATCAGCACTGCACCTAAACTCACTCGAGAAGCATCTGTGCAAACCATAAATCCACTCGAGCCGGAAGGTAAAATCAACACTGGAGAAGAAGTCAGGAGCCTTTTCAATTCAACAAAGCTCTCCTCACACTGATCCGACCAGATAAATGTCACATCTTTACGAGTCAGTCTAGTCATAGGTGCTGCAATTTTTGCACAATCCGGGATGAATCTTCGATAATACCCAGCCAAACCTAAGAAGCTTCTAATCTCTGTTACAGTTGTCGGTCTCTGCCAATTCAAAATAGTTTCAATCTTTGCAGGGTCCACTGCTACTCCATCACCCGAAATCACGTGGCCAAGAAAATGAATTTCCCGAAGCCAGAATTCACATTTACTGAACTTCGCATAAAGCTCGTGATCTCTTAGAGTCTACAGAACGATCCTCAAATGCTGTACATGATCTTCATCAGAAGCAGAGTAGATCAGAATATCATCAACAAAGATCACCACGAACTGATCGAGAAATGGACGAAAGATACGCTGCATTAGGTCCATGAAAGCTGCTGGGGCATTCGTCAATCCAAACGGCATTACCAGAAATTCATAATGACCATATCGAGTACTGAAAGCTATCTTCTCCACATCAGATTCCCAGATTCGCAACTGAAAGTAGCCAGACCGGAGGTCAATCCGTGAAAAGACAGTAGCAGACTGTAACTGGTCAAACAAATCATCAATCCTGGGAAGCGGATATTTGTTCTTGATAGTCACCTGATTCAGCTGTCTGTAATCAATACAAAGTCTCAGGCTTCCATCTTTCTTTTTCACAAATAACACTGGAGCACTCCACGGGGAAAAACTGGGGCGAATATAGTCTTTTTCCAGTAATTCAAGTAGCTGTGCTCGCAGTACTTTAAGTTCAGCTGGAGCCATTTGGTACGGTGCCTTTGCTAACGGGCCTGTACCCGGAATCTATTCAATCACCATTTCTATCTCTCGTTCTGGAGGCAAGCCTGGCAACTCGTCAGGAAACACATCAGGGAACTCACAGACAACAGGAATATCACCGACATCCTGTCGTGGTTCCTCAACAGCAACCACCGAAGCTAAGAATCCCTGGCAACCTGCACTAAGCAACCTATAGGCTCGAATAGCAGAAATAATCATGCGAGAAGAACGGGATCGAATACCTTGGAAATAAAAAGCTGATTTTCCCTGGGGCTGAAAATAGACTTTCTTCGATCTGCAGTCAACCACAGCTCCATAATGCTCCAACCAATCCATTCCCAGAATAATATCATAATCTTCCAGTTGCAACGCATACAATCTCACCGACAACTGATGATTATCAATCATAACAGGAGACTCTTCCAAACACAAAGGTGTAATCATGAAATCTCCAGAAGGCAATTCAACAAATAGCTCACAAGTCATTTCTGATGTCGGCTCCTCAATACATGCCACGAAATCCTCAGAAATAAAAGAGTGAGAAGCACTAGAATCAAATAAGACACGAGCTGAATGACCATAAAGCATAATCGTACCTTCCACCAGATGGGATGCAACCGCTTCAGCTCTAATCATATGAGAAACCTTGCCTTTCTGCTTCTTCGATCCGGCTGAAGATTGCTGAGAAGACGCCGATGCTTGAGAATAGAACTGTTGTTGAGCTTGAGGAACAGAAGGAGGTCTGAATTGCGACTGCTGAGGCTGAGAGAACTGAGGAGCTTGCAATTGCTTCAGCCTCAACGGGCAATCTCGAACCACGTGACCAGGCTGGTCATAGCAAAAATAGACCACTGGAAGAGAACACGACCGATCCTTATGGTGATCACTGCATCTCTGACACGTCAACGGCTGACTGACAGCAGAACTCTGACGAGTCTGAGAAGAAGGCGCTGTCGGTTGCTGAACAGAATCTGTACCAGACGACGGCTGCTGGAAAAACTTCTTCTTCCTCTTGAACCTCTTAAACTTGGGCTTGGAAGGGGAAGAAGCACTGCTAACATCTGACTGGACCGAGGGAACACCTGACACTGGCGGTCGGTAAGCTTGCTGAAACTGAACCGTCGGCTGCACTGACCCCGCCTGCGGATATCCACCTGGTCTCGCCATCTCTAGCTCAAGTGCCACAGCTGCCTGGCACGCACCATCTAAATCAGCAACACGACTCGCGATCAAAGGCAATTTAAGTTCAGGCCTCAATCCACGCAAGAACTGCTGTGTCTTCAAAGCTTCATTAGCCAGCACATGGGGCGCATATTGACCCAATTCCATAAACTTGTTCCGATACTGAAGCACAGTCATGCTACCCTGAGTCAGCTCCATAAATTGATACATCTTAGCCATCTGCAAGCAGGCAGGAGTGTAGGCATGCTCGAAAGCAGCAACAAACTCTGCCCATGTGATCTGCCGAAGAGGTCTAGAGTGAAACGCAATCTGCCACTCGGCTTTCCACCACGTAATGGCTGTACCTTGGAGTTGAAACGTAGCAAGCATAACCTTCTCATCTTTAGTGCACTCCATAGACATGAATACGCGCTTAATTGCATCTATCCACTGCCTCGCAACCTCTGGATCAGCTTGTCCATCGAAGGCAGGCGGATTGAATAGGAGAAATTCTTTCAAAGCCTTGCCTCGACTACCAGGCACTTCAATCTGAGGAGCAACGACTGGCGCTGGAGGAGGAACAACAGGAACTGCAGGAGGAGGTGCAGAACCACTTTCTTCTCTAGGCGCATCTCGAGGAGCTCGAGGAACTCGAGAAGGTCTTCCTCGACGAGGCGGCATCTTGCACTGTCAAAAAATAGAAAACAACAGAAATCACATCAATAATGCAGAAAACAACCTAAGCCAGCAATAGACAGCACAAAGGACTAGCTCTGGACAAGTTACAAATTCCAATTCCTTATACAAATCCTCAACTCCGCTCTGATACCAACTGTGACGTCCTAGAGCGCCGGATACCGATATACCGATAACTTCGATACACCGATACTAGGAACTGGGGAAGCCACCCAAGAGGCTGATGAGGCCCCTGAAGGGTTAGTGAAGTTTGTCGAGGGGATGTATAACGAATTGCAATCACAAGCGCGCATATTAGATTAAGCAATAAAGTTTAACAAAAGTGCGGAAGCAATTCAAAATAACCAGAGTGATGTATATATAAACTAGTCCAGAGATACAAAAGTACTAGTCCAAAAGGTACAACTACACGAGGCATACCCCGGCAAAAGTACAACAAAGGCCCCAAAAGGCGACCCGTCTACTGCTGGCGGCTAAGAACGGTCTCCGAGCAACTCACAAAACACCGGGAGATGGCGGGCGCGGCTCACCTGAAAAGAGAAGGGTGAGTCACAGCCAGACTCAGTAGGGGTCACGCGGATCCCTACCTCGCACTAAACAAGCATACATGCATAAATAAAGACAATTAGAGCATGCATTTAAATGAATTAATAGGCATTGGCATGAATAAACTAATCATAGTAAAGCTATAAACTCTAACTAAACAGGTATAACAGCTAATACATGCCAACGATAAATAAATGCAAGCGACAGAAACTAAATCTACCAGTAGAATATGCCTTAACTAATCCAAGCAGCAGGGAGTAGAACAACCACTGGGAGCAGAAACCAGATGCGTCCACTGACGACTTATACTGCGTCTCAAGCACTTGCAGTCGACAACATGACAAGCTAAGCGCGTAAACAGTACCAAACCAAGTGACCAGTCAGAGTGACACCCGTCAGTGTCAGTCCACAGCCTCTGACCACGTGTGCACACACTGACTCTCGCATGAGCCAGGCCCTCTAGCTAGTTTTCTCCCTCGGTAGGACGCTACCTTTGGCGAGGAGCCCACGGAACTAGCTTACAAACCGTGTACGGGAACACCCCTCCGCTATCCCCAAGTGGGTCGGTACTCAACAGACCTTAGGGCAACAATAGTGGCTCCATTGCAAGGAAAGAAAAGCTACTCTATTGGGATTCACAAACATGCCATTATATAATAAGATAACATAAGCATGGCATATAAACATTCTGGAATGCGTAAAGAATAAGCCGATGCTTTTTGAAATCAATAGGCGTGTGGCGGTCTGAAGCCCACGCGTTACAAGGGTGTAACGGTCGGGGACTGGCGCATTATATCAAGAATGACGCGTCCGCCCCTATCCGTCACATCCACCGGAGTTCCAGCCTAAACCAGTCAAAGGGGCATGTAACGGTTAGAGGCCATGCCATTACTGTACGTAACGGTCTGGGCGCAGCACGTTACATCAATTGTAACGCGTTGGTCCAGGGCCGTTACATCCACCCGAGGCCAAAACCAACACACAGCGTTCCAAAATCATTTGCAGGTGATATGACGCGCTCGCCCAGGCGCGTCGGGGCACCCTGACGGCCGGCCGACTGGCCGTCAGGTTAACCGCCTCACCCGGTCAACACAAATCAACGGACGAGTAATGGATGGGAGCCCCACCGTTACTCTCAATGTAACGCCCCGTCAACGGGCCGTTACATTGATATAACGCGTCCTCCAAGGACCGTTAGGCGTGTGACGGTTCCTGGAAGGACCGTCACACCACCTGGGTCACGGACGTGTTAGGTTTGAAAACCGGTTCCCTCCCGGACGATAGAAATCGTCAGGTAACGTCGAAAACACCTGTTTCCTGTCAAACCACAAGTCCTAAACAACAATATACCAACTAAAAACATCACATGCAAGGCCTACAATAGCTTAAACATGAAGATCAAAGCTTAGGCATTAACAATGGAAAATAACCAATATGCATGCCACGGGGTTTCAAACATGAAAACATGCTATAGGAAATGATCCTAGCAAGTTCAGGAGTCCATCCCCCTACCTCGTTCAAGCCGAAACGGCCGGAAAAGCCGCATGCAAGGAGGAGGGTTCACCAGGCCTTCACACACCGTCCCGCTACCACGATCACCGAACCACTCCAAGATGGGTACCCACGCATTCCTCTCGACGCGAGGAATCCACCGGCGCCAACCACGCCTCAATCTGCCGTCGATACGCCTACAACCCAAGGAGAGGGGAAGAGACGATCGCGGAGGAGAGAGAAAGAGGGGGTGAGAATGAGATCGACGAGGGAGAGAGAGGGGGTGAGGGTTAAGGGAAAAAATAAAATTAATATATATAATAATTATATTATATATAAAAATCTTATTATTTCCCAAAAACCTCAATTAACCCCAAATAAATTCGAAAAAATACCAGAAAAATTCCTAAAAATCCAGAAAAATAGTCGAAAATTCCAGAATAATTACTAGATCCAAACCACTAAGGATCCATAAGGCACGGGCCTCACACTACCTGTCTCCGAATTTCATACATTTGTCACCCTTAAGCACCTATTTGTCACACCTAAACTCCCTTGTCTATACATTTGTCACCCTTGTCTTACTCTTAATATTTTTTATATTTCTTGATCAGTCAATTAATTGAATTTCTTGTTTACACATTTTTTTGAATCTAGTGAACACAAGGGTCATCTCCGCCCGATGTTCTATGGAAATTTACATGAAGGACAGGGATCAGATGGCATTTCGGGAATGCCACAAGTCATTGATGAGGACCACACCCTTTGGTCCATATGTTGACAATGCTTCTCCCGTCACCTTCACCATGACACTATTGGAGGAGATTATTTGCGCCCATAGTGGAGGAAATTACTTCTGTATGGGTAGTAAGGAGGTCACATTCAGTGTGGAGGATGTGGGCATACTTTTAGGATTACTTTGCTCCGATCAGCCAGTTCAACATTATGGATCCGTGAAACAGAAGTCGAAGTTGCAGCATCGATTTGGATTTGCAGCAACATTTGACTGAAAGAAAGTGTGCTCTCTCATCCAGCAAATTGTTGGGTCCGATGAAGAGCAGGATGTGGCCGACACTATCCGGCTATGGATTGTACTCTTACTGTCCACTTTCCTTTGCCCACGGTCGACGTATTCTTGTCCACAACAGATGCTGTCATGCTTAGATGACATTGGCAGAGTTTCAGAATAAAACTGGGCAGCCGCAGTGCAATAGGTAACGATGCACAAGTTTGAGCAATTAGTGTTGGCGGTCCAGAAACGACGGTCATGTACAATTGACCGTGCTAAGAGAAGAGCCGGGGATGCATCCCAGGCCCACACATTTATATTTGGTTGTTCTGCCGCACTTGCTGTAAGTTTTTTTATTTTTGTTGTGTAATAATTAATGTGTCAATCATTAATTCTATTGTATTGGAAAATAACTTGATATATTTCATATTACAGGTCTGGTTTTTTGAGCACACGCGGGTGCGGCTGCTACTAAGGCAGGTGGCATTCCCCCGACTATTTAGGTGGGGGCCATTCCTAGATAGGAAAGTAAAATTCTCCATTGGATCCCTGTGAGGCCAACAGGTATTATGAGTACTAAAAACTTCTTCTTTGTCATTCAACATTAATGAATAACCGAAGTGATGTGGTTTGAAATGCAGGTGATCGAAGGGCTCCTTGTTGAGCCAAGTGAAAGGGACATGGGGTACGGTGGTCAGATGATGACCCGACCCAGTGCTCAGGAGACTCTTTCATCAGCTCCATGCATGCCTGTGCTACAGGATATTGCCGCTACATAAGAGATCCAGCAGCGTCTACTTGAGGAAATGAGGGCCTTCTTTCTGGCTAGGGTGCAAGAGGATCACATTACCGCTGATGCATCACCTCCTAGGCCCATCGAACAGGTGATGGTTGATGTCATGCCACCTTCGGCAACCCCTGTCAAGGAAGTGCAAGGGGCTGAAAATGTTGAGCAAAGTATGTGTCAAACCTCTGAAATGGACATTGCCGCCGATGTCCCACCTCCAAGGCCCCCTCAACAAAGTACGAATGATACCATGCCTTCTAAGGCAGCCCCTGAAGAGGATGTGCAAGGTGATATCCAAGCTCAGATGGAGGCGACCAATGGGCATGGTGACCGTCGTGAAGGTGTCTTTTCTCAGTCCCTTCATCAACGGGACGAAAAGCCCGTGAGGAAAAGGCGGGCACCTACAAAGAAAACTGCAGGACGGGGGAAGAAGAAGGTGAGTCTGCGTTGTTCCTACTTCTTACAGTATAGAATCTAAGATTGGTATATAGGCATAAATGTAGAAGGGAGATGAAGTCAACCCTTACAGAAAGCTCATATAGAGTACTGATTGGATCTGCAAAGGCCTACTGAAGCCGACAGACAACACGATTGTGAATGAATTCATTGATGCTTGTGCCTCTGGGGATATTGAGTAAGTTGTCCTCTTATAGTTTCTATAATTATCCTGATCTGCCTTACTCTGACTACCATGAAAATTTTTGTCCAATATAGTGGCCCCATATTTCAATTACAAAACGGGATTATTTTGAACCGTCGCCATGTCATTGATCTATTATACAACCAGATGATAGATGATACGGTATTTTTTTTGGAAAACTATGAAATTTTTTGTCACTCGCCCTACCCTGAACTTGTATTTCTACTGCTAATAGAATCGTGATTGTTAATTTGCAGGTGATCGATGCCATGACGTACCTCCTCCACTCACGATTCAATGAATCTGACACCTTTCATCAGTGGGTTTGTTTTCCCACCACTTTAGTGAATCACATAAACGGCAGGACATCGGCCAACTCCGAAAAATCCAACGAATTGTTGGAGTACGCCTACGAGAATGTTGAATTTTCCGAACTGCAGAGGAACAAATATTTATTCTTCGTGTTACACTCTGGAGGTCACTGGCATCTACTTGCTGTTGACACGGAGAATCGCCGCTTTGTCTCATACAATTCCATGAGAGGCATGGCCATACATGATGCCACTACAAGAAACTGGGTACTTTTTCTTATCCATGTACCCAAAATCATATATATTTATATTATATTTTAAGTATTCCTTAATAATTTATAACCTTTCATTTGCAGGCTGCAGTTGTACGGGGGTCTCTGAAGCTCTATGGGACATTCGAGGGAGTTGAGAAATGGGATCTTGTATTCGACAATGAATGTCCCCAACAGGTAGCTGGAAGCCTCAACTGTGGCATTTATGTACTGAAATATGTTCAAGAATTGTCAAGGAAGGGGGAGACATCATGGACATTTAATGAGGGTGATTGTAATATGTTTAGAGCCCTGTTTGGGGCCGACCTCATTACCTTTGGAAATACAAGATCTTAAATATTTCACGTCTCAAACCTCAGAATGTGGCATACATGTCTTCATTGATATTTCTTTTGTCATACATTTTGATCTTCAAAGTTTTATATGTTTTAATGCTGTTAATGTGTGTGCTTGATAATGTTAATTCATAAATATCAATGAGTTTTCTGAAGACAGTTTCAAGTTTGGTTAAGGAACTAGGCTGAAGTGTGAAAAGATGAAGGCTTTACTTGCACAAGTGTCGACTAGAGTCGACCGTGGAGCCGACTCCAGTTCAGACTGCTGAAGAGAAATACCCAAGTCACCCGCTGGATGAAAAGGGCTTTGGCTACGCTTTAAGGGTGACAAATAGGTTACCAATGGTGAAAAATAGGCCTTATTGGTGTAAAAGAGGCAACAAAGGGTGAATAATAGATGATCAGGCTGAAATATGAAAATATCCTTATCCCATGAGAGAGAATATACCTCTGACAGGGTAGCCTCAGATCACGTGCAAAGCCTGTGCCCCTGGCCTTCGAGTTGAGCATGTGCCAGACACATCGAGCATGTGATTCACCCTTTCAGCCCATTTGTCAGCCTTACTGGCTAATTTACACACTTATCGTCCATTTGTCAGTCATACGTGCTATTTGTCACCCTTACTGCATATTTATCACTCTTATCTTACCACATGACCAGCAGTTGCCTTCTTTTCTCTCCATTAGCTGCTTGTCTTTGACCTGGATCACTGTAGCTGACTAATCTATTCATTAACCTTTGACTTTGACTGGGACCTCATGACTGTAGTCAAGAAAAAGTTGAGTTTTCTACAGTCCTCTTTGACTGGCGTTGACCTTGACGAGTCGACATTGACTATCTTTGCATTGACCAAGTCCCTTTGTTCTTCGATCTTCTGATTGCTCTATAAACTCTTGATACACTGTTCACATTTTTGTCATCTTGTGAACTTGACACCTCCTTTTAGCTCCTTCTACTTTTCATTGGTTAGTTCGAAGGATCTATTTTTCACCAAAACCATTGTATTTGTCTACTCTGCAGATCTAGTTGTCGCCACTGATAGGTATTTTTCACCCTTATCCAGTGTATTTGCCAACACCCTCTCTTGTCCAATCACCTCTACAATATGCTCTGATCGAGCGACGATCATTCGGCTAGGGTTCCCGATGTTCCCCTTTTTTCTGCTCCCGAGGGGCTACATTACCACCTCCATTACAGTGATGTGTTAAATCGACACACCGATCCCGCTCGTGACCCTACATTGACACACACTCTTCTATTTTAAGTTATTAAGGCTCCTCCGCAATGTCATCCCCTTCATTAGTGCGGGTAGCGGTGGCTTTCCCAACAGAAGAGCCCGTCTCCTCTGCGTCCTCCTCGGTCCCTTGTCGTCACTGGTTCCTGCTGCAGATGCCCTCTTCCTTTTTTTTAATCCTCTTCCATGTTTATGTATTTTACAGGCCTTTCATATGTTCATATATGATATGCTCTCGGTAGTTTCATATTAAACAGATGCAGTGGTAGTTTCATTTTACATGCTTTCTGATCTACAAACTTGCTCTTATGGATTGGACTTCATATTAAATTTGCTGTAATTATTATGTCTGTCATACCTATTGTCTTTTATAACACCTTACATGCAGAGAATTGAGGTTCAGAAAATGGGAAGGTATAAATGCTATGTAGTGTGGGTTGGTCGCGAACCCGGTGTATATTATAGTTGGCCTGAATGCTTTGTCCAAGTGAATGGATACCCTGGAGCTCGTTATAAGGGTTTTCACTCGGTAGAGGAAGCACATGCTGCTATAAATGGGGTTGGCAATAGCAGGCATACGTATGTTGATCATCCTCAACTACAAGAAAGGCCCATGCCTACATATCATGCAAGTCCCGGGCCTGACTATGATTCAAGGAACCAGGCACTACGCCAACAGACTACACAAATGTTAAATGTGCCTTGTATTGTTGTTGTTCTATTATGTACTCTAGTAGTGTTGCTCCTCTTCATATTAGTTGCTTTGTTATTACTGTTGTTGTAGATAAGGAAGTGTACTACGCTTGGTCTGCATAGGGAAATAATGTATTGGACATTTTACTCGTTGAGACCGCTAAATCCTTCAAACGAACTTGAGTTTCTTCAAGTTTCACTGCCATGAGCTATTTGTCACCATTACAGAGCTATTTGTCACTCATAACGAGTTATTTGTCACCCTTATTTCTCGCTAGGCGTCGCCTTTGTTTCACTTCATTACATAGTGTGACTTCTGTTATCAATTTATCACCCTTACGAGACATTTGTCAGCCTTGAAGTCTATTTATCACCACTGATGACTATTTGTCACCACTGTGCGGTGTTAGCCGTTGCAGTATCTCTCTCCGGCCTCTCGTCTACTATGCAGCTGATGTATCCGGACAAAAGGAATCTAGGTCCAAGTGATCTCATGACCGATAAAAAGGAAGGACTGAAGGTCAGAAAAGTTGGGGGAGATAGAACGATCTTCGCGGTCCTATCGCTTCGATTTCCACAAAGTTGGGGAGGCACGAAGGCTCTTTTTCCCTCTGGGGGTTTCGTCTCCTTCCTATAAATAGAGACTCTGTGGGGAACCCTAAGGACATCCTGAGTTCCTTTGACTCTCGTGAAGATATCATCGTCTGAGAAGTCAGATTCTTCGTCAGAGCAGGTTCCCGCCGAAAGGCTGTGCTTCCGAAAGGAAGCCCTACCGGTGCCGGACCAACCATCAGGGGAAAGCAGCGGCGGTGACTTTTCGGAGGAATACAAGTAGGGTACCTGCAAGGGTGACAGGACGCCTTAGCGAAGGTGGACACCTGTTTTGTAACAAGGGGGTGTTGAGCCTCCAACCTAACATGTTCCATCCCAAAGAGGACGAGTAACCGTTTGTACCCTCTTCCCCTATCATTATAATTTCTTTTTCTGCAACCTTTCTGTCATGCCCCGAGCTTTTATTTACAACGGAAGACTAACTCGGGGAGCGCGAACAGCTGGCATGGTAAGCCTCTTGCAAGCAAGAATGATCAGAGCGCCAGACAATCACACATAAGAATGTAATTGCACAATAGTTTAATCAAACTCCAACATTATTTCATTAATAATCAAAATATCCAAATATAATAGCTTTCAACCTTCAATAATCCACTAGACTCAAGGAAAAAAGGAAATTACAAAGACTCAATCTAAACAATATTGACTTTCCTAAGTCTTCACTCTCATTTTGATATGACTTTCATTCGCTCTAGGACCTGCTACTTGTATAACTCGAATCCGAATCCGTATCACTTCCATCTCCTTAAAAGATTAGAAAATAGATAATGAGCACACTTACCCAGTAGGTATCTTCGCATCAACATGATTAGCAATATTTAAGTAATTAGCATTTTAGCTCTAAAGAATAAGGTATAATCATGCGAATGCAATCAATCATGCGATTAAACCAAGGTAACAAGACGATCATGTAAGATTGAATGAGCAAGTATGAATGTAACAAGAATACGATATGGCCTTTCATGAACAAGAATGTACTAGAAAGTCATGTGTCAATCAAGAATGTACTCTTCACTTAGTAGCAAGTACTTCGTGAATTTCTGTGGAATAACATGTAACAAGCTAGAAAGTCATGTACGTGTATATATCGTGTCGTGGATTTTCACTTCACGATGCCGTGGATCTTCACTTATTTATCGAGAAAGTACTCCCAGCGCAATGCGACGCCAGTAGCATCATACCCCATGGTTTATAATAGTATGTTTCTGACAATCAGTCGAGGGGACTAGCATAGAGCCCTTGAACACAATCAGTGCTCGGTCCGCATCTTCAAGTATAAATCAAGCTACTTCCACGCATGTAAACAATATGGTCAAGAATGTACAATTTCAAAAGATAGGTTCAAGATAAAGTAATCTATCACAAGAATGCTTCTATTTGATTTAAAGAATTTTGATGAACATATTAAAACTAGGTTATGCCATGAAAATAAATCGGTAGCATAACGGTACGTTTCTTAACTTTCATAATTTAAAATTAAGTATCTTTGAACAATATGACAAGTCCTAGACCATCAATAATCCATCTAGGAACTTTGGAATATTAACCCTTGGGTCAAACCTCGGGTTAAATCACTCAAGAACTGTGACGGTCAATTAATGGGCCGTTACATGATCGTGACGGTCTATAATTGGGCCATTACAATAGATTGAATCCAGAAAGAATAATTGGACTCAGTGAATGTGACGGTTGTATACTGGACCATTAGATGAGCCTGACGGTCTAGTATTAGGCCGTTACATAGTTAAAACTAGAAAACATCGATAGTGCTTTCTAAACAATTGAGCTTTAAAGGTACAACAAACTCGGCGTCCTAGTGGGAATCCCAGACTCGCGGAGAATTACGGAGGCCTTGAAACAAGATTTCCTAGTCCATTAGAAAGAATATCCAATAGAGAGGTCCTCAAGTTCAAGAATATGTTCCTATAGTGCAAAAGTGTGAACTAATGGTCATATACCGGAATATATGCCATGTACTTAGAGAATTGACTCTATAGATAGAAAGAACGTGTAACAATGTGAAACCATGATAAAACTCCGTCAATACATTAGTAAAAATCATGTTTTAATACAAAACTATAGAGTTTTAGTAATGAAGTTAACATGTACTTTACAATAACTCAAAGTGCTTTAAACATACATGAATCAATTGATAAACTCAAAGTTATGAAAAATAGGTCAAAACATAGATAACTAGGCTTATTCATAAGTAAATCTTGACTATTTTTAACTCTGTCTCGGGTTGACAGAACACAGTTATTCTGACGGTCGAACATGAGCGCGTCACAGGGTTGTGACGGTTTATCGTGGAGTCGTTAGAGTGTTGTAACGCTCCGGTTATGGTCCGTTAGAGTTAACATAGAATCTTTAAGTATAACAAGGAGTGTGACAGCTTATCGTAAGTCCGTTACGTCTCTCTGACTGTAACGACCCAGAGTTCAGGATACCGATATACCGATAACATCGATACACCGATACCAAGAACTGGGGAAGCCACCCAAGAGGCTGATGAGGCCCCTGAAGGGTTAGAAGAAAAGTGTTGAGGGGTATGCATAAGGAATTGGAATTTGGAACGCGCAATTTACAATTAAGCATTAAAAATAACACAAGTGCGGAAGCAATTCAAAATAACCAGAGTGATATATATATACTAGTCCAGAGAAACAAGAGTACTAGCCCAAAAAGGTACAACTACGCAGGGCATACCCCGGCAAAAGTACAACAAGCCTCAAAAGGCGCCTCGACTAAAGCTGGCAACTAACATGGTCTCCGAACCAACTCACGAAGCACCGGGAGACGGCGGACGCGGCTCACCTGAAAAGAGAAAGAGTGAGTCACAGCCAGACTCAGTAGGGGTCACGCGGATCCCTACCTCGCACTAAAGAAGCATACATGCATAAATAAGGCAAGTAGAACATGCATTTAAATACGCTAACAGGCAATGGCATGGATGACTACTCAAGTAAAGCTGTAAACTCTAACTAAGCAAGTATAATAGCTAAAGCAATGCCACAGCTAACTAAATGCAAGCGTTAAAACCAAAACTACCAAATAGAATAAGTCTTAACTAATCCAAGCAACAAGGAAGGACAACCACTGGAGCAGAAACCAGAAGCGTCCACTGACGACTTACACTGCATCTCAAGCACTCACAGTCGACGAAGCGACAAGCTAAGCGCACAAACAGTACCAAACCAAGTGACCAGTCGGAGTGGCACCCGTCGGTGCCAGTCCACAGTCTCCGACCACGTGTGCACACACTGACTCTAGCCTGAGCCAGGTCCTCTAGCTAGTTTTCCCCCTTGGTAGGACGCTACCATTGGCTGGGAGCCCACGGAACTAGCTTACAAACCGTGCATGGGAAATATACCCCTCCGCCGTCCTCAAGCGGGTCGGCACTCAACAGACCTTAGGGAAACAACAGTGGCTCCATTGCTTGGAAAGAAAGGCTACTCTAATGGTAATAAAACACGCCACTATACATTAAAACAATACGAATATGGCATGAGTATAAAAGGGAACGCATAACAAAAGGGCTGGGAACATATTACAACCATCAGGGAAGCGGCGGTCGAAGACCCACGCGCTATTTGAAAGTGACGGTCGGGGATTGGCGCGTTACATCACAAACGACGCGCTGGTCTCCAGCCGTTACTTCCACCTGAGTTCCAGCTCAAGGCCTTAAAGGGGAGAGTGACGGTGGGGGTCCTATGCGTTGCTTCGAAGCGACACGCGGGAGCTCCGCCATTACTTCCACCCGAGGCTCAAACCAACAAACAACGTTTAAAAACAACAGCAGGCGAAGCGACGCTCCAGTCTAAGCGCGTCGGAAGTAAACGACGGTCGGCCGATGGACCGCCGGACTCACCGCCTCACCTGGCTAACCGAAAACAACGGGTGAGTAACGGATGGGATTCCCACCGTTACTCTCCAAATGACGCACTCCCGATGGGCCGTTATTTGGAAGCGACGCGTCCACTATGGACCGTCGGGCAAGTGACGGTTCCTGGCAGGACCGTCACTTCACCTGGGTTACGGGCGGGTACGGTTTGAAAACCGAAGCCTTCCCGGACGACAGAAATCGCCGGGTATCGTCAAAAAACCTGATATCCTGCCAAACCACGCATGCTAAACAACAATTTAACAACTTAATCTAGCACATGCAAGGCCTAAAACGCATTAAACTCAAAGATTTAAGCTAAAACCCCAAATATGGAAACATGGGCATCATGCATGCTACGGGGTGCTAATCAACAAACGGGCTAAGGGAAACGATCCTAGCAAGATCGGGATTCCATCCCCCTACCTCTTACAAGCCGAAACAGAAGAAAAGGCCGCATGCAAGGAGGAAGAGCCACGAAGCCTTCACGCTCCACCTCGCTCCCACGTTCACCGAACCATGCCAAAGTGGACACCTACGCGCTCCTCTCGACGCGAGGAATCCAATGGCGCCAACCACGCCTCAATCCGACCTCGTCTCGCCCGCGTTCCCTAGAGAGGAGAGAGGGGCGATCGCACGGAGGAGAGAGAGAGAGAGAGGGCGAATGAGAGATCGACGGGGAGAAATAGGGTGAGAGAGGGATTAAAAGAAAAAAAAATAAATTAAAAAATATATAATATAATCATTATATATATTAAAATCTCATTAATTCTAATAACCCTCAAATAACTCCAAATAAATCCGGAAAAATACCAGACAAATTCCTAAAAATCCAGGAAAATAGCCGAAAATTCCAGAACAAATAATAGAACAAAAACCATCAAGGATCCATTAAGGCACGGGCCTTACAGTCCCTCCCTCCTTACAGAAATTTCGGCCACGAAATTTACAACAACCGAAAAGGAGGAAACTGAGAAAGGACTTATACGTTACTGGAACAAAAAGGGAAAAAGCTGACGCATCTCATCTTCACGCTCCCAAGTAGACTCATTACCAGAGTGACGCTGCCAAGCAACCCTTACCAGAGGAATAACCTTATTTCTCAACCGCTGCTCACGACGGTCTTCAATTCTGATAGGAAACTCTGGCGCGGACAAATCAGCAGTCACCACAGGCCATACTGAATCATCGAGAACATGAGAAGCATCCGGCACATATTTCCTCAATTGAGACACGTGGAATACATCATGAACAGCTTGCATAGCCGCAGGAAGTTGCAAACGATAAGCCACCTGACCAATAACTTCAACAATCGGAAAAGGGCCAACATACCGCGGACTAAGCTTTCCACGCTTCCCAAATCTGGAAACACCCTTCATCAGAGATATTTTAACAAACACCATATCTCCAGGTTCAAATTGTAGTGGACGTCTGCGCTGATCTGCGTAGCTTTTCTGTCGACTCTGAGCCGTCAACAATCTCTGCCTGATCTGACGAACCACATTAGAACATTGCTGCACCATGTCAGGTCCTGTCAACAATCTGTCACCAACATCAAACCAATTCAGAGGAGTACGACAAGGATGACCATATAGTGCTTCATAAGGAGCCATTCCAATACTGGAATGAAAACTGTTATTATAAGCAAATTCAACAAGTGGCAAATGCTGACTCCACGAACCCTGCCAATCAAGGCAACACAATCTCAGCATGTCCTCCAAAGTCTAAATAGTCCTTTCTGACTGTCCATCTGACTGAGGGTGATATGCTGAACTGAAAGCTAACTCAGTGCCCAAAGCTTTCTGGAAACTACGCCAGAAGCCGGAGGTAAAACGCGGGTCACGATCTGACACAAGTGAAATAGGAATTCCATGCAGTGGCACGATCTTCTGCACATATAGCTCGGCCAACCTCTGCACATTCCAAGTAACCTTCATCGGCAACAATCTGGCAGTTTTAGTCAATCTGTCGACCAACAACCAGATGCCATCAAAACCCTGAGAAGTCCGAGGCAAACCCACCACAAAGTCGGTAGTAACATGGTCCCATTTCCACATCGGAATCTCTAACGGCTGAAGCAAACCACCTGGCTTTTGATGTTCGGCTTTAACTAACTGACAAGTCAAGCACTTAGAAACAAATATAGCCACGTCTTTCTTCATACCTGGCCACCAGAACTGCTTCTTCAAATTCTGATACATCTTGGTGACACCCGGATGAATAACAAAACGAGAACCATGGGCTTCACTCAGAATCTCAAGTCTCAAATCATCATCAGCAGGAACATATAATCTGCCATGAAAACTGACAACTAGCTCGTCATCAAAATCCACATCATAGCCTGATATAACTCGAGCCAAATCAGAATCAGCCTGCTGGGCATCTTTAATCTGATGATACAAAGCTGAACCCAAAACTAAGCTAGCACAAACTGCCATCTTCGGATCAGCAGGAAACTCTGCTCTGAATGCCTCACTTGGAAGCTGTTCCCATAATTTCCATTCATGAAGCAACAAATAACTGACTTGCACTTTCCTGCTCAGAGCATCAGCCACAACATTCATTTTACCAGGCTGATAGGAGAGTGTAAAGTCATAATCTTTCATGAATTCCATCCATCGCCTCTGCCTAAGATTCAGATCTTTCTGGGAGAAAATATACCGTAAACTCTGATGATCAGTAAAAATCTGAAATTCCTCACCATACAGATAATGTCTCCAGATCTTCAAGGCAAAAACAACTGCAGCTAGCTCCTGATCGTGAGTGGGATAATTTCCTTCATGCTATTTCAACTGCCGGGATGCATATGCGATAACCTTACCATGTTGCATTAGCACTGCACCCAAACCTACTCGAGAAGCATCTGTACAGACCATAAATCCACCCGAGCCGGAAGGCAAAGTCAACACAGGGGAAGAAGTCAATAGCCTTTTCAATTCAACAAAGCTAGCCTCACACTGATCCGACCAGACAAAAGACACATCTTTACGAGTCAATCTAGTCATTGGGGCTGCAATCTTCTCAAAGTCTTGAATGAATCTGCGGTAATACCCAGCCAAACCTAGAAAACTTCGAATCTCTGTTACAGTTTTCGGTCTCTGCCAATTCAAAATAGAATCGATCTTTGCAGGGTCCACTGCCACTCCATCACAAGAAATCACATGACCAAAAAAATGAATTTCCCGAAGCCAGAATTCACATTTACTGAACTTCGCAAAAAGCTCGTGATCTCTCAGAGTCTGCAGAACGATCCTCAAATGCTGCACATGATCATTATCAGAGGCAGAATAGATCAGAATGTCATCAACAAAGATCACCACAAACTGATCAAGAAATGGACGAAAGATATGCTGCATCAGGTCCATGAAAGCTGCTGGGGCATTAGTCAAACCAAACGGCATGACTAAGAATTCAAAATGACCATATCGAGTACTGAAAGCAGTCTTCTCCACATCGGATTCCCAGATCCGTAACTGAAAATAGCCAGATCTGAGATCTATCCGTGAAAAGACAGTAGCAGACTGTAACTGGTCAAACAAATCATCAATCCTTGGAATCGGATACTTATTCTTGATAGTCACCTGATTCAACTGCCTGTAATCAATACAAAGTCTCAGGCTTCCATCCTTCTTTTTCACAAACAGCACTGGGGCACTACACGGAGAAAAACTGGGACGAATGTAACCTTTTTCCAGTAATTCTAGTAGCTGTGCTCGCAATACGTTCAGTTCAGCTGGGGCCATACGGTACGGTGCCTTTGCTAAGGGGTCGGTACCTGGAATCAGTTCAATCACCATCTCTATCTCTCGTTCTGGGGGCAAGCCTGGCAACTCGTCAGGGAACTCACAGACAACCGGAATATCACAAACATCCCGTCGTGGTTTTTCAATAACAACCACTGAAGCAAGGAATCCCTAGCAACCTGCGCTAAGCAACCTATAGGCTCGATTAGCAGAAATAATCATACGAGAAGATCGGGATCGAATACCTTGAAAATAAAAGGCTGATTTTCCCTGCGGCTGAAAATAGACTTTCTTCGATCTGCAGTCAACCACAGCTCCATAATGCTCCAACCAATCCATTCCCACAATAACATCATAATCTGCCAGCTGCAACGCATACAATCTTGCCGGCAACTGGCAATTATCAATCATCACAGGAGATTCTTCCAGGCACAAAGGTGTAACCATGAAATCTCCAGAAGGCAATTCAACAAACATCTCATAAGGTACCTCGGAAGTCGGTTCCTCAATACAGGCCATGAAATCCTCAGAAATAAAAGAGTGAGAAGCACCAGAATCAAATAAGACACGAGCTGAATGACCATAAAGCATAATCGTACCTTCCACAAGATGGGACGCAACAGCATCAGCTCTAGTCAAATGAGAAACCTTGCCTTTCTGCTTCTTAGAACCAGCTGAAGATTGCTGAGAAGACGCCGACGCTTGAGAGTAAAATTGCTGAGCTTGAGGTGCAGTCGGAGATCTGAATTGCGGCTGCTGAGGTTGAGAAAACTGAGGAACTTGCAATTGCTTCGGCCTCAGCGGGCAATCACGAACTACATGACCCGGCTGATCACACCTAAAGCAAACAACAGGAAGAGAACACGGCTGGCCCTTGTGATGACCACCGCATCTCCTACACGTCCATGGCTGACTGACAGCTGAGCTCTGACGAGTCTGAGAAGAAGGTGCTGTCGGCTGCTGAACAGAATCTGTACCGGACGGCTATTGGAAAAACTTCTTCTTCTTCTTAAACCTTTTAAACTTGGGCTTGGAAGGAGAGGAAGCACTAGAAATCTCTGACTGGACCGAGGGAACACCTAGCACTGGCGGTCGGTAAGTCTACTGCGACTGAACTACCGGCTGCACTGACCCTGCCTGAGGATATCCACCAGGTCTCGTCATCTCCAGCTCTAAAGCCACCGCTGTCTGGCACGCACTATTAAGATCCGCAACACGACTGGCGATAAGAGGCATCTTCAATTCAGGCCTCAAACCTCGCAAAAATTGCTGGGTCTTCAAAGCTTCACTAGCCAGCACATGAGGCGCATACTGACCCAACTCCATGAACCTATTCCGATACTGAAGCACAGTCATACCGCCCTGAGTCAGCTCCATAAATTGATACATCTTGTCCATCTGAAGACAGGCGGGAGTATAAGCACGCTCGAAAGCAGCAACAAACTCTGCCCAAGTGATCTGCCGAAGAGGTCTTGAACGAAAGGCAATCTGCCACTCGGCTTTCCACCACGTGATGGATGTACCCTGGAGTTGAAAAGCAGCAAGCATAACTTTTTCATCTTCAGCACACTCCATCGATACGAACACACGCTCGATCGCATCCAACCATTGCCTTGCCACCTCTGGATCAGCTTGACCATCGAAAGTAGGCGGATTGAACATAAGAAATTCTTTCAATGCCTTGCCTCTACTGCCAGGCACTTCAACAGGAGGAGCAATAATCGGTGGTGGAGGAGGAACAACTGGAACGACATGAACTGGAGGAGGAGGTGCAGAACCACTGTCTTCCCTGGGCGCATCTCGAGGAACACGAGGAGCTCGAGGGGGTCTTCCTCGACGGGGAGGCATAATTACGCTGCCAAAACACAAATCAATCGCAATTAATCAATCATACGGAAAACATCCTATGCCAGCAATAGACGACAACAGGACTAGCTCTGGACAAAGCGCAAATTTCAATTCCTTATACAATTCCTCAAACAAAGCTCTGATACCAACTGTAACGACCCAGAGTTCAGGATACCGATATACCGATAACATCGATACACCGATACCAAGAACTGGGGAAGCCACCCAAGAGGCTGATGAGGCCCCTGAAGGGTTAGAAGAAAAGTGTTGAGGGGTATGCATAACGAATTGGAATTTGGAATGCGCAATTCACAATTAAGCATTAAAAATAACACAAGTGCGGAAGCAATTCAAAATAACCAGAGTGATATATATATACTAGTCCAGAGAAACAAGAGTACTAGCCCAAAAAGGTACAACTACGCGGGGCATACCCCGGAAAAAGTACAACAAGCCTCAAAAGGCGCCTCGACTAAAGCTGGCAACTAACACGGTCTCCGAACCAACTCACGAAGCACCGGGAGACGGCGGGCGCGGCTCACCTGAAAAGAGAAAGGGTGAGTCACAGCCAGACTCAGTAGGGGTCACGCGGATCCCTACCTCGCACTAAACAAGCATACATGCATAAATAACAGCAATTAGAGCATGCATTAAAGATAAGCTAACAGGTAATGGCATGGATAACTACTCAAGTAAAGCTGTAACTCTAACTAAACATGTATAACAGCTAAAGCATGCCACAGCTAACTAAATGCAAGCGTTAAAACCAAAACTACCAAATAGAATAAGTCTTAACTAATCCAAGCAACAAGGAAGGACAACCACTGGAGCAGAAACCAGAAGCGTCCACTGACGACTTACACTGCGTCTCAAGCACTCGTAGTCGACGAAGCGACAAGCTAAGCGCGCAAACAGTACCAAACCAAGTGACCAGTCGGAGTGGCACCTGTCGGTGTCAGTCCACAGTCTCCGACCACGTGTACACACACTGACTCTAGCCTGAGCCAGGTCCTCTAGCTAGTTTTCCCCCTTGGTAGGACGCTACCATTGGCTGGGAGCCCACGGAACTAGCTTACAAACCGTGCATGGGAAATATACCCCTCCGCCGTCCTCAAGCGGGTCGGCACTCAACAGACCTTAGGGAAACAACAGTGGCTCCATTGCTTGGAAAGAAAGGCTACTCTAATGGTAATAAAACACGCCACTATACATTAAAACAATACGAATATGGCATGAGTATAAAAGGGAACACATAACAAAAGGGCTGGGAACATATTACAACCATCAGGGAAGCGGCGGTCGAAGACCCACGCGCTATTTGAAAGTGACGGTCGGGGACTGGCGCGTTACATCACAAACGACGCGCTGGTCTCCAGCCATTACTTCCACCTGAGTTCCAGCTTAAGGCCTTAAAGGGGAGAGTGACGGTGGGGGTCCTATGCGTTGCTTCGAAGCGACGCGCGGGAGCTCCGCCGTTACTTCCACCCAAGGCTCAAACCAACAAACAACGTTTAAAAACAACAGCAGGCGAAGCGACGCTCCGGTCTAAGCGCGTCGGAAGTAAACGACGGTCGGCCGATGGACCGCCGGACTCACCGCCTCACCTGGCTAACCGAAAACAACGGGTGAGTAATGGATGGGATTCCCACCGTTACTCTCCAAATGACGCACTCCCGATGGGCCGTTATTTGGAAGCGACGCGTCCACTATGGACCGTCGGGCAAGTGACGGTTCCTGGCAGGACCGTCACTTCACCTGGGTTACAGACGGGTACGGTTTGAAAACCGAAGCCCTCCCGGACGACAGAAATCGCCGGGTATCGTCGAAAAACCTGATATCCTGCCAAACCACGCATGCTAAACAACAATTTAACAACTTAATCTAGCACATGCAAGGCATAAAATGCATTAAACTCAAAGATTTAAGCTAAAACCCCAAATATGGAAACATGGGCATCATGCATGCTACGGGGTGCTAATCAACAAACGGGCTAAGGGAAACGATCCTAGCAAGATCGGGATTCCATCCCCCTACCTCTTACAAGCTGAAACAGAAGAAAAGGCCGCATGCAAGGAGGAAGAGCCACGAAGCCTTCACGCTCCACCTCGCTCCCACATTCACCGAACCATGCCGAAGTGGACACCTACGCGCTCCTCTCGACGCGAGGAATCCAACGGCGCCAACCACGCCTCAATCCGACCTCGTCTCGCCCGCGTTCCCTAGAGAGGAGAGAGGGGCGATCGCACGGAGGAGAGAGAGAGAGAGGGCGAATGAGAGTTCGACGGGGAGAAAGAGGGTGAGAGAGGGATTAAAAGAAAAAAAAAGAAATTAAAATATATATAATATAATCATTATATATATTAAAATCTCATTAATTCTAATAACCCTCAAATAACTCCAAATAAATCCGGAAAAATACCAGACAAATTCCTAAAAATCCAGGAAAATAGCCGCAAATTCCAGAACAAATAATAGAACAAAAACCATCAAGGATCCATTAAGGCACGGGCCTTACACTGACGGTCTAACTATAGGCCGTTAGAGTCCTGTTGTCAGGAAAGTAAAAAGATAAAGACTATGCTTTGAAAACCTGTCATGTTTTGAAAAGACTTAACTACTCTAGTCATGATAAAACGAAGAATAGTCCATCTAGATGCATAGGCTGCAGTGAATGAACAAGAGGATATCTTTTATCTTCATTAAGGCTATAGACATGTATGTATGTATGATTCTAATAAAACATGAAATTCATGGTCTATAGTGTATGGAATCAAGTAGAACTAGAGGGATTTTATCCCTAACATGCTATTCTTACCGTTCATGAGATGACCTACCTCTTTCCTGGGTTTTCAACTTCCAATTTGTGACTGCAAGGCACGCCCTAGGTCTTCCCTTCCTGTAATTTTTCAGCAACTTCATGTCGCTCTAACTCCTCAATCTCTTGACCCAAGGACGTGAAATTTTGAGGGTAAGAAGGTGAAATTAAGGGGAACAGAAAGTTCTAAAGATAGTTAGGCTAATTACCTCGTTTTGGTGTTCTAATCTCCTGATCTTCAGTAGACTTTCGCTTAGATTCCTGAGTTGCTATGGTCGAACCAGCAACTTTGGAAGCTTCAAACTCCTTGTGTGGTTGATCTCCTAGCACGAAATTTTGAGGAAGATTAGTCCTATGTATAAGGAACAAAAAGTTCTAAGGAACTTACTCGAAATACTATCTTCTTACCTTAGTTCCACGTGAGCCAATGTAAGGGTTCACACAGGTCAAAACTAGGGTCTATTTATACCTTTTAGCTAAGGTTTTGTGGATTAGATTCTAGAGTCTTTATTAAGGCTTAGATCGACTTCTGAGAGTCTTTAACACATTTACTAGTCCTCCCATCTCGATCCCTAAGAGATAAACTAGTAAAAATTCAATCTTTTTGCTTGTTCTTCCATTCACGGAACTGACAGCGTTTAACGGTCGTATATTGGCGCGTTACCTGACTGTGGCGGTTGCACGATAGACCGCTACATTCACTATTTACGGAATTCAACTAAATTCAAACTCTTTATTATTTTATCCACATAATTATCTAATAAATGAGTATTTATCCTTAAAATTCATGAATAAGCTAAATAACCTTCTAGAACATGGGCCAAACTTAATGTGCTTGGTCCTTAAACCTTTTGGGTTTTATTTATCAAAGCCAGATTAATATTTTAACATAGTTGGGCCTTATAATCAATTTAAGCCTAATAAATTCCAAAAAATTCTTACAATAATCCAGAAATTATTTATATAAATTTTGGGGCACTACACTTTCTTTGCATGATGGATGCTTGATCTTTGTGTGATGTGGTTGCCGTCAAATGAAAGATACCATCCATCGCAGGTAGGGGTTACCTTTACGAAGGGGAGTTCTTCCCCTATAAGTAGCAGGGTTTGTCGATGATTCTAATATTAGTAGGGCTTATCTTCATTCTCATAGTTCATCGTTAAGATCTATTTGTCACCCTTCATGCGCATTTGTCCCCCCTGTTAATCTATTTGTCACCACTAATATGCATCCTTCACTCTTATAACATGCAGGAGCCGTCGCCTTTGTGCATTTTTTCACCGTTAAGAGCCTTTTGTCACCCCTCATGCGCATTTGTCGCCCCTATCAACCCATTTGTCACCACTAATGTGCATTTGTTACCTCTGTCAACTTATTTGTCACCAATAATATGCATTCATCACCCTTATCATTCATTTTACTCGCTGCTCTCACATGCGGAAGGTGAACCCAAAAGAGAAAACAAATATAACAATTAAAAAATTGATAATCAATAAATAAAGTAATTTGTCACATAGGCAAAAAAATAACAAACAAACCATGAATCAATCCGACGTATTTCCGACGAAAACTTTTTAGTCGGATAATACCGTCGGTATTTCCCATTTTTCTGAGCTATTTGTCACCGTTACAGAGTTATTTGTCACTGCTAACGGATATTTGTCACTCATAAGATCTATTTGTCACCTTTATCGCTAGCCAGCCGTCGCCTATGTTTCGCTTCAAAATATATCTTTTACTTCTGTTATCCATTTATTACCCTTAGGAGATATTTGTCAGCCCTGAAACCAATTTCTCACCACTGATGACGATTTGTCACCACTATGCGGTGTTAGCCGTCGCGCTTGATTTTGACTTATCTAACTTACTGGCTCCAAAACTTTAAAACTTGTTCTTCTTTCTGTCTAATAATGATGATTAATAAATATAATACTGTAATTATAATAAAATAAATAAAAATATCAAAAATCATACAAATTAAAAATGTATAAATATAACAAAATAATAATAATAAAATAATTATGAAAAAGATAAAAATCATATAAAATGATAATTAATAAATGTAACATCATAATAATAGTTAAATAATTGTGAAAATGACAAAAACTCAAAAAATTGAAAATGATAATTAATAAATGTAACGGTAAAATAATAATAAAATAATTGAAAATGAGAAAAAAAATATAAAAATGATAATTAATAAATGTAATAGCATAATAATAGTAAAATAATTGTGAAAATGACAAAGACCATAAAAAATGATAATTAATAAATGTACTAGTATAATAATAAATTAATTATAAAATTGATAAAAATATAAAGTTGATAATTAATAAATGTAACACTATAACAATAATATAAAATCACCTAATTGTGAAAAATGATAGAAAAATAATATAAACGTTTCGCTTCATTTAATTAGTGTCGTTTGATGACTAGGAAAGCTTCAGATCCGTGTTGGTAGAGTTAGGAAACCCATACACGGTTAAACCCTTCAAACGAACTTGAGTTTCTTCAAGTTTCACTGCCATGAGATATTTGTCACCGTTACAGGGTTATCTGTCACTGCTGACGACTATTTGTCACTCACAACATCTATTTGTCACCCTTATCGCTAGCCAGCCGTCGCCTATGTTTCGCTTCAAAACATATCTTTTACTTCTGTTATCCATTTATCACCCTTAGGAGACATTTGTCAACCCTGAAACCTATTTCTCACCACTGATGACTATTTGTCACCATTATGCAGTGCTAGCCGTCGCGCTTAATTTTGACTTATCTGACTTACTGGCTCCAAAACTTCAAAACTTGTTCTTCTTTCTGTCTAATATTGATAATTAATAAATATAATACTGTATTTATAATAAAATAAATAAAAATACCAAAAAATCATACAAATTAAAAATTTATAAATATAACAGAATAATAATAATAATTTAATTATGAAAAAGATAAAAATCATATAAAATGATAATTAATAAATATAACATCATAATAATAGTTAAATAATTGTGAAAATGATAAAAACCAAAAAAATTGAAAATGATAATTAATAAATGTAATGGTAAAATAATAATGAAATAACTGAAAATGAGAAAAAAAATATATAAAAATGATAATTAAAAAATATAACATCATAATAATAGTAAAATAATTGTGAAAATGATAAAGACCATAAAAATGCTAATTAATAAATGTATTAGTATAATAATAAATTAATTATAAAATTGATAAAAAATAAAAAATTGCTAATTAATAAATGTAACACTATAACAATAATATAAAATCACCTAATTGTGAAAAAGGATAGAAAAGTAATATAAACGTTTCACTTCATTTAATCAGTGTCGTTTGATGACTAAGAAAGCTTCAGATCCGTGTTGGTAGAGTTAGGAAACCCATACACGGCTAAACCCTTCAAACGAACTTGAGTTTCTTCAAGTTTCACTGCCATGAGATATTTGTCACCGTTACAGGGTTATCTGTCACTGCTGACGGCTATTTGTCACTCACAACATCTATTTGTCAACCTTATCGCTCGCCAGCCATCGCCTTTGTTTCGCTTCAAAACATATCTTTTACTTCTGTTATCCATTTATCACCCTTTAAAACTACAATTATACACACAACCTACACAACTCAACATAATACACACATCCCCCGATAAAATCCACATAACATATAACTCAATGAATAAAAGAAATTACAATTACATTAATTCAAATGTGTCATTTTTTACAATTAAAATTACAAATCAACATGTATCCGTTGGATCATCCTCCACCATCACCAGTTGCAGAAGAATCCCCTCTCTCAGACGACTTCTCCTGCCCAACAATTGCTTCATTTAGCTCAGTTGGATCGACTTCTTCCACTTCGTCCTCTATACACAACCGAAGTGGCTCGACAGATTCAATCGGATGAAGATTAGAAGCAACCAACCTTGTAGTGTCACCCTCGTCTGATTGAAAACTTTTGGCACTATAATCCTCTGAGACACCAATTTTTTAGAATACTCGCTCCATTCAAACCATAATTTTGAAACAAGCTCTTTTCTGAAGCCGGTATCTTGATCTCTCTCTTCTGGAGAATCAGCATCGACCAGCCTGTATGTGTAAACCTTCCTCGTCTGTCCTAGTCTAAAAGCACGAACAATAGCTTTGGCATCTCGCCAAGCCATTGGTCCTACTTTTAGACCATGATAGACCAAGAATGTTTATACAAGGTTGGTCGCTGCTGATTCTCCAGAAGGGAGAGATCATGATACCTGCTTTAGAAAAGAGCTTATTTCAAAATTGTTGTTTGAATGGAGCGAGTATTCTAAAAAATTTCGACAGCATCTCCCTTAAAAATTGACTATTTTTCACTTTTGTACATCTCGAAAAATTATATTAAATAAAATAAAAATACATCCAACATGTGAACGGAGAGATGAAATTAGGAATCATGACATGAGGGATTAAACCATGGCAGTGACACCTTGGATGTGATGTTATAGAGGGCCTGCGCGGGCGACGGTGGCGGAATGGTGATGGGCGGCTGAGGACGGCAGCTACAGCGGTGCTGGACGGTAGCCGGTGGGCGGGTCCGGCTGGAACAGCGGCCGGCTACCGCGGCACGGCACCGGAGGGGTAGCAGTGCTCCGCCAAAGTGGCTGCAAGGGGGAGCGCAACGGTGGGCTGGCCGACACTCACGGCGGTGCTGGTTCGCGGAGGAGAGGGAGGGTGCGCAGGGCACCCGTGGGCATACGGGGACAAGGTGGCGATGGTCTGTGGCAAGGGGGGGAAAGCAAGGGATGGGGGAAAAACAAATGGCTTCTAAGGGTAAGAAATACGTCGTAAGGGTGACAAATAGGTCGTAAGGGTGACAAATGCGTCTAAGGGTAACAAATGGGTCCTAAGGGTGACAAATAGCTTCTAAGAGTAACAAATTAGTGTCTAAACTTCAAAAATAGTTGTAGTGGTGACAAATGAAAGAGAGAGGGAGAGAGAGAGAGAGAGAGAGGGACATTAACAAATAGAAAAAATGGTGGCTCCTAGCACACGTCTCTCCCTCCTGCAGTCCTGCTGTCCTGCACTCCTGTTGCTGGTAAAGTATTCGTATTTGTTTACTAAAGACTTAAAGTTAGTGGAAGACGTAGGGTCTCTCCCAACTTATGCCAACTACTCATGACTCATGAGTTGAGGTTTTTAAAGACGAAGGGTCTCACTACGGCTGGTTTTAATTTTAGAAGTCAAATAGTTAAAATGGGGTAGTTATTATAATTTTGGGAAGTGTAACAATCTTCCATCTTATCATATTTTTTATATTTTATATTTTATAATATATTATTTACATAAATATTTATTATATGATATATATTATTACGAACGTATATTTTATGAAACGAATATTATAATATCCGTATCCGGTCCGATTCAAATTCTAATATTATCCATATCCGAAATAATAAATACGATTTAGAATATTATCTGTTAATTAATACGGTTTCGAATTAGAATATTATCCAGCTAAACTATTGATATATTTATATTTATTTTTATTATTTATTACATATACGTATTACGGTTAAACATAAGCTATTCCAGGAGTTTTCGACGGAATCTTATTCAGTCGAAAATAAGTCAAAATTTACACACATATTTTTGTTCATTTATGATAATTATTACATAAATATATGTAAATATTAGTGACGGAAACTTTCTTGTCGAAAATCAGTGAGTAATTACCAACGTAATTTCGACGAAATTTAAGTTGTCTCAAAGTTGTCTCTTTTTAGAGACAAATTTTCGCCTGAAATAATAGGTCAAAAATCAGTCCGTATTTACCGACGGATTTGCGACATAATATTTTTCGTTGGAAAGTTATAATAGTTCCGACGTCTTTCTGACGGATATATTGCCGTCGAAAACTTACGTCGGTATTTCCCATTTTTCTGGTAGTGATATAGAGTCCTTATTAGGTGTAAGATCGATCCTCAAGAGTTCTAAGCATGCTTATAAGTCTACATACTTCGGTCTCTAGGAGTTTAGACGCCAAAAATTTAATCTTTTTGCACTTTCCTCCACTCACGAAATCTACAGAGCTTAGCAGTCATTTGGGAGACCGTTTTCCAGTGGCTGGCAGTATCGCGATAGACCGTTTTCAATTTTGGGCGTCGAATTTGAAGCAAGTTCAATCTCTTGTATTATTATCCACCACTTTATCCAAAAATCTTCCTACTTATCTCATTAATTCCGTAAATACATCAATTCCAAGCTTCTAGAACATGGGCCAAAGTTAAAAATTATAATTTGGGCCAATTGGATGTGTCAAAATGGGCCTAATCCTCTTGGATCAGTATAAGGCCTAAATCATTAGTTTTAATTAACAACAATTCAATCAATAGCCCATTTGAATGCTTAATACTTATATTTTTAATCCTGAAAAATTCTTAGAAAATCCTCGGGCGTTACATATGGAAACAGAACAAATTGGTCTAAGTCAAGATGGAATAAAAGGAATGACTCTAAAGTCAATTCAAACATGTGTTGTAAGGCCCGTGCCTTAATGGATCCTTAATGGATTTTGTTCTAGTATTTGTTCTGGAATTTTCGGCTATTTTCCTGGATTTTTAGGAATTTTTCTGGTATTTTTTTGGATTTATTTGGAGTTTTGAGGGTTATTAGAGATTAATAAGATTTTAATATATAAAATAATTATATTATATATATATTTTAATTTTATTTTTCTTCTCTTTTAATCCCTCACCCTCACTCTCTCTCTCTCCCTCGTCGATCTCACCTCACTCTCTCTCTCCTCTCGCCGATCGCCTCTCTCCCCTCCCCTACGGAAGTAGGCTTTTTGGCGCCGGATTGAGGCATGGGGGGTACCGGTGGATTCCTCACGTCGCGTGGACGCCCACCTCGACGTGTTTCGTGGCTCGTGGGAGCGAGGCGGAGCGTGAAGGCCTCGTGGCTCTTCCTCCTTGCATGCGGCCCTTTCGCCGGTTTCGGCTCGCAAAAGGTAGGGGGATGGAATCCTGATCTCGCTAGGATCATTTCCTATAGCTCGTTCGTTTAATTAGAACCCCGTAGCATGCTTAATATTCATATTTCATAACTTTGGGGTTTTAGCTTAATTCTTGAATTTGATGCATTGTGGGCTTTGCATGCGTGGTATTTGGGTGTTATTTTGTTGTTTGGGTTGTATGGTTTGACAGGTTACAGGTTTCTACGACGTTACCCGATGATTTTTATCGTCCGGGAGGGCTCCGGTTTTCAAACCGTACCCGCTCATGTTCCAGGTGGTGTGACGGTCCTGCCAAGAACCGTCACACGCCTGACGGTCCTTAGTGGATGCGTCATTTCCAAACAACGGCCCGATGAGGGTGCGTTATTTGGAGAGTAACGGTGGGATCCCCATCCGTTACTCGTCCATCGTTTTACGTTGACCGGGTGAGGCGGTTAGCCCGACGGCCAGTCGGCCGGCCGTCGCTTCCGTCCGACGCGCCTGAGCGAGCGCGTCGCTTCGCCTGCGTCTTATTTCGAACGCTGTACGTTGGTTTTTGGCCTCGGGTGGATGTAACGGCGGTGACCCAACGCGTTGCATCGATGTAACGCACAGGGCCCCTACCGTCACATTCCCTTTTGGGCTTTTTGAGCTGGAACTCAGGCGGGAGTGACGGACGGAGACAGACGCGTCGTTCTTGGTGTAACGCGCCAGCCTCCGACCATTACTTTCATGTAGCGCGTGGGCATCCGACCGCCGCTTTCCTGTTGGGTTTAATAAGTTGCCAGCCATTTGTTATGCATTCCTTTACGTAAATGTGCCATGTTTATGTTGTTTCATTGTTCGATGGCATGTTTCTTATACCAATAGAATAGCTTTTGTTTCCATGCAATGGAACCACTGTTGTTGCCCTAAGGTCTGTTGAGTGCCGACCCGCTTGGGGATAGCGGAGGGGTGTTTCCCATACACGGTTTGTAAGCTAGTTCCGTGGGCTCCCAGCCAATGGTAGCGTCCTACCAAGGGAGAAAACTAGCTAGAGGGCCTGGCTCAGGCTAGAGTCAGTGTGTGCACACGTGGTCAAAGACTGTGGACTGACACCGACGGGTGCCACTCCGACTGGTCACTTGGTTTGGTACTGTTTACGCGCCCAGCTTGTCGCTTTGTCGACTGCGAGTGCTTGAGACGCAGTGTAAGTTGTCGGTGGACGCTTCTGGTTTCTGCTCCAGTGGTTGTCCTTCCTTATTGTTTGGATTAGTTAAGGCTTATTCCATTTTGGTAGATTTAGTTTTTGATGGGGACATCACCTCCCATGCCCACGTTCACAGCTCGTCTCCTCGCCCCGGTTGCATCCGGCATGGTCTAATTATTTAATTTCGAGTCCTATGTAATTTTTATTTGAGTCATTTGATATATTTTCGCTTTTATTTGAGTCATGTTCCTAGGTCTTGTGTTTATTTCCCTAAGTTTGAGAGTCATTATATTGTTTAGTTAGTTATTGGGCCCAATTCATTGGGTTTGGCCCAAGTGCACCCCCTACCCCCTCGGTTATTTGTCATTGAGTCTTTTGTCAGGGACTTATTGTAAAATGTGGGTTGCCTATATATAGGACCCCATTCCCCCCATTTCAACTTAATGAATCAATCAATGAAAAATGTCATTTGAGAGTCCAAAGCTTAGTTTAGTGGAGTGATTCCAACATTTTTTGGGTGAGAAACCCTAGGGGAGAGATTCCCCACCCTTCCCTCTCTTAATCCCTCTTTTTCACTCCACTTTCTCTCTCCTCAACACCCAATTTCAAATTTTCTTCTCTCTCCTCCCTTCCCAACCACCTCAACCCCCACCTACCATCATTAAAGCCCTCCACTTCCCCATGGCCTCCATTACTCCACCCCCTAGTCCCAAGGAGATCCTTCACCATTCCAACACCATCTTCCACATTCCAACACCACTTTCCCCATTCCAACACAATCAACCCCTTCCCCACACAACCCCACAACTTCCAAAGCATATTTGAATTTGAAATCCACCCTTCCCTCCACTCACTTGTGCCCCCCCTCACCTTCTCTTCTCACCCACCTTCCCAAATTCGTAGCTCCTCCTCCCACCACCTGTTAGACCCCCTTACAGACCCCATTCTTCCCTTCCCCCACCTTAGAACACCCCCTCCTAGACCCCCTCACAGCCCGGGCTTTCCCCACACTCATCCACCCCCATTTCCCCTCCCATATACCCCATTCCCCCCCATCATCTTCAACCTACAGCTCTCAACCGAAGATCTACAGAAGAGCAGTAACTTGCAGCGGCCACCACAACTTCCTCCGGATGAGTTTGAAGACCCAAGAGCCATCGTCGGAAGCGTCTACCAGTCTCCTTCGCAACATAAGTGGTTTCATCTTCTTCAGATCTCCGAGCCGTTCAGGAGGTCCATTCTCCCACAACTGCGCAGTTCTGCCTCGGCTGAGGACCTGAGCCGGATTAGAAGCTCTGCCACGACGAACCCTGAAGGAATCAGTCCTCAAGTGCTTCTTCAAAGTTCTTCATCGGCCTGTCTACTTTCAGAATCAAGAAGCGGAACTCCATTCGGCATCCCGTAGCAGAAGTTGTCAATTTTCTCCCTCTACTGCACGGATCTGCTTCCCCACAGTCTACACCGACCAGTCATCCTTGTTCAGAGCCTCCAGGTCTTCTCCGACACCTTTTGGATTCCCCGTCAGTTTTGTTGTGAAGAGGACTCATCCACGGTTCCAACAATTCCAACGGTGTGTGATTCCGAGTTCCGGGGCAGTCGGGGTACCTTCTGCAACCTACTACTAGAAACCAGAAGCTGCCAGTCCGTGAGTCTGCCTCTCTATTTGGACCTCCATCCTGCTCAGCGACGGCGTCATAAGAAATCAACAAAAATTGGACGACTTCCCTGGCCTCCTACGAAGCTTCTCCAGGTGGTTTCGTCCCCAACAAAATTCGTGAGCAACCACAGCAGTCATATCTTCAGTCAGCTGTCAGCACCCACAGAATGTGAGCAGAATCGGCATCCACCAACTTCGGTGTTCCTTTCTCATTTTCCCCTCCCCGCTTGGCCGGCTGAAGGCCCCTCCCTGTGTGGAGGTAGTTTTGGTTTGTAATTTCATTAACCCCCACCCCAAGGTCCCCCTCCTGCGAGAGGTGTAGTGGTGTAATTTGTTTGGGCAGGTCAAGCGACACCGCCGCGGCGTGTGGGGATCCACTCGCCTCCCCGCTCGCCCTCGTCTCCGACCGGGACCGGTTTCTTCAAACCGGTCGAGTAAGTGCTCAAACCTTCACTCCACTTAGTGCTTGTCTTTCAATATTAGTTCTAATTCCGCTGGTTATGCGAGTGAGAGCCCGATCCTCAAGCCCCATAAACTTGAGTGATCACTGTGGGAATATTGCAACCGGTGCCTTTGGCACTTTGTCGGCCCCCTTGATTTGGGCATCCCCACCCTTTGGGAATCAAACATTGGTCTTGCTGGCCCTCTACCATCAAGGGTGCAACCCCACTTCCTCCACTTGGCATTGCCAAGTCACCCCGGGCTTGGGTGAGCGTCGATAGAGCGGTGGCCCAATTCGGCCCATTTGAATGCGATTGTGCTTGCTTGCATTAGGTCCGAGGTTGTGTCACATCAAGTGGTATCAGAGCAAGTTCTAGACTTGTCTCTACTAAGTCTTGTCCTAGGGCCATTGCATTTATCACTCGATCATCATGGCCACTTCCTACTTCGCCTACTCGTCTCGCTTGGACCCAATAGATGCCTTTGTGTTTGATGGATCCCACCCTAGTTTATATCTAGAATGGGAAAGCTCCATAGATCACCACTTTGGGAGGTTCACCCTGTCAGGGTCTATGCAAGTCAACTATGCCAAAAGTTTGCTATGGCGCCAAGCTAGGAATGAATGGCAAAATATTGTAGGCTTAAGGGAAGTTGGAAGGCAAGAGCCAATCGACTCTTGGGTTGAGATGAGAAATGAACTTAGGAAGATTTATGCCCATATGGACCCTCCTATCACCATAGAGGAAGCCCAAGATCCCACCAATAAAGAAGAAGAGCCTCAATCTTCCCCCACCCCTCATGGTCCGGATCCTCAAAGGCCATGCACCATCACACATGGCACCCTCACCATAGATGAGTCCATACTCCAATGGCTCAAGCAATGTCCCACCCTCCCTAGCTCACCACCATTGGGATATAAATCCCAAATTGTTCCCACCCGACCTCCCCATGTCACTTATCAAAACTTCTACTCTGTGGAAGACTTGGGAGACCTTGTGGATTGCCTACATTGGCAAGCCCACTTAACCGGCCTACTAGCCATGGGACCATTGGAGCCTAGCACCGTCAACTTTGTCCACCCATCCATCGGTTCAATCACCTCCCTTTGCACAAGTGGGCATTGTACTAGTGAGATCCTCCTATTTCTCCCCTTGGAGGAAGAACCCATCCTGGTCTACTCCCCACCCCTTGAGATCCCAAGTACCTTGAACGGTCAACCTACTAGAGACCTTGGACCAACTACTTGGGAGGAGGATGACTCACCACCTTGTAAGGACCTTGGGAACATAGAGTTCCTCTCTCTAGGTAGCCCTTACCATGATCCCTTTGACCCATTCCAATGGGAGTACGGATACCCATGTGGCCCAACCATCTTACCCACCACCCACCCTTTCCTACCCTCACCCACCATATTGGGCCAAACCAACCTCATCCATGACCCGGGTTACACCTTGGGAGCCATGACCTTGGGCCACATATCCCTAGGTAATAAGGTTGTGCCCCACCCCATGATGACCACCTTCTTAGATCTATTCAATCCTTTCCAATGGGAGTTCAAAGGTTGTCCCACACCTATACACATGGAAGTCACCTTTGGAAAAAGTATGCATGTGTCTAGGCTTACCACACCCCTTGGCATGAACACTATGTTGGGTCCATTCATTCATATCACCCACATGTCAAGTAGAAAGTATGAGTGGTCCATATTCGGATGTCATGGTCCTCCTTCATTCATCATGGATCTTAAGCATGTCAAAGGCATCTACGGATGTCCGGGTCCCCCGATATTTATCACCAATTTGCATGATAGGGCCACCTACGGGTGCCCCGGCACACCTAGGCTAACCAAAGTCTACACTGCATCATTACACGATAGGTCTACTTTTGGTTGCCCCGGTCCACCCATCACCCCTAGAATGTCTGCATTCACAACATTGCATAAAGAGATCCGCAAGCACATTAGCAAGAAGAATGTGACTTATAAAAGGTAAGCCGACTCTCATCGACGTCACCAAGAATTCCATGAGGGTGACTTTGTGATGGTAAGGACGGAGAGACTCCCCCTGGGAGCCATCTCCAAATTGAGGCCACGTGGGGCTGGTCCCTTCCCGGTCTTGAGGCGCATTGGTGCAAATGTCTTTGAGTTAGATCTCCCTGAGGAGTATGGAATAAGTCCCACATTCAATGTTGCCGACCTAGTGCCATATAAGGGACCCACGGTGGTACCTAGTGAGGAGATTGAGCCTACTTCTTCCCTTGAGAGAGCACCCACCCGTGAGGAGAGACCACCAGCCAAGAGAGCCCAGCGTGAACAAATTGAACAAATATTGGATGAACAAGTCACTACCACTCGGAGCAAGGTATACGAGCGCTATCTCGGCAGCTGGATGGATCAGTCTCGTTCGGAAGACTTGAGGGCAGTACCACTTCTACACCCTCCAAGGAGGAAAGGACACTTACTCGACGGAGTCGAGTTCTCCGCACCCTGGGAGTATGATGGGGACATCACCTCCCATGTCCACGTTCACAGCTCGTCTCCTCACCCCGGTTGCATCCGGCATGGTCTAATTATTTAATTTCGAGTCCTATGTAATTTTTATTTGAGTCATTTGATGTATTTTCGCTTTTATTTGAGTCATGTTCCTAGGTCTTGTGTTTATTTCCCTAAGTTTGAGAGTCATTATATTGTTTAGTTAGTTATTGGGCCCAATTCATTGGGTTTGGCCCAAGTGCACCCCCTACCCCCTCGGTTATTTGTCATTGAGTCTTTTGTCAGGGACTTATTGTAAAATGTGGGTTGCCTATATATAGGACCCCATTCCCCCCATTTCAACTTAATGAATCAATCAATGAAAAATGTCATTTGAGAGTCCAAAGCTTAGTTTAGTGGAGTGATTCCAACATTTTTTGGGTGAGAAACCCTAGGGGAGAGATTCCCCACCCTTCCCTCTCTTAATCCCTCTTTTTCACTCCACTTTCTCTCTCCTCAACACCCAATTTCGAATTTTCTTCTCTCTCCTCCCTTCCCAACCACCTCAACCCCCACCTACCATCATTAAAGCCCTCCACTTCCCCATGGCCTCCATTACTCCACCCCCTAATCCCAAGGAGATCCTTCACCATTCCAACACCATCTTCCACATTCCAACACCACTTTCTCCATTCCAACACAATCAACCCCTTCCCCACACAACCCCACAACTTCCAAAGCATATTTGAATTTGAAATCCACCCTTCCCTCCACTCACTTGTGCCCCCCCTCACCTTCTCTTCTCACCCACCTTCCCAAATTCGTAGCTCCTCCTCCCACCACCTGTTAGACCCCCTTACAGACCCCATTCTTCCCTTCCCCCACCTTAGAACACCCCCTCCTAGACCCCCTCACAGCCCGGGCTTTCCCCACACTCATCCACCCCCATTTCCCCTCCCATATACCCCATTCCCCCCCATCATCTTCAACCTACAGCTCTCAACCGAAGATCTACAGAAGAGCAGTAACTTGCAGCGGCCACTACAACTTCCTCCGGATGAGTTTGAAGACCCAAGAGCCATCGTCGGAAGCGTCTACCAGTCTCCTTCGCAACATAAGTGGTTTCATCTTCTTCAGATCTCCGAGCCGTCCAGGAGGTCCATTCTCCCACAACTGCGCAGTTCTACCTCGGCTGAGGACCTGAGCCGGATTAGAAGATCTGCCACGATGAACCCTGAAGGAATCAGTCCTCAAGTGCTTCTTCAAAGTTCTTCATCGGCCTGTCTACTTTCAGAATCAAGAAGCGGAACTCCATTCGGCATCCCGTAGCAGAAGTTGTCAATTTTCTCCCTCTACTGCACGGATCTGCTTCCCCACAGTCTACACCGACCAGTCATCCTTGTTCAGAGCCTCCAGGTCTTCTCCGACACCTTTTGGATTCCCCGTCAGTTTTGTTGTGAAGAGGACTCATCCACGGTTCCAACAATTCCAACGGTGTGTGATTCCGAGTTCCGGGGCAGTCGGGGTACCTTCTGCAACCTACTACTAGAAACCAGAAGCTGCCAGTCCGTGAGTCTGCCTCTCTGTTTGGACCTCCATCCTGCTCAGCGACGGCGTCATAAGAAATCAACAAAAATTGGACGACTTCCCTGGCCTCCTACGAAGCTTCTCCAGGTGGTTTCGTCCCCAACAAAATTCGTGAGCAACCACAACAGTCATATCTTTAGTCAGCTGTCAGCACCCACAGAACGTGAGCAGAATCGGCATCCACCAACTTCGGTGTTCCTTTCTCATTTTCCCCTCCCCGCTTGGCCGGCTGAAGGCCCCTCCCTGTGTGGAGGTAGTTTTGGTTTGTAATTTCATTAACCCCCACCCCAAGGTCCCCCTCCTGCGAAAGGTGTAGTGGTGTAATTTGTTTGGGCAGGTCAAGCGACACCGCCGCGGCGTGTGGGGATCCACTCGCCTCCCCGCTCGCCCTCGTCTCCGACCGGGACCGGTTTCTTCAAACCGATCGAGTAAGTACTCAAACCTTCACTCCACTTAGTGCTTGTCTTTCAATATTAGTTCTAATTCCGCTGGTTATGCGAGTGAGAGCCCGATCCTCAAGCCCCATAAACTTGAGTGATCACTGTGGGAATATTGCAACCGGTGCCTTTGGCACTTTGTCGGCCCCCTTGATTTGGGCATCCCCACCCTTTGGGAATCAAACATTGGTCTTGCTGGCCCTCTACCATCAAGGGTCCAACCCCACTTCCTGCACTTGGCATTGCCAAGTCACCCCGGGCTTGGGTGAGCGTCGATAGAGCGGTGGCCCAATTCGGCCCATTTGAATGCGATTGTGCTTGCTTGCATTAGGTCCGAGGTTATGTCACATCAGTTTTAGTCGCTGGCATTTATTTAGCTATGGCATGTGTTGGCTGTTCTACTTGCTTAGTTAGAGTTTACAGCTTTACTTGAGTAGTTTATTCATGCCATTGCCTGTTATTTTAATTAGATGCATGCTCTAATTGCTTTTATTTATGCATGAATGCTTGTTAGTGCGAGGTAGGGATCCGCGTGACCCCTACTGAGTCTGGCTGTGACTCACCCTTCTCCTTTCAGGTGAGCCACGCCCGTCGTCTCCCGGAGCTTCGTGAGCTATTTTCGGAGACCGCGTCTAGCTGCCAGCTCTAGTCGAGCCGCCTTTTTGAGGCTTTTGTGGTACCTTTGCCAGGGTATACCCCATGTAGTTGTACCCTTGTGGACTAGTACTTTTGTTTATCTGGACTAGTATATATATATATCACTCTGGTTATTTTGAATTGCTTCCGCACTTGTGTTAGTTTTATTACTTAATTGTAATCTACGCGTTCCAAATTACAGTTCGTTATACATTCCCTCGACATAACCTTACTAACCCTTCAGGGGCCTCATCAGCCTCTTGGGTGGCTTCCCTAGTTCTTGGTATCGGTGTATCGATGTTATCGGTATCCTAAACTCTGGGTCGTTATAGTTGGTATCAGAGCTGTTGTTTGAGGAATCGTATAAGGAATTGAAATTTGTGTTTGTCCAGAGCTAGTCCTGTGTCGTCTATTGTTGGCTTAGGGTGTTTTCTATATGATTGATGGATTTTATTGTTGTTTTATGATCTCGGCAGAGTCAGTATGCCGCCTCGTCGAGGAAGACCTCCTCGAGTTCCTCGTGCTCCTCGAGATGCGCCCCGGGAAGATAGTGGTTCTGCACCTCCTCCTGCAGTTCCTGCTGTTCCCATTGCACCAGTTGTTCCTCCTCCAGCGCCGATTGTTGCTCCTCAGGTTGAAGTGCCTGGCAATCGAGGCAAGGCTTTGAAAGAATTCCTGATGTTCAATCCGCGTCCTTTCGATGGTCAAGCTGATCCCGAGGTTGCGAGGCAATGGCTGGATGCTATTGAGCGTGTTTTTGTTTCGATGGAATGTGCTGAAGATGAGAAAGTTATGCTTGCCGCTTTTCAACTCCAGGGTACAACCATTACGTGGTGGAAGGCCGAGTGGCAGATCGCTTTTCATTCAAGACCTCTTCGGCAGATCGCATGGGCAGAGTTTGTTGCTGCTTTTGAGCGCGCCTACACTCCTGCCTGTTTGTAAATGGCAAAAATGTATCAATTCATGGAGCTGACCCAGGGCAGTATGACTGTGCTTCAGTATCGGAATAAGTTTATGGAATTGGGTCAGTATGCGCCCCATGTGCTGGCTAGTGAAGCTTTGAAGACACAGCAATTCTTGCGCGGTTTGAGGCCAGAATTGAAGATGCCCCTCATTGCTAGTCGTGTTGCAGACCTTGATAGTGCGTGCCAGACAGCTGTGGCACTTGAGCTGGAGATGACGAGACCGGGTGGATATCCTCAGGAAGGGTCAGTTCAGCCCGCAGTATAGTCTCAGCAGGTGTACCGACCGCCAGCGCCAGGTGTTCCCTCAGTCCAGTCAGAGGTTAGCAGTGCTTCCTCTCCTTCCAAGACCAAGTTTAAGAGGTTCAAGAAGAAGAAGAAGTTTTCCTAGCAGCCGTCCGGTACAGATGTAGTTCAGTAGCCGACATCACCTTCTACTCAGACTCGTCAGAGTTCAGCTGTCAGTCAGCCATGGTCGTGTCGGAGATGCGGTGGTCATCACAAGGGCCAACCGTGTTCTCTTCCCGTTGTTTGCTTTCGGTGTGACCAGCCGGGTCATGTGGTTCGAGATTGCCCGCTGAGGCTGAAGCAATTGCAAGCCCCTCAGTTTTCTCAACCTCAGCAGCTGTAATTCAGACCTCCTCCTGCACCGCAAGCTCAACAGTTCTTCTCTCAAGCGTCGGCGTCTTCTCAGCAATCTTCGGCGGAATCAAAGAAGCAGAAAGGCAAGGTTTCACATATGACTAGAGCTAATGCTGTTGCAGCCCATCTTGTGGAAGGTACGATTATGCTTTATGGTCATTTAGCTCGTGTCTTATTTGATTCTGGTGCTTCTCACTCTTTTATTTCTGAGGATTTCATGGCATGTATTGAGGGACCGACTTCAGAGATAACTTGTGAGATGTATGTTGAGATGCCTTCGATAGATTTCATGATTACACCTCTATGTTTGGAAGAGTCTCCTGTTATGATCAATAATCACCAGTTGTCGGCGAGATTATATGCATTGCAGTTGGCAGATTATGATGTTATTCTGGGAATGGATTGGATGGAGCATTATGGAGCTGTGGTTGACTGCAGATCGAAGAAAGTCTATTTTCAGCCACAGGGGAAATCAACTTTTTATTTCCAAGGTATTCGATCCCATTCTTCTCGTATGATTATTTCTGCTATTCGAGCCTATAGGTTGCTTAGTGCAGGTTGTCAGGGATTCTTAGCTTCTGTGGTGACTGTTGAGAAACCACAACAGGAAGTCAGTGATATTCCTGTTGTTTGTGAGTTCCCTGATGTGTTTCCTGACGAGTTGCCAGGCTTGCTTCCAGAGCGAGAGATTGAGATGGTGATTGAACTGTTTCCAGGTACAGCTCCCTTAGCAAAGGCACCGTACAGTATGGCTCCAACTGAATTGAAAGTACTGCGAGCACAGCTACTTGAGTTACTGGAAAAGGGTTATATTCGCCCCAACTTTTCTCCGTGGAGTGCTCCAGTGTTGTTTGTGAAGAAGAAAGGTGGAAGCCTGAGACTTTGTATTGATTACATGCAATTGAATCAGGTGACTATCAAGAATAAATATTCGCTTCCCAGGATTGATGATTTGTTTGACCAGTTACAGTCTGCTACTATCTTTTCACGGATTGATCTCCGGTCTGGCTACTTCCAATTGCGAATCCGAGAATATGATGTGGAGAAGACGGCTTTCAGCACTCGTTATGGTCACTTTGAATTTCTGGTCATGCCGTTTGGTCTGACTAATACCCCAGCAGCTTTTATGGACCTGATGCAGCGTATCTTTCGTCCATTTCTTGATCAGTTTGTGGTGATCTTTGTTGATGATATTTTGATCTATTCTGCCTCTGATGAAGATCATGTGCAGCATTTGAGGATCGTTCTGCAGACTCTAAGAGATCACGAGCTGTATGCGAAGTTCAGTAAATGTGAATTCTGGCTTCGGGAGATTCATTTTCTTGGTCACGTGATTTTTGGTGACGGAGTGGCAGTAGACCCTGCAAAGATTGATGCCGTGTTGAGTTGGCAGAGGCCAAGAACTGTGACAGAAATACGAAGCTTCCTAGGTTTGGCTGGGTATTACCGCATATTCATCCAAGATTTTGCGAAGATTGCAGCCCCGATGACTAGACTGACCCGTAAAGATGTACCTTTTGTCTGGTCAGATCAGTGTGAGGCTAGCTTTGTTGAATTGAAAAGGCTATTGACTTCTTCTCTTGTGTTGACTTTGCCTTCCGACTCGGGTGATTTTATGGTTTGTACTGATGCTTCTCGAGTAGGTTTGGGTGCAGTGCTGATGCAACATGGTAAAGTTATCGCATATGCATCTCGGCAATTGAAACGACATGAAGAGAATTATCCCACTCATGATCTGGAGCTAGCTGCAGTTATTTTTACCTTAAAGATTTGGAGACATTATCTGTATGGTGAGAAATTTCAGATTTTTACTGATCACCAGAGTTTACAGTATATATTCTCCCAGAAAGATTTGAATCTCAGGCAGCGCCGATGGATGGAATTCATGAAATATTTTGACTTTACACTCTCCTATCAGTCGGGTAAAATGAATGTTGTGGCTGATGCTCTGAGCAGGAAAGTGCAGGTCAGTCATTTGATGCTTCATGAATAGAAATTGTGGAAATGGCTTCCGAGCGAGGCATTCAGTGTAGAGTTTCCTTCTGATCCGAAGATGGCGGTTTGTGCTAGTTTGATTTTGGGTTCAGCTCTATAACAGCAGATTAAAGAAGCTCAGCAAGCGGATTCTGATTTAGCCCGTGTTATATCAAAATATGATGTGGAATTTGATGACGAGCTGGTTGTCAGTTTTCAGGGCAGATGGTATGTTCCCGCTGATGATGATTTGAGGCATGAGATTCTGAGTGAAGCCCATGGTTCCCGTTTTGCTATTCATCCAGGTGTCACCACGATGTATCAGAATTTGAAGAAGCAGTTCTGGTGGCCGGGTTTGAAGAAAGACGTGGCTATATTTGTTTCTAAGTGCTTGACTTGTCAGCAGGTTAAAGCCGAAAATCAAAAGCCAGGTGGTTTGCTTCAGCCATTAGAGATTCCGATGTGGAAATGGGACCATGTTACTACAGATTTTGTGGTGGGTTTACCTCGGACTTCTCAAGGTTTTGATGGTATCTGGTTGCTTGTCGACAGATTGACTAAAACTGCCAGATTGTTGCCGATTAAGATTGCCTGGAATGTGCAAAGGTTGGCCGAGCTGTATGTGCAGAAGATCGTGCCACTGCATGGAGTTCCTGTTTCACTTGTGTCAGATCGTGACCCACGTTTTACCTCCGGCTTCTAGCGTAGTTTCCAGAAAGCTTTGGGCACTGAATTAGCTTTCAGTTCATCGTATCACCCTCAGTCAGATGGACAGTCAGAGAGGACTATTAAGACTCTGGAAGATATGCTGAGATCGTGTTGCCTTGACTGGCAAGGTTCGTGGAGTCAGCATTTGCCACTTGTTGAATTTGCCTATAATAATAGTTTTCACTCCAGTATTGGAATGGCTCCTTATGAAGCACTGTATGGTCGTCCTTGTCGTACTCCTCTGAATTGGTTTGATGTTGGGGATAGATTATTAACCGGACCTGATATGGTGCAGCAGTGTTCTGATGTGGTTCGTCTGATCAGGCAGAGATTGTTGACGGCTCAGAGTCAACAGAAAAGTTATGCAGATCAGTGCAGACGTCCACTACAATTTGAGCCAAGAGATATGGTGTTTGTTAAAATATCTCCGAAGAAAGGTGTTTCCAGGTTTGGGAAGCGTGGAAAGCTTAGTCCGTGGTATGTTGGCCCTTTTCCGATCGTTGAAGCTATTGGTCAGGTGGCTTATCGTCTACAACTACCTACGGCCATGCAAGCTATTCATGATGTGTTCCACGTATCTCAGTTGAGGAAATATGTGCCGGATGCTTCTCATGTTCTCGATGATTCAGTTTGGCCTGAGGTGGCTGCTGATTTGTATGCGCTAGAGTTCCCTATTAGAATTGAAGACCGTCGTGAGCAGCGGTTGAGAAATAAGGTTATCTCTCTGGTAAGAGTAGCTTGGCAGCGTCACTCTGGTAATGAGTCCACTTGGGAACGCGAAGATGAGATGCGTCAACTTTTTCCTTTCTTATTCCAGTGAGGTATTTGTCCTTTCTCAGTTTCCTCCTTTTTCTGTTGTTGTAAATTTCGAAGGTGAAATTTTTATTAGGAGGGAGGGACTGTAAGGCTCGTGCCTTAATGGATCCTTAATGGATTTTGTTCTAGTATTTGTTCTGGAATTTCTGGCTATTTTCTTGGATTTTTAGGAATTTTTTTGGTATTTTTCTGGATTTATTTGGAGCTTTGAGGGTTATTAGAGATTAATAAGATTTTAATATATATAATAATTATATTATATATATATATTAATTTTATTTTTATTCTCTTTTAATCCCTCACCCTCACTCTCTCTCTCTCCCTCGTCGATCTCAGATCACTCTCTCTCTCCTCTCGCCGATCGCCTCTCTCCCCTCCCCTAGGGAAGCAGGCTTTTTGGCGCCGGATTGAGGCGTGGGGGGTACCGGTGGATTCCTCACGTCGCATGGATCACGTGGACGCCCACCTCGACGTGTTTCGTGGCTCGTGGGAGCGAGGCGGAGCGTGAAGGCCTCGTGGCTCTTCCTCCTTGCATGCGGCCCTTTCGCCGGTTTCGGCTCGCAAAAGGTAGGGGGATGGAATCCTGATCTCGCTAGGATCATTTCCTATAGCTCGTTCGTTTGATTAGAACCCCGTAGCATGCTTAATATTCATATTTCATAACTTTGGGGTTTTAGCTTAATTCTTGAATTTGATGCATTGTGGGCTTTGCATGTGTGGTATTTGGGTGTTATTTTGTTGTTTGGGTTGTATGGTTTGACAGGTTACAGGTTTCTACGACGTTACCCGATAATTTTTATCATCCGGGAGGGCTCCAGTTTTCAAACCGTACCCGCCCGTGTTCCAGGTGGTGTGACGGTCCTGCCAGGAACCGTCACACGCCTGACGGTCCTTAGTGGACGCGTCATTTCCAAACAATGGCCCGATGAGGGTGCGTTATTTGGAGAGTAACGGTGGGATCCCCATCCGTTACTCATCCGTCGTTTTACGTTGACCGGGTGAGGTGGTTACCCCGACAGCCAGTCGGCCGGTCGTCGCTTCCGTCCAACTCGCCTGAGGGAGCGCGTCGCTTTGCCTGCGTCTGATTTCGAACGCTGTACGTTGGTTTTTGGCCTCGGGTGGATGTAACGCACAGGGCCCCTACCGTCACATTCCCTTTTGGGCTTTTTGAGTTGGAACTCAGGCGGAAGTGACAGACGGAGACAGACGCGTCGTTCTTGGTGTAACGCGCCAGCCTCCGACCGTTACTTTCATGTAGCGGGTGGGCATCCGACCGCCGCTTTCCTGTTGGGTTTAATAAGTTGCCAGCCATTTGTTATGCGTTCCTTTACGTAAATGTGCCATGTTTATGTTGTTTCATTGTTCGATGACATGTTTCTTATACCAATAGAATAGCTTTTCTTTTCATGCAATGGAACCACTGTTGTTGCCCTAAGGTCTGTTGAGTGCCGACCCGCTTGGGGATAGCGGAGGGGTGTTTCCCATACACGGTTTGTAAGTTAGTTCCATGGGCTCCCAGCCAATGGTAGCATCCTACCAAGGGAGAAAACTAGCTAGAGGGCCTAGCTTAGGCTAGAGTCAGTGTGTGCACACGTGGTCGGAGACTGTGGACTGACACCGACGGGTGCCACTCCGACTGGTCACTTGGTTTGGTACTGTTTACGCGCCCAGCTTGTCGCCTTGTCGACTGCGAGTGCTTGAGACGCAGTGTAAGTCATCAGTGGACGCTTCTGGTTTCTGCTCCAGTGGTTGTCCTTCCTTATTGTTTAGATTAGTTAAGGCTTATTCCATTTTGGTAGATTTAGTTTTAGTCGCTGGCATTTATTTAGCTGTGGCATGTGTTAGCTGTTCTACTTGCTTAGTTAGAGTTTACAGCTTTACTTGAGTAGTTTATTCATGCCATTGCCTGTTATTTTAATTTGATGCATGCTCTAATTGCTTTTATTTATGCATGAATGCTTGTTAGTGCGAGGTAGGGCCGCGTCTAGCTGCCAGCTCTAGTCGAGCCGCCTTTTTGAGGCTTTCGTGGTACCTTTGCCGGGGTATGCCCCGTGTAGTTGTACCCTTGTGGACTAGTACTTTTGTTTATCTGGACTAGTATATATCTATATCACTCTGGTTATTTTGAATTGCTTCCGCACTTGTGTTAATTTTATTACTTAATTGTAATCTACGCGTTCCAAATTGTAGTTCGTTATACATTCCCTCGACATAACCTTACTAACCCTTCAGGGGCCTCATCAGCCTCTTGGGTGGCTTCCCCAGTTCTTAGTATCGGTGTATCGATGTTATCGGTATATCGGTATCCTGAACTCTGGGTCGTTACATGGGTACATATCAGAAAAAAATTAATCAATTCAAAAATTCACATGTGACGTCACACACTGCCCCTTACTTTTGGCATTCTCTAAAATCTGTCTGTAATGCTTGCAACAAACCAAGACACTTAAGCAATCAATGCTGGTCGAGCCGGAAATCCAAATCTGTCAAGCAAGCATGGATTCCCAAATGCTTACTGCATGTTTTCAATAATGACTGTGGACCCAAATTTGCTTGGGTTCCAAAATTTTCTGCTTGCTTTGTCCTGTACAGGAATGCCTAGCAGCCTATCACAACATATGGTACTTGGACAGTGGCTACTCGAGGCACATGACAAGAGACAAGAAAAAGTTTAGCCGACTGATTAAGAAGGAGGGAGGGAAAGTAAGGTTTGGAGGTAAAGATAAAGACAAAATCATTGGCACATGAACCATTGGTAAGAACCCTTCCAATCTCATTGAAAATGTCATGCTAGTAGAAGGCCTTGAGCATAATTTGCTCAGCATAAGTCAGCTTTGCGACAAAGACCACAAGGTATTGTTCGATGCCAATGAGTGCAAGATTTTTGAACAGAATTCTGATTCTATGAAATTTCTAGGTCATCGGATTAATAATGTCTACATGGTAGACCTTGATAGTTCATTTTCTGAAAATCTCTGTCTGCCAGCCAGTCAGCCCAATGATGCATGGTTGTGGCATAAAAGGTTAGGGCATGTTAGCTATAGTGTTCTACATAAATTGGCCAAGCATGATATGGTAAAGGGTTTACCTAAATTGTCTTTCAAAAGGAACACTAAAATTTGTGAAGCATGCTCTCTAGGTAAGCAAACCAGAAAATCCTTCAAACCTAGAAATGAGCCACTGTCATACATGCTACTTGAGTTTCTGCAATGGATCTGTTTGGGCCGACTAGAACTGCCAGCCTAAGTGGAAAGAGGTATGGCTTTGTCATTGTCGATGACTTCACTCGATTTACCTAAATTTTCTTCCTAGTTCATAAAAATGAAGCATTCACCGAATTTCAGAACCTCTTTAGAAAAATAAAGTAGGAAAGAAAATTTACTATCTGCACTATCTTATCTGACCATGGAGGAGAGTTTGAAAACTCCTCATTTACTAATTTTTGCAATCAATAAGGACTGGTCCACAGGTTTTCCTCTCCCAGGACCCCAGAACAAAATGACGTTGTGGAATGGAAGAACCAGACACTTGTGGAGATTGCCCAAACAATGCTGATTGAAAGTCAGCTACCAAGGAAATTTTGGGCAGAGGCAACAACCACTGTGTGCTATATCATAAATAGGGTCATGGTAAGGCCAAAAAGTAAGAAAATCCCATATGAGATGCTAAGAGGTAAGAAACCCAACTTGGCCTCCTTCAAAGCGTTTGGGTCAAAATGTTATATTCATAACAATGATAAATCTAACCTTGTCAAATTTGAGGCCAAGAGTGACATTGGAATATTTTTAGGGTATTCTGAATCATCTAGGGCATATAGGGTTCTCAATGTAAAAAATCAAACTGTGGAAGAAACTCCACATGTAGTGTTTGCTGAGATTTCTGAAAAATCTGACAAAGGTGTTGATGACAGGGAATTAAAGGATGATGTTGGAGATTTCCTGGAGTCCAAGGAGGAACCAGGGCAAAACTACCAACCGCAGGCTGAACAACAGGAAACAGGTCGGTCAACCGAAAATGAAGTTCAGTCGACCCTGCCCGATGAGTCTTCTATAAATATCAGAACCTTAAAAGACCATCCTGTCCAAAATATAATCGGAAGTCTTCATGACCCACCTAGAACCAGATCCTATCATAGAGCTATAAATAATGAAGACCTCCTTACTTTGGTGTCTCAAATTGAACCTAAAAACATTGAAGAAGCCTTAATGGATGAACACTAGATTAATACCAGGCATGAGGAACTTGGTCAGTTTGAGAGAAATAAGGTATGGAATCTGGTTCCCAGACCCACAGACCAGCCCGTGATTGGGACTAGATGGGTCTTTAGGAATAAACTAAATGAAGATGGTGTAATAACCAGAAATAAAGCTAGGTTGGTAGCTAAAGGCTATAACCAGGAGTTTGGTATAGACTTTGAAGAATCTTATGCTCCTGTGGCTAGGATAGAAGCCATTAGAATTCTGCTAGCCTTTGCATGCTCACATTGAATAAAATTACAACAAATGGATGTGAAAAGTGCATTCTTGAATAGTTTGATTAAGAAAGAAGTTTATGTTGAACAACCCCCCAGTTTTGAGCATACTGATTTTCCTAATCATGTCTTTAAGTTGAATAAGACTCTGTACTGACTAAAGCAGGCTCCAAGAGCTTGGTATGATAGACTGAGCACCTTCATGACAGGTAAATGGTACAACAGAGGTAAGGTTGACCAAACTCTCTTCACCATGGTCTCAAATGATGATATCATTATAGTTCAGGTGTATGTTGATTATATAGTGTTTGGTTCGACTAATCCTAAAATGTGTGAGCAATTTGCTGAACTTATGACTAAGGAATTTGAAATGAGCATCATGGGTGAACTCCATTTTTTTCTTGGACTGCAGGTCACACAGACCAAGGATGCATTGTAGAAACCTAAAATAAATAAATATTTAAATTGAGTCAACTAATTATAATATCTATGAAATGATGAAATTACATTGTTATTATATGAAATAAAGTAGATAATTGAAATTTTCTTGAAATAAATTAAAATTTAATGTTATAAATTTTAGAAAGATTATAGGAGACCCAATTAAATTCCCTAGAATGAATTATGATCAACAATTGGGCCATTGGATAACCCATAATGGGCTGGATTATGGGTTAATGGGCTAAAAATAGTTAAATATGGCTAAAATTCATAGCACATGTTAAACACCCCTTTTTATGATTAACTTAATCCAATTTCTATAAGATTGTCACAAAATTCAAACACTCACATTGTAGGCGCCATAGATTTGACATTTTGCCCATGTTTTTTCACCCAATTAGGGCTAGATTAGTGGAAAAATTAGAATTTGCTTCCAAGAACATTAAATTTGGAGGTGGAGAATTTTGATTTTTGGGGGAAGGAATCTTGACTTTTTGGGCTAGATTTTTCCTATAAATAGGCACCTCTAATCACCCACTAGGCCTTTGCTACGTAGGGGAAGGAATTTCTTGCGATTTGGAGGCGTGATTTGAAGGATAAAGGGAAATCTTGGGCGTTCATCCCATTTTTCCTTTTTCCTCTTTGATTTGACTTAAGGTAGGTGATCTCTCGAGCTAAACTCAAATTGATGCATAAATTAGATGCATATGCCTGTCTACTTTGATTCTATACCATTTTCCATAATTTTTATTGAGTATTAAACATGTTAGAGGCGTTTCATTGAAGGGGTATCGCCGTTTTTTGTAGAACGGATTTTATTTTAGAATGCGGTGCGCACAGAGGGTGCAACATTAACATGACGGCCCGACAAACTGCGTTAATGCAAAAAGTTTCCCACCGTCTAAGTTTTTTTAAAATAAATAAATAAATAAATAAATAAATAAACACACACACACACACATACACACACACACACACACACACACACACACACACACACATATATATATATATATATATATATATATATATATATATATATATATATATATATATATCATTAACGCGGTCATAGTGAAGACCACGACCCGGGGTTTTTATAAAAAAAGGCAAAAAAATGATTAATGCGGTCCCCTAGGGGACCGCATTCCTAGTGAGTCCCCCTAGTAGCCCGGGGGTCAAACAAAAGGGGGGAAATTAAAAACATGAACGCGACCATCTACAGTACGGTGACAATACCAGTGACATTGCCATCCATTTTTCAAGTAAAAGAAGGGGGAAACAAGCATCATTATGCTAATTTCAGGTTCTAACTGAACCAATATATCTTCCACCATGCTAAATCTGTTAAAATTCTAGTTCGAAATCATATTATGATCCATATCGTGTAAATCCACACACGGTTAAGTTAAGGATATGGAAGATAATAATTCTATTCCATGAGCTCATATTTCCTTCCTAGTTCTTGTTACCTTCATGACACTCTTGATCTCCGTAACTATATTATCTTTTTACCTTGTTAAATGGAGTAGATATCATTATAGGTTTAGTTGCATAATCGTAATCGATACGAGTTTAACGATTTTCATGTTACTGTGTTATCGTGTTTTCGACAAGTCACGTAGCTCGCTAGATTTTTAAGGAAGAACGGTGTCTAAGGAAAGAGATCCACGGGTAAATACTTTAAGTGAATAAGTGGTTATTTAATTAGGTCCTCGTGTATACGAGGAGAACCTCCCACTATCCCACCTCTTACCTGGCCGTGATTCTTTGATTTTCTAGCTAAGCACCCGACTATGAAAAACTTGATCTAAACCTGTTTAACGCGGTTTCCGCAAAGGGCTGATCGTGCCCTGTCCGACAATACATTTCATTCATCAACTTAATGTCGTTAAACATTATGCCATAAATCATCCTTGAACTTCTCTTACAACTACTCGTAATCTTGTATTACTTATTCCTTGAATGATAATTTTTGCTAGATCTGTGCTTTATTTCATAAGCTTTAAGCTTTACCTTAAAATTCTTTGGCCATACATATTACGTGGATGTCTAAATATACTTGGGATCTATGATCCATAACCACAATGCCTAGCATTAATGGGACCCGGTCTGGTCTTGGGGCGAGCGCCCGAAAGTACTTGTGCCCATAGGAGTTATATTGACCTGGTGTGGCATTGCACCGAAACATGCGTGCAAGATTCGTTTATGACATTCCACAATTTGTGAAATACTTGGCTTGTTTGAATACTTGAAAGTGCTTGAATTACATGTACATGTATGCATGAAATGGCCAATTCCATGATAATACTTGCTACATGATCATTCTCTACTTGAATTTTACTCTTGATACATTACCTACTTGTGAATTCTAATTACTTGCATTCCTTTACTCTCTCTCCTATTCATGTTCCATGTTTTATTTACATTTCTCGACATAGCACTATAATTTTACCCAAAAATGTTAATTATTTTAAGTTACCTGATATAGAGATATAAATCCTACTGAGCGTTTCGCTCACCCTACGTTTCCGGTTGATGTTACAAGTAGTTTCGATGATGAACTTCAAACAAGCGGGGACGGGCATGAGTGAAAGAGGGACAAGTTTATCTTAGTTACCTAGGTTTATGAGTGTTGCTCTTGCTAGAATTATGTACTTGGAAGTTGTATTATGTCTCTTAAGGCTTGATGATGTTGTAAAACTTTATTTCGATGAAATAAAACTATCATTTTCTTCTTATCTCTCATTGTGTTTGGACCCTATTATACATGCTTTGATCGACACGAGTGTTATGACTCGTCCCGCCTCAATATTCTACGTCGGGGCGTGACATGCATTCTTTATAACCTAGTCCAAGTATACATTAGAAATTCTGAAGAAGTTCGGGATGAAAGATGCCAAGCATATATCCACGCCCATGGGAACAAGTACATCCCTAGACGCAGATGAGAGAGGTAAACCTATAAATTCCAAGACATATCGAGGTATGATCGGATCCCTTTTGTACCTCACTGTCTCTAGGCCAGACATACAGTTTAGTGTATGCTTGTGTGCTAGGTTTCAAGCAAATCCCAAAGAATCTCATTTGATTGTTGTTAAAAGAATTTTAAGATATCTTGGTAGCACACATAATCTAGGGCAATGGTATCCTGCATCATGTCATTTCGATTTAATTTCATATTCAGATGCTGATTATGTTGGGTGTAAGCTTAATAGGAAAAGCACTAGTGGCTATTGCCAATTTTTGGGTGGGTGTTTGATTTCTTGGGCTTCCAAGAAGCAACACTCGGTTGCACTCTCAACTGCAGAAGCAGAATATGGTGCTGCAGGGAGTTGTGGGACCCAGGTGCTATAGATAAAGCACCAAATCCAGCACTACTGTGTAGATCTTGGAAGTGTACCCATCATGTGTGATAACACCAGTGCCATTAATTTGAAAAAAAACCCCATCCAGCATTCAAGAACAAAGCACATAGAAATAAGGCATCACTTCCTTAGAGATGAGGTAAACAGGAAAAATTTTGAACTGCATTTTATTGAAACTAAAAGGCAAATTGCTGACATTTTTACAAAACCTCTTAACACTGAAAGGTTTTCAACTATGAGGAGAGAATTAGGTCTATATAGACCTCCCATATTTTGATCTTGTCAGGTTCAAGTCTGTTAAGTCCTATGAGTCACATATCGTTCCTGTCAGGGGGAATTCTTGGTGCATATCTATCTTTGTCTGAGCTGACTGTGTGTATTTGACCCATTGTTATATAAAATGGTGACTTGTGGAAGGGCAGATTAGCTATGTCTGAAAGCTTTCACTATGCGTGAGCACATGCTCCTCCAGGAACCAGGGGTCTGTGTTTACAGTTGTCAAGGGTCCTTAGGTTGAGAAAGTAAGGGGGAGTTAGCTATGGTGTCACATTCCCAGGCTGTGTAGCTTGCTCTGTGTGCTTGCTATGAGACAGGTTTCATTGAAAAAATATGTTGAAAGTATTATTCCCATGGTCTGAAAAGTGCCAAATTTGTGTCCGCTGAAGAGGCGGTGGCCTAGTCGACAGATATGGTCCAAGTCGACTGACTTTGCTGGAAAATTCCTGAATACCCTCAAATATTTGTCGACCTAATGTCTTGTTTGCTCTAATCTTGCATGATCTGTCATTGTCCATATGTGAACATCTGAGCCCCCCTCTTGATCCATCAAAATTCTGCTATATTTCTTTTCAAAACCTTCTTGAGTACTGAGGTTAGATTTAGGGGGAGATTTATGTCTGATCACTTGCTACATAACTCAGAGAAAACTAAAACAAGAATCTTCCCTTATAAAGTTATGTGGATGCCTAAAATAATCTGAAGGTTTAGGGTTAATAATTCCATGAGTATTATGCTAAAAGGCTTGGAAGTGACTGTACATAGTTTTATTGAACTTAAACCGGTCTTAGAAAGTTATGTCCTAAAACCTTCTCTAATCCTAAAAACCTAAAATTTAGAGGCAACTTTGGGGTGCACTTTAAACCAAGTATGACTTTTAAACATTGGAACAATCTAACAATCCCCAAGGGCAGCTCTTGACAGAGCAATGGCAATGGTCTACTGAGAAACCATGTCCCTTTACCTCTGATGTTAAGAGGGTTGTGTCATGAGGTGCCAAAGTTAACTCTGTCTGTCACGCCCCGACGCGAAATATCGTGGGCGCGACGAGTCGTAAACAATCGTGTCGATCAGAGCAAGTACAATTTTATTTCTAAAGTCAGAAATGAATGGGAAAATGATACTTTTATTCCATCAAAATGAAGTTTACAACACTAATTGATAAGCCATAAAGGCAATTACAACTTCCAAATCCAAATTACAACATTCTTGTAAAATCACTAGTTGATCTACATAAACCTAGGTAAAAAGGAAAACACTATTTCACTCTTGTCCATTCCCTTGTTCAATTTCATTTCCTACAATAATTAATCAAAACGTAGGGTGAGCTAAAAGCTCAGTAGGATTTTATATCTCTATGAACCAGGCAATCTTTAAGTGTTAGCAATTTAAACAATTTTCTAACTTGTATCGGGAAGTGTATAAACATGAATGGCATTTCCAAGTAATTGAGATGATATGATATCAAGATGAATTTTCAAGTAATGACTTTGAACAAGTAAAGAATTTCATGTAATTGGCCATTTTCACGCAAGTCAAGTAATTCATGTAATTTTCAAGTAAACAAATAACAAGTAAACAAGTACGAATAGTGGAATGCCGTATCAAGTAAATCTATCATGCACTTTGGTACAATGCCACACCATTGGTCAATCAACTCCCATGGGCATAAGTACTTTCGGGCGCTCCCCCCAGGACCAGACCGGGCCCTATTAATGCCAGTCATTGAGTCATATGGATCCGAAGATCCCAAGTACGTTTAGACATCCACTTTAATGTATATGGCCAAGAATTTTCAAGAATATGCTGTTTGTAATAAGCACAGATTTGACACAATTTCAGAAGTTGCAAGAAAAGTGGATAACAATTTAAGGCATAATGTTTAACGACATTAAGTCGTGGAATTCAAGAAAGAATGGTAACTAGGAAGAAAATCAAGTAATTAGAGTTTAATAGAATTAATTTAATTCCATGGTTTAATCTTATGTGTATTTGATTTACAAGTGTTTAGACATGTTTACAGGAAATTTTTGTACTTTAAAGATGCATTAGTTAGGCAAAATGGTGATTTATTATAATAATCAGAATTTAATTATGAAAATAACTTTTTAAGTTGAAAATAATTCTAACTTACTGAAAATAATATTAACATGCTGTGAATGATTTTCATATATTACTTTACTGGTAAGATGATAAAAATAAATTTTTCATACTGGATTTAATTTTTACATGCTGAAAATTAATTATTAACATGCTAAAATTAATACTTAATATGCTAAAATAATTAACTTATTGATAGGATGATAAGATAAGTTTACCATGCTGATTACTGAAATTCTTTGATAACCACATAAATTTTATCATGCTGAAAAATTATTTTTCTATATTTATTTACTAATTATTTGATAGGAAAATAGAATTATCATGCTGAAAAATAGTTTTAATACATTGAAAATAATTCTACCATGCTAAAAATAATTCTAACATGTTGGAATAATTTTACCATACTGGAAGAAATTTTATCATGCTGGAAGTAATTTTCATGCATCATTTTACTAATTATTTAATAGGAAATTAGGTTTCATATGCACAAAAATAGCTTTAAATAGATTTTAACATGCTGAAAATAATTTTTATATCTCAGTATGTATAAAATAATTTTATCATATTGGAAGTCATTTTTAACATGCTGGAAATAGTTTTAACATGTTGGAAACAATTTTTAGTATGTATAAACTAATATGGTGAAAATTAGATTTTTACATGTAAAAATAATTCCATTCTACAAATATAAATTTTTAACATGCTGTAAGAATTAAAACGTGCTAATATTACCTTTTCTTACTTTTGGTTACTATATACGTACAATTAACGTGAATTTTCAAACAGTATAGTTCCTATTGTAAAGTAACTTAAGTTTAGTCCCACATTGGAAGTTACAAAAACTTGCATGGCTTTATATGTTGGAGAGCTCACCCTTGGGTCAGGACCCAAGGGGCATAGGATGTGGGCTTGAATTGTGAGTTGATACAAAACTAGTTATATATATTTATTTATTTATTTATTTATTTGTTTGAGCCGAGCCGAGCCGAGCCGAGTCGAGGTGCGGTGCGGTGCGGTGCGGTCAAGGCCAATTATATATATATATATCGTTCTGGAAATATAATTTTTTTTTAAATATGTCTAAACACTGTATGAACGCGCTATATTGGGGCGGGAAAATCACTGTATGAACGCGCTATATTGGGGCAGCGCGTTCAGAACGCGCTACTGATGTATGGCGCGTTCTGGACCTGATGAAAAAACGGGAATACCCCTTCAATAAATTGACCATAACTTGCTCATTTCAGAACGGAATTTAATAAATGAGCTATCAATGGAAAGAGGATAGAAAAATGAACAAGATGGCATAAATTAATTGAAGTCTAGCCTGAGAGACACCTACCTTTAGACGGATCTAAAGAAATATCCCCAAATATAGGAAAACCCTTTGATCTTCCAAATCTCCCTTCAAATCTCCACCAATCTTCGCAGCAGCGTATACTTAACCTCCAGGGATGATTTGAGGGTCGAATGGGGTTCTATTTATAGCCAAAACTTGGCCAAATTGGTCAAGATTCCTTGCCTAACAATGCCAAACTTTCCAACTCTGAATTAGAAGAAAAATGCCATTTCTCCTCTTAATCTAGCCCATCTTAGGTGTGAAAACAATACAATTTCGGCTGGTCTAAGGTGGGCTGTTAGGTAAGGGTCGATTTTTGAGTCAAATTTCTAGAAATGGGGTTATTATAATCCCTTAAATATCATATTAAACACATGTTACGAATTTAAGATTAATTTAACCTTTATTGAATCCTTTAACCATTAATTCAGCCCATTATGGATTATCCAATGGACCAATTGTAAATCTAATCCATTACATGGACTTTTATTGGGCTTACTATGATTTATCTAAGATTTAAAGCATTTAATATCTATTTACTTCTAGTTAATTCAAGTAAATTCAATAAACTAGTTTATTTCATATAGTAAAAATGAAATTTGATTATTTCATAAAAATTTTAATTACATAATGAAATTAAAAATTTTATTTCTCATTTTTGATTATCGGGTTTCTACACTGTCTAAAATTTTGACAAGTACAAAGGCAGAGCAATAGCATGACTCACTGAGAAATATCGTTCACTCATCAAAGAAGTGAGATGAACTATGTCATGAAGTTGTATGCTACCTCTGTTCAAAATGAAGCAGGATAATCGGCCACACTGAGTAACTGGGGATACTAGCGTCTAAACAACGTGTATCCTCATGATAAAAGGTGTGTGCTTGACTCAAATGCTCTTGAAAATGATAGGAAAAAGAGACAAATTAAAAAAAATGGTAATTTTAAAAAAATCCTGAACCCTGCAAGGATAAAATCAGACATGTCATACAATGTTTAATCTCCATAATGGTTGCCGTACATCTTAAAGAAGCCACTAGACACGTAAGTAAGAGAAGATAAGAAGTGTAGGGCAGTAACTTAATTAGCCCAATTTATGTTCATTAAGTCTGTATAAAGTGCCATTTCTTGAGCTTTTAAGATGCCCTATGGGATTATTAGCCTTAAACCGATCAGACATAAATAAGGGCATTTTTCATAAAAAGCTTTATGATGGAAGAATCTGAACATATGTCCTTTGATTTTATGAGCTTGGATCAGATAAACTCTGCCCTTTTGATCTTGAAGTCAGATATTCTGCTTTGGAAGACCTTGCATATCACTAGACATATATATTGTTGCTTCTTTCTCTGCTCCACACTTGCTGCACCAGTTCCCTCATTTGTGTTTTACTGCCTTCCAGATTTAGCTCCATTTTGTTGATCAGTTGATGTTCCCTCTCCTCATCTTTTGATGATGTCAAAGGGGGAGAAGAGTGTTGAGTTAGATCATCCTCTCAAGTGTGATATGTTGAGTCAGTTTCAGTCCATTCAAACATTAGTTTGTGTCTGTTGTGTCTGCTTTAGTGTCGTTCAAAAAATTCTTAGTGTTGTTCTATAAATGTTTACATTATCTCACACTAAGTAAAATGCACAATGACTCATAGATTGCCATCATCAAAAAGGGGAGGGGAATGTTGTATTATATGTTTTGATGATGTCTAACAATGAATTATAAGTTGTATAAAGCATTCTGAAATGCTTACTAAGTGTCTGAACTCTCAGGAAAATCAGTCGACAAAGTGCAATGTGAAGATGACAAAGCAAGGAAAAATCAGTCGACCGATTCAATTTCAGTCGATTGATATGCTCCCAAGTCGATAGACTTTCTTGCAGACAGGCAGCTGAGTCGACATAAGAAGGATATCCGTTCGACTCAGGTAACTGTCCAGTCAACCGATATAGAGGGTCCGGCCGATCGAATTTCCCAGAATTGAAAAATAACCATTTGTTACAGGTTTCGATCGACCAATGCTTGGGTTCGATCGACCGACAGGGCTATCAACTAATTTTATGAAGAAAGGGCCAAAGAATCCATCTGAGACAAGTCCAAGGCGTCAGATAAAAGAGCTAAGTCACCTTAGGTAAGCATGTTGAAGACATTGTAGGCTAGCCAGCTAGTCAACTGAAAAGGAAATGTCAGTCGACCGAGTTACAACTCAGTCGACAAATATAGAAATAAGTCGACAAATATTCCCAGAAGTCGACAGATATTGTTGAAGATAGGCAGCTTGAGTCGACAGAGTTAAGGAAAAATCAGTCGACCTATGAAAAGTTAGTCGACTCAATCGACAGACATTCACTCAGCCAGAACAGACTAAGTCAACCTACGTAGCCAACCAAGTTGACTTACATCATCTGAAGCTGATAAGTACTGAGTCGACCTAGCAGGCCTCAAGTCGACTCACATCACATGATGTTCATGCAACATCAATAGCTAGCAAACAACAACATACAACAAGCATCAGCAGCTTTAGCAAAGTCAGCAACAACAATAGCATAGCCAGTAGCATTAGCAGCAACACCAGTAGCTGCTTCAGCAAGGGCAGCAATAGCAACATACAACAAGCAAAATCAGTAGCAGCAGCCAGCAACAACAGTAGCAGCCAACTACAACATCAGCAGCAGCAGCAAGCAGCAATAACAACATAAGTAGAAGCAGTAGCTAGCATCAACAGCAGTAATAGCAACATAAGCAGAAGCAACAGCTAGCATCAACAGCAGCAACAACATCATAAGCAGTAGCATCAGCTAGTAGTTACTACAAGCAGCAACATACAACAAGCAACAATAGCAGCAGCAGCAGCCAGTAGCGATAGCCTAAGGAAAAGTCAGTCGACCTTCCCAAAATGAGTCGACTGAAAAATGCAAAAGTCAGTCGACCTGTGGGGAAGTCAGTCGACTGATATGGTATATAAGTCGACTGATATTGCATGACTTCTATAGCACATGCAGTCTGCAAAGCTAAGCCAACTGGGCACGTGAGGACTTAAGTAGTCACGTGACTACTTGCTCCAAGACAACATCCTTGAGTCTGGGATACGTACGTTGGCTTCTAGAAGGTCCTAGGACAGAATTTTTAAATGGTTTCTTCTTGTCCAATCAGAAGACATGTCTGAAAAAGGTCTAAGGACAAAAAACCTTCTTTTTGTCTTGGACCTATCAGATAATAGACCTAAGAAGGCGTTCTTTCTTGACAGAATAGCATCCAGACAAAGATCTTCTTTTTATCAAGGACCAAACAGGTTTTTGCTAGGAAAAATCTCTTTTTGGCATCAAGTTCTGCTTATAAATACAAGGGGTTGCTTGCAAACGAACCTGCTGCACTTCACAAGAGAAGAAAAGGGCGGGAAAGTGCTGAAGCACCCAAGAGTGAGCGTAGCTCAAGAAGAGAAGAAAGAGAGTCTGAGCAGAGAAGGAAGAAAAGAGAAATAGAAAAGCTGAGAGAGATCTTTCCACCCGCTGAAAGAAGAAGTGTGAAGCCATCTGTCTAAAACAGCCTTGCTCACATCATAAAATGCTTCCAGATTTAAATCTGAAGCTACATTATGTTTTTTTGACTTCGTCTCTTGTGTTTTTTCCTTTGATTTCCATTTTGCTTTTTCCTTCTCAAGATTTTTGTGTAGCAAGACCCGTGCTGACTAGCAGGGTATTTTTGGATCCCTGTTTTGGGATAGTGTGTGTTCTTGCTGGTTTCCAACGTGTGTGAGTGCGAGGAGGATGTTCCTCGCTGTCAAGCTGTGCGACAGCTAATGTATGTGGTGGGATCCGCGCGTGTGTGTGGTGTTCTTCTTGCGCAAGAGTGAAGCCTCACCGCATTGGTGAGGGGTGGACGTAGGTATGAAAATTTGCAGCCGAATCACCTTAAAAACTCCTTGAGTAGTGGCACGTCTGTGTGTTTGATTCATTTCCTTTACCTCCATTCATAGGGATTTAGGTTGTTTCCATCTTTGTTCTGCAAGAGAACGGACTACAGTGTCTTTGCTCAAAGGTTTCTGCACACACACACACACCGAAAAGTTGTCTTCTGCACACTCATTTGAAAGCACTTGTCCACTGTCCTAGGTAGGGATAGTTGTTAGATATTTGAGCTAGTTCACTTCCTACTTGTAATTTTTTTTTTGGGGGGGGGGGGTGGTAAAGTTTATAGAACTAATATATTCACCCCCTCTCTAGATCTGTTCGTATCATCCAACACAGTACCTTGAGCGATGATGAGGAGGATGATGATTCTTCCACAAATGAAGATGAGGACAACATGTGCTTGATGGCAAATGACCATGATGAACAGGTAACTACTCCATTTCAAAGTTTTTCAACAGAAGACTGGGAGGATGCTTATGCTGATCTACTTGAAAGATATGAGGGTTACAAGAAAGAAAACAAGTCCTTGAAAAAGAAGATCAATGCCTTGGCTCATGATAACCCGGTCAATAAAAATCTGGAAACTCTAAGAATTGAAAATGAAAGACTAAGAAAATAGATTGATGAATCTGGGTCTGATAGCTCAGAATTGGAAAATCTAAAAGCAAAGAATGAAAATCTCAGACAACAATTAGATGAAGCTAAACTAAAGTGCCAGGAATGTGAGAGAGAGAACAAACTTAGCCTTGAAAAATATGCATCCATAAAAGCTGTAAATGCAGAGATTCAGAAAAATCTTGAAAAGGTTGAAGGTGATTTAAAGGACAAACAGTTTGTCCTAGAGAAAATTGTTCAAGGAAAATCTAATCAAGAAGCTATCTTGGGCACCAGGGTAAACTTCAAGAGAGAAGGGTTGGGATTCAATCCCACTGAGAAAAAGAGACTTGAGCTAAAAACCATTTCATTCAACCCTGAAAAAGACAAAGGGAAGTTGATAGTGGGAGAACCAGTCAAGAAGGATGTCCCTAGACCCAAAACCATCAAAATTCAAAATAATTAGGGTACGGGGCAAAACATCAAAAATAAAAGGAACAACAACTTAAGCCAACCCAGGAGCAGCCAACAGTCTGCTCACCAAAAATAGGCTAAGTCCCCAGGTCGACAGACTTTTGATCAGCCGAGGTGGGCTAAACAGCCAAGTCGACAGAATTTTGCCCAGCCAACACATAAACCCAAACAGAATTCAGCCTAGCCTGCCTACAGAAAAGAGAACAAAGCAAGAAAAAATCAAAGCTATCAACCAAAATTTGGAAGATATGCTCAGTTTGTTCCTACCAGTCGCAGGCCAATCAGGAACCAATTTAGGCCACAATGGAACAGCCACACTAGTCTCTACCTCAAAGGGGAAAGGAACAACTAGTTTAATGATAGGTGGAACAATAAAAGAAATTCCAACTTCCAATCAAACATGGGTGTCCACCAGAATAAATTTAAAAAATTCAGAAAACAAAATGCAAGACCACAACTTGGTCCATATTTTATGCATTCTGCAAAACCTGTCTACCTTACATGCAACAGACCTAGACATACCAGTCCTCACTACTCCTATAATCAAAAGAAACAATCTGTTAAGCAATTTTGGATTCCTAACTCTCTGTTGCATATTTTCAATAATGATTTTGGACCCAAAGTTTCTTGGGTTCCAAAACTCTCCGCTTGATGTGCTCTACATAGGAATGCCTAGTAGCTGAGCATAACCGATGGTATCTAGACAGTGGCTGCTCCAGGCATATGACAGGAGATAGAAGAAAATTGAGCCGACTGATCAAGAGAGAGGGAGGACATGTAAGGTTCGGAGGAAAAGATAAAGGTAAGATCATTGGCACGGGAACCATTGGTAAGAATTCTTCCAATCTTATTATGAATGTCATGCTAGTAGAAGGTCTTGAGCATAATCTGCTTAGCATAAGTCAACTCTGTGACAAAGGCCACAAGGTATTGTTTGATGCCAATGAGTGTAAGATCTTTGAACAAAATTCTGATTTTGTAAAGTTTATCGGTCATAGAATAAATAATGTCTACATGGTAGGCCTTGACACTCCCTTTTCTAAAAATCTCTATCTATCTGCCAGTCAGTCCAATGATGCATGGCTGTGGCATAGGAGATTGGGGCATGTTAGCAATAGTGTTATGCATAAATTGGTAAAGCATGACATGGTAAAAGGATTGCCTAAAGTGTCTTTCAAAAAGAACACTAGAATTTGTGAAGCATGCTTCCTAGGAAAGCAAACCAGAAAATCCTTCAAACTTAGAAATGAGCCAGTGTCATCCATGCCACTTGAATTCTTGCATATGGATCTATTTGGGCCGACTAGAACTTCTAGTATCAATGGAAAGAGATTTTTTTATGTCTTAGTTGATGACTTTACTCGCTTTACTTGGATTTTCTTCTTAGCTCACAAAATGATGTTTTTTCTGAATTTCTTCAGAAAAATAAAGCAAGAGGGTAAGTTTAGAATCTCCACTATTTTATTTGACCATGGAGGAGAGTTTGAAAACTCTTCTTTTACTGAATTCTGCAATCAAGAAGGTCTGATCTACATATTTTCCTCTTCCAAGACCCCAGAATAAAATGTCATTATAGAAAGGAGGAACCAAACAATTGTGGAGATTGCCCGAACAATGCTGGTCAAAAGTCAACTGCCAAGGAAGTTCTGGGCAAAGGCAGCAAACACTACATCCTATATCATAAACAGGGCCATGGTAAGGTCAAAGAGTAAGAAAACCCCTTATGAGATGTTAAAAGATAAGAAACCCAACTTAGCCTATTTCAAAGCATTTGGGTTAAAATGTTACATCCATAACAATGATAAATCTGACCTTGACAAATTTGAGGCTAAGAGTGACATTGGAATTTTTTAGGGTATTCTAAAACATCTAGAGCATACATGGTTTTCAATGTGAAAAATCAAACTGTGGAAGAAACTCCACATGTAGTGTTTACTGAAACATCAGATAAATCTGACAACAATGCTGATGATTGGGAAATAAAAGATGATGATGGAGAATTCCTGGAGTCCAAGGAGGAGCCAAGGCAAAACTCCCAACAACAAGCTAAAGAACAGGAAAAAGGTTAGTCGATAAGAAATGAAAATCAGTCGACCTTGCCCGGTGAGTCATCTATCAATATTAGAACCTTAAAGGACCATCATGTTCAGAATATAATTGGGAATCTCCATGACCCACCTAGAACCAGATCTTATCATAGAGATGTGAATAATGAGGACCTCATTGCATTGGTATCTCACATTGAACCTAAAAACATTGAAGAAGCCTTAATGGTTGAACACTGGATTAATGCCATGCATGAGGAACTTAGTCAGTTTGAAAGAAATAAGGTGTAGAATCTGGTTCCCAGACCCACAGATCAGTCTGTAATTGGGACTAGATGGGTCTTTAGGAATAAATTAAATTAAGATGGTGCTATAACCAGAAATAAAGCTTGGTTGGTAGCTAAAGGGTACAATCAGAAGCTAGGGATTGACTTCAAAGAATCTTATGCTCCAGTGGCGAGGTTAGAAGCCATTATAATTTTATTAGCTTTTACATGCTCACTAGGGATAAAACTTCAACAGATGGATATTAAAAGTGCATTTCTGAATGGCTTAATAAAAGAGGAAGTGTATGTAGAACAACCCCCTGGTTTCGAGCATAGTGATTTATCTAACCATGTCTACAAGTTGAACAAGGCACTGTATGGATTGAAGCAGGCCCCTAGAGCCTAGTATGATAGACTTAGTGCCCACCTGACAAGCAGGGGCTACAACAGAGGTAAAGTCGACCAAACTCTCTTTACCAAGGTTTTAAATGGTCATATCATTATAGTGCAGATATATGTAGATGACATAGTGTTCGACTCGACTGATCCCAATCTCTGTAAGCAATTTGCTGAGTTAATGACAAATAAATTTGAAATGAGCCTCATGGGTGAACTTCAATTTTTTCTAGGACTACAGGTCACACAGACTAGGGATGGATTCTTCATAAACTAGTCCAAGTACACATTAGAGATTCTGAAGAAATTCGAGATGAAAGATGTCAAACATATATCCACACCCATGGGAACAAGTGCATCCCTAGATGCAGATGAGAAAGGTAAACATATAGATCCCAAGACATACCGAGGTATGATCGGAATCTCTCTTATACCTAACTGCCTCTAGCCGAACATACAATTCAATGTGTGCTTATGTGCAAGATTTCAAGCTAATCCTAAAGAATCTCATTTGATTGCTGTAAAAAGAATCTTGAGATATGTTGCTAGCACACATGATTTAGGGTTGTGGTATCCAACATCATGCTGTTTTGATATAATATCATATACTGATGCTGATTATGCTAGGTGTAAGCTTGATAGAAAAAGCACTAGTGACTATTGCCAAAATTTGGGTGGGTGTCTAGTTTCTTGGGCTTCCAAGAAACAGCACTCGGTGACCCTATCCACTGCAGAGGCAGAATATGTTTCGACAGGGAGCTGTGGGACCCAAGTGCTATGGATAAAGCACCAACTCTAAGGCTACAATGTAGATATTGGATGTACAACCATATTGTGTGATAACACAAGTGCCATCAATTTGACAAAGAACCCCATCTAGCATTCAAGAACAAAGCACATAGAAATAATACATCATTTCCTTAGAGATGAGGTTAGTAAGAAAAATTTTGAATTGTAATTCATTGAAACTGAAAAGTAAATTGCGGACATTTTAAGAACACATGAAACAACTTCTTTTATGATTGGCTAAATGTGAAGAATTTGACTAAGTGTTCATTACAGGTCGACTCAGCTCAAAGCAAAGTCGACTCAATCCAAAGACATGTCGACTCACAAACAAGATAGGTCGACTCACTATTTGTTTAAGTCGACAGACTTCAAATCACAGCGGCTAGTCGATCGACTGACGAGAAGGGTCTGATTGACTGAATTTCCCAGAATTGAAAAGACTAAGAAGCTACAGGTTTTGGTCAACCGATACCAGAATTCGGTCGACCGACTGGGCAGTCGACCAACTTGTCAAGAAGAGGCTTTCAATTTGCTGAAATGAAGCTACAAGGGCTTGGCTAGAACTATCATAGGTCAGAAGTGTTCAAGTGTGTCAACCCACTTCATGAGTGTGTCGACCCACATACTTACAAGAAGCAGAATAGCCAAAGTGAACAACTAAGTGCGTCGACACAAGTCTTTCCGTGCGTCGACACACCTTCAAATCCAGCACCAGTTATATCGGGGACTCTCTTCAGGCTGCGTTGACACCATCCTCTCAGTGTGTCGACACAAGACTAATTCCAGAAGCAGCTTCAGGAGCATATTACAAGGTGTATTGACACACACATCAGGGTGCATCGACACATACTGCCTGGCTCACAATCCAGCTCACAGCAGCCCGAGCAGACAGTGAGGTGCGTCGACACATCCCACTAGGTGTGTCGACACACATGAAGCTCATCTATAGATTTACCTACTTGAGCCCCTCCGTACAAACTCTTGAGTTCTTAAGAAATCATAGGTTTACTTATTCCAAGTCAACAGCACACGCCTCCAGGACACGCGTCTCAAGGTCTGAAAAGGGTCCTAGGACAAAGATCCTTCCTTTTCATCATGAGACAATCAGATTACTTTTTGTGAAAAGGGCCTGTAAGAAAACAGATATGGACAAAGGGACTTTCCATGTTTCTATTTTATAAGCATGGAGCAATCAGGTGATAGCTTTTAAAAGAACCAATCACAAAGCAAATCTGGAAAAAGGGACTTTCCATGTTTCTATTATCTAAACGTGGACCAATCAGGTGGCAGCTTCTAAAAGAATCAATCACAAAATAGATCTAGAAGAAGGGGACTTTCCACGCCCTTCTTCTATATATACAGACCTATCGCCCTAGAGAAGATCAGAGTGCAGTCCAGCACGCAACAGCCCATGCAGGTCGTGAAGTGCGTCGACACACCCCACTAGGTGAGTCGACACACATGAAGATATCAAGCTCAAGCTACGATGGCAATCTTTGGAGTCAAGTTCTGAAGACACATCATTCAATGAGGTCGACACATCATTCCATGAGGTCGACACATGAACACTCACAGACCATTGCTTCAAGAGTCTCAGCAAAGATAGGCATCAAGTCGACAGATATTGTCAAAGACAGGCAAAGTGAGTCGACTCAGTCTGCTCAGCCCTACTGAACTGAAGCTCATGTGCTGATACATTGAGTCGACCTAGCAAGCCTTAAGTTGACTCATATCACCTGAAGTTCACTATAGTAAGTCGACTTAAAAAAAGTAAGTCGACTCAGTCGACAGAGGTTGCTTAGCCAGACAGAACTAATGCTTGTGTGCTAAGGCTTGTGTGTTGATGCTCGTGTGAGAATGCACTGAGTCGACCTACCAAGGCAACTAGGTCGACCCATATCATCTAAAGCTCACTATACTAGATCGACACACCATGCCAAGATCAAGTCGACAGACATGGATGTTCAATCGACAGATATGGCATATCAGTCGACTGATATTGCCTGAAAGTCACATGAGACTTCGAGCTAGTCACCTGCTCACGTGACTACTTACTCCAAGTTAACAGCACACACCTCTAAGACACATGCCTCGAGGTCTGAAAAGGTCTAAGGACAAAGAACATTCTTTTTATCATGGACCAATCAGAGAACAGATCTAAAAAAAGGCTAGTATCCATGTTTGTTTCCTATAAACATGATGGCAGAAGGACGAGCCCTTCTGGATGGTATTAGACTGGCTCAGCATTACAATATTCCAGTTTCCATCATATATTCTGACTCTAAATATTTGATTGAATTGCTCAAAGACAAAAGAAATCCTCCATGGTCTCTCCTTCCTTGGTGGAGAAAACTTCTGGATGTTATTAACACATTACATTGCCCCATTGTACATACTTATAGGGAAACTAATCAGGTAGCAGACGCTTTGGCCAACTACTCAGTCACCATGGGTTGCAATATGGAATTCTTTTCAGCAAGGGAGCTTCCAATCATGGCAAGAGGATACATCACAGTCGATGCTGCAGGCATCCCCAATATCCGTATTCGGCACGTTTAGTCTCACTTTTTCCATACTCCATACCTAGCATTGTACAACATAGTATCCTCTTTCCCTTTCTTTTGTACATAAGGAGCAATTCCCCCTCCGATATTGTACCACCTCTTTTACAGTAATAAAATTACATCTAGCGGATATGAAGGTGGAGCGAGAACATTCCTTTCCTATGGAAAGGGGTGCACTCTCCCTTTGTTCCATTAGATGTTTTGGAGTTTAAAAAAAATGGACCAATTAGAAAACAACTATGAGAAAGTGTTGGGTCCCGTAGTGCAGGAAGACAGATCTAGAGGGGGGGTGAATAGATCCCTCTATAAAAATTTAAGACCAATTTAAAACACAAAAGCCACACAGTGGAAACTTAACAAACGCTTAATATCTGATGAAGTATATTCAGATTAACATGAGACCGTTCTAAAAGAAAGTAGAAATGTTCACTTAAACGGTAGATTGACCAACTGAACTAAACGGTGTGTGTGTGTGAAACTAAGATCGATGTGAAGCACAGTAATCAAACCATCCTATGAATGGAGGTAGAAGATATGGAACAATCACAGAGGCATTCACAATGACACAATGATTTTTAAGGTGGTCCGAGACTACGATGGGCTCCCTACGTCCACCCCTCACTCAACTGAGTGAGGCTTTCTCAACACGTTGCGAATGCAACAAACATGGGGATTTCTCCCCACACACATGGGGTAAAAATCCCAAACCACACGCGGATATGCTCCGCACACAACGACGCACACACGTCAATCACAAACACTCGAAGAAGCCCCTCTCCGAACACCCACACATGAAAATCAGTCAGAAATAGATAAAACGTTCACACGTGAATACATTCAAGCCCAAGATATGCTAGAAAGACCAAAGACAAGAAAATCTATCATGTATGAAATTTCCCCTTTCAAGATGCTTCAGATCTTCAAGTCGATGTAGACGGACGGTGGCGATTTCAGCATCTCCTCGACCCTCTCTGCATTCCGCTCCACTTTCTCTTCTACCACGAGCTTCAAAGATGCATGGATGTAGATCAAAACCCTTCCACAAGATCTCCTTCTTCCTTTCTCCCATTTATTCACCTACAAGATAAGAGAAATAAACACATTAGGGTTCTTACTCTCAAATTCAGAGTTGAGGTATATATACAAGAGAGAAAGGTCAAATGACTCATAAAACCCTTCTAACATGTGTTAAAAACACCCCCATAAGTCTAGGAACCTTTGGGGGGTATTTTAGTCAAGTTCGAAAGGGTTTAGAATGGGTTTAGAAGACTTTCGCAAGTCACGTCCAGAATGGGTCGACCCATGGGGTCGACTCCTGAGCAAACAGACCACGGACAGAAGCAAAACAGGGCCCTGGCACACAGTGGTCGATCCTTGCAGTCGACCCCTGCAACCTGTCCCCAAAAACTGGTTTCTGTATTGACCAGAAACACTGCGGGTCGACCCCATGGGTCGACCCCTACTATTTTGGGTCTGAAAACAACCTTAAGCCTCCATCAAATCAAGGGAATAAAAGTGATAAGATATTACCATTTTTACATAAGTTTGAGAGGATTTAGAGACCATTATTGGGGATACAAAACCACATAAACATCAAGTCAATATAGGAATGAACAATTAAAGACTTCTTACATTTCACCTTCCTTGTTCCTCATGAAACTCCATGACATCATGACTTTACATTTGAATAGCATGTCTTGTAGGCATTCTTTGCCTAGACATCAAACACATTTTTGGGACTTTTGAACTACAAAATTAAGCACACTTTAGCAATAAAATGCTTCAAGAGAGTGATATGCATTTACACATGAATGATGCAATTTATTTGAACACTTGATGCCTATACAAAACCATGAATGTTTGTTTCATCAAAACTCTTCATTCATCATAAGCACACACATACATAAAGTTTAGTTATCATCAAAATGAAAGTTGAGCACATTAAATTGATCACTCACACAATCAAATAATCATTATCCCATCACAAGGCAACCATCAACCATTGACCATGACCCAACTCATATGCATCCATATCAAAGACTTCAACTCCATGAAACATCAATCTCCTTTTTAAGATAGCCACACTTTTCAATCTTCACAACCATATATCAATTCCATATTTCTTAGCAAAAGTAATAGAGATGATCAAGTACATGTAAACAAGAAATACCAATCAACCATAAGTTCAAGTCGATTCCCAAGAAACAAGTCAACTTGAAACCCAGATAGAAACATGGAAGCCACAATAAAGCACCACTCAAAAATCTTTTGACAGATAGTAAAGAAACATTTTGTAATCATCAAAATCACACACTCAACAATCTCCCCTGTAGCATCCCGGAAATTTAAATAAAGAATATATAGTAACAACTATATAATATTGGTCATAGAACAAATATGGAGAATAAAATTTTTATAAAAGAAAAATAGAAATAGCTAATGGGCCCTTAATGCTAAAAAAGGGACAACTAGTAGGCTTTTATAATAAAGCAATGGGCTGGCCTTAGTTGGTATATATATATATATATATATATATATATATATATATATATAACCCAAACAATATGTATACATATGAATCCTTTTAAAACTGAAGCCCAAACTCTCAACTCATAAGAATGGGCAATACTCTAATAACTAATGGGCTTCAAAGAGGGTATATAAAGGAATATCTTTACAATAGGGCCTTGGGGTTGAACCAAAGCCTTTACATTGGCATTAGGAATTTAAAACCCTAAAACACATTTGAAGCTTGCATGGGCTTAAGGTCAAGTTTAACTAGGAGCGTGTAGAAAAGGAAAGATCAGCTCAATCTAAAGGAATTAGTGTTGCAATCAAACTAGGATTCTTGGAAGGATTCGAACTATAAGAAAACCCTATGAATATAAACCCTATGGCGATGGCAGAGCCATAGTGCTCTTGCTGTTGCTGCTGGGACTGCTACGTTGACGCCGTTCGTCTGCGTCCTTTTGTTCTTCTTCCCCTCCTATTCGTACGGCTGCAGTTGCTACTGCTGTGGTTCATCGTAGTCCGGCGTCTTCCTGTCTTCTTCCTTCTTCGTTCGAGGGCGAGAGGTAGTTGCTGTTATTGCTGCAGCTACCGTGCTGTTGTTCATCATCATTTGCCTCTGCAGCCATCTCTTCATCCTCTGTTTCTTCTCACGTCTTCACCGTTAACCATCAAAGGTAGGCAATCTCCCAAGCAAAACCCAAGTAATCACCATGATAGTTCATTAGAGCATGTAGATTAATCCTTCACGAAGCTTTCGCATGCTTAAACTTGTTTTTTTCGAACGTCTGAAATCATACTGAATGAGAAGGAATTAGCGACCACTGTGTGGCCGCTATTCACAAGAAACTGCGACCGTTCTAACGAGCGCTAATTAATCAGCGACAGTACAACTATCGCTAATTCTTTTAAATAAATAATAATTATAGCATGTTTAAAATTTAATAAGTATGGGACCATGTACCTAAAAATCATGTAATGCAAATTTTTGGAATCCTTGTAACTTTCTCTATTTTCGTATGCCTTTACATTTTTGAAAATCCTTGCAATCTAAAAGTGACACTGTTCATCCCCTAATGAATAGTAACAGAACCCCATTGTGTCTGTGAACACATCCATGCGATGTGTTGCAGCATAAAACGTTAAAAAGAATGTGCGACCAGAACCGAGTCACCTATTATGAACGTGCGCCCGTGCAAATAGGCGCTATTTCCTGAAATTAATATATATAAAAGAAATTGTAATATGAATAGCGACCATCCATGTGTCGCACATTAAATAACCCATGCCCCTTTGAGAAGGCTCTATTTCCTTCATTTTCTAAAAATAGTATATATGAAAAGAAATAAATAAATGAATTGGCGCCGTATCTCAGGGCGCACATTAAAGATATTGCACCTCTTCGAAGAGTCACAATTTTTGGGAAATTCATTTATATTCTGGAATTTCATGAACGGACGCCTGCACAATGGGCGCTAATTTACATAGCGACCACTGCCTGGGCGCAGATTTCTTGTGACTATTTTCCACTTGCGTTTTGATCCATAGACTGCCGGATCTTGGTACCATTGTCTCATATCCGAGACTTGGTCCCTGTTTTGGTTTTCTATCGATCACACTCAACTCCCGGTGATGATTGGACCCTCCGCGGGATATTCCTTCTTTCGGACCGGTACTTTCTTCATTGGGACCTCCGTAAGCCTCCGCTAGTCTTGGATTCCCTCAAGGCAGCCGAGCTGGTTATACCATAAAAACCTTGGAACCCTGTTTGTCATGTCACTCTAAAGAAACATGACGTCCGGCCCTAATAGAACGTTGTTTTGGCGATTCTGTGAGAAATCTGTCCCTGCCTGAATAAGCGACCAGTCTAGCAGGCGCCAATTGAGTGAGCGACCGTCTTGGTGGGAGCTATTTCCTCAAGATTGTCCTATTCTATCAGTAATTAGCGACCATTCCTTGGGTGCCAAAAGGAATTGAAGACCTGGACAGTGGCGCTATTTCACTGATTTAGCGACCAGAGTATGGGTGCTATTTCATAGAGGGACTATTCACTAGAATTAGCGACCACACAGTGGGCACTGTTTATGTAATTGGTGGCGACTGAGTGGACGCCAATTACCCCTGATTCTTGAATTGTCCTACTTTTTATGTGATTTATCGCCTATGTTGTCATGTCTAAAGTTCTATCCTTGAACTCATAATTCCATGATTCTACCATAATGTTCCTACATGCTTGATCCTTGAAACTCTTTGGCCATTACGTTAAGTGGAATTGGTCTAGACACGAAAGGGGCTATGGGTCCAAATAAATTGATACTCAATGCTAGTGTACAAAATACGGGGTCCGGATATGATCCCATGGGCGAGGCAAAGTCCAAACATGTATTGGTATCATGATTTATTGGGTGTGACATTGCACCAAAGATAGCAAAATGTTGGTCTATGACACTTCCACAGGTGATTGACATTACTCGAATATTTGAACTCCTTTATATGGCCAATCCTACGAAGATATCGTGAATTGCTCTAGTGAAGGTGAATGCCTTATTGAAACGATTGTTATTGTCTCCTCATGAATGTTCTTGAAAACCTTATTGAAAAGCTTGCTATCCCATGAATGTTCTTGTAATTATTGTCATGTCTATCTATTGCCTTTATAGTACTTGAAATTATCTATTGTCATGTATACATTTCTTTATATTGTCTCCGGATTATTAATCTAGCTCGTGCCATTATAGTTCTCGATTTCGATGCCTTGCATGACTTGCATGTTCATGTTAAAATTGTTAATTACTTACAACTAGCTTGGAGCTTGAGATATTAAGACCTATTGAGCGTTCTCTCACCTAGTGTTTTCCAATATTTTTCAGGTAATAACCATAGCGATGACGAGACCGAACAAGATGGGCAAGGGCAAGAGTGAAGAGTGCTTCGGCAACATAGATGAACCACCTAGTCTTATTACCTTATGTCTATGTCAAGATTAGTCCAGTCATGAGTCTATTGTAAATTTTTCTTTATTGAGTCTTTTCTTTTATTTGGGTCCAACTTGTAATAAACTTATATTTGGAATGAAATTCTATTTTGTTCAAATTATATCTTGTCTTGACTATGTTCTGATTGACATGACTGTTTAACTGCCACGTTCCAAGCAAACGACATGTTCTGTTGCTATCAGTTCGGGGCATGATAGAAGGTGGTATCATAGGCCAAGCTTTCTAAATCCCTAGGTCATTAAGTCCAAGTTATAGTTTGAGTATCCTTGTCGGTCACCTTATAGGAATCCCGTGAGATTTGGGTAGAACTATAGGCTAACCCGTAAAAATATGTTCCATCTACGCTAGATAAATGTCAAGATATGAGTAATCATTAATTCAAAACTTGTTTTGTAGGCTAAAATGGCCACCGAGAGAGCTCAGTGGAGAGAGATGCAACGTACCGTCCAAGGGTTAACTCAGGCATTGCAACAAGTTGCACAAGGTGGAGCACAACATGGAGCCGGAGATTTGCATCGAAAGTTCCAAAATATGAATCCCCCTAAGTTTAGTGGGTCTACCCACCCGAATGAGGCGGAAGATTGGGTATGTCACGCCCCGAGCCTTTAATTACAGCGGAAGACTCGCTCGGGGAGCGTAAACAGCCGACATGGTAAGCCTCTTGCAAGCAAGAATCAACCAGAGCGCGAGACAATCACACAAGTAAATGCAATTGCACATGATTTAATTAACTTCAACTTCATATCATAATGCTCAATATTCAAAGATACAATCACTAATTTTATTTTCATTCTACTAGACTCAAGAAATAGGAAAATTACATTGACTCAATCTAGACATTTATAGACTTCCTAAGTCTTCACTCATCTTTAATAGCTCTCGGATCCGCTACTTGAATAATCCGAATCCGAACCCAACTCACTTTCATTTCCTGAAAAAGAGTGGAAATAGGTAATGAGCACACTTGCCCAGTAGGTATCTTCGCATCAACATGAAGGCACTATTAAAGTGATTAATATTTTTGCTCTAAAGAAATAAGGTAAAATCATGCAATGCGATGATCATGCGATTAATTCAAAGTAACAAGACTATCATATACGATGGAATGAGAACAAGAATGAACTAGTAAGAATAGGACAAGAACATGATATTGGCCTTTCATGAACAAGAATATATCGAGAATGTACTAGCAAGCCACATATTCCTCACTTTAGCATCTTATGCTTATGAGCAAGTGCTTCGTGAATTTCTGTGGAATATCAAGTAAGAATGTCATGTTGTGCCGTGGATCTTCACTTATTTATAGAAATAGTACTCCCAGCGTAATGCGACGCCAGTAGCATCATCCCTCATGGTTTATAAAATAGTATGTTTCCGGCAATCAGCCGAGGGGACTAGCATAGAGCCCTTGAACACAATCAGTGCTCGATCGCATCTTCAGTTATAAATTAAGCTACTTCCACGCAGTATAATAGTAAAGTATGGCCAAGAATATAGCACTTCCAACAATTCCATGATAACTAAAATCAATGAATGAATGCTTCAACATAAGAATGTAGGAGTCAAGAAATAGACTTTAGACAATGTCATGCTCATAGAAATAAATCGACAGCATAACGGTATTTTCCTTAACTTCCATTTCATTTAGATCAATTTAAGCAATATGGCAAGTTCTAGATCATCAAGGTTTGTCTAGAATCATTGGAATATCAACCCTTGGTCAAACCTTGGGTTAACATACACAAGCTATGTAACGGTCGCTTACTAGGCCGTTACACTATGTAACGCGCCATTAATGGGCCGTTACAATGATCAGAGTCCAGAAAGATAAAAATAGACTCAGAGGAATGTGACGGTCTGGCACTAGGCCGTTACGTCAGCCTGACGGTCCAGTTCAAGGCCGTTACTTTTCAAGAATCAGAAACCATGATAGTGCATTCTATTTATTGGGCTTTAATGGTACAACCAACTCGGCGTCCTAGTGGGAATCCCAGGCTCACGGAGAATTACGGAGGCCTTGAAATAATGATTTTCTAGTCCATTGGAAGGAATATCCAATAGAGAGGTCCTCATGTCCAAGATTGTGTTCCTATAGTGCAAAGTGTGAACTAATGACAACATACCGGAATATGTGCCATGTACTTATGGAATTGACTCTATTGATAGAGAGAGATATGTATACTCAAATTTGAAAATCATGCTGAAAACTCCGTCAATACAATATTAAAAAGTCATTCTTTATAATACAAAACTATATAATTTGGCTTCAAAAATTAACATAACTCAATAAAAGTGAGACCACAAAACATGCAATACCTATCATGAATGATCAAATAACCTTAAAACCACATGATCAGGTTAAAACTTTGGTAACTAGGCTTTAACAATAATAATATTGGCAGGTTATATTCTGTCATAGGGTTGACAGAACACAGGATATAACGGTCTGGCGAGGGGGCGTCACAGTGAAAGTGATGGTCAGGATCCAGCCGTTACATGAATGTAACACGTCTGTCTAAGCGCATTAAAAACAACAGTGAAATTCAAATATCACAGAGTGTGTAACGGTCTGTTGTAGGGCCATTACTTGAAAGTGACGGTCCTATGCTAATGCGTTACTGTATCTGCTAACAGAAAACTAGATAAGGCATAAAGAGATCGATTCATATCATGTCTATAATCAAAATATCATGAGTTCCAAGACATGATAACAAAGTATAGGTTATCTATATGCATGGGTATTGATGAATAGATGGATAGTCAAGTCTTTAATCTTTAGTTAGGGCTAAGAGAAACATGATATGCATAGAGCCAATAAAAACATGAAATTGATGAGCTAGCATGCATGAAATCTAATCAAAATAGAGGCTCTTAGTCCTATCAAGTTGTTTTTGCCGTTCATGGGATAACCTACCTTTTACTTAGACTGTAGTTCCTGAATTTGGTAGAGAACCTTGCCCTAGATCTCCTCCTTCTCTTGTGACTTTTCCAGCAACTTCCTTGGGCTCTAACTCCACGACCTCTTGACCTAAAGATGTGAAATTCGGAGGGGAGTTAGTCTAAAGTATTGTGAATAAATTATTCTAAAGAACTTACCTGAGATAATGACTCCTTACCTTGCTTCCTTACGTCCAAAAAGTAAGGGTCGCACAGTTCAGAACTGTGCCCTATTTATAGAGTTTAGATTAGGATTTGAGGATTAGATCGAGTTTAGAGTCCTTGTTTCAACAAATCCTAATCCCTAAGAGTCCTTAGAGTCTTTACAATCCTTCCCAAGTTGATCCCTAGTGGATAGGAACATCAAGTTCCAATCTTTTCATGAGTTCCTTTGCTCACGGAACTAACAGGCTTGTAACGGACTAGGACCTACGCGTTAGGATTATGTGGCGGTCTCGCGATAGACCGTTACATTACTCGTTCCTAGAGTTCAAAAAAAATCAAACTCTTTTAGTTTTTTGGTTCATAGTGTAACGGTCGAGACACCGTGCGTTACACGGCTGTGACGGTTAGGCTATAGACCGTCATATGTGTCGTGGATAGAGTTCAAACAATTTAAAACTCTTTTGATAATTATCCATTAACTTATCTTATATATTCTAGTATTTATCCTTAATATCCGTGGATAGACTTAATTACCTTCTAGAATGTGGGCCAAACTTAGTGGGCCAGAGTTAAAACCTTTTGGACTTTAATTAAGTGGGTTGGGTTAATTGATTAACACCACTTGGCCTCATAATGACTTATTAATTTTAAATAAACCATTTATAAATTTATTTAGGCCTTTATAAATTCTTGAAAATTATTTAAAATTTTTGAGGCACTGCACCCTCCCCCACTTAGAAGGAATTTGGTCCCCAAATTGAAAACATGTATTGAGGAGAGTGTACTTACAATTGAATAATTCTGGGAATCTTTTCCGCATAGCCGTTTCGGTTTCCCATGTTGCTTCATATGGCCATATTTTCGTCCATTGGATCTTGACCATGGGAATAACTTTATTTCTTAATTGACGCACTTCCCGATCCAGAATTTTGATCGGTGTTTGCTCATATGTCATATCCTTCTAAATCTCCAGATTGTCATAAGTGATAATATGGTCTGGATCATATACGTACTTTTTCAGCATAGAGACGTGAAATACGTCATGAACTCCTGCCAATTGTGGAGGTAAGGCCAATCTATAAGCCACTTCACCGACCCTTTCAAGAATTACAAATGGGTCAATGAACCTTGGAGTTAGCTTTCCTTTGATGCCAAATCTTCGAATACCACGACCTGGAGAAACCTTCAAATACACATGATCTCCTACCTGAAACTCCAAGTCACGTCTTCAATTATCCGCATAAGACTTTTGCCTATCTTGTGCCATTATTATTCTTTCCTGGATGAGCTTTATTTTCTCTGTAGAATCTCTGATAAGGTCGGGGCCTAAAAATTGCCTTTCCCCTATTTCATTCCAACATATTGGTGATCGACAACTTTTCTCATATAGAGCTTCAAAAGGTGCCATTTGTATGCTTGCTTGATAACTGTTGTTATATGCAAATTCTACCAGAGGCAAGTGATCATGCCAACTTCCTCCAAAATCAATGACACAAGCCCTGAGCATATCTTCTACCACCTGATTAGTCCTTTCTGTCTGACCATCAGTTTGTGGATGAAAAGCTGTGCTAAAATTCAATCTAGTCCCCAGTGAATGTTGTAAACTTTTCTAGAATTGTGATGTAAAACGTGGATCTCTATCTGATATAATAGAGATAGAGATACCATGTAGTTTAACAATTTCTTTGATGTATAATGTTGCTAGAATATCCACAGACCATCGACTTTTTATTGATATGAAATGTGTAGATTTAGTCAATCGGTCTATGATTACCCATATTCCATCATGTCCACCTCTTGTCTTAGGTAATCCCATAATGAAATCCATTCTTATACTTTCCCATTTCCATTTGGGAATATTTAAGGGATGTAATTTTCCTGCAGGTCTGAAATGTTCCGCCTTCACTTGTTGGCATGTAAGACAACGAGATACAAAATCAGCTACTTCCCTCTTCATATTGGGCCAGCAGAAGTTTCTTTTGAGATCTTAATACATCTTGGTACCTCCTGGATGGATGGAGTACTTTGATTTATGTGCTTCTTCTAAGATCAATTTCTTTGTATCCTCATGATCCGGTATACACATTCGGCCCTTGAATAGCAATCTTCCATCTTTAGAAATAGAAAAATCCGGTCTTTATTCAATATTGGCCTTAATTTCCTGTAAAATCGGATCATCCTCTTGTAACTTGGCCAAATCCTCTATCAATGTAGGTTTAGATCGGATATTAGCTATGAAGTAATCTTCTTCCTTAACGTCAACATCTAAATTCAACTGGGCAAATTGAGGAATAAGGTTAGTCACACTAATCATTAGACTTGATAACATACTAATTGGTTTTCTGCTAAGTGCATGTGCTACAGCATTCGCCTTGCCAGGATGATATTGAATAGCAAAATCAAAGTCCTTGAGATGTTCTAACCACCTCCTTTGCCTCATATTAAGCTCTTTTTGAGAAAACAAATATTTCAAGCTCTTGTGGTCTGTGTAGATCGTGAACTTTTCTCCATAAAGATAATGACGCCAAATTTTTAAGGCGAAAATAACTGCTGCTAATTCCAAATCATGTACAGGATAATTTTCTTCGTGACGTTTCAATTGTCTTGAAGAATAGCAAATCACCTTTCCATCTTGCATAGGACACACCCTAAGCCAATTCCAGATGCATCCGTATATACCTCAAATCCAGCACCCTCTATTGGTAGCGACAAAACAGGGGCTGTTGTAAGATGATTCTTAAGACTTTGAAAACTCTTTTCACAGTCCTTCGACCAGATAAAAGGATTTTCTTTTCTAGTAAGTCTAGTTAAAGGAACCGCGATCTTTGAGAAGTTCTTTATGAATCTTCTATAATAACCTGCTAGACCCAAAAAGCTTCTGACTTCAGATATAGTCGTTGGTCAGCTCCAATCTCTGACAGCTTCTGTAAGGCCCGTGCCTTAATGGATCCTTGATGGTTTTTGTTCTATTATTTGTTCTGGAATTTTTGACTTTTTTTCTGGATTTTTAGGAATTTGTCTGGTATTTTTCTGGATTTATTTGGAGTTATTTGAGGGTTATTAGAATTAATGAGATTTTAATATATATAATGATTATATTATATATATTTTAATTTCTTTTTTTTCCTTTTAATCCCTCTCTCACCCTCTTTCTCCCCGTCGATCTCTCATTCTCACCCTCTCTCTCTCTCTCCTCCGTGCGATCGTCCCTTTCCCCTCCCTAGGGATTACGGGCGAGACGAGGTCGGATTGAGGCGTGGTTGGCGCCGTTGGATTCCTCGCGTCGAGAGGAGCGCGTAGGTGTCCACTTCGGCGTGGTTCGGTGATCGTGGGAGCGGGTTAGAGCTTGAAGGCTCGGTGAGCCTACCTCGGTGCATGCGGCCTATTCGTCCGTTTCGGCTTGCAAGAGGTAGGGGGATGGAATCTCGATCTCGCTAGGATCGTTTCCCTTAGCTCGTTTGTTGATTAGCGCCCCGTAGCATGCATGATGCCCATGTTTCCATATTTGGGGTTTTAGCTTAAATCTTTGAGTTTAATGCGTTTTAAGCCTTGCATGTGCTAGATTTAGTTGTTAAAATGTTGTATAAACTGTATGGTTTGACAGGATATCAGGTTTTTCGACGATACCCGGCGATTTCTGTCATCCGGGAGGGCTTCGGTTTACAAACCGTACCCGCCCGTAACCCAGGTGAAGTGACGGTCCTGCCAGGAACCGTCACTTGCCTGACGGTCCATAGTGGACGCGTCGCTTCCAAATAACGGCCCACCGGGGGTGCGTCATTTGGAGAGTAACGGTGGGAATCCCATCCATTACTCGCTCGTTGTTTTCAGTTAGCCAGGTGAGGCGGTGAGTCCGGCGGTCTATTGGCCGACCGTCGTTCACTTCCGACGCGCCTATACCGGAGCGTCGCTTCGCCTACTGTCGTTTTCGACGCTGTTAGTTGATTTGGTGGCCTTGGGTGGATGTAACGGCGGTGACCCACCGCGTTGCTTGGAAGTAACACATAGGACCCCTACCGTTACATTCCCTCTTGCACCTTTGAACTGGAACTCAGGTGGAAGTAACGGATGGAGACCAACGCGTAATTCTTGGTGTAACGCGCCAGTCCCCGACCGTCACTTTCAAGTAGCGCGTGGGTATTAGACCGCCGCTTCCCTGATGGTTTTAATATGTTGCCAGCCCATTCGTTATGCGTTCCTTCGTATACTAATGCCATATTCATATTGTTTTAATGTATTGTGGCGTGTTTTATTACCATTAGAGTAGCCTTTCTTTCCACGCAATGGAGCCACTGTTGTTTCCCTAAGGTCTGTTGAGTGCCGACCCACTTGAGGATGGCGGAGGGGTATGTTTCCCATGCACGGTTTGTAAGCTAGTTCCGTGGGCTCCCAGCCAATGGTAACGTCCTACCAAGGGGGAAAACTAGCTAGAGGGCCTGGCTCAGGCTAGAGTCAGTGTGTGCACACGTGGTCGGAGACTGTGGACTGACACCGACGAGTGCCACTCCGACTGGTCACTTGGTTTGGTACTGTTTACGCGCTTAGCTTGTCGCTTCGTCGACTGCGAGTGCTTGAGACGCAGTGTAAGTCGTCAGTGGACGCTTCTGGTTTCTGCTCCAGTGGTTGTCCTTCCTTGTTGCTTGGATTAGTTAAGACTTATTCTATTTGGTAGTTTTGGTTTTAACGCTTGCATTTAGTTAGCTGTGGCATGCTTTAGCTGTTATACATGTTTAGTTAGAGTTACAGCTTTACTTGAGTAGTTATCCATGCCATTACCTGTTAGCTTATCTTTAATGCATGCTCTAATTGCTGTTATTTATGCATGTATGCTTGTTTAGTGCGAGGTAGGGATCCGCGTGACCCCTACTGAGTCTGGCTGTGACTCACCCTTTCTCTTTTCAGGTGAGCTGCGCCCGCCGTCTCCCGGTGCTTCGTGAGTTGGTTCGGAGACCGTGTTAGTTGCCAGCTTTAGTCGAGGCGCCTTTTGAGGCTTGTTGTACTTTTACCGGGGTATGCCCCGCGTAGTTGTACCTTTTTGGGCTAGTACTCTTCTTTCTCTGGACTAGTATATACATATCACTCTAGTTATTTTGAATTGCTTCCGCACTTGTGTTAATTTATTTACTTAATTGTAAATTGCGCGTTCCAAATTCCAATTCGTTATGCATACCCCTCAACACTTTTCTTCCAACCCTTCAGGGGCCTCATCAGCCTCTTGGGTGGCTTCCCCAGTTCTTGGTATCGGTGTATCGATGTTATCGGTATATCGGTATCCCGAACTCTGGGTCGTTACAGTTGGTATCAGAGCATTGTTTGAGGAATTGTATAAGGAATTGAAATTTGTGTTTTGTCCAGAGCTAGTCCTGTTTTCGTCTATTGCTGGCATAGGATGTTTTCCGTATGATTGATTAATTGCGATTGATTTGTGTTTTGGCAGTGTAATTATGCCTCCCCGTCGAGGAAGACCCCCTCGAGCTCCTCGTGTTCCTCGAGATGCGCCCAGGGAAGATAGTGGTTCTGCACCTCCTCCTGTAGTTCCTGCTATTCCAGTTGTTCCTCCTCCAGCGCCAATTATTGCTCCTCCAGTTGAAGCGCCTGGCAGTCGAGGCAAGGCATTGAAATAATTTCTTATGTTCAATCCGCCTGCTTTCGATGATCAAGCTGATCCAGAGGTGGCAAGGCAATGGTTGGACGCAATCGAGCGTGTGTTCGTATCGATGGAGTGTGCTGAAGATGAAAAAGTTATGCTTGCTGCTTTCCAACTCCAGGGTACATCCATCACGTGGTGGAAAGCCGAGTGGCAGATTGCCTTTCATTCAAGACCTCTTCGGCAGATCACTTGGGCAGAGTTTGTTGCTGCTTTCGAGCGTGCTTATACTCCCGCCTGTCTTCAGATGGATAAGATGTATCAATTTATGGAACTGACTCCAGACAGTATGACTGTGCTTCAGTACCGGAATAGGTTTATGGAATTGGGTCAGTATGCGCCTCATGTGCTGGCTAGTGAAGCTTTGAAGACTCAGCAATTTTTACGAGGTTTGAGGCCCGAATTGAAGATGCCTCTTATCGCCAGTCGTGTTGCGGATCTTGATAGTGCGTGCCAGACAGCGGTGGCTTTAGAGCTGGAGATGACGAGACCTGGTGGATATCCTCAGGCAGGGTCAGTGCAGCCGGTAGCTCAGTCGCAGCAGACTTACCGACCGCCAGTGCCAGGTGTTCCCTCGGTCCAGTCAGAGATTTCTAGTGCTTCCTCTCCTTCCAAGCCCAAGTTTAAAAGGTTCAAGAAGAAGAAGAAGTTTTTCCAACAGCCGCCCGGTATAGATTCTGTTCAGCAGCCGACAGCACCTTCTTCTCAGACTCGGCAGAGCTCAGCTGTCAGTCAGCCATGGACGTGTAGGAGATGCGGTGGTCATCACAAGGGCCAGCCGTGTTCTCTTCCTGTTGTTTGCTTTAGGTATGATCAGCCGGGTCATGTGGTTCGTGATTGCCTGCTGAGGCCGAAATAATTGCAAGCTCCTCAGTTTTCTCAACCTCAGCAGCCGCAATTCAAACCTTCGACTGCACCTCAAGCTCAGCAATTTTACTCTCAAGCGTCGGCGTCTTCTCAGCAATCTTCAGCTGGTTCTAAGAAGCAGAAAGGCAAGGTTTCTCATTTGACTAGAGCTGATGTTGTTGCGTCCCATCTTGTGGAAAGTACGATTATGCTTTATGGTCATTCAGCTCGTGTCTTATTTGATTCTGGTGCTTCTCACTCTTTTATTTCTGAGGCTTTCATGGCCTGTATTGAGGAACTGACTTCCGAGGTATCTTGTGAGATGTTTGTTGAATTGCCTTCTGGAGATTTCATGGTTACACCTTTGTGCCTGGAAGAATCTCTTGTGATGATCGATAATCACCAGTTGCCGGCGAGATTGTATGCGTTGCAGCTGGCAGATTATGATGTTATTCTGGGAATGGATTGGTTGGAGCATTATGGAGCTGTGGTTGACTGCAGATCGAAGAAAGTCTATTTTCAGCCACAGGGAAAATCAGCCTTTTATTTTCAAGGTATTCGATCCCGATCTTCTCGTATGATTATTTCTGCTATTCGAGCCTATAGGTTACTTAGTGCAGGTTGCCAGGGATTCCTTGCTTCAGTGGTTATTGTTGAAAAATCATGACGGGATGTTTGTGAATTCCCTGATGTGTTTCCTGACGAGTTGCCAGGCTTGCCCCCAAAGCGAGAGATTGAGATGGTGATTGAACTGATTCCAGGTACCGGCCCCTTAGCAAAGGCACCATACCGTATGGCCCCAGCTGAATTGAGAGTATTGTGAGCACAGCTACTAGAGTTACTGGAAAAAGGTTATATTCGTCCCAGTTTTTCTCCGTGGAGTGCCCCAGTGCTGTTTGTGAAAAAGAAGGATGGAAGCCTGAGACTTTGTATTGATTACAGGTAGTTGAATCAGGTGACTATCAAGAATAAGTATCCGCTTCCCAGGATTGATGATTTGTTTGACCAGTTACAGTCTGCTACTGTCTTTTCACGGATTGATCTCAGATTTGGCTATTTTCAGTTACGGATCCGGGAATCCGATGTGGAGAAGACTGCGTTCAGCACTCGTTATGGTCATTTTGAATTTTTAGTCATGCCGTTTGGGTTGACTAATGCCCCAGCAGCTTTCATGGACCTGATGCAGCGTATCTTTCGTCCATTTCTTGATCAGTTCGTGGTGATCTTTGTTGATGATATTCTGATCTATTCTGCCTCTGATAATGATCATGTGCAGCATTTGAGGATCATTCTGCAGACTCTGAGAGATCACGAGCTTTTTGCGAAGTTCAGTAAATGTGAATTCTGGCTTCGGGAAATTCATTTTCTTGGTCATGTGATTTCTTGTGATGGAGTGGCAGTGGACCCTGCAAAGATCGATTCTATTTTGAATTGGCAGAGACCGAAAACTGTAACAGAGATTCGAAGTTTTCTAGGTTTGGCTGGGTATTACCGCAGATTCATTCAAGACTTTGCGAAGATTGCAGCCCCAATGACTAGATTGACTCATAAGGATGTGTCTTTTGTCTGGTCAGATCAGTGTGAGGCTAGCTTTGTTGAATTGAAAAGGCTATTGACTTCTTCCCCTGTGTTGACTTTGCCTTCCGGCTCGGGTGGGTCTGTACAGATGCTTCTCGAGTAGGTTTGGGTGCAGTGCTAATGCAACATGGTAAGGTTATTGCATATGTATCCCGGCAGTTGAAGCAGCATGAAGGAAATTATCCCACGCACGATCTGGAGTTAGCTGCAGTTGTTTTTGCCTTAAAGATCTGGAGACATTATCTGTATGGTGAGAAATTTTAGATTTTCACCGATCATCAGAGTTTACGGTATATTTTCTCCCAGGAAGATTTGAATCTCAGGCAGCGGCGATGGATGGAATTCATGAAAGATTATGACTTTACACTCTCCTATCAGCCTGGAAAAATGAATGTAGTGGCTGATGCTCTGAGCAGGAAAGTACAGGTCAGTTATTTGTTGCTTCATGAATGGAAATTATAGGAACAGCTTCCAAGTGAGGCATTTAGTGCAGAGTTTCCTGCTGATCCGAAGATGGCAGTTTGTGCTAGCTTGGTTTTGGGTTCAGCTTTATATCATCAGATTAAAGATGCCCATCAGACTGATTCTGATTTGGCTCGTGTTATGTCAAGCTATGATATGGATTTTGATGACGAGCTGGTTGTAAGTTTCCAGGGCAGATGGTATATTCCCGCTGATGATGATTTAAGACTTGAGATTCTGAGTGAGGCCCATGGTTCTCGTTTTGCCATTCATCCGGGTGTCACCAAGATGTATCAGAATTTGAAGAAGCAGTTCTGGTGGCCAGGTATGAAGAAAGACGTGGCTATATTTGTTTCTAAGTGCTTGACTTGTCAGTTAGTTAAAGCCGAACATCAAAAGCCAGGCGGTTTGCTTCAGCCGTTAGAGATTCCGATGTGGAAATGGGACCATGTTACTACAGACTTTGTGGTGGGTTTGCCTCGGACTTCTCAGGGTTTTGATGGCATCTGGTTGTTAGTCGACAGATTGACTAAAACTGCCAGAGTGTTGCCGATTAAGGTTTCTTGGAATGTGCAGAGGTTGGCCGAGCTTTATGTGCAGAAGATCGTGCCACTGCATGGAGTTCTTGTTTCACTTGTGTCAGATCGTGACCCGCGTTTCACCTCTGGCTTCTGGCGTAGTTTCCAGAAAGCTTTGGGCACTGAGTTAGCTTTCAGTTCAGCGTATCACCCTCAGTCAGATGGACAGTCAGAGAGGACTATTCAGACTTTGGAGGACATGCTGAGATTGTGTTGCCTTGATTGGCAGGGTTCGTGGAGTCAGCATTTGCCACTTGTTGAATTTGCTTATAATAACAGTTTTCACTCCAGTATTGGTATGGCTTCTTATGAAGCACTTTATGGTCGTCCTTGTCGAACTCCTCTGAACTGGTTTTATGTTGGAGACAGATTATTGACAGGACCCGACATGGTGCATCAATGTTCTGATGTGGTTCGTCTGATCAGGCAGAGATTGTTGACGGCTCAGAGTCGATAGAAAAGCTATGCAGATCAGCGCAGACGTCCACTACAATTTGAACCTGGAGATATGGTGTTTGTTAAAATATCTCCGATGAAGGGTGTTTCCAGATTTGGGAAGCGTGGAAAGCTTAGTCCGCGGTATGTTGGCCCTTTTCCGATTATTGAAGTTATTGGTCAGGTGACTTATCGTTTGCAACTTCATGCGGCTATGCAAGCTGTTCATGATGTTTTCCACGTGTCTCAATTGAGGAAATATGTGCCGGATGCTTCTCATGTTCTCGATGATTCAGTGTGGCCTGAGGTGACTGCTGATTTGTCCACGCCAGAATTTCCTATCAGAATTGAAGACAGTCGTGAGCAGCGGTTGAGAAATAAGGTTATTCCTCTGGTAAGGGTTGCTTGGCAGCGTCACTCTGGTAATGAATCTACTTGGGAGCGTGAAGATGAGATGCGTCAGCTTTTTCCCTTTTTATTCCAGTGAGGTATAAGTCCTTTCTCAGTTTCCTCCTTTTCGGGTGTTGTAAATTTCGTGGGCGAAATTTCTGTTAGGAGGGAGGGACTGTAAGGCCCATGCCTTAATGGATCCTTGATGGTTTTTGTTCTATTATTTGTTCTGGAATTTACGGCTTTTTTTCTGGATTTTTAGGAATTTGTCTGGTATTTTTCCGGATTTATTTGGAGTTATTTGAGGGTTATTAGAATTAATGAGATTTTAATATATATAATGATTATATTATATATATTTTAATTTCTTTTTTTTCTTTTAATCCCTCTCTCACCCTCTTTCTCCCCGTCGATCTCTCATTCTCACCCTCTCTCTCTCTCTCCTCCGTGCGATCGTCCCTTTCCCCTCCCTAGGGATTACGGGCGAGACGAGGTCGGATTGAGGCGTGGTTGGCGCCGTTGGATTCCTCGCGTCGAGAGGAGCGCGTAGGTGTCCACTTCGGCGTGGTTCGGTGATCGTGGGAGCGGGTTAGAGCTTGAAGGCTCGGTGAGCCTACCTCAGTGCATGCGGCCTATTCGTCCGTTTCGGCTTGCAAGAGGTAGGGGGATGGAATCTCGATCTCGCTAGGATCGTTTCCCTTAGCTCGTTTGTTGATTAGCACCCCGTAGCATGCATGATGCCCATGTTTCCATATTTGGGGTTTTAGCTTAAATCTTTGAGTTTAATGCGTTTTAAGCCTTGCATGTGCTAGATTTAGTTGTTAAACTGTTGTATAAACTGTATGGTTTGGCAGGATATCAGGTTTTTCGATGATACCCGGTGATTTCTGTCGTCCGGGAGGGCTTCGGTTTACAAACCGTACCCGCCCGTAACCTAGGTGAAGTGACGGTCCTGCCAGGAACCGTCACTTGCCTGACGGTCCATAGTGGACGCGTCGCTTCCAAATAACGGCCCACCGGGGGTGCGTCATTTGGAGAGTAACGGTGGGAATCCCATCCATTACTCGCTCGTTGTTTTCAGTTAGCCAGGTGAGGCGGTGTGTCCGGCGGTCTATTGGCCGACCGTCGTTCACTTCCGACGCGCCTAGACCGGAGCGTCGCTTCGCCTGCTGTCGTTTTCGACGCTGTTAGTTGATTTGGTGGCCTCGGGTGGATGTAACGGCGGTGACCCACCGCGTTGCTTGGAAGTAACGCATAGGACCCCTACCGTTACATTCCCTCTTGCACCTTTGAGCTGGAACTCAGGTGGAAGTAACGGATGGAGACCAATGCATCATTCTTGGTGTAACGCGCCAGTCCCCGACCGTCACTTTCAAGTAGCGCGTGGGTATTAGACCGCCGCTTCCCTGATGGTTTTAATATGTTGCCAGCCCATTCGTTATGCGTTACTTCGTATACTCATGCCATATTCATATTGTTTTAATGTATTGTGGCGTGTTTTATTACCATTAGAGTAGCCTTTCTTTCCACGCAATGGAGCCACTGTTGTTTCCCTAAGGTCTGTTGAGTGCCGACCCGCTTGAGGATGGCGGAGGGGTATGTTTCCCATGCACGGTTTGTAAGCTAGTTCCGTGGGCTCCCAGCCAATGGTAGCGGCCTACCAAGGGGGAAAACTAGCTAGAGGGCCTGGCTCAGGCTAGAGTCAGTGTGTGCACACGTGGTCGGAGACTGTGGACTGACATCGACGGGTGCCACTCCGACTGGTCACTTGGTTTGGTACTGTTTATGCGCTTAGCTTGTCGCTTCGTCGACTGTGAGTGCTTGAGACGCAGTGTAAGTCGTCAGTGGACGCTTCTGGTTTCTGCTCCAGTGGTTGTCCTTCCTTGTTGCTTGGATTAGTTAAGACTTATTCTATTTGGTAGTTTTGGTTTTAACGCTTGCATTTAGTTAGCTGTGGCATGCTTTAGCTGTTATACATGTTTAGTTAGAGTTACAGCTTTACTTGAGTAGTTATCCATGCCATTACCTGTTAGCTTATCTTTAATGCATGCTCTAATTGCTGTTATTTATGCATGTATGCTTGTTTAGTGCGAGGTAGGGATCCGCGTGACCCCTACTGAGTCTGGCTGTGACTCACCCTTTCTCTTTTCAGGTGAGCCGCGCCCGCCGTCTCCCGGTGCTTCGTGAGTTGGTTCGGAGACCGTGTTAGTTGCCAGCTTTAGTCGAGGCGCCTTTTGAGGCTTGTTGTACTTTTGCCGGGGTATGCCCCACGTAGTTGTACCTTTTTGGGCTAGTACTCTTGTTTCTCTGGACTAGTATATACATATCACTCTAGTTATTTTGAATTGCTTCCGCACTTGTGTTAATTTATTTACTTAATTATAAATTGCGCGTTCCAAATTCCAATTCGTTATGCATACCCCTCAACACTTTTCTTCCAACCCTTCAGGGACCTCATCAGCCTCTTGGGTGGCTTCCCCAGTTCTTGGTATCGGTGTATCGATGTTATCGGTATATCGGTATCCCGAACTCTGGGTCGTTACAGCTTCTACCTTAGAAGGATCCACAGCAATACCTTCTTTTGAAATAATGTGGCCTAGGAATGAGACTTCCTTGAGCCAGAATTCACACTTATTGAGTTTGGCATATAGCTTATGTTCTCTAAGTGTTTGCAAAGCTATCCTTAGATGTTCTTCATGTTCTTCTTTTGTCTTGGAGTATATCAGGATATCATCGATGAAGACGATGATGAATTGGTCTAAATATGGCTGGAAGACACTGTTCATAAGTTGCATAAATGCTGCTGGGGCATTAGTTAAACCGAACGACATCACCACGAATTCATAGTGACCATAACGACTTCGAAAAGCCGATTTATAAATGTCCTCTTCTTTTACTCTAAGCTGATGATAACCTGATCTTAGGTCAATCTTAGAAAAGTACTCAGCTCCCGAAAGCTGATCGAAGAGCTCATCAATACGCGGCAATGGATATTTATTTTTGATTGTAAGCTGATTCAGTCGCCGGTAATCGATGCATAATCTGAGAGAACCATCCTTCTTCTTGACAAATAGAACAGGCGCACCCCAAGGGGATGTGTTAGGTCTAATGAAACCCTTGTCTAGAAGTTCCTGTAATTGCTTCTTTAGTTCCTTAAGTTCCATGGGAGACATCCTGTAAGGGGCTATAGAAACAGGTGCTGCACCTGGAATGAGTTCAATGGTAAAGTTTACTTCCCTCCCGGGTGGAAAACTAGGTAGTTCGGATGGGAACACGTCATGGAATTCATTTGCAATAGGAATGTTTGTTAGGATAATTTCCTTAGATTCGGTGACAATGACTGAAGAAAGAAAAACTTCACATCCTTTCGAGATAAGTTTACAGGCGTGAAGAAGATATAATGGTAGGATGCTTCTTGTATTTGATGCCAAGAAAAGAAAATCGTGGAAGATCGAGTTTTCAGAAAGATATAATCCTATTTCGGTAGTTGATGTAAGCATCATGGTCTACAAGCCAATCTACCTCTAAAATGGCATCATAACCTTTCATATCGAGGCATACTAAGTTTGCGGGGAGATTGTGTCCTTCTACTACCACCTCACAATCGGGATAATACTTGGTAAGCTTAGTTCTAGATCCTAAAGGTGTAGTAATAGCGAGATCTGAAGGTAGGGGAACTGATGCAGTTGGTAAGGTGTTTGCAAAAGTGGTGGAGATAAAAGAATGAGAAGCACCAGTATCGAATAGCACGAATGCAGGACGACAACAAATTTGAAGAGTACCTTCCATGAGCCCATCATTTTGATCCCTGGGCGCTTCTTCTTCATCAATAACTGCATTGAGGCGAGCCTGCCTCCTACGTCCTCCGTTATTTGATTGATCTTTCATAAGGGGGCAATCTGGCACACGATGCTCCCTACTTCCACAGCGCAAACAAGCACCTAGGCGCTTCCAGCATTCTTCAGCCAAGTGGCCGAATTTCTCACAAAAGGTGCATGCCGAGGCGACTTGCTCCTTCTCTTCTTTAACCTTTTTACTATTCCTTTGGGAACTTCCACCATTCCCGTTCCTTGATCTTTTCTTGCTATCACGGCTTTTGTATGGTTCCGTGATGCTAAACTTCTCTTTCTTATAATGCCGATCTGAGCGCCGGCTAGATTCTTCTCCCTTTCCTTTCAACTTTTCGACCTTTTCTAAGGTCCTCTCGCATAGATATGCCCTCTGAACCATCTCCCCATAAGTGCGGATATTTTGTGTCCCCGGTTGCTGAATGAAACCGGGCCGTAACCCGTCCATAAATCAGTTCACCTTTAATAATTCTGTATTAATAAGGTGTGGTGCATATGGTGCTAGTCTTGAAAACTGCAATTCGTACTCTGCTACTGACATCATCCCTTGACGAAGGGAGGCAAACTCCATAGCCTTCCTTTCCTTCACATGTTCGGAGAAATACTTGACACGAAATAAAGTGAGAAAAGTATTCCATGTATGTGGCGCATCGGCCGGAGGTGCCGGAACGGACTTCCACCAAGTACGGGCATCCTTATTCAATTGGAACGTTGCTAGATGAACTTTCTCCGGATCAGTGCATTGTATGACATCAAATATACGATTCATCTCATTGATCCAATTTTCTGCTTCGTCTGTATTGGAAGATCCATAGAAACGCGGAGGATTTAGACTCTAGAAGTTACGATGAAGATCTCTTGCCCTTGCCCTGCACCACCTTGTGCTATAGTCTGCAGTGCCTGGGTGAGGCCGGCAACAGTTTGTTGCATACCGTCCCAATCTACACGATGAGCCATTCGAAAAATATGGTACCTGAGAGAAAATAACAACTTGTTATTTCTCATGAAATTGGAATGAACAAAATAATTCTTAAAGCTAATTAGTTATCTTATCCCGGGTTCTACCCAATCCTCACATGGGTGTGGAGTTTCTTCCTTAGTTCATAGGTAGGGGTCCTTAATCTTAGACTTATCATATGACATGACTCTTTTCCCTAAGTCCTAAGACTTAGGCTCTGATACCAACTTAACTGTCACGCCCCGAGCCTTTAATTACAGCAAAAAACTCGCTCGGGGAGCGTAAACAGCAGGCATGGTAAGCCTCTTGCAAGCAAGAATCAATTAGAGCGCGAGACAATCACACAAGTAAATGCAATTGCACATGATTTAATCAACTTCAACTTCATTTCATAATGCTCAATATTCAAAGATACAATCACTGATTTGATTTTCATTCTACTAGACTCAAGAAATAGGAAAATTACATTGACTCAATCTAGACATTTATAGACTTCCTAAGTCTTCACTCATCTTTAATCGCTCTCGGATCCGCTACTTGAATAATCCGAATCCGAACCCGACTCACTTTCATTTCCTGAAAAAGAGTGGAAATAGGTAATGAGCACACTTGCCCAGTAGGTATCTTCGTATCAACATGAAGGCATTATTAAAGTGATTAATATTTTTTCTCTAAAGAAATAAGGTAAAATCATGCAATGCGATGATCATGCGATTAATTCAAAGTAACAAGACTATCATATACGATGGAATGAGAACAAGAATGAACTAGTAAGAATAGGACAAGAACATGATATTGGCCTTTCATGAACAAGAATATATCGAGAATGTACTAGCAAGCCACATATTCCTCACTTTAGCATCTTATGCTTATGAGCAAGTGCTTCGTGAATTTCTGTGGAATATCAAGCAAGAATATCATGTTGTGCCGTGGATCTTCACTTATTTATAGAAATAGTACTCCCAGCGCAATGCGACGCCAGTAGCATCATACCCCATGGTTTATAAAATAGTATGTTTCCGGCAATCAGCCGAGGGGACTAGCATAGAGCCCTTGAACACAATCAGTGCTCGATCGCATCTTTAGTTATAAATTAAGCTACTTCCACGCAGTATAATAGTAAAGTATGGCCAAGAATATAGCACTTCCAACAATTCCATGATAACTAAAATCAATGAATGAATGCTTCAACATAAGAATGTAGGAGTCAAGAAATAGACTTTAGACAATGTCATGCTCATAGAAATAAATCGACAGCATAACGGTATTTTCCTTAACTTCCATTTCATTTAGATCAATTTAAGCAATATGGCAAGTTCTAGATCATCAAGGTTTGTCTAGAATCATTGGAATATCAACCCTTGGTCAAACCTTGGGTTAACATACACAAGCTATGTAACGGTCGCTTACTGGGCCGTTACACTATGTAACGCGCCATTAATGGGCCGTTACAATGATCAGAGTCCAGAAAGATAAAAATAGACTCAGAGGAATGTGACGGTCTGGCACTGGGCCGTTACGTCAGCCTGACGGTCCAGTTCAAGGCCGTTACTTTTCAAGAATCAGAAACCATGATAGTGCATTCTATTTATTGGGCTTTAATGGTACAACCAACTCGGCGTCCTAGTGGGAATCCCAGGCTCACGGAGAATTACGGAGGCCTTGAAATAATGATTTTCTAGTCCATTGGAAGGAATATCCAATAGAGAGGTCCTCATGTCCAAGATTGTGTTCCTATAGTGCAAAGTGTGAACTAATGACAACATACCGGAATATGTGCCATGTACTTATGGAATTGACTCTATTGACAGAGAGAGATATGTATACTCAAATTTGAAAATCATGCTGAAAACTCCGTCAATACAATATTAAAAAGTCATTCTTTATAATACAAAACTATATAATTTGGCTTCAAAAATTAACATAACTCAATAAAAGTGAGACCACAAAACATGCAATACCTATCATGAATGATCAAATAACCTTAAAACCACATGATCAGGTTAAAACTTAGGTAACTAGGCTTTAACAATAATAATATTGGCAGGTTATATTCTGTCATAGGGTTGACAGAACACAGGATATAACGGTCTGGCGAGGGGGCGTCACAGTGAAAGTGATGGTCAGGATCCAGCCGTTACATGAATGTAACACGTCTGTCTAAGCGCGTTAAAAACAACAGTGAAATTCAAATATCACAGAGTTTGTAACGGTCTGTTGTAGGGCCGTTACTTGAAAGTGACGGTCCTATGCTAATGCGTTACTGTATCTGCTAACAGAAAACTAGATAAGGCATAAAGAGATCGATTCATATCATGTCTATAATCAAAATATCATGAGTTCCAAGACATGATAACAAAGTATAGGTTATCTATATGCATGGGTATTGATGAATAGATGGATAGTCAAGTCTTTAATCTTTAGTTAGGGCTAAGAGAAACATGATATGCATAGAGCCAATAAAAACATGAAATTGATGAGCTAGCATGCATGAAATCTAATCAAAATAGAGGCTCTTAGTCCTATCAAGTTGTTTTTGCCGTTCATGGGATAACCTACCTTTTACTTAGACTGTAGTTCCTGAATTTGGTAGAGAACCTTGCCCTAGATCTCCTCCTTCTCTTGTGACTTTTCCAGCAACTTCCTTGGGCTCTAACTCCACGACCTCTTGACCTAAAGATGTGAAATTCGGAGGGGAGTTAGTCTAAAGTATTGTGAATAAATTATTCTAAAGAACTTACCTGAGATAATGACTCCTTACCTTGCTTCCTTACGTCCAAAAAGTAAGGGTCGCACAGTTCAGAACTGTGCCCTATTTATAGAGTTTAGACTAGGGTTTGAGGATTAGATCGAGTTTAGAGTCCTTGTTTCAACAAATCCTAATCCCTAAGAGTCCTTAGAGTCTTTACAATCCTTCCCAAGTTGATCCCTAGTGGATAGGAACATCAAGTTCCAATCTTTTCATGAGTTCCTTTGCTCACGGAACTAACAGGCTTGTAACGGACTAGGACCTACGCGTTAGGATTATGTGGCGGTCTCGCGATAGACCGTTACATTACTCGTTCCTAGAGTTCAAAGGAAATCAAACTCTTTTAGTTTTCTGGTTCATAGTGTAACGGTCGAGACACCGTGCGTTACACGGCTGTGACGGTTAGGCTATAGACTGTCATATGTGTCGTGGATAGAGTTCCCTCTTGCACCTTTGAGCTGGAACTCAGGTGGAAGTAACGGATGGAGACCAACGCATCATTCTTGGTGTAACGCGCCAGTCCCCGACCGTCACTTTCAAGTAGCGCGTGGGTATTAGACCGCCGCTTCCCTGATGGTTTTAATATGTTGCCAGCCCATTCGTTATGCGTTACTTCGTATACTCATGCCATATTTATATTGTTTTAATGTATTGTGGCGTGTTTTATTACCATTAGAGTAGCCTTTCTTTCCACGCAATGGAGCCACTGTTGTTTCCCTAAGGTCTGTTGAGTGCCGACCCGCTTGAGGATGGCGGAGGGGTATGTTTCCCATGCACGGTTTGTAAGCTAGTTCCGTGGGCTCCCAGCCAATGGTAGCGGCCTACCAAGGGGGAAAACTAGCTAGAGGGCCTGGCTCAGGCTAGAGTCAGTGTGTGCACACGTGGTCGGAGACTGTGGACTGACACCGACGGGTGCCACTCCGACTGGTCACTTGGTTTGGTACTGTTTATGCGCTTAGCTTGTCGCTTCGTCGACTGTGAGTGCTTGAGACGCAGTGTAAGTCGTCAGTGGACGCTTCTGGTTTCTGCTCCAGTGGTTGTCCTTCCTTGTTGCTTGGATTAGTTAAGACTTATTCTATTTGGTAGTTTTGGTTTTAACGCTTGCATTTAGTTAGCTGTGGCATGCTTTAGCTGTTATACATGTTTAGTTAGAGTTACAGCTTTACTTGAGTAGTTATCCATGCCATTACCTGTTAGCTTATCTTTAATGCATGCTCTAATTGCTGTTATTTATGCATGTATGCTTGTTTAGTGCGAGGTAGGGATCCACGTGACCCCTACTGAGTCTGGCTGTGACTCACCCTTTCTCTTTTCAGGTGAGCCGCGCCCGCCGTCTCCCGGTGCTTCGTGAGTTGGTTCGGAGACCGTGTTAGTTGCCAGCTTTAGTCGAGGCGCCTTTTGAGGCTTGTTGTACTTTTGCCGGGGTATGCCCCGCGTAGTTGTACCTTTTTGGGCTAGTACTCTTGTTTCTCTGGACTAGTATATACATATCACTCTAGTTATTTTGAATTGCTTCCGCACTTGTGTTAATTTATTTACTTAATTATAAATTACGCGTTCCAAATTCCAATTCGTTATGCATACCCCTCAACACTTTTCTTCCAACCCTTCAGGGGCCTCATCAGCCTCTTAGGTGGCTTCCCCAGTTCTTGGTATCGGTGTATCGATGTTATCGGTATATCGGTATCCCGAACTCTGGGTCGTTACAGCTTCTACCTTAGAAGGATCCACAGCAATACCTTCTTTTGAAATAATGTGGCCTAGGAATGAGACTTCCTTGAGCCAGAATTCACACTTATTGAGTTTGGCATATAGCTTATGTTCTCTAAGTGTTTGCAAAGCTATCCTTAGATGTTCTTCATGTTCTTCTTTTGTCTTGGAGTATATCAGGATATCATCGATGAAGATGATGATGAATTGGTCTAAATATGGCTGGAAGACACTGTTCATAAGTTGCATAAATGCTACTGGGGCATTAGTTAAACCGAACGACATCACCACGAATTCATAGTGACCATAACGACTTCGAAAAGCCGATTTATAAATGTCCTCTTCTTTTATTCTAAGCTGATGATAACCTGATCTTAGGTCAATCTTAGAAAAGTACTCAGCTCCCGAAAGCTGATCGAAGAGCTCATCAATACGCGGCAATGGATATTTATTTTTGATTGTAAGCTGATTCAGTCGCCGGTAATCGATGCATAATCTGAGAGAACCATCCTTCTTCTTGACAAATAGAACAGGCGCACCCCAAGGGGATGTGTTAGGTCTAATGAAACCCTTGTCTAGAAGTTCCTGTAATTGCTTCTTTAGTTCCTTAAGTTCCATGGGAGACATCCTGTAAGGGGCTATAGAAACAGGTGCTGCACCTGGAATGAGTTCAATGGTAAAGTTTACTTCCCTCCCGGGTGGAAAACTAGGTAGTTCGGATGGGAACACGTCATGGAATTCATTTGCAATAGGAATGTTTGTTAGGATAATTTCCTTAGATTCGGTGACAATGACTGAAGAAAGAAAAACTTCACATCCTTTCGAGATAAGTTTACAGGCGTGAAGAAGATATAATGGTAGGATGCTTCTTGTATTTGATGCCAAGAAAAGAAAATCTTGGAAGATCGAGTTTTCAGAAAGATATAATCCTATTTCGGTAGTTGATGTAAGCATCATGGTCTACAAGCCAATCTACCTCTAAAATGGCATCATAACCTTTCATATCGAGGCATACTAAGTTTGCGGGGAGATTATGTCCTTCTACTACCACCTCACAATCGGGATAATACTTGGTAAGCTTAGTTCTAGATCCTAAAGGTGTAGTAATAGCGAGATCTGAAGGTAGGGGAACTGATGCAGTTTGTAAGATGTTTGCAAAAGTGGTGGAGATAAAAGAATGAGAAGCACCAGTATCGAATAGCACGAATGCAGGACGACAACAAATTTGAAGAGTACCTTCCATGAGCCCATCATTTTGATCCCTGGGCGCTTCTTCTTCATCAATAACTGCATTGAGGCGAGCCTGCCTCCTACGTCCTCCGTTATTTGATTGATCTTTCATAAGGGGGCAATCTGGCACACGATGCTCCCTACTTCCACAGCGCAAACAAGCACCTAGGCGCTTCCAGCATTCTTCAGCCAAGTGGCCGAATTTCTCACAAAAGGTGCATGCCGAGGCGACTTGCTCCTTCTCTTCTTTAACCTTTTTACTATTCCTTTGGGAACTTCCACCATTCCCGTTCCTTGATCTTTTCTTGCTATCACGGCTTTTGTATGGTTCTGTGATGCTAAACTTCTCTTTCTTATAATGTCGATCTGAGCGCCGGCTAGATTCTTCTCCCTTTCCTTTCAACTTTTTGACCTTTTCTAAGGTCCTCTCGCATAGATATGCCCTCTGAACCATCTCCCCATAAGTGCGGATATTTTGTGTCCCCGGTTGCTGAATGAAACCGGGCCATAACCCGTCCATAAATCGGTTCACCTTTAATAATTCTATATTAATAAGGTGTGGTGCATATGGTGCTAGTCTTGAAAACTGCAATTCGTAATCTGCTACTGACATCATCCCTTGACGAAGGGAGGCAAACTCCATAGCCTTCCTTTCCTTCACATGTTCGGAGAAATACTTGACACGAAATAAAGTGAGAAAAGTATTCCATGTATGTGGCGCATCGGCCGGAGGTGCCGAAACGGACTTCCACCAAGTACGGGCATCCTTATTCAATTGGAACGTTGCTAGACGAACTTTCTCCGGATCAGTGCATTGTATGACATCAAATATACAATTCATCTCATTGATCCAATTTTCTGCTTCGTCTGTATTGGAAGATCCATAGAAACGCGGAGGATTTAGACTCTAGAAGTTACGATGAAGATCTCTTGCCCTTGCCCTGCACCACCTTGTGCTATAGTCTGCAGTGCCTGGGTGAGGCCGGCAACAGTTTGTTGCATACCATCCCAATCTACACGATGAGCCATTCGAAAAATATGGTACCTGAGAGAAAATAACAACTTGTTATTTCTCATGAAATTGGAATGAACAAAATAATTCTTAAAGCTAATTAGTTATCTTATCCCGGGTTCTACCCAATCCTCACATGGGTGTGGAGTTTCTTCCTTAGTTCATAGGTAGGGGTCCTTAATCTTGGACTTATCCTATGACATGACTCTTTTCCCTAAGTCCTAAGACTTAGGCTCTGATACCAACTTAACTGTCACGCCCCGAGCCTTTAATTACAGCAGAAAACTCGCTCGGGGAGCGTAAACAGCAGGCATGGTAAGCCTCTTGCAAGCAAGAATCAATTAGAGCGCGAGACAATCACACAAGTAAATGCAATTGCACATGATTTAATCAATTTCAACTTCATATCATAATGCTCAATATTCAAAGATACAATCACTGATTTGATTTTCATTCTACTAGACTCAAGAAATAGGAAAATTACATTGACTCAATCTAGACATTTATAGACTTCCTAAGTCTTCACTCATCTTTAATCGCTCTCGGATCCGCTACTTGAATAATCCGAATCCGAACCCGACTCACTTTCATTTCCTGAAAAAGAGTGGAAATAGGTAATGAGCACACTTGCCCAGTAGGTATCTTCGCATCAACATGAAGGCATTATTAAAGTGATTAATATTTTTTCTCTAAAGAAATAAGGTAAAATCATGCAATGCGATGATCATGCGATTAATTCAAAGTAACAAGACTATCATATACGATGGAATGAGAACAAGAATGAACTAGTAAGAATAGGACAAGAACATGATATTGGCCTTTCATGAACAAGAATATATCGAGAATGTACTAGCAAGCCACATATTCCTCACTTTAGCATCTTATGCTTATGAGCAAGTGCTTCGTGAATTTCTGTGGAATATCAAGCAAGAATATCATGTTGTGCCGTGGATCTTCACTTATTTATAGAAATAGTACTCCCAGCGCAATGCGACGCCAGTAGCATCATACCCCATGGTTTATAAAATAGTATGTTTCCGGCAATCAGCCGAGGGGACTAGCATAGAGCCCTTGAACACAATCAGTGCTCGATCGCATCTTTAGTTATAAATTAAGCTACTTCCACGCAGTATAATAGTAAAGTATGGCCAAGAATATAGCACTTCCAACAATTCCATGATAACTAAAATCAATGAATGAATGCTTCAACATAAGAATGTAGGAGTCAAGAAATAGACTTTAGACAATGTCATGCTCATAGAAATAAATCGACAGCATAACGGTATTTTCCTTAACTTCCATTTCATTTAGATCAATTTAAGCAATATGGCAAGTTCTAGATCATCAAGGTTTATCTAGAATCATTGGAATATCAACCCTTGGTCAAACCTTAGGTTAACATACACAAGCTATGTAACGGTCGCTTACTAGGCCGTTACACTATGTAACGCGCCATTAATGGGCCGTTACAATGATCAGAGTCCAGAAAGATAAAAATAGACTCAGAGGAATGTGATGGTCTGGCACTGGGCCGTTACGTCAGCCTGACGGTCCAGTTCAAGGCCGTTACTTTTTAAGAATCAGAAACCATGATAGTGCATTCTATTTATTGGGCTTTAATGGTACAACCAACTCGGCGTCCTAGTGGGAATCCCAGGCTCGCGGAGAATTACGGAGGCATTGAAACAATGATTTCCTAGTCCATTGGAAGGAATATCCAATAGAGAGGTCCTCATGTCCAAGATTGTGTTCCTATAGTGCAAAGTGTGAACTAATGACAACATACCGGAATATGTGCCATGTACTTATGGAATTGACTCTATTGACAGAGAGAGATATGTATACTCAAATTTGAAAATCATGCTGAAAACTCCGTCAATACAATATTAAAAAGTCATTCTTTATAATACAAAACTATATAATTTGGCTTCAAAAATTAACATAACTCAATAAAAGTGAGACCACAAAACATGCAATACCTATCATGAATGATCAAATAACCTTAAAATCACATGATCAGATTAAAACTTAGGTAACTAGGCTTTAACAATAATAATATTGGCAGGTTATATTCTGTCATAGGGTTGACAGAACACAGGATATAACGATCTGGCGAGGGGGCGTCACAGTGAAAGTGACGGTCAGGATCCAGCCGTTACATGAATGTAATGCGTCTGTCTAAGCGCGTTAAAAACAACAGTGAAATTCAAATATGACAGAGTGTGTAACGGTCTGTTGTAGGGCCGTTACTTGAAAGTGACGGTCCTATGCTAATGCGTTACTGTATCTGCTAATAGAAAACTAGATAAGGCATAAAGAGATTGATTCATATCATGTCTATAATCAAAATATCATGAGTTCCAAGACATGATAACGAAGTATAGGTTATCTATATGCATGGGTATTGATGAATAGATGGATAGTCAAGTCTTTAATCTTTAGTTAGGGCTAAGAGAAACATGATATGCATAGAGCCAATAAAAACATGAAATTGATGAGCTAGCATGCATGAAATCTAATCAAAACAGAGGCTCTTAGTCCTATCAAGTTGTTTTTGCCGTTCATGAGATAACCTACCTCTTACTTAGACTGTAGTTCCTGAATTTGGTAGAGAACCTTGCCCTAGATCTCCTCCTTCTCTTGTGACTTTTCCAGCAACTTCCTTGGGCTCTAACTCCACGACCTCTTGACCTAAAGATGTGAAATTCGGAGGGGAGTTAGTCTAAAGTATTGTGAACAAATTATTCTAAAGAACTTACCTGAGATAATGACTCCTTACCATGCTTCCTTACGTCCAAAAAGTAAGGGTCGCACAGTTCAGAACTGTGCCCTATTTATAGAGTTTAGACTAGGGTTTGAGGATTAGATCGAGTTTAGAGTCCTTGTTTCATCAAATCCTAATACCTAAGAGTCCTTAGAGTCTTTACAATCCTTCCCAAGTCGATCCCTAGTGAATAGGAACATCAAGTTCCAATCTTTTCATGAGTTCCTTTGCTCACGGAACTAACAGGCTTGTAACGGACTAGGACCTACGTGTTAGGATTATGTGGCGGTCTCGCGATAGACTGTTACATTACTCGTTCCTAGAGTTCAAAGGAAATCAAACTTTTTTAGTTTTTTGGTTCATAGTGTAACGGCCGAGACACCGTGCGTTACATGGCTGTGACGGTTAGGCTATAGACCGTTATATGTGTCATGGATAGAGTTCAAACAATTTAAAACTCTTTTGATAATTATCCATTAATTTATCTTATATATTCTAGTATTTATCCTTAATATCCGTGGATAGACTTAATTACCTTCTAGAATGTGGGCCAAACTTAGTGGGCCAGAGTTAAAACCTTTTGGACTTTAATTAAGTGGGTTGGGTTAATTGATTAACACCACTTGGCCTCATAATGATTTATTAATTTTCAATAAACCATTTATAAATTTATTTAGGCCTTTATAAATTCTTGAAAATTATTTAAAATTTCTGGGGCACTATAGGGTACAAGAAATAGAGAGAACTTTCAGGGTAATGCAATGTACCAACCAAGAGAAGGTACTATTGGGAACCTATCAACTAGAGAAGGATGCTGGGGCATGGTGGGGATCCGTAGAAGCGATCTTGCCCAACGATCAAGTCACCTGGGATGAGTTCTTAGAACACTTCAATGAGAAGTATTTCTCGGAGAGAATTCATGAGAAGGAGGCAATGGAGTTCGGGGCACTAAAACAACATAGTCTATCGGTAGCGGATTACGAAGTGAAGTTTTCTAGATTGGCCCGGTATGCACCACACCTAGTTTGCACGGAGAAGATGAGAGTGAGAAGATTTATTAACGGTTTAAAGGTGGAGCTTATTTCTCAATTAGCTCCGCTGGAAATGAGAAGATTTATGAACGGTTTAAAGGTGGAGCTTATTCCTCAATTAGCTCCGCTGGAAATCCAAACTTATATAGAGATGGTTAGGAAACTCTTGAAAGATGCTATAGATATGATGGAACGAATCAAAGGAAAAATTGCGAAGAAGGAGTTAGCAAATGGATGCAAGAATAGGGAACCCGTGAATGACAAGAAGAGGTTCAATGGAGGTAATGGTTTCCGTAAGGACAAGAAACCCCGGAGTGATGATCAAAAAATTGTTCCGGCCAAGGAAAAATGCGGGCAATGCAAGAAAGGAAGGCACAGATCGGAGGAGTGTTGGTATAAACTTGGGAAGTGCATCCGTTACGGAAGTGAAGATCATAAAATCGCCCGTTATCCACTTTTAAAGGAAGAAGCACCACGAGAGCAACACCATGGTGAACCAAAGCGTCAGGGTAGGCTGCAAGCATTGGGAGGTAACCCTATGAAACTGTCTTATTAGTAATTACATGATTAGATATGGTGATCTTAGTATTGAGCATGCTATGAGAACGGATATAGCAAGAGTACATGTTTTGAATATGGTGACTTTACCCCACTACTACGGAAAGAAATCGTGTGAATTTGGGTGCCAAATTCTTTTAAGTGGGGGAGGATGTAGCACCCCGAAAATTTAAATAAAGAATATATAGTAACAACTATATAATATTGGTCATAGAACAAATATGGAGAATAAAATTTTGATAAAAGAAAAATAGAAATAGCTAATGGGCCTTTAATGCTAAAAAAAAGGGACAACTAGTAGGCTTTTATAGTAAAGCAATGGGTTGGCCTTAGTGAGTTTAACAATATATATATATATATATATATATATATATATAAACCCAAAGAATATGTATACATATGAATCCTTTTAAAACCGAAGCCCAAACTCTCAACTCATAAGAAGGGGCCATACTCTAATAACTAATGGGCTTCAAAGAGGGTATATACATGAATATCTTTACAATAGGGTCTTGGGGTTGAACCAAAGCCTTTACATTGGCATTAGGAATTTAAAACCCTAAAACACGTTCAAAGCTTGCATGGGCTTAAGGTTTAGTTTAACTAGGAGCGTCCGTAGAAAAGGAAAGATCAGATCAATCTAAAGGAATTAGTGTTGCAATCAAACTAGGATTCTTGGAAGGATTTGAACTATAAGAAAACTCTATAAATATAAACCCTACAGCGATGGCAGAGCCATCGTGCTCTTGCTGCTGCGTTGACGCCGTTCGTCTACGTCCTCATCTTCTTCTTCCCCTCCTGATCATACGGCTGCAGTTGCTGTTGCCGTGGTTCATCGTAGTCCGACGTCTTCTCATCTTCTTCCTTCTTCCTTCTTCGTTCGAGGGCGAGAGGCAACTGCTGCTGTTGCTGCAGCTGCCATGCTGTTGTTCATCATCGTTTGGCTCTGCCGCCAACTCTTCATCCTCTATTTCTTCTCACGTCTTCATCCTTAACCATCAAAGGTAGGCAATCTCCCAAGCAAAACCCAAGTAATCACCATGATAGTTCATTAGAGCTTGTAGATTAATCCTTCACGAAGCTTTTGCATGCTTAAACTTGTTTTTTTCGAACGTCTGGAATCATACTGCATGAGAAGGAATCAGCGACCACTGCGTAGCCGCTATTCACACAAAACTGTAACCGTTCTAACGGGCGCTAATTAATAAGCGACAGTACAACTGTCGCTAATTCTTTTAGATAAATAATAATTACACCATGTTCAAAATTTAATAACTATGGGACCATGTACCTAAAAATCATGTAATGCATATTTCTGGAATCCCTGTAACTTTCTCTATTTTCATATGCCTTTAGATTTTTGAAAATCCTTGTAACTTGAAAGTGACATTGTTCATCCCCTAATGAACACTAACAGAACCCCGTTGTGTCTATGAACGCATCCATGCAATGCGTTGCAGCATAAAACGTTAAAAAGAATGGGCGACACGAACCCAGTCGCCTATTATGAACGTGCGCCCATGCAAATAGGCGCTATTTCCTGAAATTAATATATATAAAAGAAATTGTTATATGAATAGCGACCATCCATATGTCGCACATTAAATAACCTGCGCCCCTTTGAGAAGGCACTATTTCCTATATTTTCTGAAAATGGTATATATGAAAAGAAATAAATAAATGAATTGGCGCCGTATCTCAGGGTGCATATTAAAGATATTGTGCCTCTTCGAAGAGTCGTAATTTCTGGGAAATTTATTTATATTCTGGAATTTCATGAACGGACGCCTGCATAGTGGGCGCTAATTTAAATAGCGACCACTGCCTGGGGACAGATTTCTTGTGACTATTTTCCACTCGCGTTTTGATCCATTGACCGTTGGATCTTGGCACCACTATCTCATATCTGAGACTTGGTCCCTATTTTGGTTTTCTATCGATCACACTCAACTCTCGGTGATGATTGGACCCTCCGTGGGATATTCCTTCCTTCAGACCGATACTTTCTTCATTGGGACCTCCGTAAGCCTCCGCTAGCCTTGGATTCCCTCAAGGCAACCAAGCTAGTTGTACCATAAAAATCCTAGAACCCTGTTTGTCATGTCACTCTGAAGAAACATGACGCCCAGCCCTCATAGAACGTTGTTCTGGCAATTCTGTGAGAAATCTGTCTCTGCCTGAATGAGCGACCAGTCTAGCGGGCGCCAATTGAGTGAGCGACCGTCTTGGTGGGCACTATTTCCTCAAGATTGCCCTATTCTGTCAATAATTAGCGACCATTCCTTGGGTGGCAAAAGGAATTGGAGACCTGGATAGTGGCGTTATTTCACTGATTTAGTGACCAGAGTATGGGCGCTATTTCATCGAGGGACTATTCACTGGAATTAGCGACCACACAGTGGCCGCTGTTTATGTAATTGGTGGCGACTGAGTGGACACCAATTACCCCCGATTCTCGAATTGTCCTACTTTTTATGTGCTTTATCGCCTATGTTGTCTTGTCCAAAGTTCTATCCTTGAAACTCTTTGGCCATTACATTAAGTGGAATTGGTCTAGACACGAAAGGGGCTATGGGTCCAAATAAATTGATACTCAATGCTAGTGTATAAAATATGGGGTCAGGATCTGATCCCATGGGTGAGGCAAAGTCCAAACGTGTACCGGTATCATGATTGATCTGGTATGGCATTGCACCAAAGATAGCAAAATGTTAGTCTACAACACTTCCACAAGTGATTGTCATTACTCAAATATTTGAACTCCTTTATATGGCCAATCCTACAAAGATATCGTGAATTGCTCTAGTGAAGTTGAATGCCTTATTGAAATGATCGTTATTGTTTCCTCATGAATGTTCTTGAAAACCTTATTGAAAAGCTTGCTATCCAATGAATGTTCTTGTAATTATTGTACTGTCTATCTATTGCCTTTATAGTACTTGAAATTATCTATTGTCATGTCTACATTTCTTTAAATTGTCTCTGGATTATTAATCTAGCTCGTGCCATTATAGTTCTCGATTTCGATGCCTTGCATGACGTGCATGTTCATGTTAAAATTGTTAATTACTTAAAGCTAGTTTAGAGCTTGAGATATTAAGACCTACTGAGCGTTCGCTCACCTAGTGTTTTCCAATATTTTTCAGGTAATGACCATAGCGATGACGAGACCGAACAAGATGGGCAAGGGCAAGAGTGAAGAGTGCTCCGGCAACATAGATGAACTGCCTAGTCTTATTACCTTATGTCTATGTCAAGATTAGTCCAGTCATGAGTCTATTGTAAAATTTTCTTTATTGAGTCTTTTCTTTTATTTGGGTCCAACTTGTAATAAACTTATATTTGGAATGAAATTCTATTTTGTTCAAATTATATCTTGTCTTGACTATGTTCTGATTGACACGATTGTTTAACTGCCACGTTCTGAGTAAACGACACGTTCCGCTGCTATCGGTTCGGGGCGTGACATCCCCCATTTTGATGATGACAAAATGTTATGCATTAATGCTCTCTCCCCCTTTGACATAATCAGAACGGACATGCACAACCAAAACTTAGGCAGGAGAATTTCGGAGCTATTCTAAAAAACAATGCACATGGAAAATGCAAAATACTATGTTCATGAATTAAGCGCGGAATTACTACCTCTCCCCTTTTGTCATTGACAAAAACTGACAGACAATGGGATTATTAAGAGAATCATATGCACAATATGTTCAAAAAGGATGCAATTCAAAATATGCACGTGTGAATGCTATAAATGCCAAATATGCACAATATGCACAATATGCATGAACTAATTGCACAAGATTGAAATGCAAGTATGGACAATATGGGCATGCAGAGTGCAAGTAGAATGATCAAGTATGATTAACCTCCAAGCTGATAAATGTATATACATGCAATATAGCTCTCACATTTTATTTAAAGGGGAGGGATAGGTGTAAGAGAAGTGCATATAAGTCAATTACAACCACAGTGTTCATGAATAACACCTAGGGGACTGTACAAGCATGTAGAAGAATCATGCAAAAGCCAATGCAATCATTTCAATTTTTAGAATACATATTAATTTAAATTTCCAAGTGTATAAGTGAATAACATGAAAGTAGGCATTAGCCATAAGGATATTCATATTTTCAGTTCAACGCAGGAGTAATTACACAGACTGCATTTCAATCTAGAGAACAACGTATTGGAGGCTTCACTCTGCCTCAATGAATTTCTTTCCAGAATCTTTCAACTCATAAATTTCACAAAGACTGAAATTTTCTAATAGTGATCAGGTTCAATTTACTCTTTTTTACGCGAGGAGACACATGGAGCACATGCCAGACTCCCCGGTTACTCAGAGCATTAACTATCTCACCTCAACTGAGCAGAGATACTTTAGTACAACACTTTTCAAAATGAACCATATCACGTCTCAGGTGACATGCATCCAATCTACTTAGTGAGACTGAGCATTGCTCTGCCATTCATTTTCCTTTTCAGATTCTTTTTACAAAAAATAGGTAGGTAACTTTTTTCTCAACTGCCTCTTTAACATACATGCAGCAAGTTTAATATCTCTAGAGTGTTAAAAAGAAATTCATATATCCTTATGTTAAGCACTCATTTTCACATTTAGTGCATGAAGTGTGCGAATTTGATTCAACATGTATACCGAAAATTTAATGAACTCATAACAATGTAGCTCCCCCTACAAAGATGCACTTATCAAATATTTACTCCCCCTAAGTGTGTGACATGAGACACACTAGTAATGACTCAAATACAAGATTATTTAGCAAGAAGTATGAGGTCTTAGAATTTCCAAGGAAGGGGGTGAATATGATATATTAACATGCAAGCACACATTGAGAAAATATGCAATATGCAATGCAAAATGTAATGTGATGCAAAAGTAAGATGCAAAAGCTTGATTTTCAGAACATTATGACAGATTACACAAGAAGACATTCATATTCAAATGATGAATAATAAACATTTTCCATCTCATGACTTTTATGAACAAGGGTGCAGAAATGATCAAAATTAAGCAATGCAACCTAATTATTTTTAGAAATATTGAAAAATAAATTTTCAATTAAGTTGTTAAGCATAATGGTTGATCCAAAAATCATATAACAACATCATGATCAATTCAGGGATAGCAATTGGCATGAGATGCATTTCCACAAAAATGAGTTAGATTCACAATCTCATGTCATTCATTCAAAAACTCCGCCTTACTAGGTGCATGAATTTCACAATTGACATATTCAGAATATCATGCATCATATGACTTATATGAACACGTGACTCATGGTACCAGGCGGAGACACATTCTCACGCATGGTGATAGATTTCAGACAAGAATGACCTGCCCTTCCTCAAATCATCATTTAATATACCATGTAGTCATGCAATGATGATCAAATAGATACAATGCAAACTCATAAGAAAAATAGAATTTTCATGATCTTCATATATGAAAATCCAGTTAAAATAAATTTTAGTTATTCAAAGAGAATTCAAAAATTTATTTTTCAAAACCTGTGCCATGAGCGGCCATTATTTTCCAAGCCTTCCACTTGGCCTCAAGGCATCCCTACACCAAAGTTCTTATTAGACAGTTTTGGGTACCCAAACTTCCTTCGGTCCTGGATGGTTAACACAAGCATTCAATTTCCTTGAGGCATTCAAATCATTAATTTTCATCAATGAACAATCATCCATAGTATGCTCTAATCGACCATAGTAATGATAACAACCAAAGGACTTCACAGTTTTCTTGTATGCATAAGCATTGAATCTCTGTGATTTAACAAAAGTGTTTTAATTTTCAGATTGGAAATTCTTCTTCTTCATGGCATGATTGTGGTCATTTTTCTTTTGAAAACAGAATTTCATCAAATGACCATATTTCTCACAATAATAATAATGCAACGGAGGAACTCTTTCATATGGTCTTTTTGCATGAACTTTAGAATTTTCAAATTCATTTCTTCTCTTTGAAAATTTCCTTGAGTTTTTGAAATCATTTTTGCTATTGCATGCTTTCAAGTTATCATTCCTTAACACATAACAATCACTCATAACATGACCATGCTTGCCACAGTAGAAACAATCAAACTTCGAAGATTTTCAGATATGAGCATCCTTCATGTGACTTTTGCGAGTATCAAATCTATCGGAGCTAGGTTGAGTTTCAACTTTAGAATTTTGTTTCTCAACAAAAGAGGCATTTGAAATATTTGAGGAACATGATGCATGTACAAAGGATGTTTGTATTTTCAGACCAAAGGCTTTCTTTTTGGTGGGTTCAAACCCAAGACCTTCCCGTTGAAAATTCACCTTGGTCCCCAAAATTTTCTCCAGATTATCTTTCAGTTTTACAAATGTAGACAGAGATGCATTCAAATCAACAATTTCATATTCAAGAGTTGAAACATGCAATTCATAGCTAGCTATCTCATCCTCACAGAAAATGATTCTTTCATTCAACATGATATTCATAGCTCTGTGATTTTCTATTTCTTGTCCTAACTCAAGCAATTGTTCTGATTCATCAACATTCACATATTTTCCTTTTTTAAAATTTTCAAGGCTTTTCAGTCTACCTTCAAGCAAAAAAATCTGAATCAACATATCACTATTTTTTTCAAATGAATTTCTATTTATGGAAGTGTGTTCAAACTCTTTCTTTTGAAACTCACTTTTTCATCAAACATTTTATTCAAGGTTTCCTTGCCCTCGACAGACCTAGACAAGTCACTCTTCTGATTTTTTAACTCCTCTTTCAATTCAACAATTTTATCATTCATGCTCTTAAAACTTTCTATCTCCTGTCTTAGCTCCTTCAACCTTTCAGATTCTTCAACATTCAGAATTATTTTACTATTTTCAAGAAAGAGTAGTCTTTCAGATATGGCGGTATTCAACTCTTTAAACTTATCATTATCTTTTTCTATTTGTTGAAGTTCTAAAATTTTATCCAGTAAATATTTATTTTCAGTTCTAAGATATGCAACAGTCCCTTTGTGTGCTTCAACATCAAACATGCAAGCCTCACTTAATTTTTCAAGTTCAGAACATTTTTCACAAGAAGAGTTACAGACATTGTCTTGAACTTTCTTTTCAGTTTTTTATTTTCTGACTTGATTTTCTTATATTACTTTTTCAGTTCATCATAGGCATCAATGAGTTCTTCAAGAGTAAAGTCTTCAGTATTAGAATTTACATCTTCAACATTTTCGTCACTGTGTTGATCAGCATGGTCGGCCATAAAACAATTTTGTCCCACCCTCTCTTGAGCTTTGATCAACCGGTCCATAATCTCCTTTGCCGTCTTGCAAGAAGAGACAAATGAAAACATGTTAGTATTCACAAAAGCTTTCAACAAGCTTAGGACAATGATATTTTCATGGTTCTTCAATTTATCCTGATTAGACCACTTTGTCTTATCTAGAGGCAATATGTGAGGACCATCATAAATCAACTTCCAAAGATTAGGATTAACAGAATTAATCATTCCACACATTTTACATAACCATGAAGTGAAATCAGAACCATTAAAAATAGGTAAGCAATTCATCGAGATATGTTCAACAGAAAAATTCATGATTGTAGAATGCACTGGGATCACTCTGCAGATCGCTAGATCTAGGGACAACAGAGCCTAGCTCTGATACCAATTGTTGGGTCCCGTAGTACAGGAAGACGGATCTAGAGGGGGGGGTGAATAGATCCCTCTATAAAAATTTAGGACCAATTTAAAACACAAATGTCACACAGCGGAAACTTAACAAACGCATAATATTTGATGAAGTATATTCAGATTAACATGAGACCGTTCGAAGAGAAAGTAGAAATGTTCACTTAAATGGTAGATTGACCAACTTAACTAAACGGTGTGTATATGTGTAACTAAGATCGATGTGAAGCACAGTAATCAAACCATCCTGTGAATGGAGGTAGAAGATATGGAACAATCACAAAGGCATTCACAATGGCACAATGATTTTTAAGGTGGTTCGAGATCACGATGGGCTCCCTACGTCCACCCCTCACTCAATTGAGTGAGGCTTTCTCAACACGCTGCGAATGCAGCAAACACGGGGATTTCTCCCCACATACATGGGGTAAAAAACCCAACACACACGCTGCGAATGTAGCAAACACGGGGATTTCTCCCCACACACACGGGGAAAAAACCCCAAACCACACGCGGATATGCTTCGCACACAACGATGCACACATGTCAATCACAAACACTCGGAGAAACCTCTCTCCGAACACCCACACATGAAAATCGTTCAGAAATAAGCCCAAGATTTGCTAGAAAGACCAAAGAAAAGAAAATCTATCATGTATGAAATTTCCCCTTTCAAGATGCTTCAGATCTTCAAGTTGATGTATACGGATGGTGGTGATTTCAGCATCTCCTCGACCCTCTCTTCATTCTGCTCCACTTTCTCTTCTACCACGAGCTTCAAAGATGCATGGATGTAGATCAAAACCCTTCCACAAGACCTCCTTCTTCCATTCTCCCCTTTCTTCACATACAGATAAGAGAAATAAACACATTAGGGTTCTTGCTCTCAAATTCAGAGTTGAGGTATATATACAAGAGAGAAAGGTCAAATGACTCATAAAACCCTTCTAACATGTGTTAAAAACACCCTCATAAGTTTAGGAACCTTTGGGGGGTATTTTGGTAAAGTTTGAAAGGGTTTAGAATGGATTTAGAAGACTTTCGCAAGTCACGTCCGGAATGGGTCAACCCTATGGGTCAACCCTTGAGCAAACAGACCACAGACAAAAGGAAAATAGTGCCCTGGCACACAGGGGTCCACCCCTGGGGTCGACCTCTGTAGTGGGTCAACCCCAGGGGTCGAACCCTGCAACCTGTCCCCTAAAACTAGTTTTTGTATTGACCAGAAACATTGAGGGTTGACCCCATGGGTCGACCCCTGCTAGTTTGGGTCTGAAAACAACCTTAAGCCTCCATTAAATCATGGGAATAAAAGTGATTAGATATTACCATTTTCACATAAGTTTGTAAGAATTTAGAGACCATTCTTGGGGCTGCAAAGCCACAAAAACATCAAGTCAATATAGGAATGAACAATTAAAGACTTCTTACATTTCACCTTCCTTGTTCCTCATGAAACTCCATGACATCATGACTTTCCATTTGAATAGCATGTCTTGTAGGCATTCTTTGCCTAGACATCACACACATTTTTGGGACTTTTGAACTACAAAATTAAGCACACTTTAGGAATAAAATGCTTCAAGAGAGTGATATGCATGTACACATGAATGATGCAATTTATTTGAACACTTGATGCCTATACAAAACCATGCATGTTTGTTTCATCAAAACTCTTCATTCATCATAAGCACACACATACATAAAGTTTAGTTATCATCAAAATGAAAGTTGAGCACATTAAATTGATCACTCACACAATCAAATAAGCATTATCCCATCACAAGGCAACCATCAACCATTGACCATGACCCAACTCATATGCATCCATATCAAAGACTTCAACGCCACAAAACATCAATCTCCTTTTTAAGATAGCCACACTTTTCAATCTTCACAACCATATATCAATTCCATATTTCTTAGCAAAAGTAATAGAAATGATCAAGAACATGTAAACAAGAAATACCAATCAACCATAAGTTCAAGTTGATTCCCAAGAAACAAGTTGACTTGAAACCCAGACAGAAACATGGAAGCCACAATAAGGCACCACTCAAAAATCTTTTGACAGACAGTAAAGAAACAGTTTTTAATCATCAAAACCACACACTAAACAAAAAGGACCAATCAAAAAATAGATCTAGAAAAAGGGAACTTTCCATACTTTTCTTCTATAAATATGGAACTATCACCTTGGAGAAGAAAGAGAGCGGGAAACCTTGAAAGACACCTTGAGCTTGCTCGAAGAGCACCTGAGAAGTAAGTTTGTCCAGCAGTTGGCCTGTGCAATTCCACAGCTAAGAGGGAAACTCTGAGAGCACCTTGAGAAAGTCCTCTTCCCCATTATTGTTTGCCCACTGAAGAGAGTGAGAGAGAGAAATGGAACAGCCACTAATCTGAGTTCAGATCTTCACCTTCAGCTAACTTCTTAACTTTATCAGAAGCTACATTTCAGTTTCTTAGTTTCGATTTCTATTTTATTTCTGAGATTTCTCTTTTGTTTTTTCGTGTGTGGTTGCTAAGATTTTGGCATTTTTTTCGGTACCTTGTTTTAGGGACCGGAGTGTGTTTTGGTTGCTATGTGGCCGTATGTGGTCGAGGAGCTTGTTCCTCGTGCATGCTGTTTGTCAGCGCTTGTAGCTGACTAGCTTCGCGTGTGTGTGTGAGTTTTCTTTTGGCCAAGTGTGAAATCCTCACCAGGTTGGTGAGGGGTGGACGTAGGTTTGCTAGATAGCAACCGAACCACCTAAAAATCTCTGAGCAGTGGTTTTTTGTGGTTTCTTCCATCTCTTCTACCTCCTTCACATGTGCAATCATCTAGTTAGTGCGTCTTACAACATTCTACTCTCAAACAACACGATTTCTGGTCTGCAACCGAGCTTAAGTTAGTCAATCGAGTTCATTCTGTTCTGCTAAATTTTTAAGTGGTCAAGTATTGTTGGTGGGGATCTATTCACCCCCCCTCTAGATCCACTCATACCACTCATCAACCTAGTGTTGAGCAAAAGGCAAAACTAGCTTGTTCCTCAACCACATCTACGACATGCTAAAGCAAGGAAGAAACAAAAGTATCTTCCAACTACAGTAATATCCTAAGATTCCTTACAAGTGCCTTCTGTGATTCTCTGCATTTATCTTTGAAGGCTTTACCATTGTAGTTCAAGATAGCTATGCTTTCACTCCCATTCTTCTATCTTGAATGATTTGTATTTCATTGTACATAAGTCTGCCTATCAAGAGGCAATATCTGTGTAAACCCATTATAATAGTGGTGCACTTCTCTTTGAGGGGAGAAGTCCCTTGCTTGCAGGCAAGAGTGCCTACACGAGGATTGAAATCCTAGGTTTGGTTGTGCGGTGAAGTCAGCTTTGGCTCTTGTGAAAGAGTGCCTGTGGTGTAACTGAACACATGATCAAAAATAGCTAGGTTTGGTTGTGCCTACAAGTCAACTAGGGCTCCTGTGAGCGGGTGCCTGTGATGTAGCTAAACACAAGATCAAAAATAGCTAGCGTACTATTCCTTACGATGAGATAGTGAAAATTCCAGTGGTTCTTGAGTATTAGATGTAGGATTGACTGAGGTCAGGGTTGAACCAGTTTAAATCCTTGTGTCATGTGAGATTGCCATCTATGTGATTGTTGTTTCTTTATTTCTATTTACTATATCGCTGCAGCAATTACATCTCTGATCACATCATAACTGCAATACTCACATATCAATCTATAAGCACTTTAGGCTCATTCCTCACATGTTTAAGCACTAACAACTCTGACCCTCATGGTTCTAAACCGTTGTAGAGTTTTCACATCTATTCCGCATTCATGTAAGCATTGTTTTATAACGATCTAAATGATGTATATCATGATCATATTTTAATTACACATTCACCCCCTTTATGTAAGCCATGTACTGGGCGACAATAAATTCTTCCTATGATTCTTGCTACCTGCTTGATTATCATTGATCTTCATGTCCTACTCTTCTCTGCAAATTGATATCATCATGCTTATAAGACCTGGATGTTAACATGTGATTGAGGTGTTCCTTATTAAGCCTCCGATTTAATTATTTATCTTCAGTATCTTACCAAAATACTCGATTCAACGAGTATTATTTCATTTTGAAGATCTTGTCAGTCCGGCGATGTGTATCTACCAGTTACTATGATTTTTGGTTTCATCACAAAACCCTTTCTTGGCGAATTTAGAACCCTCCGCCGGATATTCCTTCTGCCAGACTAGAACTTCTTCATTAAGGCCTCCATAAGTCTCTATGAGTCATGAATTCCCACATGGACGCTGAACTAGTTATATGCTAAAAATCCTGGAAACCCTCATAATTATGTCTTACTGGCCTAAGATATGATTTGACTAGCCTTTGGAACCACAGAACGAGGTTCTATTTGGTTCTATTAAGCCTGCTCTGAACGCGGCGTACCCAGAGACCGTGTTCAAGCTTCGGTTTCCTTAACACGACATACCCATAGACCATGTTCAAGCTTCTGGATCTTGAAGGCAGCATACCCAGAGACCACGTTCATATCTGGACGTGCCCTTCCTTCAGACTACGTTCTGATTATTACGGCATGCTTGTAGATCGCGTTCTACCCAGATTTATGATGAATCATGCACGTGTGCATGACTACATTCTATCTGGTTTTCTGAATGTGATCCCACGATTGACCACGTTTCGTCAACATTTGTTAGTCCGAGTTTGATGGTTTGAATAATAATTTTAAGATGGTGATGCAGAATTATCATTAGAATCATCTTTATCTCATGTTCTTTGATTAATGTCTAGCTTACTTGAACATTCCCTGAATTTCCTTGAAATTATGAAATCTCTCATGTAAATCTATGCCTTGATTATATGAACTTTTCTTTGAAATTTATTTGGCAATTTTATATAATGTGGATGTATAGATATTTATATAGGATCAATGATCTAAAACTTCAATGCCTCGTATCAAGAGGGCCCGGTATAGTCTTGGGAGGAGCACCTGAAAGTATCCGTGCCCATGGGGGCCATTATTGACCTGGTGTGACATTGCACCAAAGTGCAAGCATGCTAGATAAATCTATGACATTCCACTCATTCATAAATACTTGAACTTACTTGAAATATTTGAACTTCCTTGAATTACTTGGCTTGCACATGTTACCCCTCGTGGGATTCTTGCGTTAATGGCCAATCCATTTGATAATACACATGATATAGGTTCTTGAAAATTTAAAAGTCTATCTCTAGTACTTGACACTCTCATCTTGATTATTCTTTATCTACTTGTGTCCATTTATCTTCCTACTTATGTTTTTTTGATATAGTTCATTCTGGTTTTCTTGACATTAGTGCATTTCTCATATTAAGAGATTAATTATTTAAAGAATGTTTGATTCAAGAGATGTAATTCCTATTGAGGTTCTAGTTCACATAGTGTTATTCTAATATTTTTTAGGTAATAAAGAAGACAGTGTTGTTATCCACTCCAATGGGAAGGGCGATGTGTGAACGAGTGCTCTTGAAGTTACTAGTAAATCTAAGCCTTTTCTATTCTTTTTTAGTCTAGATTAGAAGTTTAAAGTATTGAATTTATGTCCTTTCCTTTAAGTTTTGAATTTGTGATTTGAGTCAAGATGTTATTATAAGTCTTGAAAGCTAATGTATTAAGAATCTTGGTTTATTAATAAATTATAGTTGTTCTTTGACCCTATATGAGATGTCTCTTGTGGTTGTTGTCTCCTAATGATCTGATTGACATGATTGTTTACTGCCACGTTCCAAGTAGTTTCCATTATTGCTGATTCGGGGCGTGACAGATACTCAGTCTATCTCGCCATCTAACCTACCAGCTAGACGGTATCTCGCCTACATATCGATTGATATTTAATTATTCTTTTCTGGATTATTCATTCCAGTGATCGTATTTTTCTTGGATTTTTATTTCCTTGAAATTCTTATGGCCGTTATTCAAAGAATTGTTTGATATTTTAATGGGATCTTTCATCCACTGACCTCAATGCCGGTGCAAATTAAAGACCCTGATATGGCCTTCAGAGGAGCACCCAAAAGTACTTGTGCCTGCAGGAGTGTGAATGATCAAGTGTGACATTACACTAACTACAAGCGTTCGTCCCACGTCAGTGGCAAAGTGGACACCCTCCCTCTTTGCAAGGGGGAGGTCCCGGGTTCAATACCTAGTTCCCCCTTCCCGTAAAAAAAAAAAACCTACCAAAAAAAACTACAAGCATGCTAGATTGATCTAGACAATTCCAAATATTACATGATTGATATCATTGCTTGACTTGGACATGTTATACTTAGCCCGTGTGGATAATTACTTGTTATATGACCAATTCTTTTGTTATTCACCTAATGTATGTTCATTGAAATTTGATTCCATGCAAGATATTTATTAAATTATTCTATTAAAAATATTATCTTGTTCTTTACTAAAATCTATCTTTTCTGATTGAACTCTAAAGCTTCCATGATTATCTCCTCACTAAGTGTCTATATTCGGACCTTTTCATGTTACAAAAATTCTCATTCGTATCTTGCCCTCTCTCTCTCTCTCTCTCTCTCACTCTCATCAGATGATCGATGGAAGAAATTTTATTTTTAATTTTTAATTAATAATCTTAGTAATCTTAATAAAAATATGTTATTAGTTTGAGGTTAAATTTATTTTATATAATCTAATAAAAATAGTTTTAAAAATAAAAAATAAAATATTTGAAAGTGGACAATAAATTACGTAAAGAATGTTTTTCATTTTTCATTTTTAATTTTTAGTTTTTAATTAGTAGTATAATTAAATATTAATATCAAATATTTTATTTTTTTTACATTAAATTTATTTTATAAAATCTAATAAGAATAGTTAAAAAAATTAAAAAATTAAAAACATTGAAGGTGACAATAAATTACGTAAATAACATTTTTGCTTTTAATTTTTAATTTTTAATATTCATAAATATTAATATCTAATATTTTATTATTTTGACCTTCAATTTATTTTATAGAATCTGAACAATAAATTATGTAAACAATATTTTAATTTTTAGTTTGTAATTAATATTAGTAACAAATATTAATATCAAAGGTTTTATTATTTTGATGTTAAATTTATTTTATAGAATATATTAAAATGTATCAAGAATAGGAGGGGTTACATATAAGTAAAACGATTTTAGAATCATTAGTTGTAAAGTTGGAAACAGAGGAACATTTAAGTCAATTTATATGGTTAACCCACTTTTTATCCCTGGATACAACAAAATTGAGTGGAATAATATAAGAGATAACCTTTTTGTCCCAAAAGAATAACCTATTACTTATCACAGTAAATGGAATTAAGTGGAGGGACAGACTAATCCAAGTAAGATATCACTCTTTTTATCTATCCCTCTATCAAAGAGGGGCAGAATGATTAGCATGGTGTCGGCGGGGTGGGTGGAAAGAATCCTGAAGGTCTGTGGTACGTGAAGATGATAGGCGAGGACGGTTTGTGTTAGTTGATACGTGAAGACGATAGGCGAAGATGGTCTATGACTTGGGAAGATGATAAGTGAAGACGGTATGGGCCTAGCTGGACAGTTCGAGGGAGTTTTTGGCAGTGGGACTAGGCTAATGGTTCCCAACTGTAGTTAGTTGTGTTATGTTAGCCGATGAAAAAGAAAAATTCACATATTAATTGTAATTAGGATTTTAGGGTGGGAATTTATGTTGAATTTTGATATCATTTGGAGCCAACGGTCAATTCTATAAATAGACTTCGTAGACCCAGCTCTGGTATGGAGCAGTTGTCATTTTGCTTTCTATAGAATCTGATCTCCACTTCCTCCATGTCATCTCCAACCTCTAGTTCTCCTTTCCCTCTTCCCTATGCTCCTATTCCCAGTTTTGTGCTCTCTTCCGTTGTGGCTACCTTCCCCTCCTCTGCTACTATTCTCTCTTTTCACAGGGCATCCTTGGTGTTGTACCACTCGCTCCAGCCATCTCTAGGAGAAAGAAGGCTGCTCAGGTCGCCATCACCTCTGACAAGTTTGTCGTTCTTGAGGAGAGTCCAAGGTCAGAACCCTGAGGGCATATCAATTTAGTGCCTGAGCCCTCCTTGGACCTTTCCACCTCTTCAAGAACTATGTTGCCTGATGAGTTTTTGTTGATGCAACAATCACTTCAACATGCTATTCAGATTTCAGTACAGCAAGCTCTGGCATAATCCAATGCTAAGATGGTTACTTGGATGGATGATTTAGCTCAAAAAGTTGCAGTGCTAGAAGCTTCCACTTCTTTTTCCTCACCTGTAAGTGTTCAAGAACTTGGGATCACCGAGGCTATTCATCGGCATCCACTGTTTCCTCTAGTACCTCAACCAAAACCTCTGGAATTACCATTATCTGACGGTTCAAAGTTTGATGACTAGAAGTGTAGCAACCCTGGTAAAGTAGAAGGAATAGATCCAAATAAACCAAAATAGATTAAAGAATTAAGTAAATAAATGATAAGAGCCTAAAGAAGTAAATAATAAACCAAAATGTAAATAACGCCTTGATTCAAGGCGCTACTTCAAAAAGAAATGCCCTTATACAAGGCGCGAATTCCAGAAAGGACGACAACAGTAGATGTCGTCAATTCTTAAACGGCCAAAATAATAAAAAGGGGCAAGTAAACGTGACGCCCTCCACATGGACGCGTTTTACATAAGAAATGACTTTAACAAAGGCGTCAATTTAAACTAACGCCCTATGGCAAGGCGTTAATTCCGTTCGAGTTTCGTTCGACCCAGGAGACTAACCAGAGCAAGTTTCTGGATAACTACGTGGAAGATTGAATAGGGTAAGAACTCTATTAGGGAAATATTACTTCCAATACGATACTAACTCCATTAGGATCGTAAAAACCCTATAAATAACCCTTCCTGTCGAACCCTAATAGGCTATTTGGTTGAAGGAAGCTCTGCTGCCGTGCGTGAAGAACAGGTAATGTTCTTCTTCCTCTGCCTTCAGTCAGAGAATATGAAGATTATTAATCGTTCTTCATCTTCTTCTTCTGTAGGTTGCCTGCATCGAACCCTCCTGTCTAGCTGAAGGACGTGAGGTTCTTCATCGACGTCCTCTTCTTCTGTTCACTGTGAAAGGGGGAGGGAGCTGTTAATATCTACGTCTGAAGCCTAAGAACAACACCCTGTTCATCTATTATCACTCTAAGGGATGCTATTGCTTGGCTGTTGTTGGTGTTGCTATTGTTTTAAGTTCGTGAGTAGCTGTTCTCAGGACACTCTGTTTAGAACAGAGTACCGTTTTCTCTTCAACTTTCTTCACGTGTCTTCACCCAGAACATCATCATGTAGGTTTTCTCAAGAACGTAGCCCAAACTAGTTTAATTCCATAATAATACCATCATGACATGCATGAATATAGTTTTATTATAGTTTTCTGTGGATTTTAAAAGAAGCGACCCTATCAAGGGCGCTAATTTAAAGAAACGACCATGCCCAGGTCACTAATTCCAGTTTTGACGTCCTGCATTAAGTCGTCAATTTCATCTAGTTATTAAAGTACACACGTTTAAAACTTTTATGTCTATCAAAACATGATTCTAATTAATGCATGATCATAGTTGTTGAATCCTGCTATTTTTCCCTTCCTGACAGTGTGATTCCTCTTTCTGAAATTTTATTATCCTTGAAATTACCCCTGTTCCTATTAATCCTGGAACATCTTGAATTAACGACCTGATGAAGGTCGTGTCTTACAGAACTAACGCCCTGAACCAGGGCGCGAATTTGGAAGTAACGCCCCTGTTAAAGGCGCGTTCTACTGAAATTCCAGAATTTAGAGATTGTGCAAAATAGAAATATATAATGGACGACCGCTGTAAAAGTCGTCAAATTATAAATAAACGCCCCTATAGAAGGCGTTAATTTGATAAGTAATGACTTAGATTAAGTCGCTATTTTCCTGTGTTACTATTTTGAACTGTTTTCTGTTAACCGAGGGTTTTGATATATATATAATTATATTATCTGGCACTATATTTTCATTCCGTGAATATAGTCCCATGTTTCACGATGGTTTATCGCATGACCCCTCAATTCTCAGTGACATACAAGCTCTCCATTGGACATTCCGTTCCTTTGGACTAGCGAGTTAGTCATAGAGACCTCCATAAGACTCCTCGAGCCTTGGATTCCCTCAAGGCCGATTGAGCGGATTGTACCATAAAAACCTATCACACTACTTTGCCATGTCACTCTATAGAAATATGGTATACCGGCCCTCATGTTATGCTATGTGTATGATATGAGAATTATCTTAATGAACGGGGAAAGCATGCCATTATTGTGATGTTCTTGTGGACCCCAATTCTATATCAAACATTATTATGATGTTCTTGTGGACCTCAATTCTATATTAAAAGAGTGACCATTTACTTGTGGGCACTTACTTGTCATGGTACCCAAGTTAGGGAACCAATTCCGCCTAGTTTTATCGATACTCGTGATTACACTGTTATTATCGTCATCGTTGTCATGTTCAAATCCTTGAAATGCTATCTACCTCTAAGTTCATACAAGTTCTTTATCCTTGAAACTCCATATTGGCTATACACAAAGTGGATGTCAAAATACATGATCAATGCCTGCGCGTATGGGGCCCGATCTGGTCCTGGGAGGAGCACCCAAAAGTACTAGTGCCCATGGGAGTTGTAATGATCACGGTATGGCATTGTACCGAAGTGCATGACTAGCTTGATTGAACATTCCACAAAAAAAATCTCGTACTTGACTCGACTTGACATGACATGACTTGCGTGACCCGAAAAAGGGTAATTTATATACTTGCTTGCTTGAAACGTGATAGCCAAGTTCTCGACATGACATGATGAAATTACTTGCTTGAACATCCAGACATCTATTACTTGAAAGTTCATGAATAGTTCACCTTGTTATCTTGTTGATTACTCTCTATCTTGTCGTTTTATGCGAGCATGCATAGCTATAGTGCATTCATAAAAATGTAATTACTTAAACCCCTTGCTAGCTCTTGAGATATAATTTCCTACTGAGCGTTCGCTCACTCAGTGTTTCCCTACTTTTCAGGTAAGTCCGACGATGAGGGAACTCAATCTGACGGGGAAAGTCAAGAGTGAAAGAGATAGAGCTTCTCCAGTATTATATAGTCTTTTCCATATTTTTCTTAAGTCAACCATTGTACTTTTCCTTTTATTGGGTCATAGCACTTTCGTTAAGTGAATTGTAATAGAAGTACTTTGAGGTTGTGATTGAATAAAGGATTGGGTTATCTTTATAATTGCGCACTCTGTCTTTGTGTCGAATACACTACTACTCTGATTGACATGATTGATATAAACTCGTCACGCATCTCCGGGTATCTTCCGCGCTCGGGGCGTGACAGTTTTTGTGGTATCAGAGCCTAGGGTATTCAATTCCTAGAAAACCCAAGTCCAAGGATAAGTCTGAACCTCTAACCAGTGAGATTGGGTAGAACCAAGGGTTAAAGTCAACATAGAATTAAAAGCCTTTTAACGCCATCACATACTAATATAGCTATCGAAATTGTAGGACAATGGCTGCCGAACGTGCTCAATGGTGCAACATGCAACGCACTCTCCAAGGCATGACCCATGCACTTCAAAAAGTGGCACAAGGAGGTGCACATCGTGGAGCAGGAAATCTCCACCAAAGCTTCAAGAACATGAACCCTCCTAAGTTCATGGGATCCACTGATCCGGATGATGCCGAACACTGGATCCGAGAGACGGAACGTGTTTTTAGAGTCATGCAATGTTAGGACCAAGAGAAGGTCATGTTAGCCACATTTCAATTAGAAAGAGACGCCCGATGCTGGTGGGAGTCGGTAGAAGCTACATTAGATCAAGGACAAGTTACTTGGGATGAGTTTGTTGAACATTTCAACAATAAATATTTCTCAGATCGAGTTCAAGAGAAGAAAGCCGCTGAATTCGCCGCACTTAAGCAACGATCTTTGTCGGTGGCTGAATATGAAGCGCAATTCTCTAGGCTGTCTCGGTACGCTAAACACTTACTTAGTACTGAGAAGATGAAAGCTCGAAGATTCCTTAATGGGCTCAGGCCCCAATATATCACACAACTGGCACCGATGGACATACAAGTCTATTCGGAGATGGTTCGACGAGCCCAATTACTAGAAGATGCCACGGAACTATCTGATAGGATCCGTGGGAAAGACAAGAAGGAGAATGTTACTAGCTCCGGCACCTTCAAACCCAATTTCAAGAAGAGGCCAAGTAATGGAGGCATTCCCTCCAGGAGCAAAAGTTCAAGAAGACCAAACCTTTCTCCATCACCACTACACCTGCTAAGGTGGTATGTAAGCACTGTGATAAGGCCGGGCACAAGGCCGAAGAATGTTGGAGGAAACTTGGAGCGTGTCTCCGTTGTGGGAGCCGTGATCATCGGATTCCCGACTGTCCCCTACTCAACGATCAAGCCAGTGACGGAAAGCGCCCGGTAACAAAGAATGCTCGTCTCCACGCAATTAAGGAGACCGAAGAAGACGAAGGCGGACTAGTAGAAGGTACACTGAAAGTTTGTTCCAAGTCTGCACATGTCTTATTTGATACGGGTGCATCACATTCTTTTATTTCCAAGAAGTTTGCTGACCCACTGCCTATGGAACCAGATTGGATGAAAATATTTTTATCTACTCCTCTAGGAAACGAAACCGATATTACTCACCATTATCAAAACTGTGAAGTCTTAGTAAAAGGAAGAAATCTTCCTATCAACCTCATATGTCTAGACCTAAAGGAATATGATGTCATATTGGGAGCAGATTGGTTATCTAGGTATCAGGCAACTGTGGATTGCCATAACAGCAAAGTTACTTTCAAGGACTTTCCAGAACTAGTCTATTCTAGCCCTAAGAGTCGGAGCAAGTCACCTCTCATTTCGGCTCTCCGAGCTAGCAAGCTAGTTAGGAAAGGCTGTGTATCTTTCCTTGCATTTGTCACCATTAAGGAGGCCAAGGAAACTAAACTAGAAGACATCCCTGTTGTGCAAGAATTTCCAGATGTGTTTCCGAAAGATTTGCCTGGATTACCCCCACAAAGAGAAGTGGCCTTCACCATCGATTTGGTCCCTTGGTGCTGGACCAGTTTCTAAGGCACCATATAGGATGTCCCCTGCTGAACTCAAGGAGCTGAAGGAGCAATTAATGGAGCTTCTCAAGAAGGGATTTATTAGACCAAGCACTTCCCCGTGGGGAGCACCTGTGCTATTTGTAAAGAAGAAAGATGGATCCATGAGGTTATGCATCGACTATCGACAGTTGAATCATCTCACTATCAAGAACAAGTATCCACTGCCGAGAATCGATGAGTTATTTGATCAAATATCTGGATCCAAGTATTTTTCAAAGATTGATCTCAGGTCAGGTTATCACCAACTAAGGATCAAGGATGATGACATTCATAAGACCGCATTCAGAAGCAGGTATGGCCATTATGAGTTTGTTGTTATGCCTTTTGGACTAACAAATGCCCCTGCTGCTTTTATGCAGTTGATGAATAGTATATTCAGACCTTATCTAGATCAATTTGTGGTGGTTTTCATTGACGATATATTGATTTACTCCAAGACCAAGGGAGAGCATGAGGAACATTTAAGGATTGCATTACAGATATTGAGGACAAATCAGCTATATGCAAAGCTCAGCAAATGTGAATTTTGGTTAAGAGAAGTAGCTTTCTTGGGGCATGTTATATCAAAAGACGGTTTATCCATAGATCCATCAAAGGTTGAAGCTGTAAGGAATTGGGAAAGACCGACCAATGCTAGCGAGGTCCGTAGTTTCTTGGGTCTTGCGGGCTACTATCGGCGATTCATCAAGGATTTCTCCAAGATAGCCGTACCACTCACTAGGCTAACTCGCAAGGAGATACGCTATGAATGGAGCGAGGATTGTGAACGAAGCTTCCAAGCTCTCAAGGATCACTTAACTACTGCCCCAGTCTTAGCTCTACCAATTGAAGGAGAAAAGTTCGAGGTATACACCGATGCATCTGGCATTGGCCTCGGATGTGTTTTAATGCAACAAGGGAAGGTTATAGCCTACTCTTCCGCCAATTGAAGAAGCACGAGGAGAACTACCCAGTTCATGATTTAGAATTGGCTGCGGTAGTATTTGCACTGAAGATATGGAGACATTATCTGTATGGAGTGTAGTTTCTTGTATACTCTGACCATAAAAGTCTTAAGTATCTCTTCTCTCAGAAGGAATTGAATATGAGGCAAAGACGTTGGCTAGAATATCTTAAGGACTTCGACTTTACTATACAATATCATCCTGGAAAGGGTAATCCTGTAGCTGATGCCCTTAGTCGAAAGCCGAGAGCATTACTAGCCAATTGTATGATTCAAGAGTGGAAGTTGCTAGAACAATTCACTAGACTTAATATAAGCATGGACAAGGACAGTAGGTGTGTCACCTTATCCCATATGAGCATACAGCCAGACTTGCTATCTGAAATACGAGGACTTCAGAATAGTGACCCGGTATTAGTGGAAAACAAGAGCAAACTGGAAGGACAATCTGATTTTCAACTAACTTCTGATGGAAGATTGATATTCAAAAACAGAACTTGCATACCGGATTGTCCAGAATTAAAGAAGAAGATCTTAGATGAAGCTCATAGATCAAGGTACACAATTCATCCAGGATCTACCAAAATGTACCAAGATGTGAAAAGGACCTTCTGGTGGCCTAATATGAAGAGAGAAGTCGCGGACTTTGTGTCTCGCTGTCTCACCTGCCAACAAGTTAAGGCTGAACACCAGAAGCCTGTCGGAAAGCTACATCCTCTGGATATTCCCAAATGGAAGTGGGAGGATATTGGTATGGATTTCATCATGGGTCTAACTAAATCAAAAGGAGGATATGATGGAATATGGGTTATCATTGATCGATTGACCAAATCAGCGCACTTCTTGCCAATCAAGAGTCGATGGTCAGTTGATGTTTTGGCTGCATTATACATCAAGGAGATAGTCAGATTACATGGTATTCCTGTCTCAATCGTGTCTGACAGAGATCCCCGTTTTACTTGCATTTTTGGAAAGGACTACAACATTCGTTGGGAACGAGACTTAACTTTAGTACAGCTTTTCATCCTCAAACGGATGGTCAGACCGAGAGAACTAATCAGGTGGTTGAAGATATGCTCAGGGCTTGCATCATTGATTTTGGTGGAAGCTGGCATGACCACTTGCCTCTGGTTGAATTTGCATACAATAATAGCTACCAGGCAAGTATACAAATGGCACCTTTCGAAGCCTTATACGGAAGGAGTTGCCGATCACCCTTATGCTGGGACGAAGTTGGAGAGAAACAACTATTAGGTCCAGATATGGTAAGGGATACCACCGAGAAGATACAGTTGATTAGAGAAAGACTGCAAGTAGCTCAGTCTAGACAAAAGGCTTATGCTGATACAAGAAGAAGAGATCTCGAATTCCCAGTCGGAGATCACGTCTTTCTCAAAATATCACCTGGACGTGGAATAAGGAGATTTGGTGTTAAAGGCAAGCTTACGCCAAGATTTATCGGACCTTTTGAGATGCTAGAAAGGGTTGGCGAGGTTGCTTATCGCGTCGCTTTACCTCCTCAATTGTCCGAAGTTCATAATGTATTCCACATATCAATGTTGAAGAAATATGTGCATGATCCGTCACATATCATTGATCATGGAGACCTAGTGATTCAAAGGGATTTCACTTATGAACAAAAGCCCATGAAGATCCTTGATCGCGAGGTACGAACATTAAGGAATAAAGTTATCCCCATGCTAAAGGTGCAATGGAGTAAATGTTCAGAACACGAAGCCACATGGGAGACCGAGGAGTCTATGAGGAAACGATTCCCGGACTTATTCTAAAAAGGTATATACTCTACACTCTCCACACATATATATATATGCGCGATTGAATTTGGGGACCAAATTCTTTTAAGTGGGGGAGGGTGTAGCAACCCTGGTAAAGTAGAAGGAATAGATCCAAATAAACCAAAATAGATTAAAGAATTAAGTAAATAAATGATAAGAGCCTAAAGAAGTAAATAATAAACCAAAATGTAAATAACGCCTTGATTCAAGGCGCTACTTCAAAAAGAAACGCTCTTATACAAGGCGCGAATTCCAGAAAGGACAACAACAGTAGATGTCGTCAATTCTTAAACGGCCAAAATAATAAAAAGGGGCAAGTAAACGTGACGCCCTCCACATGGACGCGTTTTACATAAGAAATGACTTTAACAAAGGCGTCAATTTAAACTAACGCCCTATGGCAAGGCGTTAATTCCGTTCGAGTTTCGTTCGACCCAGGAGACTAACCAGAGCAAGTTTCTGGATAACTACGTGGAAGATTGAATAGGGTAAGAACTCTATTAGGGAAATATTACTTCCAATACGATACTAACTCCATTAGGATCGTAAAAACCCTATAAATAACCCTTCCTGTCGAACCCTAATAGGCTATTTGGTTGAAGGAAGCTCTGCTGCCGTGCGTGAAGAACAGGTAATGTTCTTCTTCCTCTGCCTTCAGTCAGAGAATATGAAGATTATTAATCGTTCTTCATCTTCTTCTTCTGTAGGTTGCCTGCATCGAACCCTCCTGTCTAGCTGAAGGACGTGAGGTTATTCATCGACGTCCTCTTCTTCCGTTCACTGTGAAAGGGGGAGGGAGCTGTTAATATCTACGTCTGAAGCCTAAGAACAACACCCTGTTCATCTATTATCACTCTAAGGGATGCTGTTGCTTGGCTGTTGTTGGTGTTGCTATTGTTTTAAGTTCGTGAGTAGCTGTTCTCAGGACACTCTGTTTAGAACAGAGTACCATTTTCTCTTCAACTTTCTTCACGTGTCTTCACCCAGAACATCATCATGTAGGTTTTCTCAAGAACGTAGCCCAAACTAGTTTAATTCCATAATAATACCATCATGACATGCATGAATATAGTTTTATTATAGTTTTCTGTGGATTTTAAAAGAAGCGACCCTATCAAGGGCGCTAATTTAAAGAAACGACCATGCCCAAGTTGCTAATTCCAGTTTTGACGTCTTGCATTAAGTCGTCAATTTCATCTAGTTATTAAATTACCCACATTTAAAACTTTTATGTCTATCAAAACATGATTCTAATTAATGCATGATCATAGTTGTTAAATCCTGCTATTTTTCCCTTCCTGACAGTGTGATTCCTCTTTCTGAAATTTTATTATCCTTGAAATTACCCCTGTTCCTATTAATCCTGGAACATCTTGAATTAACGACCTGATGAAGGTCGTGTCTTACAGAACTAACGCCCTGAACCAGGGTGCGAATTTGGAAGTAACGCCCCTGTTAAAGGCGCGTTCTACTGAAATTCCAGAATTTAGAGATTGTGCAAAATAGAAATATATAATGGATGACCGCTGTAAAAGTTGTCAAATTATAAATAAATGCCCCTATAGAAGGCGTTAATTTGATAAGTAATGACTTAGATTAAGTCGCTATTTTCCTGTGTTACTATTTTGAACTATTTTCTGTTAACCGAGGGTTTTGATATATATATAATTATATTATCTGGCACTATATTTCCATTCCGTGAATATAGTCCCATGTTTCACGATGGTTTATCGCATTACCCCTCAATTCTCAGTGACATACAAGCTCTCCATTGGACATTCCGTTCCTTTGGACTAGCGAGTTAGTCATAGAGACCTCCATAAGACTCCTCGAGCCTTGGATTCCCTCAAGGCCGATTGAGCGGGTTGTACCATAAAAACCTATCACACTACTTTGCCATGTCACTCTATAGAAACATGGTATACCGGCCCTCATGTTATGCTATGTGTATGATATGAGAATTATCTTAATGAACGGGGAAAGCATGCCATTATTGTGATGTTCTTGTGGACCCCAATTCTATATCAAACATTATTATGATGTTCTTGTGGACCTCAATTCTATATTAAAAGAGTGACCATTTACTTGTGGGCACTTACTTGTCATGGTACCCAAGTTAGGGAACCAATTCCGCCTAGTTTTATCGATACTCATGATTACACTGTTATTATCGTCATCGTTGTCATGTTCAAATCTTTGAAATGCTATCTAACTCTAAGTTCATACAAGTTCTTTATCCTTGAAACTCCATATTGGCTATACACAAAGTGGATGTCAAAATACATGATCAATGCCTACGCGTATGGGGCCCGATCTGGTCCTGGGAGGAGCACCCAAAAGTACTAGTGCCCATGGGAGTTGTAATGATCACGGTATGGCATTGTACCAAAGTGCATGACTAGCTTGATTGAACATTCCACAAAAAAAATCTCGTACTTGACTCGACTTGACATGACATGACTTGCGTGACCCGAAAAAGGGTAATTTATATACTTGCTTGCTTGAAACGTGATAGCCAAGTTCTCGACATGACATGATGAAATTACTTGCTTGAACATCCGAACATCTATTACTTGAAAGTTCATGAATAGTTCACCTTGTTATCTTGTTGATTACTCTCTATCTTGTCGTTTTATGCGAGCATGCATAGCTATAGTGCATTCATAAAAATGTAATTACTTAAACCCCTTGCTAGCTCTTGAGATATAATTTCCTACTGAGCGTTCGCTCACTTAGTGTTTCCCTACTTTTCAGGTAAGTCCGACGATGAGGGAACTCAATCTGACGGGGAAAGTCAAGAGTGAAAGAGATAGAGCTTCTCCAGTGTTATCTAGTCTTTTCCATATTTTTCTTAAGTCAACCATTGTACTTTTCCTTTTATTGGGTCATAGCACTTTCGTTAAGTGAATTGTAATAGAAGTACTTTGAGGTTGTGATTGAATAAAGGATTGGGTTATCTTTATAATTGCGCACTCTGTCTTTGTGTCGAATACACTACTACTCTGATTGACATGATTGATATAAACTCGTCACGCGTCTCCGGGTATCTTCCGCGCTCGGGGCGTGACAAGAAGTTTAAGGCAGACTTGTATTTTAGATATTATCAGTTAAGCCAAGAATAAATGCTTGTACATGTACAGTATGCTTTATTGGATCATGCTATGCAATGGTTGTGTCATGTGTATAAAACACACTAATTCCGTTCTGAGGACCAACTCCTTGCTATAGAGGCCAAGTTTGGTCGGCGAGATTGGAAGAATCCACATATTGAATTGAGACAATTAAAACAATTAGGCCCTGTTAAGAACTATGAATTAGCATTTGAACAAATTTGTGAGGAATTGGATGGCATTCCCGATGAGCACCTGTTGGCACATTTTTTTAGGTGGCCTATAAGAAGAGCTTTGTTATGAAGTTATGAAACAAAAACCTCGAACACTTGACAAAGCTATGGTTGCTGCCAGATTAGCTATAACTAAACCTACACAAGTACAGCCTCATAGGGGATTTGCATCTCACCCTTCCTTCATACAACCTACTTCTGATTCACCATTTGAGATTTCCAAATAGACCCCCCACCTTGGCCGTCCAATTGTTCGACGATGTTGACCCTAGCTACACGTGAGGACAAGAAGGGGGGTTGAATTGTGCCCGCCAAATGCAATGGTAGTTTTAAAAATTTTACGCAGTAGAATAGAAACAACAACCAACACGAAATATAATGAGATGAAGTTTAAATCCTACACGAACCAGTTCTCTCAAACTCTCCACTCTCACACGAATAGAATGAACAATATGATCAAGCAAACCACAAACACACAGAGCGAGATAGATTTTTTAGGTGGTTCGAGACCACGACAGGCTCCCTACGTCGACCCCTCACTGAATCGGTGAGGATCCACTTGCTTCGAATTAAAACACACGGATCTTACGCTCCAAACACACGGAGACGATGTCTCCCACATGATCCAGCAACGGATCTACACACACACGCTGCTACAAATGCAGCACTCTTCACACACACAACCATTCACAGACGGTTCACCACAGAAATATTCAGAGTTTATAAAATAAGAAAATATTCAATACATGCCCATACTGAGAATAAACTAAGGAAAAATCATCAATATAAACCAAAAAAGGTTGGAGAAATGTATCCTTGGTATATGAATGGCCTGGAGATAATCTTATTTGAAGCTTCCAAGGTGAGGGGGGTCGACCATCAACAGATACGAAGCGGCACGAACTCGTCGCTTCAGATTTAGCTTCTTTGAGACATGAAATCTTGATGGAATGGATGTAGCCTTATATCTTCACTTCAGAACGTCCCTGCAAGAGAGAAAACACAAGAGGCACTTCAAGAAATGTTCTCCCTCTCCCACCTGCGGCCAAACCTTCTCTTTTCCTCTTTGAAAATCTAAAATTCACAAGACATATATATGTGCACAATAAGATGTGTAAATAACCACAAAGCCCATGCCAATCCCTTGTAAAACATGTCCTAGTATGTGTATGATAACCCTAGAGGCAAAGGGGTTAAAAATAGAACCCAAATGGATTAGGTTAGATGGGTTTTGAACTCATTTCGCGGGCACGTGCGTCACAGTCGGTCGACCGAACTGTGAGCCTGTTCAGACTGGCCGGTTCTAGCTATTCCGGTCGACCGAAGTCTTGCGGCCGTTCAACCGACCTGAGAACCTTTTCTTTCTGGCCAGCTCTGGCTATCTTGGTCGACCGAAGACACCTTGTTGGTCGACCGAAATTACTGTAGAATGCATAAATGAAGGGAAAAATGTAAGAAATCAAGCTCAATAGCCCCAAGTTAAAGATGCATAAATGTGTAACTATGTGATCTTGATCTTTGGTTGTGGATAATTAAGTTTAAAAAGTGTTTTCATGCACCTTGTTCATGGGTTTTCATGAGTGTGCCGAAGAGACCTTATTGGTTGACCGAAATTACTGCAGAATGCATAAATGAAGGGAAAATGTAAGAAATCAAGCTTAATGACCCCAAGTTAAAGATGCATGAATCACACTCATGATGTCAAATGGAAGGGCAAGAAGAAGAACAAGCCATGGTGTCCACATGGAGTGACGAGGAAGAAAGTGATGGTGGAACTAGTTCCTCGGACAAGGAAAAAGAAGATCTTTGTCTCATGGCCAGAGGTGACGAAACAGTTACTTTCAACCCAAAACCAACAAGTGGCCTCAATGGGTTAAGAAGCAAACTTCCTCAAATGCCCACAAAATCCAACAAAGAGCCTCTAAACAGAAAGTGAGTGTCAAAGCTGAAAAGAAAAACCAAATCCCTGCTCCAAGCAAACAAAACATGAATGCTAGGAAGGTTTGGATTCCAAAAGAAATGGTTTCATATTTTGAAAATCTGAAGAGCTTGATGGGACCCAAATTTTGTTGGGTTCCAAACACCATTGCTTAATTGCTTGTGCAGGAGTGTCTTGCAGCCATGCATAACAGGTGGTACCTTGATAGCAGCTGTTCAAGACACATGACTAGAGACAAAATAAAATTCTATTTCTTGATGGAAAAGGAAGGAGGACACGTCACATTTGGAGGGGACAATAAAGGAAGAATCATTGGAACATGTAATGTAGGTAAGAACCTCTCCAACTCCATTTGTAACGTGTTGCTAGTTGAAGGTTTGAAATACAACTTGCTCAGCATAAGTCAATTGTGCGATAAAGGTCCCAAAGTTTTGTTTGACTCTCATGAATGTAGAATCCTTGAACCAAAATCTGACAAGGTAAATTTTTCTGGTAAGAGAGTCAACAATGTTTACATGATTGACTTAGATGATCATGCTCACTTAAACCTTTGTCTTGCTGCACCAAAATATGAGCTTGCATGGTTATGGCATCGTACACTAGGACATGCTAGCTATAATGTCTTACATAAACTTTTAAAGCATTCAATAGTGAATGGGTTGCCTAAAATATCTTTTAATTAAGAAAATAAATTGTGTGATGCATGTGCCCTAGGTAAACAAACAAGAAATCCTTCAAGGGAAGATCTAAAAATATGTCATCCAAACCACTCAAGCTGATTCATATGGACCTGTTTGGTCCAACAAGAACTGCTAGTTTAAGTGGAAGAAAATATAGATATGTCTTGGTGGATGATTTCTCTAGGTTCACATGGGTTTTCTTTCTCACACATAAAAATGATGCTTTTGATGAGTTTCAGGCACTCTATATGAAGATAAAGCAGGACGGTGAGTTTAAAATCTCCAAGCTTCAATCTGATTATGGTGGTAAATTTGAAAATACTGAATTCTATCATCTTTGCAGGGCTGAAGGCATTTCACATCAGTTTTCATCACCAAGAACCCCGGAGCAAAATGGTGTAGTTGAAAGAAGGAATCGAACACTCATAGAAATGGCAAGAACAATACTTGCCGAACGGCAACTTCCAAGGAGGTTTTGGGCTGAAGCGGTAAACACGGCTTGTTACATTATCAACCGATCTATGGTAAGGACACACACCAAAAAGACTCCTTATGAGTTGTTGAAAGGTAAAAAGCCTTTTCTCACACATATGAAAGTGTTTGGGTCAAAATGCTTCATCCACAATAATGACAAAAGAGATTTAGATAAATTCGAGCCCAAGAGCGATGAAGGTATATTCCTTGGATATTCTGATAGATCTAGGGCTTATGGAATTTACAATGTTAAGAGTCAAATTGTAGAAGAATCACCCCATGTTTCCTTTAATGAATATCATGATGATTCTAAAAATGATAACTTTTGCAGGAAAAATGATGAAGATGGGGAATTCCTAAGCATGAAGGAAAAGAATGATCCTCCACAAGAAAAAACAAGAGAAGGTGGTGACCTAGCTGAATCAAGCAATGCAAGTGATCAAGCTCCAGGAGAAGGTAATGATTCTATAGACATTAGAATTCTTAAGGATCATCATTTAGAAAATATCATTGGTAGCTTGAATGATCCACCTAGAACAAGGTCACATTTTAGAATTGTGGAAGAATTAGATCAACTTGCTCTTGTCTCCCAGATTGAACCCAAGAATATTGATGAAGTATTAAAGGATGAAAACTGGATAAATTCAATGCAAGATAAGTTAAACCAGTTTGAAAGAAACAAAGTTTGGACTCTTGTTCCTAGACCATCATCACAATCTGTCATAGGCACTAAATGGGTCTTTAGGAACAAACTCGGTGAGGATGGCAAGATCATAAGAAACAAGACTTGATTGGTGGCTCAAGGGTATAATCAAGAGTTTGGGGTAGACTTTGAGGAATCTTATGCCCCAGTTGCTATACTTGAAGCCATCAGAATTTTACTTGCCTTTACATACTCCCTTAGAATAAAGCTGTACCAAATGGATGTAAAAAGTTATTTCATGAATGGATTGATCAAAGAAGAAGTCTATGTTGAGCAGCCCCCTGGCTTTGAGAACACTAACCGTGCAGATTTTGTATACAAGCTAGACATGGCGTTTTATGGACTGAAGCAAGCACCAAGAGCTTGGTATGAGAGACTAAGCTCGTTCCTCATTGAGAAACGGTACACACGAGGTAAGGTAGATCAAACACTTTTCACCAAGAAGCAAGGTAAGAACATCTTGATTGTTCAAATTTATGTTGATGATATTGTGTTTGGTTCTACTAAATTTGAAATGTGTGAGGAATTTGTTAACCTCATGACTAGCGAATTCGAGATGAGCCTAATGGGAGAACTCTAATTTTTTCTCGATTTGCAGGTCAACTAAGGAGAAGATGGGTGCTTCATAAGTCAAGCTAAATACATCAAGGAGCTGTTGAAAAGTTTTGACATGACAAGCTGTAAAATAATTACAAATCCTATGAGCACCACAACATCACTAGAGTCGGATGAAAATGATAAATTAGTGGATGCAAAGATTTATAGAGGTATGATCGGCTCTTTACTTTATTTGACTGCATCCTGACCAGATATCCAGTTTAATGTTTACCTCTGTGCTAGATTTCACGCTAGTACTAGAGAATCCCACTTGACTGCCGACAAACGTATCCTTAGATATCTTACCGGCACTCAAGATTTGGGATTGTGGTATCCGTCATCATGTGATTTATCTCTTATATCTTATTCTGATGCGGACTACGCTGGATGCAAGCTGGATCGCTAGAATACTAGTGACTACTGCCAGTTTCTGGGCGGGTGTTTAGTTTCTTGGGCCTCCAGCACTCTAGGACCAAGCATATTGAAATTAGGTATCACTTCATTAGAGATGAGGTCTTTAAGAAGAACTTTGAACTGTATTTTGTTGATACATTAAATTAGATTGCTGATATCTTTACCAAGCCCTTGTGTAATGATAGGTTTACAACACTCTGAAGGGAGCTTGGTCTTTGCAGACCTCAGGCTACTAAAAATTGAAATGATGATCTTGTTCAATTTAGTTGTGTGTTTTTACAGATTGGTTTCCATGCATTATTTATATGTAATTATGTCATTTTTCATATGGTGTAGCATTGCATGTAGTCATGATGCATAATAAAGTTGAATTCATGTTCACGATGCATTGCATGGTTTATGTAGCATCATTCTTGCATGGCCATGGTATATCAAATGTTGATGTATGGAAAGGCAGGTTATACTTGTCTACAAGTACTCAATATGCATGAGGTTTCACCTCCGCCAAGTACCATCCGTCACTGTCGCATATAGGCCACATAGTAAGGGGGAGTTGTCTCTTTAAAGCATTCATGCATATGTTTCATCTTCATTCTGTTGCCATTAATAAGTGTACAACCATGTGTTGGGTCATGAATTTCATCTCTGCCCACTTCATGTTTGACCAGGTCAACCCCAGCATGCTACAAGTCTGTAGTAACCCTGGCAAATTGAAGGATTGAAAATTTAAAACTAATGATCAAAGCCCAAACCCTATATATATATATATATAATCGTTTATATGCACCAAATTAAAAAAAATAACAAATGGGCCAAAATTAAATAGCGCCCTCCCTTATGGCGCTATTTCATAAATTGAAGACCCTTCACAAAGGCGCCAATTATATGAATGACGCCTCTATCATGGGCACTATTTCTCTAAAGGACGCCTCTATTCTAGGCGCTATTTCCCTGCAGAGTCAAAAATGAGAAACCCGTTTGTATTTGGTTCAAACTGGGAAGTCATGGCTGTTGGAAGGATTGATCGAGAAGGATTAACACGTAGGGATGATTAGATAATAGTAGGATTCTTTCATGGAAACTTTTAATCCTAATCAAACTCCTAAACCCCATTGGGATCCTCTACTCTATAAATACCCTGCCCTTCGATCAAGCACCGGTTATTGCTTCATCTACTCCGGTGTTCTTCCTCTCTGCTACAGGTTTTCTTCTTTTCAAGTTGTGGTAAACCAGTAGCTGCTGCCCTTTGCTATCACGTGAAGAAGAAGGCTTCTTCCCTGTGGTTTCTTCCTTAGTCGAGCCTTAAGGGGGTTGCTGCTTTTGATCCTCTTCATCTTCTAACCGTGGACGTGTCGTGGAGAGGCTGAAGCTTCTCCCTACTGCTGCTCTGCGTGGTGTACGTGAAGAACATAGAAGATTCTTCATCTTTTTCTTCCTCTTCCTCCTGCGGTTTGCCTACAACAAGAAGGAGTGCAGGGAGCTTCTTTCTTCTTCTACCTATTGCCATTGCCATCCTGTGCAAAACAGACTATCGGATATTCCTATATCTCATCACCGTTCTTCATCGATTCATCAACCAAATCAAGCCAAAAGGTAGGTGTTCTCAAGGCTAAGCAAAACCCTGTGAATTAATGGATCTTCTGCATGCATATATGTTGATAGTTATCAGTAGAAAGATTTATCGATGTTAGATTTTATGATTTCTGCATTTACAGTAAATATCGACCCAGGCTAGGGTGCTATTTGATATAACGACCGTGCAAATAGTCGTCAAATAGTGGGTTAATTAATAAATACACATGTTTAAAATTTAATAACTGAGAACCCTTACATGTAAACTAATGCATGATCATATTGATAAATTCCTGCTATTTTTCTCTGTCTGTACATGCCTCTAGATTCTTGATTGGACATACTCCAAAAACCATGTGTCTATGATTGTACCCACCCGGTGCAAATCATATGACAAAGAAATAACGACTCTCTTCAGGTCGTCTATTGAATGAACGTCCCCACACTCGGGCGCCAATTAGTGAATAACCTATGAATTTTTGAATTTCTCATGACCTATTTACCTGAATATTGAAATAACGACATTCACACTGCCATCATTTTCAAATATGACGCCCCTAACTAGGGCGTTGTTTACTGAATTGAAGACTTAAGATAAGTCATCATTTACATAATATCTGAAATATGAGAATATTTATGGATTTTAATATTAACAGAACCTGGATATAACGGCTGAGTGACAGTCATCATATATTGAACTGAGGACCCTGACAAGGGCGCTAATTCATAAAATGAAGACTTAAGCTCATGCGTCAATTTACTGACTTCATGATTTCGTGTTTTGTGTAACCCTTGACAATGGGTTATTTGTTTAGGCACTATATTCCATTTCGTGAGTATAGTCCCACGTTTCACGTTATTTTATCGTTTACCCCACTATTTCTCGGTGATAGATGAACCCTCCGCGGGACATTCCGTTCCTTCGGACTGGTGATTTTATCATAGAGACCTCTGTAAGACTCCGCTAGTCTTGGATTCCCTCAGGGCAGCCGAGCGGGTTGTACCATTAAAACCTATGACACTACTTGATTGTCATGTCACTCTAAAGAAACATGGTATACCGGCCCTCATGATATGCTACTTGGATGTCATGAGAATATTCTTGAATTGGTGGAATGGGAAACCATGCCATTAATATTTCTTAAGAATTATGTGCCAGACTTGTGGACACTAATTCTATCTACCTTATCATGTACAAGAACGAGCGACCATCTCTATATGGGCTCTTATTCTTAATGTCATGGCACCTAATTAGGGAGCCGATTCCACCTAGTTTTCCGTGAGTATCGTGATTATATGGTTTGACTATAGTGTATCCTTACATGAAAGTTCAATCCTTGTGATTCTATTCAACAAGGTCTACCTTAAAGTTCCTACAAAGCTTATTCTTTTGAAATTCCATATTGGCTATAACTATAGTGGATGTCGAAATACATGATCAATGCCTGCGCATATAGGGCCCGATCTGGTCCTGGGAGGAGCACCCGAAAGTACTTGTGTCCATGGGAGTTGTAATGATCACAGTGTGGCATTGCACCGAAGTGCCTGTCGTTCTAGTTAAATGACATTCCACAAATCTAGTACTTTACTCGACTTGACATGACATGACTTGCGTGATCCGGAAAGGGTATTTATTTACTTGCTTGAACATGATAGCCAATTCTTGACATGACATGATCAACATACGTGCTTGATCATCTTGATATATATTGACATGAGTTCTTGAAAGACTTGCTAGTTCACTCACTATCTCTTGATATACATTCTCTATTCGTTATACGTTCTCTATTGTTGTTTTACGTGAACATGCATAGCTATATTGCATTTCATGTAACTTGTAATCTACTTAAAGCCAACTAGCATTTGAGATATAATTCCTACTGAGCATTCGCTCACCTAGTGCTTTTCCTTATTTTTCAGATAAGTCCGATGACGAGACTCAGTCGGATGGGGAAAGTCAAGAGTGAAGAGATTAGAGCTACTCCGTCTATCCAAGCGTCAACTAGTTTATCTTTCTATTTTCTTGAGTCATTCATTGTACTTTTCTTTTTATTGAGTCTTAGTACTTTCATTAAGTAAAATGTAATAGAAGTACTTTAAGATTGCAATTGAATAAAGGATTAAGTTATCTTTACTTTTGCGCACTCTGTCTTTGTGTCGAATACACTAACACTCTGATTGACATGATCGATAAAAACTCGTCACACACTCCGGGTTCCTTCCGTCCCCGGGGCGTGACAGTTTTTGTGGTATCAGAGCCTAGGATTTTCAACTCCTAGGAAACCCAAGTCCAAGGATAGGTTTAAACCTTTACCCGGTGAGATTGGGTAGAACCAAGGGTTAAGTTAACTTAGAAACTAAAACCTTTGGACGAAAATCACATATTAATATAGTTACCTTAATAATTGTAGGACCATGGCCGCAGAACGTGTGCAATGGCATGATATGCAGAGGACCGTTCAAGGTCTCACACAAGCACTCCAACAAGTCGCACAAGGAGGTGCACATCATGGAGCCGAAAATCTACATCAAAGTTTTCGTAACATGAACCCTCCTAAGTTCATGGGATCTACCGACCCAGATGATACCGAACATTGGATAAGAGAAACCGAACGTATCTTTTGAGTTATGCAATCCACGGACCAAGAGAAGATCTTGTTAGCAACATTTCAGCTAGAAAGGGACGCCCGATGCTGGTGGGAGTCGGTCGAAGCTACCTTAGACCAGGCTCCAGTAACATGGGCAGAATTTGTTGAACATTTCAACGATAAGTATTTCTCAAATTGAGTCCAGGAGAAGAAGGCCGCCGAATTCGCCACACTCAAGCAACGATCTTTATTGGTGGCTGAGTACAAGACACAATTCTCAAGGTTATCACGATACGCTAAGCACTTAGTTAGTACCGAGAAGATGAAAGCTAGAAGATTTTTAAATGGGCTCATTCCTCAATTTATCACACAACTGGCGCCGATGGACATACAAGTCTACTCGGAGATAGTGCACCGAGCCCAGTTACTAGAAGATGCCACGGAGCTATCCGATAGGATTCTTGGGAGAGATAAGAAGGAACATGTCACTAGCTCCGGTAACTTCAAGCCCACTTTCAACAAGAAAAGGCCGAGCAATGGAGGATAGTCCTCTCAGGAAAAGTGTAGCAACCCTGATAAATGAATATTGAAATAAAATTAAAGACATATATATTACAGAAGTAATACAGATAATAAGAATAGGGTTAATTAGACAAAATAAAATAAATTACAAATAACGCCTCTGAGTAAGGCGTTAATTTAAAAAGACACGCCTCTACAAACGACGTGACTAAATAAAGGACGACCACACGTGCGGTCGTCAACTCTCACGCGACCAAATAGGCAAGTAAAAGAAACGCCCATATCTTGGGCATGTTTTAAAAATAAGGAACGCCCTTATACAAGACGTTTCTTAAGAAACGACCTGAACAAGGTCGTTAATTAAAGAATCGACGCCCTGACCCAAGGCGTTAATTCCGTTCGTGACCCGTTCGACCCAGGGCTTATCCAGGGAAAGATTAACCTAATCTAGTAAGTGTCTATTAGAGTAATGACTCTATTAGGGATATATTACCCTCAATCAAACACTACCTTTGTTAGGACTCCAAAATCCTATAAATATACCCGATCGATCCAACCCTAAACCATTTGATCGATCTACTGCTACACGGTAAGTGAAGAACATACGTTCTTCTTAGTTTCTTTTGCCCTTCTGTTTACAGCCGCATGAAGAATATTGATTATTCTTCTTCTCCTTTAATGCAGGTTAAGGATCAGGTGCTTGTGTAAAGAACGAGGTTATGATTCTTCGTTATTTGTCCTAGCTTCCGGTATGTCTGTGAAGATTATTAATCTTCCTTCGTTTCCTCTCCAGGTTGACGGAAGAACGATTGTTCTTCTTCTATTAAGTTGCAGTTGAACCTTCAAAACCTTTTCGTCTCCTTCATCCAGATCATAAGGTAGGATCTTCTCAAGTCTTGTAGCCCAAACTAAATATATATATACAAGAAGCATCATGCATATCATGTATTAGTTTTATTTTAGTTTCTCGGACGTTGGAATATTACTGAAAGAAACGCCCTTGAATAGGGCGCTACTTTAAAAGAAACGACCACCACTATGGTCGTTAATTCATAATAAACGCCCTATATACAGGCGTTACTTTCATAAAAATATTAAATACCCACGTTATAAAAATGATATATATGAAATCCTGATATCTAATGCATGACTCTACCTGTAAATTCCTACTAATTTTCTCGTCATGGCCATGTCTCCTGTCACTTGAAATTTTATTTCCTGGAATATTGTAAATTTCTTGAATTCACGACTTGGACAAAGTCATTTTTTTATATGTTAACGCCCCAGAACAGGGCGTGATTCTGAAAGCTAACGCCCCTTCCTAGGGCGTTTCTCTGTTAAAATCCTGAAATATATTTATTCTGTAAAATAGAATTAAACAGTAACGCCCCTTCCCAGGGCGTGTTTACTATAAATCCTGAAAATTATTTATATTCTGACAGATATGTAAATAATAAGACGCCTTCTGGTGAAGTCGTCAACTCTTGAAGAAACGCCCCTGACCAGGGCGCGTTTTAGATAAATTATTGAATTATTGAAAATTCTGCAAAACGGGACATATGTAAACGCCCTTCTGTTAGGCGTTAATTACTTGAGAAACGACTTGACCTAAGTCATTATTTTACTGTAAAACTAATTTTTCACTGTCTCTGTTAACCGATGCTTTCATATGTTTTATAATATATATATCGGCACTATTCTCCACTCCGTGAGTATAGTCCCACGTTTCATGTTGTTTCATCGATCACACTCAACTCTCATTGACATACAAGCTCTCCATTAGACATTCCGTTCCTTTGGACTAGCGAGTTAGTCATAGAGACCTCCGTAAGACTCCTCGTAGCCTTGGATTCCCTCAAGGCCGACTGAGCTGATTGTACCCTAAAAACCCACTACACGATCCTTGCCATGTCAATCTAAAGAAACATGGTATACCGGCCCTTATGTTTATACAAAGAGTATATCATAAGAAAATTCTTAACGGGATGATGATATCATGCCATATCATGTCGTTCTTGTAAACCTCAATTCTATGATAAGAATGAGGGTATCTTACTTTGATATACTGTTCATGTGGACCTCAATTCTATATAAAGAATGTCCATACTGATTTGTCATGGTACCTAAGTTAAGGGAACCATATTCTACCTAGTTTTATCGATATCGTGATTATACCGTTATTACCGTCAATCTATATCCTTTGTCATATTTTGGACTCTATTCTATCCAAGTTGTCATACATGCCTACAAGCTTGATTATTGAAATTCTATATTGGCTATATAAACAAGAGTGGATGTCAAAAATACATGATAAATGCCTGCGCATATAGGGCCCGATCTGGTCCTGGGAGGAGCACCCGAAAGTACTTGTGCCCATGGGAGTTAAAATGATAAGGTATATGGCATTATACCGAGTACTTGACTTGCTTGATTGGACATTCCACACACATCTTGTACTTGAATCGTACTTGACTTGACATGAAATGCGTGGCCCGAAAAAGGGTAAATTACTTGCTTGATACATGATAGCCAAAGTTCTTGACATGACTTGTTAAACGTACTTGCTTGAATATCTTGCATACACTTGTTATCTTGTTGAAAGTTCATGATTTGTTCATCTTATTTCCTTGATATTACATACTCTCTATCTTGTCGTTTATGCGAGCATGCATAGCTTTATTGCATTCATGAAAGATGTAATTACTTAAACCCCTTGCTAGTACTTGAGATATAATTTCCTACTGAGCGTTCGCTCATTCCGTTTGTCCCTTTTTACTTTTCAGGTAAGTCCGACGACGATGGAAGTCAATCGGATGGGAATGGTCAAGAGTGAAAGTGATAGAGCTTCTCCAAGTGTCGTCTAGTCTTTTTCTATAGTTTTCTTGAGTCAACTATGTATCCTTTTCCTCTTTTTATTAATAGAGTATTGGATTTGTAATAGTCTATCCATTATGAAATAAAGGATTGGGTTATCTTGCTATTTTGTGCGTCTCTATCTTTGTGTTGAATACACGACCACTCTGATTGACATGATTGATATAAACTCGTTGCGCATCTCCGGGTATCTTCCGCGCTCGGGGCGTGACAAAAAGAAAGTCAAGAAGAACAACAAGCTGTTCTCCATCACCATCACACCTTCCAAAGTGGTGTGTAAACATTGTGATAAGGCCGGACACAAGGCCGATGAATGTTGGAGAAAACTCAGAGCTTGTCTTCGTTGTGGGAGCCGTGATCATCGGATTCCCGACTGTCCCCTACTCAACGATCAAGCCGGTGACGAGAAGCGCCCGGTGACGAAGAATGCACGTCTCCAAGCTATTAAAGAGGCAGATCATGACGAGGGCAGACTAGTGGAAGGTACACTACAAGTTTGTTCCAAGTCTGCACATGTCTTATTTGATACTGGTGCATCGCATTCTTTTATTTCCAAGAAGTTTGCTGACCCATTACCTATGGAATCGGAATGGATCAAATTAGTTATTTCAACTCCTCTCGGAAACGAAGCCGATATTGTTCATCATTACCAAAATTGTGAAGTTTTGGTAGAAGGAAGAAATCTACCTATTGACTTGATATGCCTAGATATGAGAGACTATGATATCATATTGGGAGCCGATTGGCTATCCAAGTACCAGGCAACTGTTGATTGCCATAGCAGCAAGGTTACCTTCAAGGAATTTCTGGATCTGGTCTATACTAGCCCTAAGAGTCGAAGCAAGTCACCGCTTATTTCGGCTCTTCGAGTTAGCAAGCTAATAAGGAAAGGATGTGTATCTTTCCTTACTTTTGTCACCATTAAGGAGACTAAGGAGTCTAAGATAGAAGACATTCCAGTTGTACAAGAATTTTTGGATGTGTTCTCAGAAGAATTGCCTGGACTACCCCCACAAAGAGAAGTGGCCTTCACCATCGATTTGATCCCTGGTGCTGGTCCAGTTTCTAAGGCACCGTATAGGATGTCCCCGGCTGAACTCAAAGAATTAAAGGAACAATTGATGGAACTTTTAAAGAAGGGATTTATTAGACCAAGCACTTCCCCGTGGGGAGCACCCGTGCTATTTGTAAAGAAGAAGGATGGATCCATGAGGTTATGCATCGACTATCGACAGTTAAATCATCTCACTATCAAGAACAAGTATCCACTGCCGAGAATCGATGAGTTATTTGATCAAATGTCTGGATCCAAGTATTTCTCAAAGATTGATCTCAGGTCGGGATATCACTAACTAAGGATCAAAGATGAGGACATTCATACGAACGCGTTCAGGAGCAGGTATGGGCACTATGAATTTGTTGTTATGCCTTTTGGACTAACAAATGCCCCTGCAGCCTTTATGCAGTTAATGAATAGTGTGTTCATGCCTCATCTAGATCAGTTCGTAGTGGCTTTCATTGATGATATATTGATTTATTCAAAGACCAAGGAAGACCATGAGGAGCATTTGAGGATTACATTACCGATATTGAGGATAAATCAATTATATGCAAAGCTCAGTAAGTGTGAATTCTGGCTGTAAGAAGTGTCTTTCCTAGGTCATGTGATTTCAAAGGACGGACTATCCGTTGATCCATCAAATGTTGAAGCTGTAAGGAATTAGGAAAGACTGACCACTGCTAGCGAGATCTGGAGTTTCTTGGGTCTTGCAGGCTACTATAGGAGATTCATCAAGGATTTCTCCAAGATCGCCGTGCCGCTCACTAGGCTAACTCGCAAGGAGATCCGTTATGAATGGAGCGAGGAATGTGAAAGAAGCTTCCAAGCTCTTAAGGATCACTTAACTACTGCCCCAGTCTTAGCTTTGCCAGTTGAAGGAGAGAAATTCGAGGTATACACCGATGCATCTGGCATTGGCCTCGGATGTGTCTTAATGCAACAAAGAAGAGTTATAGCTTACTCTTCTCGCCAATTAAAGACGCACGAGGAGAACTACCCAGTCCATGACTTAGAATTGGCTACGGTAGTGTTTACGTTGAAGATATGGAGACATTATCTATACGGAGTGCATTTTACTGTATACTCTGACCATAAAAGTCTCAAGTATCTCTTCTCTTAGAAGGAATTGAATATGAGGCAAAGACGTTGGCTAGAATACCTTAAGGACTTCGACTTCACAATACAATATCATCCTGGAAAGGGTAATCCTGTAGATGATGCCCTCAGTCGGAAGCCAAGAGCAATATTAGCCAATTGTATGATTCAGGAGTGGAAGTTGCTAGAACAGTTCACTAGACTTAATATAAGCATGGACAAGGAGAGCAGGTGTGTTACCTTATTACACATGAGCATACAACCAGATCTACTTTCTGAAATACAAGGACTTCAAGATAATGACCTGTTATTAGTGGAAATCAAGGGCAAAATAGAAGAGCAATCTAATTTCAAACTAGCATCAGATGGAAGATTATTATTCAAAAATAGAACTTGTATACTAGATTGTTCAGAGCTAAAGAAGAAGATCTTAGATGAAGCTCATAGATCAAGGTACACCATTCATCCAGGATCTACCAAAATGTACCAAGATTTGAAAAGGACCTTCTGGTGGTCAAACATGAAAAGAGAAGTAGCAGACTTCATGTCTCGCTATCTCACGTGTCAACAAGTTAAGGTGGAACGCCAAAAACCTGCCGGTAAGCTACATCCTCTTGATATTCCCAAGTGGAAGTGGGAGGATATTCGTATAGACTTTATTATGGGATTATCAAAATCTAGAGGAGGACATGATGAAATTTGGGTCCGGAGAGGGGAATTTCTGTAGCCCATCTAAGAGCAGCCAAACTAGGTCCATCAGGACCAAACGAGGCCCAGCTCATCCAAGTGACAAGCCCACAGGGCCCACTTGGGCTAAAAATCCCAATAAGATTACTCGGGATCTAATCCTTCCTCGGCGGCCCTTAGGCTCGGAAGGCCCGAGCGTCGGTCAGAACGGAGGAAGACCCATGCCCGAGTTATCCCCTCATCGGGATAGAGGCAAGCACTCAGCGCCCACTCTGACCTATCTCCATCCGAGCTATGCCTATTGCCCGGACAGGGTTGGCACCTTTTATGCTCAGTTCGACCGACGATTGCTTATCCACACTGCCGTTGAGAGCCCTTTATGAGTAGGAGTTTATGAGGATAAGGGACCCATGATCCCTCAAGGCTATAAAGATCCCACGATGAGGACGTAAAGACCCTACGATGAGGACGTAACTCCCGCCTGAAACTCCTCAGCTTACGAGACTCATGAGGTGAGCACACTATATAAACCTGGGACTCCCTCCAGTGAAAGGGAAGGGCAATACACGCCTAAAATCCCCTGAGCAGGAACCACTTCACCACCTTTGTGTAGGGAGATCTCGCGCACCTCTTTCTACTTCCCTCCCTATCTTCCACCATTGCTCTACTAACTTAAGCATCGGAGGATTTTCCCCAGGGAACCTCCCCTGGGCCCCCTGATCCGTTTCCATTTCTCTACAGTTCACTGTTCGGTGATCCATCTACCCCGCTCAGGAGTCGCGCGAGATCACGCCCCTTCATCTGGCACCGTCTGTGGGAAACGACCGAAGAGCCAGTATGGTGCGAAGAAGTTCAGGGAGGAGGTCCATCGGTGACAGGGGAAAGACCATGGTGGCGGCAGGAGAAGGCCCTTCTCAAGCCTCACAAAATCCCCCCTCCAATGCCAGCACCCCCGCCGAAGGACCGCCCCTCCCGCCGCGGCGGTAGGGGTACCGCTTAACGGCGGCGCTGACGCCTTCCAAGCCCTCAAAGCAAAATTGGATGTCCTTGTGGAACTCATGAGGACTTAGGCGGCCAGGGATGGAAGGTCACGCGCCCCTCCAGAGAGCCCCCCCCGTGAGAACGTGTCTCAGCACACCGCCGGAAGTCGCTTCACCCTCCGAGGGCAGTAGCTTATTCGCAACAAGGTAGGAGGACCCTCACAAGCCCCCCCTCCGGAGCAAGATGCCTCCTCCACACCGAAACGGGGTAAACATGGGGCACGCCATCCACTCCCGGAGACCGAAGTCCCCAAGGAGCGCTAGGACAGCCTGCCATCACGCCCCCTTAGCCCTACGGCGCAACAACAGCCGGAGTTGTCCCTCCGTCTATGAGAGTTTGAGAGGCGCTTCACGGCATAGGAGCGCGCCTTACGCACCTTGCAGAATGTCTCTCCTGTGGAGGATGAGGAGAAATCCCCATTCTCCGATTACATCTTGAAGGCAGAGGTATCTCCCAGAACCTCCATCCTGACCTTCAAGCCTTACGACGGCCAAGGCGACCCGACCGACCACTTCGACAGCTTCGACGCCCTGATGACCCTTCATGGAGCCTCTAATGCCATCAAATGCCGAGCCTTTGCGACCACCTTGGTCCAAGGCACCCAAGCATGGTTCCGGTCCCTCGCCCCCGGATCCATCCGAGACTTCAAGCAGTTTGGGCGAGTATTCAAGGAGAGTTTCACTGGCAGCGGCCCCCCGAGGTCGGTAGCGGGGCTTTTGGCTCTCAAATAGGCGCAAGGGGAGAGACTCCGGGCCTACATCAACCGATTCAAATCGAAAGCCCTGAGAATCCCCTATCTGGATGTAGCCTCAGCCATAACCGCGCTGACCGGAGGCACCCGGGACGAGAACCTCCGCCGTGAACTTGTCCTCCACCCTCCCTCGACCCTTACCGAGCTAGTGACTCTGGCCTTACGTCATGCTGACTGTGAAGAAGTTCTCAGCTCATGTCGAGGCGCAACCGGCTCGGGTCGGGAGGGGGATAAGAAGCGAGCACCCGAGTCATGCTCGGGCCAAGGAAATAGGCGGAACCGAGACGGGGAGCACAAAGAACCGTCTAGGAAGTATGAGCGGTGCACTCCCCTAACCGCTCTAGTGTACGAAATATATGAAGACATCAAAGGCTCCGGCCTCCTCCGCCAACCCGAGCCAATGAGGTCGAAAAGCCGCAATTGCAGCAAACATTGCCTATTCCACAGCGACCACGGGCATCACACCGGCGATTGCCATCAGCTCCAGGATGAGATCGAGCGCCTCGTCCGCTAGGGACACCTATCCCGGTTTGTGGCCGGGCATAAGGAGGACCGAGGCGCCCCAAAGGAAATCGACAACGCCCCTCGCGGGGTCCATATCAATGTCATCGCCGGAGGAGCTGCATCAGGAGAGGACAGTGGCCGAGGAAGGAAGCGTCATGCTGAGCGGGCGAGCCTCCCAAGGCCCCGTCGAGTGAGCCTCAGGTCATAGTCTTCTCCGACCGAGACCTGGAAGGGCTAACCACCCCGCATGACGACGCCCTAGTCATATCGGCTACAATAAACCATTGTAACGTAGACAGGATTCTAGTTGACAATGGAAGTGCCCCCGATGTATTATCCTATGAATGTTTCCTTAAGATGGGGGAGGATCTGTCAAAACTCCGCCCGATCTGAACCCCCCTGTGCGGGTTCAATGGCCATGCCACTTATCCCGAGGGAGCCCTTAGCCTGCCGGTTACTCTTGGCACCCCACCCAAGACCGTTACGATTATGGCGGACTTCATAGTGATCAAGGGTATGATAGCATACAGTACAATCTTCGGCCGAGGGATCCTCAGTCGAACGAAAGCAGTGCCTTCTACCTATCACCAAAAGATGAAGTTCTCCACCAAAAATGGGTTGGGGGAGGTCCGAGGTAACCAAGCCATGGCCAGAAGGTGCTACAATATCTCGGTTGAAGCCACAAGGCCGGACGGGAAGAACAGGGGCCCCTGGGAAGTCGAGGAAACATCCGCAACCGCCAGCCTGGAGGTGAATTGCTAGCGGTTTTCCTAAACGACGACCCGACCCTAGGAGTAAAAATTGGAGCCGACCTAACATCTAAAGCCCAACAGTAATACAAAGAGTTTCTTTTCGCATACGTCCGAGTCTTTGCATGGTCTGATGATCAACTCCCTGAAATACCAGAGGAGACGGTGATGCATAAGCTCAACCTCGATCCAACCATCAAAGCCATACAACAACGCAGAAGGAAGCATGCGCCAGAGAAGCAGGCGATCATCAAGGAGCAAGTCACCAAGGGGCAAAAGACTGGTCTTTTCAGACCGATCCTATACCCGACATGGCTGGCTAACGTCGTCCTGGTACCAAAAGCTTCGGGAAAGTGGTGAATATGCGTGGACTTCACCGACTTGAACAAGGCTACTCCAAAGGACTGCTATCCGTTACCGAGCATCGACCAATTGGTTGACTCAACCTCGGGCAACGAGATACTCAGCTTCCTCGACGCCCATTCAGGTTACCATCAGATCAGAATGAATCCAGAAGACATCGAGAAGACCACCTTTATCATCGACTTCGGCATATACTGCTACACCCGGATGCCTTTCGGGTTGAAGAACGCTGGAGCCACATACCAGAGGCTGGTCAATCATATGTTCTAGAGACAGCTCGGTCGGAACGTCGAGGCCTATATTGATGACATGCTCGTGAAGACCCCCATGGCCGAGGACCACTTCGCCGACCTAGCTGAAACCTTCGACACCCTCCTGAAGTACAACATGAAGCTCAACCCTGCCAAGTGCGCCTTCGGAGTAAGGTCCGAGAAATTCTTGGGCTTCTTAGTCACCCAGCGTGGGATCGAGGCCAACCCCGATAAGGTCCAGGCCATCCTGGACATGCGACCACCCACCTGCATCAAAGATGTTCAACGCCTTACCAGGCGTATTGCCACGGTCAGCAGATTCCTGTCTCGCGCAGCTGAACGATGCCTACCCTTCTTCAAACTGTTGAGGGGGCCTAAAATGGCATTTGCTACATTCGTGTGGGACGAGGAATGCCAAAAAGCGTTCACCGAGCTTAAGGAGTTCCTGGCTTCACCTCCGGTGCTTTCCAAGCCCGTCCCAGGTGAAACCTTACATCTCTATCTCTCGGCGACTCCATCTACAGTTAGCTCGGTCCTAGTCAGAAATGACTCGGGAGTCAAGAGACCGGTCTACTACACCAGCAAGGTGCTCAATGAGGCTGAAAGAAGGTACCCCGCAATCGAGAGACTCGTGCTAGCGTTGATTACCTCGGCCAAGCGCCTCCGACCCTATTTCCAAGGGCACTCCATCACCGTGCTGACCGGTGAACCATTGAAGAGGATCCTCGCTCACCCTGAAGCCTCGGGACGTCTCGTCAAGTGGGCCATCATGCTCGGGGCCTACGATATATCGTATCGGCCTCGCTCGGCTATCAAAGGCTAGGCGCTCGCTGACTTCATCGCCGAGAGCACCATCCCGACTAAAGAAAGATCTCCGTCTGCGCCCGGGCCGACCTAGGAACTATTCGTCGACGGATCCACCAACTCAACCGGGAGCGGTGCCGGGATCCTCCTGAAGTCCCCCGAAGGAGCAGAGCTATAGTACGCCCTGAAGTTCAACTTCCAAGCATCTTACAATGCTTCCGAGTATGAGGCCCTCATATCGGGAGCCCGCATGGCTCGGCGGTTGGGGGCTGAGCGAGTCAAGATTCACACTGACTCCCAATTGGTCGCTAGCCAGGTCAACGGCGGTTATGAAGCTCAAGAAGCACCGATGATCAAATACCCCCAGCTGGTCAAGACCGTGGCACAACAGTTCGAGAGTTTTTAGGTAGTCCGAATAGCTCGGGAGGAAAACTCCCGAGCGGACGCCCTCTCTCGGCTGGCCTCCTCTCTTGACCCCGAGGGTACTCGATCAGTCCTTCTCGAAGAGCTAGAGCGGCCGAGCATCGATTCGGAGCTCCTAGCTGTTGACTCGGCCTCCCCCAGTGACTGGCGTACCCCGTACCTATCATGGCTCCAAAATTCTCAAGAGCCCCCCAACCCTCAGGAAGCCCGAAGATTGAAGTACCAAGCTCGGCGACTCGTCACTCTGGATGGCGCTCTCTACCGGAGATCCTTCTCCGGCCCTCTCTTGAAGTGCCTCAGCACCGACAAAGCCAACCGAGCCATTGAAGAAGTCCACGAAGGTCTGTGTGGAGCGCATTTAGGAGGTAGGTCGCTCGCCAGGATCTTGCTACGGCTAGGTTATTGGTGGCCCACTCTGCAGCGTGACTGGTCGACCTACACACAAAACTGTGACCGGTGCCAGCGATTTGACCACTTGGTCCATCAGCCAGCAACGGAGCTCATCACCCTAGCCGAGCCTTATCCTTTCGCTCGTTGGGGAATCGAAATCCTCGGGCAATTCCCCACGGCCCAGGCCCAGAAGAAGTTCATTATCGTCGCCATTGATTACTTCACTAAGTGGATCGAGGCCGAAGCCACAGCAAGGATCACCGAGACAGTCGTCTAGAATTTCGTTTGGAAGTCGAACATCTGTCGTTACGGCATCCCCCAGGTGATAGTAAGCGATAATGGTCGACAATTTGATTCTCGTTATTTCCGAGACAGATGTGCCGACCTGGGCATTCGCAATCACTTCACCTCGGTCGCCCACCCTCAGGCTAACGGGCTGGTCAAAAATGCCAATAAGACTATCTTAAAAGCCATCAAGACTAGGCTCGACAAAGCCAAGGGCAGCTGGCTTGAGGAATTGCCAAACGTACTTTGGTCACACAGAACGACTCCCAGAACGACAACCGGTGAAAGCCCCTTTCTGCTGGTATATGGTACCAAGGCCGTGATCCCGTTGGAGATTGGCAACCCCTCCCTCCGAGTCATCTGCTTCTCGTCCGAGGCAAACGACCAGAAACTGCTCGAAAACCTCGACCTAGCAGATGAAGTCCGAGAGATTGCCAGCATCCGAGCAACGGAATACCAACGCCGCCTCACTCGATACTACAACGCCAAAGTCTGAGATAGACACTTTCAGCTGGGAGACTTCATCCTCAGGAAAGCTGAAGCCTCTCGACCACTTGAGGCGGCAGGCAAGTTATCCCCTAATTGGGAAGGCCCCTACCGAGTGGTCGAGACGCTCAGAAAAGGAGCATACCGTCTATCCACGATGGAAGGAGAGCTCATCCCTCGGACCTGGAATGCAACTACACTACGCAAGTTCTACTTCTGAATACTGAGCATTGTGTAAACGACATGAGATAAAACAAAAGGCTCCTTTCTTTTATTCAAACAACTCGCTTGTACATCAGGAAGGCCGAACCCAAGAAAATACATGTCAAAAAAGTAAAAAATCCATCTGGCGCCGCCGTATGAGACCATCGCTCGGCTGACTCGGTTGACCTTCCTGCGTCCAGCCACTGACTCTGCCTCGTGTAGAAACTGGCTCGGATAAAGGGTAGTCGACCCCGTTGACTCGGGAAGCTCGGGACAAAGGTGACAGAGGGATTAGGAAGGAGAAGGCTACCTTCCAAGTTGAACTTGGAAGATAAAGGGGAGAGGGAACGCATATGAAAGCATCCTCCCCGCCAACCTGCCAACTCTTTGGAAGGAAGAGAGTGCATGCACCCTCCGAAGAGTGAAAGAAATGATGAGAAGAGCAGAAGAGGGAAAAAGAGGCTGCGGGGGGGGGGGGGAAGAAACCAGCAGAGCTGGACGAGGAGGCAGGGGAAAGCCCGAGAAGGAGGGAGCTTAATTGGCTTCCTCCTCCCCTCCATGGAGCAAGCAGGAAGGGATGGGCGGTAGGGATGCCTAATGCCCCCATCCGTCCACCATCTCGCCCCCCTGCAAGCGCCACCGAAACTGATAAAAAGAAGATGACGTGCCTCCACTCGGACCTCCTTCAAACCCGAAGCAACAAGGACTCTCTACCTTCTATCGTCGGCAGCTTCATCTTTCGGGGCGTCTTCCATGCTCCAAATATAACGGCACAATGCTACGTGAAGAAAGAATGAGGAAAGACTGTCAGGGAAAACCCTAAGCGGTGGAGAGGAAGGGATGCTCTTCAGACCTTTTATAGGCGAAGGGAGACTATTTGCCTTAAATGATTCTCTCCTCGAAAACACGCAAAAGGGATCTCTCCCTACAAACGGTCACCTCAAACTTCTCATTTCCGCCTCCAGCGGGACACACAAAGCGGCCAAGCATTCAAAGCATGAGAAAATGGAAAGACACCCTGTCAGACGCTCACCCAACCATCAGGCGAGATCCACGCAGAAAGTATCGGCTCTTTCCAACCACTGCAGATACGCTAAACAAAATACGGCAATGGCGATACGGAACAGTTAAGTCTTCATCCCAACGCTATTGCCTTATCTATTTTTCTACACAAAGGAGAAAGTTTTTCTTGAAAAGGAAAAAGACATACAAAAAGAGGAAGCAAAGCAGACACATCAGGCCTCCGGTCCACCTTGAAGCTCGGAAGTGGAGGGCTCAAACGGTCTGCCCCCGGCACCCTCGGCGACGGCCGACCCTGGCACTGACCCCACCGGTGTGGGAACTGCCTCGGTTGTGTGCCCTCCCGAGGCATCCAGAGTTGGTGACCCCTCGGACAAAGAGCCCTCATGATCCTCTTCATCCGGCGTCGAAGCAGAGGAACTAGAGGATGACAAGTCTGAGTCATAGCATTGCCCGGACGGGAAGTCAACTACCCTGGACGCCTGCTCCTCGGCATAAAAGACGGCCCGGTCATAGCCTTGCTTGAACCCCTTGCGGATGCCCTGGCGAAGTGCTAACTCGTAGTAGGGAAGGGCAGCCTCCTTAAGGTCGACCTGGTAGGCCTATGAGCTTTTGTGCTGCTCGAGAGCCTCCGCCCCGGCCGATCCCACCCTACCAGCGAGCTCGGCCTTCTCCCGCTCCGCCTCGGCTAACTTCCGCTCGGCCTCAGCCGTCCGCTTTTCAGCCTCCGCCGCCTGCTTCTCCGCCTCGGCCCGATCAGCCTCGGCCTCCCGTCGAAGGCGCTTGGCTTCCTCCGCTCGGTCCACCAGCTCTGCACGTTCGGTCTCCCACCGGCCATCCAGCTCAACACGTGCAAGGCGCTCCTCTTCAAGAAGCCTATTCTTCCTCTCGAGCGATTCACGGGCCTTAGCTAGCTGCTCGGTTAGCACCCGGGTCTCCACCTGGCTCGACCGCACCAGCTCCTTGACTGAGGAAAGCTCCCGCCGAAGCCCATCACGCTCCTCGACAAGCCGAGCTAACCTCCTGTCAGACCCACCAAGGGTGTAGGCCAGGTTCGCTTGCTCCGACTCTGACCGAGCGTACGCTTCTGCCAGAGTGGCCCCCATCTGGGCCAGGACCAGGCCGCCCTCCATAACCCCCGCGAGGGCCGCGGACGGAGAGTACTGCCTACCTCCCCCCCTCACCTTCGTGGCTATACCGCGGCATACCTAGTGCAGGGGGGCCGTGATACTAAGCCTCTCCAAGGCCGCCGGAAGAGAGAACCCCTCATCGCCCGGTGCCCCACCGAGTGGCTCGGACCAAGCCTCAGCCTGGGTCGCCTCTCGTGCCTCGGTCGGATTTTATTGCGGCCCCCCAACCTGGACCGGCTCGGCACCGACACCACCACCTGAAGCGCCAACCTCAACCGCGGCACCAGCATCCCCTGCCTTGTCTACGGCCCCCTCGGCTCCTACCGAGGGGAGAGTCGGGCCAGCACCGTTGCCAGTCGCAGGAGCAGCCCCGGCCCCCTCGGCTCCGACCGAAGGAGGAGCTGAGCCAGCATCATCGCCGACCGCAGGAGCAGCCCCAACGCCTTCGGCCCCCTCTTGCTCGGCGGGTGGGAGAGCTCGCCCGGTAGGGTCGGCCCCATCATGCTCGGCGGAGGGGCGAGCCGTGGCAAGGTCGCCTTCGACTACGAGTACGACGCCGACCTTCTTGGCCCGCTTCCTGGCCTTCGCTGTAACGACCCGAGAATCCGATTACCGGGAAGACCCGATAACCCGAGACTCGCACCGCCACCCACGAGCCCGAAGACTCGGAAGGGTTAGAAGGATGGTGTGAGAACTACACAAGTATCACAAGTAATTGCAGAAATTAAATAGTTATAGTATTAAGCAGGAAATAAATTAGCATTTTACATTATACATGGTCTATAAGATAACAATAAAATAACAACAGAGACAAGAAAAGAAAGTATAGCTACACGGGGTATCCCCCAGCTTTGACCTCTGGCACTACCTCTGGGCACCCGCACCACGCTGCGCCCCAGACGCGCTCCCCTGGGGTGGCGCCTCACCTGAAACACGGTGAAAACACGCAGGGAATGAGTCTCGGAACAAGACTCAGTAGGGATCACTCGAACCCTACCTCATAAAACGGGAAACCACTACTCTAGCGGTAGGAGAGTACCTCGGAAAGGAAAGCCCTGTACTCTACCAAACAAAGGTCCTACGACACGTAAATCGGCACACGTGCCACGGTGAGACAACCGAAACTCAACGGTCGACCCGGCAAACCCGAAGGCCAAACACACGAGCTGACAGTCTGACACTCCGTACTCGACAGGAGTACCTCGCACTAGAAGCACAGCCGGTAGCGTCCCCTAACGACTTACAACGCACTGTAGGTGAACTGCCTGACGTGGTAGCGCCTACCCAAGGCACGAACACCGCACAAGTAACCACAAACAAGTGACTAGCTGGGGTCACGCCTGTCGACGTGGGTCCAACCACCCCCAACCACATGTGCACACACAGACCATGCGTCCTAGGTCTGGTCCTCTGACCGATTGTCCCCCGTAGCCGGACTCTGGCTAACGACAAGGGGCCCGACGGAAACCAGTCTAAAATCATCCTCAGGGTAGCCTCTCCACCACTCCCTGGTGGGACCACACGCGTGTAAGCAGGCTACGACTAGTGGAGGGTCACTGAAGGAGTAGACTCTCAAGTCACGAAAAATGACGCCCGCATCCGACGACACACGGGGACCACCCCACGCACCGGCCCCGTCGCACGGTGACCACAGTCGAACCAAAAACGGGGTTGCAACCCTCTCGGGGCAACCAAGCGCCTGACGGTCCACCTCGGGACCGTCACAGGGCTGTGACGGTCTAGGCGAGACCCTCACACTCACCCGGCGGCCTAACGCAGGCCGTTACACTGCCTAAGGGACGCAGGGAGTAATGCGCCTGGCCCAGCGCGTTACACAAACGTAACGCGCCTGCCCTGGCGCGTTACACGCGCCTCACGCTCCCAGCGTGAAAACAGGATGTAACGCGCTTGCCCCAGCACGTTACGCGAACGTAACGCGCCTGGCCCAGCATGTTACGCGCCCCTCAAACCTGGGGGTGACTCAGGAAGCAACGCGCCTGCCCTGGCGCGTTACATGCACAGACCCCCAACGGTCAAAAGCAACGGTCATAAGCCAACGGTCGGAACGCCCCTGACGGCCCAGCCTAGGCGCGTCACTTACAAGTGGCGGTCTATCGTGGGACCGTCACTGTCCCTGACCCCCGAAGGCTAACAAAGGGTAGGTGACGACCTCTCCCAGGCGCGTCACATCGTGTAACGGTCCCTAGAAGGACCGTCACACACACCCGACGGTAAAAACGGCGGGAAAGCCCAAAAACTTCAACCACGCCCCCATACCTCCACCGGAGAGGGGGAAATCAAAGGGGAAGACCCCTAGGGACCCCTAGCATGATTCTAGGCCACCAAAACATGAGATCATGCATCAAATCCATAGATCGGGTGAGCTCTCCCCAAATCATGGAAAACCCCAAACATGCTCAATCAAGCCCCTCTCGGCCTCCCCTCGGCCTATAAATCACGGAAATGAACGGCGGGGAGCTAGGGAACGTCACCCTACCTCAATGGAGCGAATGCTCCGCCGGATCGTTACCGAGATCGCCAAGAACGCTTTGAAAACCCTCATCCCTTCACGGTTCCCCACAAGCTTTACGCCGCCACGATCACCTCGTCATCGCCCACGTCGTCGCGCCGTCGCCCCGTGCCGTCTGCAGCCGGAAGGGGACGTCGCCGCAGCCGAACGAGAGAGAGAGAGGGAGGGGCGGTGGTCACGGTGGGGAGAAGAGAAGGAAGAAGAAGAAGAAGAAGAAGAGGGTGGGGAAGAGAGAGAAAATAGGGGGATATTTATAGAAAATGCAGAAAATCTATAAAATACCGAAAATCAGAAAATTACATTTCTGGAATCCTCGGAACGCTCCGATCGCAACGGTACCACTCGTGCCCAGGTGAACGACCCGGTTCACCCGCAGCGAGGTTCCGAAGGAATTTCCGAAACACACACCGGAAATCGAAAAACACGCGTGAAAAAACCGCGGAACGCTTCCGGGCCTCCGAAACAACTCCGGATCGCGCCGATCCGAACATGAAAGATGTCCGAATCAAAATTTCGGACACAACAGATCCGGACACTCCGAGAAACCAGATCCGGGACCCACAAAGAGGGATCCGAAAGGTCCGGGATATTACAGCCCTCCCCCCTTAAAGGAATTTTGTCCTCAAAATTGAGAACAACCCAAGGGGAAAGAAGAGGAAGACTCACTCAAATAGGTACGGGAACTGCTGACGCATCTCGTCCTCACGCTCCCAAGAAGCTTCCCCACCATAGTGCCACTGCCACACCACCTTGACCAAGGGGATGACCTTGTTCCGCAGGCGCTGCTCTCGCCTATCCTCCACGCGGATCAGAAACTCTCGGAGAGAAAGATCTGGAGTCACCTCGGGCCAAATAGAAAACTCGAGCACATGAGAGTCATCGGGCACATACTTCCGCAACATCGAGACGTGGAACACGTAATGCACCAACGCCAACTCAGGGGGTAACTGCAACCGATAAGCGACCTCACTGATGCGTTCCACAATCACAAAAGGACCAATATAGCGGGGACTCAGCTTCCCACGCCATCCAAAACACATCACCCCCTTCATCAGAGAAACTCTCAAGAACACACGATCACCCACGGCGAACTCGAGAGGATGCCTCCTACGGTCAGCATAGCTCTTCTGCCGACTCTGGGCCGCCAACATGTTCTGACGAACCACGTGCACAACGTCCACGCATTGCTGCACCAACTCTGGTCCCGTTAAAATACGCTCACCAACTTCAAACCAATCAAGTGGAGTCTGACAAGGACACCCATACAAAGCCTCATAAGGATCCATACCAATGCTTGAATGATAGCTGTTGTTATTGGCAAACTCCACCAATGGCAGGTGGTGAATCCAACTCCCCTGCCACTCCAGGCAGCATGATCTCAGCATGTCCTCCAACGTCTGGATGGTCCTCTCTAACTGACCATCAGACTGAGGATGATACGCCGAGCTAAAAGCTAACTCCGTGCCAAGCGCTCGCTGGAAACTCCTCCAGAATCCAGAAGTGAAGCGCGGATCCCGGTCTGACATGATCGAAATGGGAATCCCATGCAACGGAACGATCTGTTCCACATACAGACGAGCCAACTTGGACACACTCCAGCTGACTTTGACCGGTAACAACCGCGTCACCTTCGTCAGCCAATCCACCAGCAACCAAATACTGTCCTGCCCACTCGGGGTCCTCAGCAATCCCACCACAAAATCCGTGGTCACGTGGTCCCCCTTCCACGCAGGAACATCCAAGGGCTGGAGAGTACCTCCTGGTCGCTGATGCTCTGCCTTCACCTGCTGACAGATCAGGCACCTGGCCACAAACTCAGCAACATCTCTCTTCATGCCAGGCCACCAGAACTGTCTCCGCAAGTTTCGATACATCTTTGTCGCACCTGGGTGTACGGTGTACCTGCTCCCATGAGCCTCGCGCAACACTGCACGACGAACCTGCTCCTCCGCTGGGACGTACAGCCTGCCACGAAACTTCGCAGCACCGTCCTCTCCGAGCTCCACATCGGCCATCGCCAGAATCCGGGGTAACTCGGGGTCTGCATACTGAGCCTCTGTCACCTAACGACGGATAGCAGGAGTGACAGTCAGACTCGCAAGCACTGCTAGTCCAGGCTCTGGGGGAATCTTGAGCCTGAAGGACACTTCGGGCACTTGTTCCCAGAGCCTCCACTTCCTCAACATCAAGGCACTAACCGCGACCTTCCGACTCAAGGCATCGGCGATGACATTCATCCTACCCGGCTGATAAGACAGGGTGAAGTCATAATCCTTCATGAATTTCATCCAACGCCTTTGCCTGAGGTTCAGGTCCCTCTGCGAGAACACATACGTCAAACTCTGATGGTCAGTGAACACCTCGAACTTCTCACCGTACAAATAATGCCTCCAGATCTTCAGCGTGAAGATCACCGCCGCCAACTCAAGGTCATGGGTAGGGTAGTTCTCCTCATGGGGCTTTAGCAGCCGAGATGCATAAGCCATCACTCTACCATGCTGCATCAATACAGTACCCAATCCGACCCCGGAAGCATCGGTACACACCACAAAACCTCCCGATCCAGAAGGTAAAACCAATACCGGAGCCGAGGTGAGCAATCTCTTCAGCTCCCTGAAGCTCTGCTCACACTCCTCAGACCAGACAAAAGGCACCTCCTTTCGCGTGAGTCTAGTCATCGGGGCCGCAATGCGAGAAAAATCATGGATAAACCGGCGATAATAGCCCGCAAGCCCCAAGAAACTCCGGATCTCCATCACCGAGCTCGGCCTCGGCCACTGCATTACTGCCTCGACCTTGGCGGGGTCCACGGAAATACCATCACCAGAAATCACGTGCCCCAGAAAGTGCACCTCGCAGAGCCAGAACTCGCACTTGCTGAGCTTCGCATACAACTGGTGATCTCGCAATGTCTGCAGCACTACACCTAAATGGTACGCGTGTTCCTCGGCAGACCGTGAATAAATAAGGATGTCGTCCATGAATATGACCACGAACTGGTCCAAATACGGATGAAACACCCTCTGCATCAAGTCCATGAAGGCTGCAGGGGCATTGGTGAGCCCGAACGGCATCACCAGAAACTCATAATGCCCGTACCTCGTACAGAATGCAGTCTTCTCCACATCGGACTCGCGAATCCTTAGCTAATAGTAACCGGACCGCAAATCAATCCGCGAGAACACTCGCGCAGACTGAAGCTGGTCGAACAAATCGTCAATCCGCAGCAACGGATACTTGTTCTTAATGGTCACTTCATTCAGCTGCAGATAGTCAATGCACAACCGTAGACTACCGTCCTTCTTCTTCACAAACAACACGGGCGCACCCCAAGGGGAAAAGCTAGGACGAATGTACCCCTTGGCCAGCAGTTCCTGCAACTGCACCCTCAACTCCCTCAACTCAGCGGGGGCCATACGGTAGGGAGCCTTCGCCAAAGGTCCCGTACCAGGCACGACCTCGATCACAAAATCGATCTCCCGCTAGGGAGGTAACCCAGGCAATTCCTCGGGAAAAACGTTGGGAAACTCGCACACCACCGAAACGTCCTCGACATTTGGCTCCATCCGTTCGGTCACAACCAAAACCACGGAATGTCCTCTACCTCAGGGCCGTCGGAGGAATGAGGACGAGGAGAGGCGTCGACGCTGAGAGGAGGGCAGCACAGCCATGGGTCCTCCGGAGAAGAAGCGAGAGGGCGGGGGTGAGAGTGAGGGACCTGGCGAGGACCGGGCTTGATTATGCCTTGTTGTTTCTCTTTCTCATTTTGTTGGCACCACACGTGTACATGGAGACCTTTGATAGATATATGATGCCACGAGTTTTGTTTTAAACGAATGTGAATGTTTGTGTGCAACCATGGAGCTTGCCAACCTACTAATGCCTTAGACAATCGACTCACGAAGGAGAGAGAAAATGGCGTGAGGGTGAGACATGAGTAACACAGGAAGGGGTGTGCGGGCTCAGCAACTCAGTCGCGGTTACATGACAACCGCCAGATGGAGTAGCGGTCGCGCGACCGACCACGTCCTGAAGAAAGCAAGCGCGCTTGACCAGGGCAGACGCAATGCGACATAACAAGGGGAACACGACGCATGCACGACTACACAATTCATGGGACAGAATAACACATGCGGGACAAAGATGTGACAAATACACTCTTCAATCAAAGCTTAAGATCAGAATGAAGCAGAACCGCCAGGTTCATAATCGTGAGGTAAAGTCCTCTCATATAGATATGATCAGAGGAAGCAAGAGTTTGAGAAGGACATAAGCTTCAGAACAGATCGAGAGACATGATTTGAAGGAGAGAACAGGTCAAAGATGTGGACAAGATGCAAGACGAGAGACAGAGTCAGGAATCTTGAAGCGCCTGCAACCTGCACACTTAACAAATAGATCACGGATCTGTCCTCAAAACAAATGCATAAAAGACACATTTTTGGCTTTTTTTTTGTAATTTTATGAATTTTTTGTTTGGATCTTCAACAATATTTCATTTTTTTTTGGTTTTTTTTTGAAATATTTGATTTTTTTGCTTTGATGTTGATTTTGAAGTATTTGATTTTTTGTGGTTTTGACATAGTAATCTGCAGCATCTAAAGACGGGCTCAAACTACTAGCCAGGGATCGTCGTTCCTACCCCTTTCGTTAAAGGCTTCCCTTAAGCAGGGTGTGCATGTAATGGTAGCTTACCACAACCAACTATCTCTAAAGAACGGTGCCCCTACTACGGCCATAACCGGGATACAACCCAGCCTAAGAGGGAGAAGCAGAAGAAAAATTGGAGACAAGCTTCGTGCAGGATGGGAGATATCTAGACTCAACTTCCTTCCAGGGCACTACCCCTCAAAGAGTAGGTCTGTTGCGCCATGACTTGGTGTCTTTGATTTTTAGACCCATATTTATTAGGCACGCATGCGACCGGGCTCATGACATCCCGCGGGGAACTGTACTGCCACTCTTGCCATGCCTTTGATTCATAATCTTGTATTGTTTCATCTTCTCATTTTGGGCAGCCCTTATTGGCTAGGTATAACATGAAAGCTTACTTTTGAGGGTCAAGACTGCCCCTATTTGAGACCTCTCTCGTATTAGGGAGCGCCTAGGTTAGTCATCTTATCCATCAATCTCTTGCCCCTACACTAGGCCGAGTAGAGAAGAGAAAAAGGCCTTCGTGCATACCCAAAGTATGGCCAAAGCAGCAACGGTGTGTCTCAGAGGAATTGGCTATGGCTCACCGTGTAGTGTGTGAAAAAACCCGTACAAAAGGTCACCCTCAACAATCGAGGAAAGAAACTAGACTCCCAGCGCGGAGCTATCACCAGCCTAAGGATGCTGCAGAAGCTAACTTTTTATTTGACACAAAGTTAAGATCTAATTAAACAAAGACTCCTAAAGCCACTCAATCATGTTAAGGAACCCACATTATAAGCGCGTGTAGAAATAACAGAGTAATAGCAATGATAACATGTTTCGACACCCAAAATCAAAGATACCTTTGCAAATCCATGGCGTGGAAACCGGCCTCCTGAAGCGATTTCGATCATCGAGCTTTGAGGAGTGCAAACTTTATTTTTCCTGCTTGTCGGGATAAAGGATGAAAGGAGAGCAAAGGATTCGATTCCTCGACATAGAGGAGTGGCGGACACATACTAGATGAAGAAGGGATAAAAAGGAAGAGAGACGAGGGCTAGAACTCCCTCGCTAAGGCACTGAGACCCTGATAACAAGGAACCAAGTACAGAATAACCAGGGATTAACTGAGATCAAGGCGGGCTAAAGCCTCGAAAGTAGCAGGAAAAAGGGTGAGGACCCTGAAAGGGTGGAGAGGAGTAAGTAAAAAGAGGAGGAGAAGAATCATCCGACGTGGTCGGAGAAGGAGGGTAGCGATCACCCACCAGAGGCGGGGAAGAAGAAGCATAAACACCCGACAAGGTCGGGGAAGGGAAATGATAGACACTCGACAAGGTCGGGGAAAGATCAGAAAAATGACCCGGCGAGGTCGGGGGACGAGTATGAGGAATCCCCAACGGGGTCAAGGGAAAGAAGTGATAAGTGAAATCTGGACGTGTCCGGGGAGGAAAGTTGGAAGATGCCCCTGGATTAGGGGAAGGGGACGACATAGGCCGAGGCCTAGAATGGTGAGGATAGGAGGAAATGGTAAAAATATGGCCAGGTGGTGGAACGTACACCACCCACGAATAGGAACTGAGCAGAAGAAAAGATGAATGGATAGGAGAATGAGAGGAGAAAGTGGACCCCCAAATGCATAATTGTCGGCCCTTGAACTTATGTCGTCGCCTCTTCTTGGCAGAAATCTTCTTGAAGCAACGCCACCTGGCGTGGACTCGGACCTTTGGGCTTCTCAATCTGTAATACTTTCTTAAATAATGGGCCCACCTGGCAGACGCCCTAGCCCGATTGTGAATATGTAACTTCATCGGGGCAGTTCCCCTAGCTGTGCGGTGCTAACCATAGAAGGACGTTCCAGAACAGTCAACTCTTTGTGATGGACATTAGGAAGCAATAGAGTTTTGTCGTTCGACACTAGAACTTGGAACTTTGGCATCTCCACTCGGCAGCTGGGCATGAAGCATAACTCCCTTGCTAGAAGTGCAGGATGGAACTGAGGGAGGGTGACGCGCGGCGTTGACGTGGCCGTCTCACCAATAAACTGAGGGAGATTGCATAATAGATGTAGAATGTCCTTAGAGAATGCAAAAGACACGGCCAACTGCCCCTTGCATATAGAATTCATCAGGCTCTTGGCGGCCGCATGAGTGAGCACTATCTGGGTAGAGAACCCCTCTTGGCCAGTGAACTGAATAGCAATGGAGCGAGGAGAAATAACAACTTCGATGGTGAATCCTCCAGCGAGCAATGAGATTGCCACCGGCCTTGCTTGTGAAGAAACTGGCACTAGTGCAAGGGCACTCTTCTTTGCAAACATTTCTAAAAATGCAGGCTCATTGTCCCTAAAACAGCCAGGGATCAGGACTCGGCCCTGCATGTGGCACACGAAATCTTGAAGCTTGTTGTGAATAACCAAAACCTGGCTCGGCACCTTTTCCTCCTGGGGACTAGACCCGAGGGGCACCAAGGGTAGCGGGTACCTGCTCCGCGAAGTGGGAAGTGGTAGAGGGCGGTTAGAAGGAGGGGATTTGAAGGGTGCAGGTGGCGATAGTGCAAGTGGTGGGGGAATGATGACGATGATGGGCATGGGTGGAAGTAAAAGCAAAAGTGGAGGTATGGGTTTAGGGTCGGCCTGCTCGGGCTTAGAGGATGATGGCGAATGAGGTGGCGTCAGTAGCGGGAATTGTGGTGAAGGTGATGGAACAAGGGTCGTTGCGAGGGGATGTGATGAGAATGGTGGTGAAGGTAATGGGGATACTAGAGAAGGTGGTGATGGAGATGTGGCCGACGGAGGCGGAAAAGATGGGGGTGGGGACGGTGATGGTAAAGGGGGTGATGTGGTTGATGGAGATGGTGAGGGTGAAGAGGAAGGAGGTGAGGGTAGGGGTGGTGAAGAAGGAGGAGAGGAAGGTAGTGGTGTAATGGGGGAAGTGGCAGGTGGTGGCTCTCCTCGGCGTATCTTTACAACACTTCGAGAGGCGGTAGGAATAGGAGTGGTGGTGGAAACGAAGGGTGAAAGAGAGGTTGCCCGAGCAGGGGCTGGAGTAGGTAAAGGTGGTGGAGGAGATGGAATGGAGGCAGGAGTGGGAAACAGAGCAGGTTCCTCATCAATTGAAGAAACACCAGGGTGCCCCTGGTCTTGAGGTGGAGACGGTTGCTTAGGCGGTATGGCTTGTTGCTGCTGCTGTTTGCCGTTGAGGTCTGAAATAACTTGGCGCATGACAGTCCAATTGATCATCCTCTTGTCTTCCCAGTTGTAAACAAGTTCCCGGAACTTGGGACAATCCTCAACCGAATGCCCTTGTTGACGATGGAATTCGCAGAAATGGAGCAAGTTCCCGACCGCAGGTCGGCAAGGTATAACCTGAGGGAGCTGTAATGCGTGGGTGGCGATCAAAGCCCTGAAAACATCTGCGAAGGATTCTGGCAACGAAGAGTGGGAGGCCTGCTTCGGGCAAGGTGGATGCCGAAGGGTATGATGAGGTAATGGAGATGGGAGCGGAGGTTGCATAGGCAAAGGGGATTGCGTAGGCGAAGGTGAATGACTGAAATGATGTGGAGATGTGGAGGGTGTGGGAACGTAATGGACGGCATCTACCCGCTCTGGGTGCAGTGTTTCCCTGACCGGAGGTGGAGGGGTGTGGTGTGATAAAATAGCGGAGGGTTGACTCGTGGAGGGATGTGAGGTGGAGGCATATATGGGGGTATATGGGTGTAGGGAAGCGGGGGGTTGACTCGTGGAAGGATATGAGGTGGAGGGTGGACTCGTGGTAGACGGGGAAGAAAAGGGGTATGTGGAAGGTGAAGGTGGAGGAGGCTCATGGTCAAAGGAAACTAAGAGTTGTTGGGTAATGAAGCGGGCTCGACTGTAAAGTTGCTGCCATGAAGTGATATCATTCAGGGCTAAGATGCACCTAAGCTCGGGCGTTGCATTAGAAATAGCCATTTTGATCTGCTCGCCCTCCGGAATATGCCCCGGGACTTGCGCGGCTAGGCGACGCCAGCGGTCGGAGAAGGTTGAGAACTCCTCACCGGGCTTCATCTTCTCTTGGGCCAGATCAACGATAGAATGTCTAGGCCCAACCTGATCCTGATACTGCTGAATAAATCTTGCTTGAACGGCTTGAAAATTCATCATCTGCTCTTGCGACAATGTGAAGAACCAATCCTTGGCCGAGCCCTCTAAAGAAAGGCCAAACAAATAGGCCATCAAATGTTGATCATGCTGGAACTAGGCTGACTCATACAAGAAATCCTTCAAATGGACGTAGGGGTCACCAATTCCACCATAGCGACGATAAGCCGGAATCTGTGAACGTGGTGGAAGCTGAAGACCTTGAAATGCGAATGGGAGATCCAAAGAAGTGTGAGGATTGATTTGCCGTTGTAGTTCCTCAAGCTGGCATTGGACCTGGGCGATCATCTCCTCGGTAGGAAGAGTCCGAGAAGGACATGGGCCAGCTTGAGCAAGAGATGATAAATCCAGAACAGGATAATGTTGATGGGCCGGATAAAGGGATCCGGCCTGAGAAGAAGGAAAGCCCATTCCGGGAGTAGCAGGATATGTGGGCCTGGAAGGATCACGAATGTGGGAATAAGAATTAATTGAGCTAGCAGCAGCACGGGCGGGACAAGAAGGCCCGTTAAAAGGATAGGATCCAATGGAGGAATAAGGAGATGGGCCCGCATGGGAAGAGGAGTCCACGCGGGGGTAAAAGGATGGGGAAGTATAGGAATAAGGTGCAGGGGAAAAATGCTCCATGGGGGGGATGGAGACTTTATACAATGAATTTCAAATGAACACAAGGAGGGACATTAACCTAGGACAGATGCAACCAAATGGAACCGCACCGAGGTGAACTTGACCAAATGACCCTAATCCGCCAAAATGATGCAAATGATGACGCTGCAACATACAATGGAGGGGAGAGATGAGAAAAGAATTAACCAATTATACAATCAAATTTCAAATGATGTGTGAGAATTTTTATAAGTTCCCTTTTAGAACCTTAGTGGATTAATTAAGATATGAATGTACTTAACCACAAGGTATCTAGACAGGGTGGGGGACGGGAAATTGGCAGACCCTAGAGGACTCTCTCTCTCATGAATGCAGACCCTAGACTGGGGGTGGCAATGATACAACCTGCCCGGCGTCCGTGTGGGAATCCACGGCTCGCGGGGGCTTACAGAGGCCCTTGGCAAGGTCACCTAGTTGGCTCCAAGGAATATGGAGACGAGAGGAAACCCTACCTCGGTAGGAATGCAACTAAATGTGAGTGAAATGCATGAGTCCTATGTGCACCGGAGTGCATGCAAGTCCTAACCTAAGAGACTAGCAATCAAGATGAACACCATAATATGAACAATTACCGTAACAGGAAGGGGGGCAAACAGCACTCAGAACCCTGAAAGATAATGAAATAATGGGCTGCATAGAAAGGCCTTGGGGTGCGTACCTGAGCAGTTAGTCACGGTCCTATCAAGACCGCTACAAAGTGTAAACGGTCTACCCTGAACCGTGTTAGGTCAGGGAGCAGCAAGTGGCCAGGCAGGAGCAGAAACCCCGAAGGGAACCGTGATCAGTAGATGAAATGTCAGATGCAATAATCTTAATAGTAACAAGAATAATAGATAGACGAGCGGACAGCACAGAATAACACTCCAGAACGTGATAGATGATGAGCTGTAGCAGAAGATTTTGGAGTGCGCACCTGATTCCAGTGTCGCGGTCTGGAGATGACCGCTACAACATGTAGGCGGCTGTGACCAGACCGCTTCTATTCCAGAGAACAGAAACACCCAGAGCAGAAACTGGAAACCCCCCACAGCGGTTCTCAACAATGACAAGAAACAATGAACAGCATGTAATACAGCACATAGCACGATTGGCAGTGGTGTCCCACCGTGATCGCCAAAAAAGGGTGTAGATTTGTAAAATGTTTCAATCTACCCCGCCCCCTAACTAAACAATGTAAGCATGCTGATAGACATGAACTTGCATGAAACGAAAAGGGGGACGAGGAGTAGAGAACTGACCGTGATCGCCACCAAGACTAATACCTCAGGAAGACCGAGCTACGAGTCTTGGAAAGGAGAAACATAGGGCACTCGCAAGCGGGATGCTGGACAATGAAAGTGGTTTGTCACACGTCCGCGATGATATGAAAGCGGTTCATCCATGACCGCTACCATCACCCAGAAACATGGGCCGTGGGCTCCATCCTCCCTCTCTCTCAACCGGCCAAGAGAGAGGGGCCTCGTGCTGAATGTGCTGTAAATCTGCAGGGGAGAGTGAAAACACAAGAAAATAAACCCAATTAGATCTACAAGTATTGCAATATCTATCAAGCTATAATAATCAAAACACATAAAAAAAGGGGGGTCAAATACCTGGGGGTTGGTGGTTTTTAACCCATGTGGGGTGTGATAAATAGTGGGAGGGATGTTTAAACATGCAATGAATGATTAAAAACGTGATAGAACAACATGAAATGATGAAAGAACAATGATGCAATGCAAAGAAACGGGGGGAAAGAAAGAAGACTTGATTGATAGAGATTAAATACTCCCTGGACCGAACATGTTTAGGACGTGGAAAGTAAGGTTCCTTGACTGAAGATCGCTCCCCGAACCGGCAGCGTTTCGAGGTGAATGTCCAAAAAGTCCCCCCCGAAGTGAGGCAAAAGCTAACCCTTTTATAAAGACCCCTTAGAAACCCTAGGTTGAGTTAGGGTTCCCGGGCGCAAATTCCAGGGTTTTCCCAGAGATAATATCATGAAAGATCGAAGGATAATCATACCAGAGAGTCCACAACCCCTCCGGGGCGATAACTCTTCCAAAGATAGAGTCCTAAGACTCTCCCGGCCGAAGAAAACGGAGCTCGGATGGAACTGGGCTCGGGTGTCTAACGCGGTCTATCGCACGACCGCTATCAGTGGAAACGGTCTGGTGAAGACCGCGACCAGGCGTGAGAATAAGGTTTGACTGAGTCAACGCAAAGGACTGGGTCATAGGATAGATGTGGTCATATCAGGACCGCAACTGCGTGATAGCGGTCTAGTGTCAACCGCTTCAATCAAAATGCATGCCAAGGAAAGATTGACCCCAAACAAACCCCGTCCAGGGAGTAAGAAGCTTGGTAATGAAGAAATAAATTCACAACACCTTCAAGGAAATATTTCAGAGCGATGGATAGCTCGGGACATCATTAAGTGGATAAGAAAAGGACTCGACTTGTAGGCATAAAACGGGTGTCAACAATAGTCAGACTACATGGAATTCCTATCTTCATCGTGTCTGACCGAGACCCTCATTTTACTTCTCATTTTTGGAAGGGTCTACAACATTCGTTGGGAACGAGACTTAACTTTAGTACTACTTTTCATCCTCAGACGGATGGCCAGACCGAGAGAACAAATCAGGTAGTAGAAGATATGCTCAAGGCTTGTATCATTGATTTTTGTGGAAGCTGACATGATCACTTACCTTTGGTCGAGTTTGCATACAACAACAGCTACCAGGCAAGCATACAAATGGCACTTTTCGAAGCCCTATACGGAAGGAGTTGTCGATCACTCTTGTGCTGGGATGAAGTTGGTGAGAAAGAACTCTTAGGCCTAGAGATGGTAAGGGATACCACCGAAAAGATTCAATTGATTAGAGAGAGACATCAAGTGGCTCAGTCTAGACAGAAGGCTTATGCTGACACAAGAAGAAGAGATCTCGAGTTCCAAGTCGGAGATCACGTATTTCTCAAAATATCACATGGACGTAGAATTAGGAGATTTTGTGTTAAGGGCAAGCTTACACCAAGATTTATCAGACCTTTTGAGATATTAAAAAGAGTTGGCGAGGTAGCTTACCGAGTCGCTTTGCCTCCTCAATTGTCTGAAGTTCATAACGTGTTCCACATATCCATGTTAAAGAAGCATGTGCATGATCCGTCACATATCATCGATCATGGTGACCTGGTGATTCAAAAAGATCTCACATATGAACAAAAGCCCATGAAGATCCTCGTTCGTAAGTGTTATGTCCCTGAGGTCATTTGAGTCATTCTATGGTCACTTGGGTCATTCGACATCATTCTATAGTCATATGAGTTCTGTGGTATTCTTGGTTTTGATAATGGCTTAACACTATTAGTCATTGTTATTTTTCAATCTTATATGACTAACATATATGCTGTTGTGTTCATGACAGATATGCAAATAAATGGACAAGTGAACGCTCAATGTTGCGCCCTCGCACGCGGATCGACCTGCGCGGTCAGGTCGCGGGGATCGACCTGCCCGGTCAGGTCGCGGGGGCCAAGGGGGTAGCGCCCCTTGCGGGGGTTTCCGGGAGTCGGAGCCCCCGAAACAAAAATTTGATTGAAGACTCAATAATAAAATCTTCAAGACAGTCAAGGAAGATGCCACGGACATGACCGGGCTGCTAAAGAAGTTGAACGACGGAGCTGACGCGGATAACGGACCAACCCGGGATGGGCCGGGTTCTACCCAGCTGGCGGTCGACCGCCAGCACAGGGGCGGTCGACCGCCCCAGCCAGGGATCGCCAGTCTACATATGTTTTAGGTGGCGGTCGACCACCAGCCCATGTAGGTCGACTGCCAGTCCCAGTGATCATCCGTCTATAGTGTTTCTCAGTGGAGGTCGACCGCCAGGAGCTGCAGGTCGACCGCCAGCCCCGATGCAGCCTTGTTTGACTTCGAAATCCACCTCGTGGCCAGCCCCTTTCCATGGATTTGTTTAATCAAACCTTACCTAATCTTCCATGATTTGTGGATCTGGTCTAGGGGGCATCTATGGACCATTCAAAGGTTATAAAACTAACACATGAGGGGTTAGAAACCCTAATGCTTCAAGGGGCTTCTTGTGAGATCTAGGGTGGCTGCAAGGAAGGTTGCAAGAGAGCTTGGAGACGAGCTACTGTTCACGTGAACAGTAGTTCGTGAAGGAGTTCTTCATCCAATCAAAGGGGAATCAAGCTCAAATCAAAGCCAGCAAACTTCAAGGAAGATTACATGAAAGCAAGGCTATCAAAGTGATCCAAGGAAGCCGGTTTGATTCAAGTTATTCAAGGGAAATCATCTACATCCATTCAAGCTCTTTCAAGCTCATCCAAGGTGATCTTTCAAGCATTCAAACTCCTAGGAGCTAACGAAGCAATCAAGATTCAAGGTAGCTTCATCATCTCCTTCATTCATTCAAAGAAGTTCAAAGAGAAGATCAAGAGAGAAGAATTGAAGGAAGAGGTACTGTTCACGTGAACAGTACTCCGTGAAGAACATTCATCCAATCAAGGGTGAATCAAGAAGATTGAGTTGAAGCCAAGAGGAGCCTTGTTGATGATCAACATTTCATACAAGGGCCAATTCATTTTCACTCATAACTCAATCTCTTGTCTTAGTTCATTCACATTTGTTTCATTTTCATTATTGTTTAAACATTGAAAGTGTGATTCATCCCTACCGGTGGTTAGTAGGAAGGCAATTGGAGGGTGTTCCAATTTGTGGTTGACATCCCTACCAGGTGGTGAGTAGGAAGGCAATCTGTGGTTTCCGATTTACGGTTCTGTGCGCTGCACAAGTGAAGCCTCACCGGGTTTTGGTGAGGGGTGGACGTAGGACTGAGGATTCAGTCCGAACCACCTTAAAAATCCTGTGTAGTGTGGTTTGCTCGTGTGATTGATTCGTTCTAGATGCATGCTTAGGATCGAATTATTATATATCTTGCTTATCTTGCTAAGTGAATCATAGCGTACTTGGAAGCTAGTTTCTATTCCGCTGCAATTCATTTTAACTAGCTGTTTAGAGGGCCGCATTGCGAAAAGTGGAGCTGATCTATTCACCCCTCCCCTCTAGATCCGCTATCCACCACTCAACAGTAAGGTGCGTACAGTGAGGAACAAAACGATTCCCATGCTAAAGGTGCAATGGAGTAAATGCTCAGAGCACGAAGCCACATGGGAGATCGACGAGTCAATGAGGAAGTGATTCCTTGACTTATTCTAATGGTATGTACTCTGCACCCTCCACGTCTATATACGATTGAATTTGGGGACCAAATTCTTTTAAGTGGGGGAGGGTGTAGTAACCCTCGTAAATTGAAGGATTGAAAATTTAAAACTAATGATCAAAGCCCAAACCTTATATATATATATATATGTATATATATTTAAAACCATTTATATGCACCAAATTTAAAAAAATAACAAATGGGCCAAAATTAAATAGCGCCCTCCCTTATGACGATATTTCATAAATTGAAGACCCTTCACGAAGGCGCCAATTATATGAATGACGTCTCTATCATGGGCACTATTTCTCCAAAGGACGCCTCTATTCTAGGCGCTATTTCCCTGCAGAGTCAAAAACGGGAAACCCGTTGGTGTTTGATTCGAACTGGGAAGTCATGGCTTTTGGAAGGATTGATCGAGAAGGATTAACACATAGGGATGATTAGATAATAGTAGGATTCTTTCATGGAAACTTTTTATCCTAATCAAACTCCTAAACCCCATTGGGATCCTCTACTCTATAAATACCCTGCCCTTCGATCAAGCACCGGTTATTGCTTCATCTACTCCGGTGTTCTTCCTCTATGCTATAGGTTTTCTTCTTTTCAAGTTGTGGTAAACCAGCAGCTGCTGCCCTTTGCTGTCACGTGAAGAAGAAGGCTTCTTCCCTGTGGTTTCTTCCTTAACCGAGCCTTAAGGGGGTTGCTGCTTTTGATCCTCTTCGTCTTCTGACTGTGGACGTGTCGTGGAGAGGCTAAAGCTTCTCTCTGCTGCTGCTCTGCTTGGTGTACGTGAAGAACATAGAAGATTCTTCATCTTTTTCTTACTCTTCCTCCTGCGGTTTGCCTGCAACAAGAAGGAGTGCAGGGAGCTTCTTTCTTCTTCTACCTACTGTCGTTGCCATCCTGTGCAAAACAGCGTATCGGATATTCCTATATCTCATCACCGTTCTTCATCGATTCATCAACCAAATCAAGCCTAAAGGTAGGTGTTCTCAAGGCTAAGCAAAACCCTGTGAATTAATGGATCTTCTGCATGCATATAGGTTGATAGTTATCAGTAGAAAGATTTGCCGGTGTTAGATTTTATGATTTCTGTATTTACAGTAAATAGCGACCTAGGCTAGGGCGCTATTTGATATAACGACCGTGCAAATAGTCGTCAAATAGTGGGTTAATTAATAAATACACATGTTTAAAATTTAATAACTGAGAACCCTTACATGTAAACTAATGCATGATCATATTGATAAATTCTTGCTATTTTTCTTTGTCTATACATGTCTCTAGATTCTTGATTGGACATACTCCAAAAATCATGTGTCTATGATTGTACCCGCCCGGTGCAAATCATATGACAAAGAAATAACGACTCTCTTCAGGTCGTCTATTGAATGAACGCCCCCACACTCGGGCGCCAATTAGTGAATAACCTATGAATTTTTGAATTTATCATGACCTGTTTACATGAATATTGAAATAACGACATTCACCCTGCCATCATTTTGAAATATGACGCCCCTGACTAGGGCTCTATTTACTGAATTGAAGACTTAAGATAAGTCGTCATTTACATAATATCTGAAATATGAGAATATTTATGGATTTTAATATTAACAGAACCTGGATATAACGGCTGAGTGACAGTCATCATATATTGAACTGACGACCCTGACAAAGGCGCTAATTCATAAAATGAAGACTTAAGCTCAGGCGTCAATTTACTGACTTCATGATTTCGTGTTTTGTGTAACCCTTGACAGTGGGTTATTTGTTTAGGCACTATATTCTATTTCATGAGTATAGTCCCACGTTTCATGTTGTTTTATCATTTACCCCACTATTTCTCGGTGATAGATGAACCCTCTGCGGGACATTCCGTTCCTTCGGACTGGTGATTTTATCATAGAGACCTCTGTAAGTCTCCGCTAGTCTTGGATTCCCTCAGGGCAGCCGAGCGGGTTGTACCATTAAAACCTATGACACTACTTGATTGCCATGTCACTCTAAAGAAACATGGTATACCGGCCCTCATGATATGCTACTTGGATGTCATGAGAATATTCTTGAATTGGTGGAATGGGAAACCATGCCATTAATATTTCTTAAGAATTATGTGCCAGACTTGTGGACACTAATTCTATCTACCTTATCATGTACAAGAACGAGCGACCATCTCTATATGGGCGCTTATTCTTAATGTCATGGCACCTAATTAGGGAGCCGATTCCACCTAGTTTTCCGTGAGTATCGTGATTATATGGTTTGACTATAGTGTATCCTTACATAAAAGTTCAATCCTTGTTATTCTATTCCACAAGGTCTACCTTAAAGTTCCTACAAAGCTTATTCTTTTAAAATTTCATATTGGCTATAACTATAGTGGATGTCAAAATACATGATCAATGCCTGCGCATATAGGGCCCGATTTGGTCCTGGGAGGAGCACCCGAAAGTACTTGTGCCCATGGGAGTTGTAATGATCACGGTGTGGCATTGCACCGAAGTGCTTGTCGTTCTAGTTAAATGACATTCCACAAATCTAGTACTTTACTCGACTTGACATGACATGACTTGCGTGACCCGAAAAGGGTATTTATTTACTTGCTCGAACATGATAGCCAATTCTTGACATGACATGATAAACATACATGCTTGATCATCTTGATATATATTGACATGAGTTCTTGAAAGACTTGCTAGTTCACTCACTATCTCTTGATATACGTTCTCTATTTGTTATACATTCTATATTGTCGTTTTACGCGAACTTGCATAGCTATATTGCATTTCATGTAACTTGTAATCTACTTAAAGCCAGTTAGCATTTGAGATATAATTCCTACTGAGCGTTCGCTCACCTAGTGCTTTCCCTTATTTTTCAGGTAAGTCCGATGACGAGATTCAGTCGGATGGGGAAAGTCAAGAGTGAAAAGATTAGAGCTACTCCGTCTATCCAAGCGTCAACTAGTTTATCTTTCTTTTTTCTTGAGTCATTCATTGTACTTTTCTTTTTATTGAGTCTTAGTACTTTCATTAAGTAAAATGTAATAGAAGTACTTTAAGGTTGCAATTGAATAAAGGATTGGGTTATCTTTACTTTTGCGCACTCTGTCTTTGTGTCGAATACACTAACGCTCTGATTGACATGATCGATATAAACTCATCACACACTCCGGGTTTCTTCCGCGCTCGGGGCGTGACAAAGTCAACCTCTCCTTGACAATTGTCATTGCACTTGATTGCAAACATAACTCCTTGAGTGCATCCATTGCATATCCTTAGGGGGAGTCTTGTTACTTTTTTTAATCTTTTGCAATCTGAACTTCAATGGCCTCCAGTTTGAAAATGAGATCATGAGACAGACAGACCAATGGTGTAAGAGCTTTCTATTATTAGACTGATGATTGTCCATCTAATGAAAGTGGTTCAGATTTAATGATTTCCTTGAAGTTCTGAAATATTTGTTATGAAATCATCTATGTTCTGTGATTTTTAATAGACCTTAACTAGAGATTGCTTGTTGTGCCTTAAATGACTATCCTGAATTCTAAAAATTTAAAATTCATGACAACCTTGGTGATACTCTAGAGCTAAGTATTGTTTTTAAACACCTTGATGAGCTGGAATTCCTGAAAGTCAATTTGACAGAGCAATGATATTGTTGCACGGAGAAATATGTCACGTCATCAAAACAAGTGACAAATGATATGTCATGATGTGCCCCTGTTATCTCTATCTTGATTATATTGGACTCTAGGCAGAGTAATGGAACAGTTGCTGAGAAATATATCTCCTCATCAAAGAAATGAGGTCAGATATGTCATGAGATGACAAAGCTATCTTTGTTCAATCTGAAGCATAACAGTCAGTCTTACCAAATACCTAGGAATACTGGCGTCTAAACAACGCGTATTCTTACTGATAGGAGGCATGTACTAGACTCGATTACTCGTAAAATATGAGTCTTGTGCCTTCAAATGCAAAAGATAATGAAAAATAATGTTGAAATCATTAAATTTCATGCTTTAGTCATGCTTGTTTAAACTCAATACTAGTTTGTGCTATTCCCTTTGTAGTTATTGAATATAGATGTATAAGACAAGGGAAGGTTAAACACTGCCATGATATGCACTTCTGGTTCATTTCTATTAAAACATGGATGTAGATGCTTTTCAAACTCTATTGTTGATCTCGGATTTCATTAGCTTTGAGCCATGTATATTGCTCACGGCCTTTTTCCGATTTGCATATAATGGCTTGCTCCCAACTGCAATTCAGCTCTGGTCTTTCAGACATTTGTCACCACCTCTACCATATCCCTCCTTTTTGCTATTGTCAAAAGGGGAGAAGAAACTCCAGAAAATCCTTTTTGTGAGTTGCCTTTGTGAGTTGTCCCAGGGGGAGAATTTTTGTGTGTGAGTGATGTGGGAGAATAATGTGTGAGATGGGGGAGAATAATTTTTGTCGTTGCTGATGGGAGCGAGAGAATTCATGCTCATCCTATTCATCTCATGCATACATTCATGCACACATTTGCATATATATCCGCATTCACATACTTTCATCATCATGGATCTTGAGCTGCACATGTTTTCATCATCATGGATCTTGAGCCGCATATGTTATAAAATTTGCCATCTTGGATATTACTGCCACATAATGACTCACAGTGTTGCCATCATCAAAAAGGGGAAGAATGTTGTGCCCCTTTGGTCATTTGATATTCATGGTTTTGATAATGGCTAAACACTATAAGTCATTGATATTTTTCACTCTCATTTGACTGAAATACTTGATATTCTTTCATGACAGATATGCCAAGGAATGGAGTGGAGATGGCAAAAGTGAAAGCCTAATGATCGCGCCCAAGCAAGGATGAAAATCCCATCAAGAAGAGTCAACACTTGGTACAAAATAGTTGATGCACAATGAAGCATCGACAAGTCACATAGCCAAGGTCGATGCACAATGACGCATAGCCAAGAGAACACAAGGTCAAAGACTCAGTAGAAATCCTCAAGATTCTGCCAAGTTTGATGCCACAGACGTGAATGGGCTGCTAAAGGGATTAAGGGACTGAAGAGGAGAAACCTGGGATTTCCCCAGCCAGCGGTCGACCGCCGGTCCAGGACCGGTCGACCGGTAGCCAGCGGTCGACCGCCTAGTAAGGGGAGGTCAACCGATTTTCCCAGCAACCAAATGTCTAAAACCTGTAAAATTTCGGTCGACCGCTAGCTTCTACCGGTCGACCGCCAGCCCCGATGCAACAATGTTTGACTTTGTTTTCCACCTCGAGGCCAGCCCCTTTCCTTGTAATTGTTTAATCCTAAAGTCACCCAATCTCCCATGGATTGTAGATCTGGTCTAGGGGGTGTCTATTGACCATCCAAAGAGATATAAAACTCATGCAAGAGGGTTAGAAACCCTAGTTTATCATTTTGGATCAAAGGAGATCAAGGGAGGCTTGTGGAGGCTGTTCAAGGAAGAAGGTACTGTAGTCGTGAACAGTACTTCGTGCAGAGTTCTTCATCCATTCCAAGGGATTCAAGCCAAGATCTGAAGCCATCAATCTCCAAGCAAGTGTAGAAGCAAGCAAGCTCTTAAGGGAGATTAAATCTGCATGCTTAAACCTCTTCATCAACTCAAGGGGATCAAAAGGAAGATCAAAGCTACATCCATAACTCTCTCCATCAACTCAAAGGGGTTCAAGGAAGATTATCTCACAAGGAGGAAGATACCATTGAAGCATCAAATTCAAGCTCCAGCAATTTCAGGCAAGATCTATTTCATTCTAGCATATCTCTATATCTTGTTTGAGCGTTTTCATCTTGTTCTCTTTCCATTTTGTTCAAACCATTGAAACTGAAGATCGTCCCTACCGGTGGTTAGTAGGAAGGCAATCGAAAGTTGTCCGATCTGCAATGTTGACGTCCCTACCTATGGTTAGTAGGAAGGCAATCAGAGGTCTTTCTGATTTACGGTTTGGTGCGCTACACTAGTGGATCCTCACCGGGTTTGGTGAGGGGTGGACGTAGGACTGGGGATTCAGTCCGAACCACCTTAAAATCTTGTGTGTTGTGGTTTGATTGTGCGATTGCTTTGTGTTAGATGCATGCTTAGGTTCAATCTCTATATTACTTATTCATCCTGCTAAGCCAATCATTGTGTCCTTCACTAAGCTAGTTATATTCTGCTGCGATTCTCTTTATCTAGTTTTAAAGAGGGGTGTTCTGCGAAAAGAGGGGCAGATCTATTAACCCCTCCCCTCTAGATCCTCTATCCACTACTCAACAAATGTTCATTTGAAAAGGTTTTATATTTCTAGAGCATGCAAATGCAAGTAATATTCTAACTGCTTCAAGCCTAGCCACGGGTGCAAATGATTCATCAAAATCAATTCCTAACTCTTGGCAATATCCTTTGGCTACTAGCCGGGCTTTATTCCTAATTAATCACCACCCCTTGATCACTAAGTTTGTTCCCAAAAACCCACTTAGTACCAATTACCGGGTGATTCTAAGGTCTAGGCACAAGAAATCACACCTCATTCCTTTGGAATTGGTGTAATTCCTCCTGTATAGCCAAGATCTAGAAATTGTCATTTAATGCTTCATCTAGAGATTTGGGCTCAATATGAGAAAGTAAAGCTAGATTATCAAATTGTTCAACTTTCTTGATTGAAGCCCTTATTTTTACTCGTTCATCCACGTTCCCAATGACATTTTCGAGTGGATGATCTTTGAATACAGTCCATTGTCTGGGGAGGTCGTGAATTTGCATTTCTTGCTCATTTTCTTCTTGGGCTAGAGCTTCATAATTCTTTTGACTTGACTTCGCTTGGTCCACATCTTGTTTTTCCCTGTCATTCTTTTCTCCTTGATCTTCATGCCCTACATCTAGAAAATGATTATCTTTATTAGATAACCTTGAAGTGTATTCATCAATGATTACATGAGGGCTTTTCTTCTTCTTTAACTTTCTTGTTCTTGTGGTAGCCACTACCACTCCCGTTCCGGGATCTCTTCTTGCTAACATAGGATTTGTAAGGTTCCGTGATACTAAACTTTCCCTTCTTTTCATGCCGATCAGACCTTCGACTCGGCTCCTCTCCTTTACCTTTAAGTTTTTCAACCTTCTCTAAGGTCCTTTAACATAGATGTGCCCGTTGGACCATCTCCACATATGTACGGATGTTCTGAGACCCTAGTTGTTGAATAAAGCCAGGCCTTTAACCGTCCATAAATCGGTTAGCTTTTAATAAGTCGGTACTAACCGGATGGGGAGCATAAGGCGCCAGCCTAGAAAACTGGAGTTCATACTCCACTACTATCATCATGCCTTGGTGTAACGAAGTAAATTCTATAGCTTTTCTCTCATTGACATGTTCGGAGAAGTATTTAGCTCGAAAGAGTGTAAGGAATCCCTCCCAAGTATGTGGTGCATCTTGAGGCGGTGCAGGAATTGACTTCCACCATGTACGTGCATCTTTATTGCGTTGGAATGTGGCAAGATGAACCTTCTCTTGGTCAGCACATTGCATAACCTTAAATATGCGATTCATTTCGTCAATCCAATTCTCGGCTTCGTCTAGATTAGAGGAACTAGAAAATCGTGGAGGATTTAGACTCCTGAAGTTGCGGTGAAGATCACCAGCACCAGCTCTTGCGTCGGCTTGAGCCATGTTTTGCAATGCCTGGGTGAGACCCGCAACTGTCTGTTGCATTCCACCCCAATCAACACGGTGAGCCAACGTAAGAATGAGGTACCTGAGAAAAGCGATAGGTTTGTTATTCTCCATAGAATTTAAATAAAGTTTGCTTAAAGATATATTCTAAACAACTAGCTCATCCCGGGTTCTACCCAATTCTCACATGGGTTGGAGATTCCTTTCTAGTTTCATAGGTGTGGGTCCTTAAATCTTGGACTTAGCCTATGACATGATAGATACTTCCTAGAAATAAGTAAGTCCATAGACTTATGCTCTGATACCACCTTAACTGTCACGTCCCAAGATTTTGCAGCGGAAACAATCAGGAACGTGAACAGCCGGCATCGTAAGCCTCTTGCAAGCAATATAATCAGAGTGCCAGACAATCACACAAAGTAATTTCACAAGTAATTCACTAAAACCTTCATCTTTATTTCATATAAATAACCATCAAATGCATAAGATCTTTGACTCTCTTTACTAGACTCAATAAAATAAAGATTACATCATGACTCGACTAGACACTTGATAACTAAGGCTTCTCTCATTCATATGTCCTTCAATCACTCTCGGACCCGCTACTTGTATAATCCAAATCCGATTCACTTGTACTTCCTGAAACATTGAGAAAGTAGGTAATGAGCACACTTGCCTAGTAGGTATCTTCGTATCAACATGAAGGCGAGTTTAAGTGATTAGCATTTTAGCTCTAGAGAATAAGATAAATCATGCAAATACAGTAAAACATGTAAATAAAACCAAAGTAACAAGATATGATCATGACGAGATATGAAAATATGATTGATCAAGTATATAACAAGAATGTAAATTTGGCCTTTCTATGAACAAGAATGTAACAAGAATGTACTTTTCATAACCATGGAGGCTATACACTAGAAAGTCATGTAACAAGCAAGAAAATACTTTTTGCTCAAGTACTTCATGAATTTACGTGGATCTTTATTCATGTCCGTGGATTTTCACTTTTTTATAAAGAAAGTACTCCCAGCGCAATGCGACGTCAGTAGCATCATACCCCATGATTTATAGTATGTTCCTGACAATCTGCCGAGGGGACTAGCATAGAGCCCTGGAGCATAATCAATGCTCGAACTGCATCTTCAAGTATAAATCAAGCTACTCCCACGATTATAACAATAATGTGGCCAATAATGTACAAGTTCAACAATAATTCCATGATAAGGTAACCAACGTATAGAACGTACCAATAGTCGGTCATGAGAATTCAAGAAATGCATTAATAACTAGGTTATGCCATGGGGAAAATTCGGCAGCATACCGATACATCCTTTATTTTCATAATTTATTAAATGCTTATTTGAATCAAGATAAGTTCTAGATAATCAATGGATCATCTAGGATCATAGGATACTTAACCCAAAGGTCAAACCATGGGTTAAACATTTAAAAAGAAACTGGAACCACACGGTCTAGGACAGGGCCGCTAGGTGATATTGGCGGTCATTCATTAGGCCGCTAACTGTCTCTGGCGATCATACATTAGGCCGCTAAGGTCCAGAACTTATTAAAACACTGGTAAAGTACTTTATAGACAATTTGACTTTTATGGTACAACCAGCTCGGCGTCCTAGTGGGAATCCCAGGCTCACGGAGACTTATGGAGGCCTTGAAACAAGATTACCTAGTCCGTTGGAAGGAATATCCAATGGAGAGGTTTTCAAGTCCAAGAAAAGTATGCCTATAAGTGCAATGTGTAACTAATGACAACATACCAGGATATGTGCCATGTACTTAAGAAAATGACTCTGAGATAAGAGAGATCATGGTAAAACATCGATCAAATAAGTCCATAAACTTTATGGAAACGTGCCTATAAATACAAGAATATATGTTTTTGGCCATGAAAATAACATAGGTTAAAAATAATCCCAAGTCCACAAAGAACATGAAATCTTCTAGAGTAATTTGTTAACACAACTAGGTATAAAAAAATAACACTTGAAACATGAGTAATACCTTCTTAACTAAGCTTAGCATATAATAATTTGGGCTAATTTACAATATGTTTCGAGTTAACAATATTACAGAAATCGGAAAACGTAAACGGTCTAGTGGGTGATCGTTTCATGGGTGCTAACGGTCTGTCGTATACCGCTAAAGGTTTCTGGTGGTCGACAGGAAGACCGTTTCTTCCTGGGTAACAGAAAACTCAATAATAATAAAATAAAATACTAATCTAGGGCATATCATACAAGAAAATAAACATGAATATACTCTAAAGCACGATAGAACGAGTATAGGCCAACAATATGTATGGGTTTATGTAATAAACAAGAAAATTCTCCTTTTTAACTTAATTAGGGCTAAGAATTATGCATGAGAAGTATACTAGATGCATAGTCCCAATAAATCATAAAATTCTCGATGTGCAATGCAAGAAATCGGCTGAAATCAAAGGGCTTTTATCCTGGACTTCGAGTTTAAGCCTTTCATGAGATAACCTATCTCTGTTTTAGGCTTTAAGCTTCGAATTTAGGGTTGGAAGTTAACCCTAATTTGTGGACGTCCTGTGCTAAACCGGTGATTTCACGCCTTCCTAACTCATGATTCTCTTGACCTAAAGACGTGAAATTTTGAGGGTAAGAAGAGGGTACTAAAAGGAATAATTTATTTTAAAGAACCTCTATCTACTTATCTCATTTAGGGCTTCCAATTTGTAAATCTTTCTAGGTCAATCGCACTACTTCCTGGGTTGTTTGCACCGAACCAGCGTCTTTGCAGGCTTCTATCTCCTTGTAGGCTTGATCTCCTAGAATGAAATTTTGAGAAAAATTAGATCTAACTAAAATGAATAAATTCCTAGAAGAAACTAACCTCTAATTCGACATCTTTACCTTAGTTTCACGTGAGCCAAAAGTAAGGGTCGCGTTGGTTCGTTCTGGGGTCTATTTATAGGGTTTAGCTAGGGTTTCACGGATTTGATCGATTCTAGAGTCCTTATTAGGTGTAAGATCGATCCTCAAGAGTTCTAAGCATGCTTACAAGTCTACATATTTCGGTCTCTAGGAGTTTAGACGTCAACAATCTAATTTTTTTGCACTTTCTTCCACTCACAGAATCTGCAGAGCTTAGCGGTCATTTGGGAGACCATTTTCCAGTGGCTGGCGGTCTTGCGATAGATCGTTTTCAGTTTTGGGCGCCGAATTTGAAACCAGTTCAAACTCTTGTATTATTATCCACCTCTTTATCAAAAAATCTTCCTACTTATCTCCTTAATTTCGTAAATACATCAATTCCAAGCTTCTAGAACATGGTCCAAAGTTAAAAATTATAATTTGGGCCAATTGGATGTGTGAAAATAGGCCTAATCCTCTTGGATTAGTATAAGGACTAAATTATTAGTTTTAATTAACCATAATTCAATCAATAGCCCATTTGAATGCTTAATACTTATATTTTTAATCCCGAAAAATTCTTAGAAAATCCTTGGGCGTTACATATGGAAACAGAACAAATTGGTCTAACTCAAGATGGAATAAAAGGAATGACTCTAAATTCAATTCAAACATGGGTACATATCAGAAAAAAATTAATCAATTCAAAAATCCACATGTGAAGTCACACACTGCCCCTTACTTTTGGCATTCTCTAAAATCTGTCTGTAATACTTGTAACAAACCAAGACACTTAAGCAATCAATGCTGGTCGAGCCAGAAAGCCAAATCTATCAAGCAAGCATGGATTCCCAAATGCTTATTGCATGTTTTCAATAATGACTGTGGACCCAAATTTGCTTGGGTTCCAAAATTTTTTGCTTGCTTTGTCTTATACAGGAATGCCTAGTGGCCCATCACAACATATGGTACTTGGACAGTGGCTGCTCGAGGCACATGACAGGAGACAAGAAAAAGTTTACCCGACTGATTAAGAAAGAGAGAGGGCAAGTAAGGTTTGGAGGTAAAGATAAAGGCAAAATCATTGGCACAGGAACCATTGGTAAGAACTCTTCCAATCTCATTGAAAATGTCATGCTAGTAGAAGGCCTTGAGCATAATCTGCTCAGCATAAGTCAGCTTTACGACAAAGACCACAAGGTATTGTTCGATGCCAAAGAGTGTAGGATTTTTGAATAGAATTCTGATTCTATGAAATTTCTAGGTCATCGGATTAATAATGTCTACATGGTAGACCTTGATAGTTCATTTTATGAAAATCTTTATCTATCTGCCAGTCAGCCCAATGATGCATAGTTGTAGCATAAAAGGTTAGGGCATGTTAGCTATAGTGTTCTACATAAATTGGCAAAGCATGATATGGTAAAGGGTTTGCCTAAATTGTCTTTCAAAAGGAACACTAAAATCTGTGAAGCATGCTCTCTAGGTAAGCAAACCAGAAAATCCTTTAAACCTAGAAATGAGCCACTGTCATACATGCTACTTGAGTTTCTGCACATGGATCTGTTTGGGCCGACTAGAACTGTCAGCCTAAGTGGAAAGAGGTATGACTTTGTCATTGTCGATGACTTCACTCAATTTACCTGAATTTTCTTCCTAGCTCATAAAAATGAAGCATTTACTGAATTTCAGAACTTCTTTAGAAAAATAAAGTAGGAAAGAAAATTTACTATCTACACTATCTTATCTGACCATGGAGGAGAGTTTGAAAACTCCCCATTTACTAATTTTTGCAATCAAGAAGGACTGGTCAATAGGTTTTCCTCTCCCAGGACCCAAGAACAAAATGACGTTGTGGAAAGGAAGAAACAGATAATTGTGGAGATTGCCCGAACAATGCTGATTGAAAGTCAGCTGCCAAGGAAATTTTGGGCAGAGGCAGCAAACACTGTGTGCTATATCATAAACAGGGTCATGGTAAGGCCAAAAAGTAAGAAAACCCCATATGAGATGCTAATAAGTAAGAAACCCAACTTGGCCTACTTCAAAGCGTTTGGGTTAAAATGTTATATTCATAACAATGATAAATCTAACCTTGTCAAATTTGAGTCCAAAAGTGACATTGGAATATTTTTAGGGTATTCTGAATCATCTAGGGCATATAGGGTTCTCAATGTAAAAAATCAAACTGTGGAAGAAACTCCACATTTAGTGTTTGCTGAGATTTTTGAAAAATTTGACAAAGGTGTTGATGACAGGGAATTAAAGGATGATGCTGGAGAATTCCTAGAGTCCAAGGAGGAACCAAGGCAAAACTACCAATCGCAGGTTGAACAACTGGAAACAGGTCGGTCGATCGGAAATGAAGTACAGTCGACCATGCCCGATGACTCTTCTATAAATATTAGAACCTTAAAAGACCATCCTGTCCAAAATATAATCAAAAGTCTCCATGACCCACCTAGAACCAGATCCTATCATAGAGCTATAAATAATGAAGACCTCCTTACTTTGGTGTCTCAAATTGAGCCTAAAAACATTGAAGAAGCCTTAATGGATGAACACTAGATTAATACCATGCATGAGAAACTTGGTCAGTTTGAGAGAAATAAGGTATGGAATCTGGTTCCCAGACCCGCAGACCAGCCCGTTATTGGGACTAGATGGGTCTTTAGGAATAAACTAAATGAAGATGGTGTAATAACCAGAAATAAAGCTAGGTTGGTAGCTAAAGGCTATAACCAAGAGTTTGGTATAGACTTTAAAGAATCTTCTGCTCCTGTGGCTAGGATAGAAGCCATTAGAATTCTGCTAGCCTTTACGTGCTCACATTGACTAAAATTGCAACAAATGGATGTGAAAAGTGCATTTTTGAATGGTTTGATTAAGGAAGAAGTTTATGTTGAATAGCCCCCCAGTTTTGAGCATACTAATTTTCCTAATCATGTCTTCAAGTTGAATAAGGCTCTGTACGGACTAAAGCAAGCTTTAAGAGCTTGGTATGATAGACTGAGCACCTTCAAGACAGGTAAAGGGTATAACAGAGGTAAGGTCGACCAAACTCTCTTCACCAAGGTCTCAAATGATGATATCATTATAGTTCAGGTGTATGTTGATGATATAGTGTTTGGTTCGACTAATCCTAAAATGTGTGAGCAATTTGCTGAACTTATGACTAAGGAATTTGAAATGAGCATCATGGGTGAACTCCATTTTTTTCTTGGACTGCAGGTCACACAGACCAAGGATGCATTATAGAAACCCAAAATAAATAAATATTTAAATTGAGTCAACTAATTATAATAATTATGAAATGATGAAATTACATTGTTATTATATGAAATAAAGTAGATAATTGAATTTTTCTTGAAATAAATCAAAATTTAATGTTATAAATTTTAGAAAAATTATAGAAGACCCAATTAAATTCCCTAGAATAAATTATGATCAACAATTGGGCTATTGGATAACCCATAATGGGTTGGATTATGGGTTAATGGGCTAAAAATGGTTAAATAGGGCTAAAATTCGTAGCACATGTTAAACACCCCTTTTTATAATTAAATTAATCTAATTTCTAGAAGATTGTCACAAAATTCAAACCCTCACATCGTAGGTGTTGACACCCGTTTTATGACCGATGAGTTGGGTCATCTCCTTATTTATCTTTATGATGCTCCGAGTTATACACCGTTTATTGAGCCATCTTGGTCAGCTTTGAGACTTATTTCATGGGTCATTCTCCTTGATTGGGTCTCGCTCCTTATTCATTTCTCCGTGGGTTAAAGCTTAGTAGGCCTTTCATTTGTTTTGCCACGCCACTATCTTTGGCGGTCTATAGAATGACCAGTTGATGACAAGTAGCGGTTTATCTTAAGGCCGTTTGCTGACGCAAGAGTCCAGAGCCAACGCCTTTCTCTCAGCCTTATCCTTTCTTATCCGTTGAGCTCTGGCGATTTATCGTATGGCCGTTAGAGACATTGTGGCGGTTTAACCTTAGACCGTTTTCCAGTTCCAGAGTCCTGTTCACGAAGTTTTCACCCGTTGACCTTATCTTTTGGTGAACGACCGAGGTTAGCAGTCTACACTTAGACCGTTTATTCTAAATGGCGGTTTATCGTAAGACCGTTTGTGTAGATAGAGTCCTGCTAGAACTGTCTTTTCTCTGCTGCGCCGTGGCCGAATTAGAGTTTTGATGTGATGATTTCTCTCTCGATAGTGATCCTTAGAAGCTTCCGTTTATTTCTATGGACTCTTGGGAGTATTATTTTCAAGAGTTTGCTAAGCTCTGCCCTGCTTTTTCGCTGGAATCTCTCCAACTCGTCCAGAGAGTTTGAGGGTCTATAAATAGAACCCTTGAGTTCATGGGTTGAGGAGGAGAATTCTGGAGATTACGTCGAGGTGCTGCTACGTTCTGGAGCGAGTACCCATCATGGAGAAGTGCTGTCTACGTCCATTAGCCTTCAAGTTTAGGGAGTATTAAGTTCCAAGGGTTTAATAGTGTTGTTTTCCTCTTTAGTTTCTTCCCCCTCTTCATAGCATTCACAAGCATCTCCCCTCTTCCTCTTCATGTTCTATCATCTTTGCATCATTTTTAAACATCTTCCCATCTTTTCCACGCCCCACAGGGGTTTAAAAACCACCACCCCAGGTATCCACCATTCCTTTTGCATGCACTTTGGTTTATTTGCATTATAGTTGCTACACTTGTCATAGGGCTAATTTGGGTTATTTTTCTGTGCTTCTACACTTTTTTTTTGCAGGTCCACAGGGTTCCTAGCATGAGGCCCAGCTCCTCTAGTCAGCCAGAAGAAGTGGATATTCAAGTCCCAAGTTGCTGTTCTGTGTGCTCTGGCAGCTCTACATTGGACCGTTTGCGAGGCTCTGGCGGCTTATCGTAAGGCCATTTCTGGTTCGTTCGCGGCCTAATATTTGACCGTTTGAAAGCACAGATCTCTGGTTTTCATCTCCTATGGGTGGGTGTTTCATCCTCCTCTTTCCAAGGTATTTACCTTAGCTTTGCTATTTTAATTACCTTGGTGGCAATCACACTCCTTTAGTTTGGGCAGTAGTCCTCTTTATCTTCCCCATATCTCTCTTTCTTGGCTTTAGTTTAGTTGCTCCACACCTACAGTGTGTGTTTGGTTTTATTCTTTTGCTCCATGCCCCGGCGTGTGTTTTTCTTTTCTCTTGCTTATTGCTGATGAAGATGACATGCCCATGTGCTTATATTTCCATGCTGATTGCTTGAGTTGATGTTGCATTTGTTCATGAGTTCACATCATTTATATCAACTTGTTCATCATCATATCTTCACCATTGAGGGAACCATTTAGAAAACCAACATCCCTAATTTTTTGGCGATCACGGTGGGACATCTAGTGCCAATCGTGTTGAGCTTCTGTTTGACCTACTGCTGTTGATTTAACCCAATTGCCCTTGTGTTTTCCTCGGATTTTTCATTTAATTTCCTACTGTTTTCTACTCTCTGGTCACCTTGGCGATCCACTGTTTGGCCGTTTACGGCTTAAAAGTGGCTTAGAAATAGGCCGTCTTATCTCTCTGGCGGTTTCATATCAGGTCGTTTCTCCAATCATCGGTACGCATCCCGAGGTTGAGTTTATTTCTACATTTTTTTCTGTGACTTTCATGCTTGGGTGTTATCTGATCTCCTCCTTGGTTGTTATACATATTTACATCATTGTTTGCATATTTGGTTGTTAGTTTGTAGGCTAGAATTTGCATGCACCCCGGTGCACATAGGATCATTCATACTGATATCATAGTTGATTTTTCCTACCTTGGTGTATGAACCTCTCATCTCCATATTCCTTGGGGCCGACTAGGTGATCACACCTGGGACCTCCGTAAGTCCCCGCGAGCCGTGGATTCCCTCACGGACGTCGGGCCGGTTGTACCTTTGCCTACCCCGTGTTAAGGTTGCATAAGTGAGGGAGAGTTTACATCTAGAGTCAACCAAGTCCCCCATACCCTTTCCTATTAGGAACCTATTGTTGGAGAGAACACATTAAATTCAAATCATCAAGGTTCTAAAGGAAGAAACAAGTAAAATTTGTGCATCATTATAACTTGGTTAACTTTGAGTGCCTCTCATCCCATTCTTTGTCTTCATAGATTTGAGTCTTTGTTTTAGTGTCTCATTTGGTGTTTGTTTGTGTTGTTTGTCTTTTGTCAAGGTGTTCCATTGCATGTGGAGTTGCATCCGGCCCTTAGAATCATCCTCTAGGAGCAATTCCTTCTTCACTTCATATTCCAATCCTCTTTTTGAATCTGCCATGTCTTCTTATGATCTTTCCCGTTCTCATGAGGAATCCCTTCCTCAAGGTCTCTTGGAGGACCCACCTAGGGTCACCTAATTCCAATCAGGAGAAGGGATCGTCCCTCCTCCATCTGCTATCTCCATGGAGGGCGCCCAGCCCTCCCTTGCTTCCAATAATCCTACAAGCCAGATCTTGTAGAACTTCAGGCCCTCTATCAGACCTTGCAGGGGTCCAATGCCCCATCTCCCACGATTATACAAGGTCTGTCCAATATCTCTATCTCTGGACCCGGCGCCTCACCCACTTCGATCGATCTTACCCCGGTCCAGCGCAGGACCTATCAGTTCTCCAATATAGAAGCGGGCCAATCATCTGGATCGGCCCATCAAATTCTTGATAAAGGGAAGTCTGTTCTTCCTTTATTTACTCAGGCCGAGTCTTATATGCCCATCTCTTCCGTGCCTCAGGTTCTTGTCGGCCCATCCGACTTTTCTCGCCCTCAGCAAGGGGCGGCTCCAGTCCATGCCAGTCATCCTCCAGCCCAATATCCTTCTTATGGGCCTCCCACTCCTTCGGTCTATCCTTCGGCTCCCCGCTTTGAGCCCATGTCTCTTACGTTGCCAGCACCATCTCGGGAAGAAGATCTCCTTGATAAATGGGTCGCCATGCAACAACAACTCGACTTTCTTCAAAAGCGGGTTGGCCCACAATCTTTGGCGGATGTTCCAGTTCCTAGCTTTCATAACATCCGGTTCCCTCCCCAGTCCGAGCTCCCCATGTACCGAAAATATGATGGGGACAGTAATCCCTTCATCCATGTGAGGGACTTTATGTATGAATCGGCGCAATTCCAATATGATGATCGCCTTATGGCATATTTATTCTACCGGTCATTAGATGGAGTGGTTTTGGAGTGGTTCTATGCTTTACCACTCGAGGATGCCGAGAGTTTTAAAGTGGTGAAAGAAAAGTTTATTCAGAGATTTCAAGACCGGGTCGGCCCAGAATATTCCTTTACAGAGTTGGTGGCCGAGCAGATGAAGGTGGATGAGGATTTTGACACCTATGCTGACAGGTGGAGACAGATGGCCACCCGTGTGCCGGGTCACATTCCGGAGGAAGAAAAGGTCAAGTTGCTTATATCAAATGCTACCCCTACCTTCTGCAACATCCTGGACATGAATGACATATCAAACATGCACCAACTATATAGTCGGGCCCGATTCATACAAACACAGTTCAAGGACTCCCCCATCCACACTCTTTTTGAAGCCCAAAAGCCCAAGTATCACAAGAAGCCTCAGGGACCTGTCACTGAGGGGGTCCAAACAAATGAGCAGGTGCAAGCCGTTGCATTTCCTTTTCCCAACCAACCCACACCATTCCGTTTCCCACAAAACCCCCACAATCCCCAATTCTCAACTCCACAAAACACCCAACCCACCTTCTCCACTCCACAAAACCCTCACCCTACCTTCACCACTCCGCAAAACACATTCCTCACTCTACAACAACCTTCGCAACCCCCGTAATACCAAAACGTCCCTCGACCCAATGGCTACACCAACAACAACAAGCGTCCGAGTCCGAAGAGAGCCTAATACCCTCCTTTGCTTGAATCTCTCACGGACATGTTTTCGGCTCTCATGTCAATTAGTGCAAATCAACTTCCTCTGGAACGGCCTAACTGGAACCCGGCCATTGATCAGACAAAATATTGTATGTTCCACAGGCAGCGGGGGCATACAATTGAAGGATGTTTTAGTTCAGAGATTTGGTATATGACCTGCATGAAGGACAGCGTATAGATTGGGCTGAGATGCATAAGGCCATCATTGAAATTAAAGAGAAGAGAAGGCATCCGCAGAGGCAGCAAGTGCAGTAGCAACAAGCACCGCCATCACAACAACAGCCGCAGCAGCAACAATAGCCTGTTCAAGACTTAGGGATCCATCAGAACCCCATGCCGAATCATCCTCCTGCTACACAGCCACCACCGCCGGCACCGGCCCAAGTTAATTTTGTCCAACCCCCGGCTCCCGACGTCGGGTGGTCTTATGACGATGACGCATCAGTTCAACGGCTCATGGCCCTCCACTACAACCACCGTAGCCTTTCTCCCTCCATCATCCTCCCACTTAACCAACAAACCCCACTATCCTCCGCTTCCACCAACCCCTCATCCTACCATCCGCATTCCCTGTTAACCCGTCTCTCTCCACTCCACCCCCATCTACCGCCACATCACTAGCCACCCACCCACCCATTATCCTCCTTCCATCTACCTCTACCCCATTATCGACACCCGCACCAATTCTCACACCACCTCCATCAAATCCCTCGCCTATCATCTCCGCTACGCCTTCCCCTGCGCCACTCATTCATCCCACCGGGCCCATTAAGCCACTTGTTCTTACCCCATTCCAGGTCGTGTCGGCCCCAACCTTGCCCTGCGGAGCGGACGTTTGTTTCACAGGAATTATCCTTCCACTGGTGCACCCGCACCTAATCCCCAGTCCTCTCAACCGGCTGTTGATCCGGAGGAGGTAAATCCACTGCCGAGCACACAATATGATCTGCTACATCATCTGGACAGAGTGCCCGCCAAGATATCTGTGCTAGAGTTGATAAAGAGATCCACCCTTCATCAAGATGCACTCAAGAATTTCCTATAGAAGGTGATCATCAATGAAGATATGGCAGTGGACAGCCTGCCAACAACCTTGGCTACAATCTCAAAGGGGCCGGTAATCACTTTTTCTGAAACTGAACTGGCACCCCCGGAAGCCCGACAAATGCCGCTATGCATTTCTATAACTCTCAACAAAGTCTGCATAGATGCGGCGCTGGTAGACACAGGGGCATCTATTAATGTCTGCCCTCTCAGCACCTTAAGAGCCTATAATTTATCAGAAGATCTATTGAGGCGGACCCCTACAACAATAGCAGCATATGATAACTCCCGAAAGGCATGTCATAGGGTGGTCACTATTTTGGCTGAGCTTGGGCCTCGCACTCTGCCGATAGAATTCTATGTGCTGGACATTGACCCTATGTTCAAGGCTATCTTGGGTCATCGTGGATCGACAACCTCAATGCCGTACCATCCACTGCACACCAATGTCTCAAATTCCCTTTCCAAGGGAGGGTGGTTAAGGTGAAGAGCATGTCTAGGGTCCAGTCTGTGAAGGCCGTTTCTGAGAAAATTCTGCCAACACTATGGCCCAGCAACTAGCCGGTTATTTCAGTGTTAGATCTAGATTTCCTATGGGCTTATGCACCACGCAAGCCTGTCTCTGCAACAGTAAATATTAAAGTGAAGCCCCAGATTCGAGATTCCAAGGGCTGGGACATCATATTGAAGCTAGGCTATCAGCCGGGGAGAGGCCTCGGCGCACAACTGCAAGGGCGGACCAAGCCGGTCCCTAAAGGAAGAAAGATGAATAGAAGGGGCCTCGGCTATTGAGAGTCCGCACTCTCAGTTCTGGGCGATTCAGGGCCCCTGACATGGGACTACCGCCAACATTTTATCAAAGGCCCTCTTCAGCCCGGCACATTGAAAGCACAACCAAGTCAGCCTAAAGAAGATGCAGCTCAGGTATTTGCCAGCCCACCATTGCTTCCAAAGGGGCCAGTTGATGACATGGTTGATTATAGCCAGGCTTTTGAAAGACTATTTTATGAAGAAAAAAGTCAGGAGGAATGGCTTACATGTTATGAGTCGAAGAAACCAGCTTACCGTCCACGGGAAAGGGAAAGCTCACCTGTTATATCCACTTGGTCTCCTTCCCGCCTGTTTTCATTATTCCAAAATCTGGCATCCATACCACCCTCGCCTCCTATAATGATCGATCCATTCTTGTTTGAAATCCCCACGGAATATCTCATCATCACGCCAGCCTATGATTGATGTCCCCCGGTTGATCTGTCTACTCCATTCTTCACCTCCTCTGATCCCTTCCTCGACATCTTCTATCCCTCCAAGTACCCTCTCAAGCTTCCTCCTCCACCTTCTTCTCCTCCATCTTGCTACATGATCTCCACTGACCCTCTCCAAAAAAAATGTAAAATTTGAAACGGAGATTTCGGTGGAAGATTACACTATCTTTTCTCCATCCTCTTCCCAGGGGCATAAGGCCCCTGCTACCTCCTTCCCATTAGGTTTCCTTGCTCTTAGGTTAGACGTAGGGTCCGTCGAGTCTAGGGAAGTGGAGTCTGTTAGGTCTAGAGAAGTAGGGTCTTATTCTAGGTCGTCCAATCCTTCCTCACTTGAGCCGTGCCCGCTTACGCGTCATTCCAAATCCATTCCTTATAGGTTCTTACAGGATCTAGCTCAGCGATGTCATGCACTTTTGAAGTGCCCGGAGTTTATCGCTACGGCGATTGTGGTAGAAGAAGATGAGGAGCAAGAAGGGGTGTGGAGCGACGACGGACTAAGTGTTTATGAAATCATGTGTGAAAAAGACCCGGTCAACGGTGAGGACAATGACGTAGATGACACCACCGATCTGTATGTGCAAGGATTAAAGAGATTCAACGAGCCATCGTCGGCAGTGGATGAACCTACGAAGGAAATAAATATGGGAACCGAAGAAGACCCCAGACCCATTATTATTGCCGTTAATCTCCCTCTAGAGGTAGAAGAAGATTTAATCAAGGTTCTAAGGGAGTATAGCGATTATTTCACCTGGTCTTACGAGGACATGTTGGGTCTTGACCCCTCTTTAGTGGAACACCGACTCGTGCTTAAACCAGGGGCAACGCCCGTGAAACAAAGATCAAGAAGATTTCACCCCCACATGGCCTTAAGGATTAAGGAAGAGGTCGATAAGTTGTACAAGGCCAAGTTTATTAGAGTTGTCTTATATCCTCAGTGGGTGGCGAACATAGTCCCTGTTATCAAGAAGGACAGAAAGGTGCATATTTGCATTAATTTCAGGGATCTTAATAAAGCATGTCCCAAGGATGATTTCCCGCTACCTCACATAGATGTATTGGTGGATAACACCGTCGGGTACGAAGCATTATCATTCATGATGGTTATTCAGGATACAACCAAATCTATCTCGCTCCCGAAGATCAAGAGAAAACCTCCTTCACCACGCCCTGGGGTACATATTGCTATGTTGTGACAACCCAGGCTCGGATACCGGGTAAACCCAATAACACTTGGATCCTGCGAGGTCTCCCAAGAGCGGTAAAGTTCCGAAGGGATAAAAGGAGTGTGTGTGGTACATTGAAGTCCCAGATAAAGCAGTAAATAATTAATATTTCAATGATCAGGTTTGCTGAAGTAGCAGAAATAAAATTACCTTTTCAATTAACAATTTAAATTAACAGAGTCTATTCCAAATAAAGACAAGTACAGTCCAACAAAAAGGAAAATGTAGACTGAAGTCGGGGGAAGCCCGACGCAGAGAACGCTGGCAACGCTGGCAACAACGAACTGACGCACCGCGCCACGAACCACGAGGAAGAAGAACGATCACACCTGAAAAGCAGGGTGAGTCTCGTGTCACTGGCTCAGTAGGGGTCACGCAGATCCCCACTGGAAATAACACAGTAACACGCTAAACAGCGCTAAACAGTAAAGCAGGAAGAATAGAAGTAACATCAATACTAACTACAACAGTAAAGCTGTAAAAAGCAGAAGTAAGCAAGAGTAAGAACAACTAAAGGAAAGAGAAAGAAAGAAGAAATAGAAAACAAATTAGGAAAGTTTACAATTTCCGTAAAATTCGATTTTTGGTACGAAAATGCACTAATTCAGAAAAATACAAAAAAATAGTCTAAACGATCCTCAAAAGAATGCAACGCAACTGTAGCATCCTCGAGTCGATGAATTGAATAATAAACTCACCATGGGGTTCCATAACTAGTACGAGAGAAAAACTCACGCGGATCGTAAAACACCACTCTGGACCCACAAAAGCGATCCGAAACTCTCCGATAAAGATCCGAAAGACTCAAGGTCTTACATATGTGGTTATGCCATTCGGATTGAAGAACGCGGGCGCCACTTATCAAAATACGATGATGGCTATATTCCACGACATGATGCATGTCTATATGGAAGCTTACGTGGATGATATCTTGGTGAAGTCAAGAACTAAAGAAGAATACCCCTCCATTCTGGCTAAGGTACTCCAAAGAGCTAGGGAGTACCAGTTAAAAGTGAATCCAAAGAAATGTGTTTTTGGAGTCTCTTCAGGGAAGTTGCTAGGCTTTATAGTTAGCAAACGGGAGATTCAGATCGATCCTAACAAAGCAAAGGCCATCATGGAAATGCCTCCGCCTAAGAATATCATGGAACTTTGAGGACTGATTGGTAGATTGTAATTCATTAGAAGATTCATATCTCAACATTCTCAGAGGTGCCACCCGTTTTACGAATTGCTAAAGGTGGGGGTCAAATTTGAATGGAATCAAGATTGTCAAAAGGCCTATGAGGACCTAAAGGAATATTTGACCAATCCCCCGGTGTTGCAACCTCCTGTCCCTGGGAAACCCCTAATCCTATACATTTCTGTCATTGAGGACTCCCTAGGGGCGGTTCTAGCACAAGTCGATGATGAAGGCAAAGAGCGGGCAGCTTTTTTTTTGGTAAGTAATGATCTATATATTAATAATAATCAAACTGTACATCAAAAAGTCTGAAAATCAGAACTAACATGCTCAGGGCCACACAGGTTGTGGTCTCAGAGCTAATTAAAAAGAATGAATCTTTTAAAGATGCATTTCTCTCTAGCAGTTAATGATTTTTGACCATGAGCTTCAATGACCCTTCTAGTATCTTCAAGGATATGAATGAAGATGTTACCTTTTCTGGTGCTGGTGCCTTCAAAAATTCTTCTACAGCGTTCCTTCCAAATCTTCCACATAGTAATGCGAAAGAGAAGTCTAGCAAGGATAATCAATTGCCCAGATTTGGGGAATTCAACATGAAGCTGCTGCAATTCTTGGACTACTCTTGATTCCGGTTGCCTGGAAAGGTCAAACCGAATGAGAATGTGTTTCCAAACCCAACTTGAATAAGCACATTCAAAGAAAATGTGGTCTTGATAACCATTTCCTTGCATACAAAGAAGACAGATGCTTGGCATATAGAATCCTTTCTTTTGTAAATTTTCAGCAGTTGGTAGTTTATTTAGAGTAGCTTGCCATGTACAATGAGAAGCATTTTGAGTGGTTGGATTTTTCCAAACCCAATAATGGAATCTGAAATCAGAACCTCTTTGTCTGATGTCTTGCCAAATAATTTTAGTCTTCATTTCCTCCTTATAATTCTTCCAGGTAATTGAATCCGATTCTTCATTGTGGATAGGAACAGCCTCAATAAGTTGCCAAAGCTCCTCCATTTCAGCAGACAGGGCAGTGGGCAGATGCCATTGCCCTTCTAGATCAGCTCACTCACCTTATCATTTTTTCCAAGCATCAAGTCTTGTCTAATATAGTCTCCATACATTTGATTGATACTGTAACCATTTAGCCAAGGGTCTGTCCACAGGTTTATAAGATGACCATCAGAGATAAGATAAGTTATATGGCTGCGAACAACACTTCTGGCTTTTAAAATACCCTTCCATGCTGATGAGAAGTAAGGCTGGATTTTGTATTCCCAAATGATCTTATCTGCTAGATATTTGCTTCTGATCCAATCATTCCATAGGGATTTTTTATTTGATAGAATGTCCCACAACAACATACCTCCTGAAGCATGGTTCCACTCTTGCAAGTTCTTTAATCCCAGACCTCCTTTTGTTTTTGGCTTGCAGATATGATTCCAAGATACCATATGAATCGCTTTTTTTGAAGAATGGCCATTCCAGTAGAAATTTCGCAGCATTCTTTCAATGTTCTGTATAAGCCCAGTAGGAAGAAGAAATGCAGTAGTCCAATATATGGAATAAGAAGAGAGAACAAATCTTATAAGTTCCAGCCGGCCAGATCTGGAAAGCAATCTGTTTTTCCAGTCATCAATCTTCCTTTTAATTTTATCCAAAATGGGATAGCAGTTGGATTTTCTGATAGAATTAGAAAGGAGTGGAAGACCAAGTTAAGGAACTGGTAGTTCTCCTTTATTAACACTTATTTGGCTAATGACAAATTGCTGATCCTTCACTACCTCTCCAAGATATACTTTACTCTTGTCTAAATTTAAATTCAGACCAGACATAAAAGCAAATCTTTGAAGAAGTGGTCTCACATGACCAGTAGAATTAGGATCATCATTAGAAAAAGAATAAGGTCATCTACGAAGGTAATGTGGGAAACCTTAAATAACCTGCTGATGGGCATTGTATATCACCTCTTTGTACTGCTTTATTCATAAGGTAAGTGAAGCCTTCCATGACAATAGTAAATAGATATGGGGATAAAGGATCACCCTGCCTGAGACCATTGGAACTTTTAAAGAAGCCATGAGGGGTACCATTAACTAATACAGAAAAAGTAGCTCCATCAATACAGCTAGAAATCCATTTAATGAAACTGTTAGGGAATCCCATTTGCTCCATCAGAAAATACAGAAATTCTCTGTTTACTGAGTCAAATGCCTTTTTCAGATCAGCTTTTAGGCAGATAATTTTTCCTTTGGACTTAGAGTGTAGATTCCTAATGATGTCATTAGCCAACAACACATTATGATGAATTTTTCTCCCTTTGATGAAGGTAGATTGATTGTTACTAATAAGAACAGGCAGAACCTTTTGAATTCTGTTAGCAAGCACCTTCGAGATGACTTTGTAGAAAAAGTTACAAAGAGAGATGGGTCTGTATTGTTCAAAGGAGTCTGCACCTTCTTTCTTAGGGATCAGAGAAATAAAAGTGCAGTTCCATTGCTTGAGCAGATAGCTAGATGAGAAAAATTCCCTAGCAGCAGCAATGACATCATGTCCAATTGTAGACCATGTAGCTTGGTAGAAATCTGCTGGGAATCCATCAGGTCCATGGCTTTTATTCTTCGGAGCTTGCAGGACAGCCTGCTTAATTTCCTCATCTGAAACCTGAGAGCATAACACATTTGCTTCCCCCTCAGATATTTTGGCAGTTGGAATAAATTCCCAGTCTCTGAACATAGAGGTTGATTCAGTAGGCCTTTGAAGAAATGAACAGCAAAGTTGTTGATCTCCTCCGAATCAGTTGAAAATGTTCCATCTTGAAGTTTACACTTCCTTATGCTATTAAATGTTCTTCTGCTTTTAAAAGCTGCATAGAAGAATTTTGTGTTGGAATTTCCAAGAGTCAGCCAATTTTGTCTTGATTTTTTCTTAGCATAAGATTCTTCATCATTATCTCTCCAGCTTATTTAACCCGGCAGAGACCAAATACACTGCCACGGAAAAGACTTATGCCGCCTTAGTGTGGGTAGCTCAAAAACTGAAACATTATTTTCTAGCCCACCTAGTTAGGTTGATCTCTAGAATGGACCCGATCCGTTCTCTTAGAAAAGCCCATCCTTTCTAGTAGGTTAGCTCGCTGGCAGAGCTTTCTCTCTCAGTTCGATATCACATTCGTTGTTCAGAAGGCAATCAGAGGATATGCCATCGCTGAGCATCTTGCCCATCTTCCCATCCCCTCCACAGACTCTATTCAAGATGATTTCCCTAATGAGCATCTCTCTGTCCTTACCCATCATCCCTTTTGGTCTCTACACTTCGATGGTGCACTCAACTCTCAAGGTCGAGGGATAGGCGCTGCTCTGCTCACTCCAAAAGGGGTGACGATTCCTTTTGCTTATCAGCTTCGTTTTCTGCTACCAACAATATCGCTGAGTATGAGGCTCTCCTAGCCGGATTGAAGCACGCCTACCTCTTAGGCACGTGCTATTTGAACATCATAGGAGACTCTCAGCTCATCCTGCGGTAGGTTCTGTCCACTTACCGCACTCGTGACTCGAAGCTCAAGCCATATCAAGATTTGGTCACCCTTTTGGCTAGGCAATTTCGTAAGCTAATCTACATCCATACTCTCTGATCTCAGAATATTCTCGCTGATGCGCTGGCATCACTCGCTTCCTCTTTATCTTTTCCTCTCAGTCGGAATACTAAGACTATCGTCATCCAGAGATTAGATGCTCCCCCTCTTCAGGATCCGTGGTATCATGATGCGCACCGACTAGTGTCGTTAAGAAAGTCGTGCCACAATTTCAAAATATTCGCACTCACACACTTTAAAGATTGGAAAATCAAATGTATAGTGGTAAGTGGAGTCGATCCTACGAGGAGGAAAAATCTTTATAGAACAAGTTGGAAAAATATCCTTATGTTTTGAAAACCGAATTTTTGAGTGAGATTAAACTAAAGAAAAATAAGATGCATGAAAACTAATTAAAGAATATGAGAGGGTTTAAGGAGAGAAATTAGAGGAGATAGAGAGAGAAAAATTAAGACAATCACAATTTGCAAATATGAATTTTATTAAGATGGAAGTGAGAGTACACTCTATGAAAAAGAAAATTAAAACTCATAAAATAAAGAAAAGGAAAGGAAATATAGCCAAGAGATGAAGAACGCCGCCGTCTCCTTACCGAGCCTTTGAGTGTATCACCCCGTCTTAGAAGCCGACGCTGTGAGAGGACACCAATGGAAGAGAATCCGCCTTGGGATGTGAGAGGAAAATAGAGGAAGAAAGAAATAGATGGAGAAAATTTGAAAATAGTGCAAAAGGGTGTGTGTGCGTGGGTGTGTTTTGAGAAGAAATAGTGAAAAAACTAAACTGAAAATAGAGAGTGATTGGAGAAGGATAACTTTAAAACCGAAGAGAATTAGAAGAAGTATAAGAAGAGAAATTTGTAGAGGATGAAGAGAAGAAGAAAGTTGATGAAGAATTCAGAGACAGATAACGATAGGAAGATAGTGAAAAATATGAAAAATCAGGATCTTTCTGCGTGGATGAATAGTGAAATCCTAAAAAATTGAACTTTAGAAAATTTAGAATATCTTTAAAACAAGGAAGAATCAGAAAAAAGGTGAAGAAGAAGAAATTGTAGATCTAAACAAGACAAAAAACTTTTGTGAAGAGCATAGATTAAAAAGGGGAGTGGAAGAGGGTGAAAATTAAGAAAACTAGAGTGCAGTAAATCGGGTGAACAGTAGAAAACCTAAACTTTAGAAAACTATGAATAACTTGAAAACGAGGAAGATTTGGAAGAAGAGGTAGAAGAAGAAGTTGAAGATAGACTAAAAATGAACAATGCTTATGAAGAACTCAAAGGCAGGAGAGGATCATAAGGAGAAGAAAAAAAATGAGAAAGAATAGAGTTTGCAAAAACTATATGAACAGTAAAAACGTAGGATATGGTTTTGGAAAACTAGAAATAAGTTGAAAACAGAAGAGAATCAAAAGAAGGCAAAGAATAAGAAGTTGTAGAATACTTAAAAATGAACAACTTTGCAGAAGAAAGAAATTTAAAACGAGAAGTAGAAGTGCATGAAAAATACGCTAGAAGAAAGTGCTAAAAAGAACTAGTGCGTGAACTCCCTTCCATGGTGCCTCTCCGAGTGTTTATATAGTAGCAGAGGAATCCTTTCATGATCGTGGCTTGTAGATCAACTCAAAATCCATCTTTCTAGCTTAGAGTAGTTGCCTGAATTAGGTCTCTTGCCATAGATAAACTCTCTTTTGATCAAATCATAGCAAGATTGCTTCAAAGAATCCTTCCCAGTCCGCTTCAAACTCTCGCGTGAATAGCGACTTGACTTCGGGCGTTATTTGAAATGACGACCGCACAAACAGTCGTTTATTCTTTTTTTCATTTTTTTATTTTCCAAATAGCTAGTAAATAATTTTCCTCATAAATGAATTAGCGCCCGCTTGCACGGTCGTTATTTCTTTTTTCCTTTTTTTCTTATTTTCTTCAAATGAATTGACGCTTGGTCTTGTGTCGCGAATTCTTCATTTCTTTGTCGCAAATTTTTCAGCAAAATAAATTGACGCCCATCCGGTAAGTCGCTATTTCTAATTTTTCAGAAATATTTTTCAAATTGACGTCTGACCATCCGGTCGCTATTTCCTGAAATTGCAGAAAATTTAAAATATCATATAATTCATCCAGAAATGACTTTCAAATAATTGTGCAAATTCTTGAATGTTTCTCACATGGTCATTTTGACTCAAAATTGATGATAAAATCATGCAAACTTAGAAAAAATGGTGAGAATAAAATTATGGCCATATTAATGCACAACTAGGCTCATTAAATGTTCAAAGATGATGAATGTGATGCAAATTATGATATAAAATGTAACACTTATCATATCACAACCTTAGGAAGACTGTAGAGACTAGGGCTGAGAAGGAAGATCTAAAGGAAGTGTCTTTAACAAAATTAGAGGAGATCTTGGAAGAAGAAGAATTGCCATGGTATCATGAAATCGAGCTGTATTGCAAAGCGGATCGTTCCCAGAAGGGGCAAATGCCGAGCAGCGTAAGGCTATTAGAAGAGTCGCCTCGAGGTACACCATCATTGCTGGAGGATTGTATAGGCGCGCTCTTAATGGAATGCTCATGAGATGCCTAGATGATGATGAAGCTTGGAAGGTGGCCGAAGTAGCCCAATCTAGTGAGTGTGGAGATCATGTCAATGGCCAGGCTCTAGCTAAGAAGATCCTTAGGCAGGGTTATTATTGGCCCACTCTAGAGGAAGATTGCTCCCTCTATGTCCGGAGGTGTCTTAAATGCCAACTCCACGCTGATAAAATCCATGCTCCAGCTTCATCTCTTCATCCTCTCTTTGCTCCTTGGCCATTCTCTATGTGGACTTTCGACATTGTTGGCCCGCTAGGTGACCCCAATTCTCAGACCAAGTAGAAATCCTTCATCCTTACCGCCACTGAGTACTTCACCAAGTGGGCCGAAGCGGAGGCGTACGTAGAGATCAAAGCTACCACGGTGTGCCGCTTCATCCTGAAGAATATCATCTTGCGGTTCAGAGTGCCAAGCAGCATCGTCATCGACAATGGACCCCAGTTCATCTCCCAAGAGCTCAAGGACCTTTGTAAGAAGTTCAATATTGCATTGCATCATTCATCTCCACATTATCCTCAAGGCAACGGTCAAGCTGAGGCCACTAATAAAACTCATCTTAAAATCATAAAGAAAACATGCGAATCTCATAAATTTTCATATTGGCCTGAAAGATTGGTGGAAGCTCTATGAGCTTACCGCACCTCCGTCCGTACTCCTACGGGGCAAACCCCTTATGCTCTTACCTACGGGATGGAGGCGGTGCTCCCATATGAGATCTTGGTCCCTTCCCTAAGGGTACAGCTCGATAAGGAACTTAATCTCGATGAACGTTGAGAGGCGTTGCTCGTTCAGCTAGAACTCTTGGATGAGAAGAGGATGAATGCGGCCGATCATGTGTCTGTCTATCAAAAGAGAGTTTTGCATTATTTTCAAATGAAGATAATTGAGCGCAAATTTCAAATAGGAGATATGATTTTGAAACAAAAATTTATTAGGTCGGAGGTCCCAGGTCCAAATTACAACCTAACCGGGAAGGGCCGTTCGTCGTTAGAGAGGCTTATCCAGGGAATGCTTATCGCTTAGTCAACGTAGAAGGTGAGGAGCTATCCCACGCTTGGAATGGGTTGTATCTTAAACACTTTTTCCCTTAGAGTTAGGCTAACGAAAACTCGGTAGCGAGGTGTCCCTTTTCCTGGATCACAAAGGAGGATCCCGAGTTTGGCAAATCACACACTTCACGACGTCCCTGGTCGGGCTCCTCATGTAAATGCCGTTTCTCCTAGCCATGCCCGGGGGAAGTCAAAGTCCCTGTTCGTTTCTCTCCTTGGCTGAATCTAGGGGCAAGAGGAAAATAAGGAGGCGACGACTAATCTGGACACCCTGACGAGAGGAGGTCTCAAATAGGGGCAGTCCGTTATGACCTAAGTCCATAGGAAGAGAAAAAAAAGCAACCATAGCATCAAAAGAAAAGGAGCAAATCAAAGCTAGATTAAAAGCTCATCTCAAGCGCTCGAAGTTTCAAAGTTAAAGCTCCGCAAGTGTGGAACTAGGCATGACAAGAGTGGCAGTACAGTTTCCCCATGGGACATTATGAGCCCTGTCGTACGCATGCCTAGGGAGGATAAATGTTCGATGATGGACGCAAAGCCCCGGCACAACAGACCGAGTCTCTGAATGGGTTGTCATGCGAAGGACTCAAATCCTAAACACCTTTATACCTGGCCTACACTTATCTCCTTATTTCTATTTTTCTTTTAGGACCAGACAGTACCCTAGGTATGGTCTCGGTAGAATCACCATCATTGGCCCTGGATAGGGATTGTCACCTCAAAAGTATGCCGACCTCAGGAGAATCCTAGTATGACAGGTAGGGATCTTGTTGTCGGGACGGAATTAGCTTTCAAAATCAAAAAAAAATCATATATTTCAAAAGAGAAAAAAATTATATATTTCAAAAGGAAAAAAATTATATATTTCAAAATCCAAAAAATCATATATTTTAAAATCCAAAAAATCACATATTTCAAAAGCCAAAAAAAATTAGATATTTCAAAATCAAAAAAAATCAGATATTTTAAAACCTCACAAAAATCCAAATACTTTCAAAACTCCAAAAATACCATCATCTTGCATTGCATGCATCGCATTTTCTTCATTATATTTCTGCCTATTTGATAAGGCTCCACCCCTTGACCAAATATCAAGAAATGGTCATTTTCTAACTTGCTGCAGGCAAGGGGTTGAGTCTAAGAACAGATCTAACTTGTTTTCCGATCTAAGTGTGTGCAGACACAGGTTCAAGCACCCAAGATTCAAAGCTCACAAGTCTTCTGTTTCTGGTTCCCTCACGGTCTATCATTAGATCGCTAACCATCTATAGCGCTTTATAATTAGACCATTTTCCTTTCCCGAAAGCTAGAAAAATCAATTCTCAGTAAACTGTCCCTCTCGGTCTTACTTTAGACCGTCAGAAGTCTTCTGGCGGCCTATAATTAGACCGCTTTTGTCTCCCGAAGGTTGAAAACTCTCAGTTTTCCTGAGCGCTGTCTCTAGCGGTCTATCGTAAGACCGCTAGTCCCGGGTTAGCGACCCTTTTATGGACCGTTTGTCAGACAGAGAACCCTATTCTAAACTGACTTGTCCATCCATTCAAGATCAATCAAGTAATCCATTGCACATTTCCCAACACAAATATCTTATTCCATTCAATCAAGTTCATTGAACATCATTTTATTGATCATTCCAAGTACATCAAGAAGAAAAGCTCAAATTACATTCATTCTTTTGACCGCGCAAGGCAGGATCTTGCACAATTCCTTCACATAAGCACGGTACTCCTCTTCATCCTCTGCCACTTCTGCTTGCAGAACACGCACCCGGCTGATTTCCCACATGATTAGTGTGTTCTGACGGCTCGCTCGTCCTCCTCGGTCCCTATCTTCCTAGCTAGAAGGGGAGGGAGGTGTGATAGTGCAGGGACCTGTAGTACGGGGTAGCCCAATTTGGAGATGGCACCGATGTGGGTTGTTGTAGCAACCCTGGTAAATTGAAGGAAGGAAATCTTAAATGGATTGAAAACCAAACCAATGTTCAAAGCCCAAGCTATATATATACACTTAAACCACTTCATATATTTATATCAAATGGGCCTTACACTTAAACCATATAACAAATGGGCCAAAGATGAATATCACCTCCTCTTAAGGTGCCATTTCATAAATTGAAGACCCCTCAAGGGGGCGCTAATTGATGAATTGAAGACCCCGCATGAGGGCGCCAATTACATGAAGGGCGCCCCTATCTTGGGCGCTAATTACATGAAGGGTGCCCCTCCTCTGGGAGCTATTTCCTTGCAGTAGGAAAATTGGTAAGTCGACTGTAGTGTTTGGTTCGAACTAGGAAACATTGGCCATTCTGGAAGGATAAACATCTAGAAGGATTAACATGTAGGGAAGTTCTAATAACAATAGGATTTCTTCCATGGAAACTTTGATCCCAATCGAACTCTTAAACCCCATTAGGATTCTCTACTATATAAATACCCTGTTACTAGCAACAAGCTCCGGTTACTTCTATTCGTGTGATCCCTTTCCGCTGAGAGAAGAACTAGTTGCTCCTCTTCATCCCGACGTCGACCTACGTACTGCTTCACCGAGCAAAGGAGAAGGAAGCTTCTACTTCTTATTCTTCTACTATTGTTCGTGTGTTGCCGTGGAGAAGCTATAAGTTTCTTCTTCTGAAGATTTCCTTAGAAGATGTGAAGAAGGTAGGAAGCTTTGCTCCCTCTTCTTCATCCCCGAAGCTGGCAAGGAGTTGCTGCTCTTTCTCGTGCTGTTGTTGCTGATATTCTTCTTCCCAGTTTCTCTGTTGCAAACAGAGTATCGTTTCAGGGGTTATAGTTCTTGCTGTTCTCAATCTCTTCACGTTTCCATCATCTAAATCACCAATTAAGGTAGGTGTTCTCAAGTACAAGCCCAATCTAATAGTTATCAGATCATGATCATGCATATAGGCCTGTTAGATTGTTTCCAGTAGGTTTTGTAATGTTTCTAGAAGTTTCAGTAGAAGGCGCCTCCCTCTAGGGTGCTATTTGATATAACGACCGTGCAAACAGTCGTCAGTTAGTTGGTTAATTAATAAATACACATGTTCAAAATTTAATAACTGAGAGCCATGATATCTAATCTAATGCATAAGTATACTGCTAGATTCCTGCTATTTTTCTCTACTTGTCCATGTACTTGTTCCTGCAAAATTATTTCTATTGGAAAAGTGTTACTGTTCATGACCAAAATACACTGATATTGAAATCACGACATGCATCTGCCATTATTTTGAAATATGGCGCCCCTGACTAGGGCGCTACTTACTGAATTGAAGACTTAAGCCAAGGCGCCATTTACATAATTTCTGGAATTTGAGAATTATACATATCTTAATATATTTAGAACCTGGATACAACGACTGAATGAACAGTCGTTATATATTGAACTAGCGATCCTGCCCAGGGTGCTAATTCATAAAATGAAGACTTGATCTCAAGCGCCACTTACCCGAGTTTCTGATTTTCGAATGATTTCTATAACCCTTGACAGTTAGTTATGTATATAGGCACTATATTCCATTCCGTGAGTATAGTCCCACATTTCACGATGTTTTATCGATTATCCCTCAACTCTTGGTGACATACGAGCCCTCCATTGGACATTCTGTTCCTTCAGACTGGCAAGTTAGTCATTGGGACCTCCATAATACTCCTCGTAGTCTTGGATTCCCCCAAGGCCGATTGAGCAGGTTGTACCACTAAAACCTATGACACTTTTTGATTGCCTTTCACTCTAGAGAAATATGGTAACCCAGCCCTCATGGTATGCTATCTAGCCGTCGTGAGAATAATTCTTGAACTAATGGAATGGGGAAACCATACCATTGCTATCTTTCTTGGATTGTGTGTCCTTATAGAGATACAAATCCTTTTGCTTTATCATGTTCAAAGAACAAGCCCCCATGTACATATGGATGCTTATTCTTAATGTCATGGCACCCACTAGGGAGCCAAATCCACCCAGTTTCTATGAGTATCGTGATTGTACCGACTCGACTGTAGTATGTCCTTACATGTAATTTCTATCCTTGTGATTCTATTCCACAAGATCCACCTTATATTCCTACAAAGGTTCATTCCGTTGAAATTCTATATTGGCTATAACTAAAGTGGATGTCAAAATACATGATTCCATGCTGGCGCATATAAGGGCCCGATCTGGTCCTGGGAGGAGCACCCGAAAGTACTTGTGTCCATGGGAGCTAATATTGATCACGGTGTGGCATTGCACTGAAGTACTCGTCGTTCTAGTTAAATGGCATTCCACAGACTCTTATACTTGAACTTGACTTGACGTGACGTGACATGCGTGGCCCGGAAGGGTATTTACTTGCTTGCTTGATAACATGATAGCCAATTCTTGAAATGACTTGTGAAAAGTACTTGCTCGCTTATCTGATATAATTACATGAAATCTTGGAAATTCTCGCTAGTCCATGCTAGTGTCCTTTGCTATACACTCTCTCACTAATGTCGTTTCACGCAAACATGCATCGCCATACTTGCATTCATGTAACATGTAATTTACTTAAAGCAAGCTAGCACTTGAGATATAATTCCTACTGAGCGTTCGCTCACCTAGTGTTTTCCTTTATTTTTCAGGTAATTCTGATGATGAGACTCATTCGGATGGGGATGGACAAGAGTGAAGATTTTAGAGCCATTCCAACCGTCAAGCGTTATCTAGTCCTGTCTTTTCTATTTTCTTGAGTCATCCATTGTACTTTTATTTTATTGAGTCCTAGTACTTTCATAGTGAGTTGTAATATGAATACTTGAAGGTTTATGATTAATAAAGGACTTGGTTATCATTACTTGTGCGCGTTCTATCTTTGTATGTCGAATACACTTACGCTCTGACTGACATGATTGATATAAACTCGTCGCGCATCTCCGGGTTCCTTCGCGCTCGGAGCATGACAGTTTTTGTGGTATCAGAGCCTAGGATATTCAATTCCTAGGAACCCAAGTCCAAGGATAGGTTTAAACCTTTAACCAGTGAGATTTGGGTAGAACCATGGGTTGAGGTAACTTAGGTACTCAAACTTTTGGGTCAATCTCATATTGATTAGTTAATTAAAGTTTTGTAGGAAGATGGCTGCCGAACATGCTCAGTGGCGTAACATGCAGCACACTATTCAAGGCATGACACAGGCGCTGCAGCAAGTGGCGCAAGGTGCGGGGAACCGTGGATCTGGTGATCTCCACCGTAGTTTCAGAAATATGAACCCACAAAGGTTCGTTGGCTCATCAGATACCGATGATGCCGAGCATTGGCTCCGAGAAGTGGAAAGGATATTCCGTGTTATGCAATGCACGGATGAAGAGAAGGTATTACTAGCTACGTTCTAATTGAAAGAGACGCTCGTTCCTGGTGGGAGTCCGTAGAAGCCACCCTAGGTGAAGAACCCATCACATGGGTGGAGTTCACCGAGTACTTCAATGACAGATACTTTTCTGACTGAGTGCAAGAGAAGAATGCTACAGAATTCACCTCACTTAAACATAGTACTCTATCAGTAGCCGAATACGAGGCCCAATTCTCTAGGCTGTTAAGGTACGCGAAACATTTAGTAAGTACCGAGAAGATGAAAGTAAGAAGATTTTTCAATGGGCTTTGACCCCAATATATTACACAACTGGCACCAATGGACATTCTGGTCTATTCGGATATGGTCCGAAGAGCTCAACTATTAGAAGATGCCACGGAGCTGTCCGACAAGATCCGTGGGAAGAACAAGAAAGAGCCTATTATAAGCCCTGGAAATTTCAAGCCCTCCTTCAATAAGAAGAGAGCCAATGATGGAGGTACTCCCTCCCAAGAGAAAAAGTTCCAGAAGACTAAACCTTTCTCCCTTACTAACACACCTTCTAAAGAGGTGTGTAAACATTGTGACAAGACCGGCCATAGGGCCGAGGAATGCCGGAGAAGACTCGGAGCTTGCCTCCGTTATGGGAGCCATGAACATCGGATTTCCGATTGTCCGCTACTCATTGATCAAACCGGAGATGAAAAGCGCCCGGTGAAGAAGAATGCATGTCTGCAAGCTCTTCAAGAGGTAAAACAAGAGGAAGGCGGACTAGTGGAAGGTACACTCAAGATTTGTTCCAAGTATGCTCTTGTCTTGTTTGATACCGGTGCATCACACTCTTTTGTTTCAAAGAAGTTCGCTGATCCATTACCTATGGAACCAGAGTGGATAGATCTAGTAATTGTAACCCCACTCAGAAATGAATCCGAGATCTCACACCACTATTCCAATTGTACAGTTATGGTAAAAGGGAAAAATCTGCCAGCAGACTTGATATGTCTAGATTTAAAAGGATACGATGTTATCTTAGGAGCCGATTGGCTATCTATACATAAGGCCGTCGTTGATTGCCGTGAAGGCAAGGTAACTTTTAAAGAGTTTCCAGAACTTGTCTACACTATCCCCATGAGTCGGAACAAGTCACCTCTTATTTCAGCTCTCTAAGCTAGCAAGCTTATAAGGAAAGGATGTGCTTCCTTCCTTGCTTTCGTCACCATAAAAGAGACTAAGGAGACCAAGATAGAAGACATCCCGATAGTTCAGGAGTTTCCAGATGTATTTCCAGAAGAATTGCATGGATTACCCCCACAAAGAGAAGTGGCCTTCACCATCGACCTGGTCCCTGGTGCTGGTCCAGTTTCTAAGGCACCTTATATGATGTCCCTTGCTGAGCTCAAGGAGTTAAAGGAACAACTGATGGAGCTTCTGAAGAAAGGATTTATCAGACCAAGCACTTCCCCGTGGGGAGCGCCTGTATTATTTGTAAAGAAGAAGGATGGATCCATGAGGTTATGCATCGACTATCGATAGTTGAATCATCTCACTATCAAAAATAAGTATCCACTGTCGAGAATCGATGAATTGTTTGACCAGATATCTAGATCTAGGTATTTCTCGAAGATTGATCTCAGGTCAGGATATCATCAATTAAGAATCAAAGATGAGGACATTCATAAGACCGCGTTCAGAAGTAGGTATGGGCACTATGAATTTGTTGTTATACCTTTTGGACTAACAAATGTCTCTGCAGCCTTTATGCAGTTGATGAATAGCATATTCAGGCCTCATCTAGATCAGTTCGTGGTGGTCTTTATTGATGACATATTAATCTATTCAAAGACCAAGGAAGAGCATGAAGAGCATTTGAGGATTTCATTATAGATATTAAGGACGAATCAATTATATACAAAGCTTAGCAAATGTGAATTCTGGCTAGAAGAAGTATCCTTCCTAGGACATGTAATTTCCAAAGATGGGTTATCAGTAGATCCCTCAAAGGTTGAAGCTGTGAAGAATTGGGAGAGACCAACCAACGCTAGCGAGATCAGAAGTTTCTTGGGTCTTGTCGGCTATTACAGGCGATTCATTAAGGATTTCTCAAAAATCGCCGTGCCACTTACTAGGCTAACTCACAAAGAGATCCGCTATGAATGGAGTAAAGATTGTGAAAGAAGCTTCCAAGCTCTAAAGGATCACTTGACTACTGCCCCGATCTTGGCTTTGCCAATTGAAGGAGAACAATTCGAGGTTTATACCGATGCATTTGGCATTGGCCTCGGATGTGTATTTATGCAACAAGGAAGAGTCATAGCTTACTCTTCCCGACAATTGAAGAAGCATGAAGAGAACTACCTAGTCCATGACCTAGAATTGGCCGCGGTAGTATTTGCATTAAAGATCTGGAGACATTACCTGTATGGAGTGTAATTCAACGTATACTCTGATCATAAGAGTCTCAAGTATCTCTTCTCTCAAAAGGAATTGAATATGAGACAGAGACATTGGCTGGAATATCTCAAGGACTTCGATTTCACCATCTAATATCATCCTGGAAAGGGTATCCTATAGCCGATGCCCTGAGTCGAAAGCCAAGAGCGTTAATAGCCAATTGTATGATTCAGGAGTGGAAGTTATTGGAACAATTCTCCAGGCTTAATGTAAGCATGGATAATGAGAACAGGTGTGTTACACTATCACATATGAGGATACAACCCGGTTTACTCTCTGAAATACAAGGTCTTCAAGACAATGACCCAGTATTAGTGGAAATCAAGGGCAAGATAAAAGAGCGATCTGATTTCAAACTAGCAGTAGATGGAAGACTATTATTCACAGAAAGAACTTGTGTACCAGATTGTGTAGAACTGAAGAGGAAGATATTAGATAAAGCTCACAGATCAAGGTACACGATTCATCCTGGATCTACCAAGATGTACCAAGACTTAAAGCAAACATTTTGGTGGCCTAACATGAAAAGAGAGGTAGCGGATTTCGTGTCTCGTTGTCTCACTTTCCAGCAAGTTAAGGCAGAACACCAAAAACCTGCCGGTAAGCTTCATCTTCTTGATATTCCCAAGTGGAAGTGGGAAGATATCGGTATGGACTTTATAATGTGACTATCTAAATCTAAAGGAGGACATGCTGGAATTTGGGTCATCATAGATCGATTGACCAAGTCAGCACATTTCTTGCCAATCAAGAGCCGATGGTCAATTGACGTTCTTGCCGCACGATACATCAAGGAGATAGTCAGACTTCATGGAGTTCCTGTTTTAATCGTGTCTGACTGAGACCCTCGATTTACTTCTCATTTTTGAAAGGGTCTACAACATTTGTTGGGGACAAGACTGAACTTTAGTACAGCCTTTCATCCTCAGATGGATGGTCAGATCGAGAGAACAAATCAGGTAGTAGAGGATATGCTTAGAGCTTGCATCATTGATTTTGGTGGAAGCTGGCATGATCACTTATCTTTGGTCAAGTTTGCATACAACAACAGCTACCAGGCAAGTATACAGATGGCACCTTTCGAAGCCTTATACGGAAGGAGTTGCCGATCGCCTTTGTGCTGGGATGAAGTTGGCGAGAAACAACTACTAGGCCCAGACATGGTTAGAGATACTTCTGAGAAGATCCAACTGATTAGAGAAAGACTTCAAGTAGCTCAATCTAAGCAAAAGGCTTATGTTGATACCCGAAGAAGAGATCTTGAATTCCAAGTCGGAGATCATGTATTCTTAAAATTTTCTCCAGGCCGAGGAATCAGGAGATTTGGTGTTAAAGGCAAGCTTACACCAAGGTATATCGGACCTTTTGAGGTATTAGAAAGAGTTGGCAAGGTTGCCTACCGTATTGCCTTACCTCCTCAATTGTCTAACGTCCATAATATTTTCCACATATCTATGTTGAAGAAATATGTGCACGATCCGTCACATGTCATAGATCATGGAGACCTAGTGATACAAAAGGATCTCACTTATGAACAAAAACCCATGAAGATCCTCGATCGCGAGGCACATGTATTAAGGAGCAAGACAATTCCCATGGTCAAGGTTCAATGGAACAAATGCTCGGAACAAGAAGCCACGTGGGAGACCGAGGAATCCATGAAGAAGAGATTTCCCGACTTATTTAGGAACGGTATGTGCTCTGCACCCTCCACATCTATATACAATTGAATTTGGGGACCAAATTCTTTTTAAGTGGGGGAGGGTGTAGCAACCCTGGTAAATTGAAGGAAGGAAATCTTAAATGGATTGAAAACCAAACCAATGTTCAAAGCCCAACATATATATATATACTTAAACCACTTCATATATTTATATCAAATGGGCCTTACACTTAAACCACATAACAAATGGGCCAAAGATGAATAACGCCTCCTCTTAAGGCGCCATTTCATAAATTGAAGACCCCTCAAGGGGGCGCTAATTGATGAATTGAAGACCACGCATGAGGGCGCCAATTACATGAAGGGCGCCCCTATGTTGGGCGCTAATTACATGAAGGGCGCCCCTCCTCTAGGCGCTTACAGTAGGAAAATTGGTAAGTCGACTGTAGTGTTTGGTTCGAACTAGAAAAGATTAGCCATTTTGGAAGGATAAACATCCAGAAGGATTAACACGTAGGGAAGTTCTAATAACAATAGGATTTCTTCCATGGAAACTTTGATCCCAATCGACCTCTTAAACCCCATTAGGATTCTCTACTATATAAATACCCTGTTACTAGTAACAAGCTCCGATTACTGCTATTTGTGTGATCCCTTTCCGCTGAGAGAGGAACTAGTTGCTCCTCTTCATCTCGACGTCACCTACGTACTGCTTCACCGAGCAAAGGAGAAGGAAGCCTTCTGCTTCTTATTCTTCTACTATTGTTCGTGTGTTGCCGTGGAGAAGCTATAAGTTTCTTCTTCTGAAGATTTCCTTAGAAGACGTGAAGAAAGTAGGAAGCTTTCCTCCCTCTTCTTCATCCCTGAAGCTAGCAAGGAGTTGCTGCTCTTTCTCATGCTGCTGTTGCTGATATTCCTTCTTCCCAATTTCTCTGTTGCAAACAGAGTATCGTTTCAGGGGTTATAGTTCTTGCTGTTCTCAATCTCTTCACGTTTGCATCATCTAAATCACCAATTAAGGTAGGTGTTCTCAAGTACAAGCCCAATCTAATAGTTATCAGATCATGATCATGCATATAGGTCTGTTAGATTGTTTCCAGTAGGTTTTGTAATGTTTCTAGAAGTTTCAGTAGAAGGTGCCTCCCTCTAGGGTGCTATTTGATATAACGACCGTGCAAACAGTCATCAGTTAGTTGGTTAATTAATAAATACACATGTTCAAAATTTAATAACTGAGAGCCATGATATCTAATCTAATGCATGAGTATGCTGCTAGATTCCTGCTATTTTTCTCTACTTGTCCATGTACTTGTTCCTGCAAAATTATTTCTATTGGAAAAGTGTTACTGTTCATGACCAAAATACATTGATATTGAAATCACGACATGCATCCTGCCATTATTGTGAAATATGGCGCCCCTGACTAGGGCGCTACTTACTGAATTGAAGACTTAAGCCAAGGCGCCATTTACATAATTTATGGAATTTAAGAATTATACAGATCTTAATATATTTAGAACCTGGATACAACGACTGAATGAACAGTCATCATATATTGAACTAGTGACCCTACCTAGAGCACTAATTCATAAAATGAAGACTTGATCTCGGGTGCCATTTACCTGAGTTTCTGATTTTCAAATGATTTCTATAACCCTTGATAGTGGGTTATGTATATAGGCAATATATTCCATTCCGTGAGTATAGTCCCACGTTTCACGATGTTTTATCGATTATCCCTCAACTCTTGGTGACATACGAGCCCTCCGTTGGACATTCCGTTCCTTCGGACTGGCAAGTTAGTCATTGGGACCTCCACAATACTCCTCGTAGCCTTGGATTCCCTCAAAGCCGATTGAGCAGGTTGTACCACTAAAACCTATGACACTTTTTGATTGCCATGTCACTCTAGAGAAACATGGTAACCTGGCCCTCATGGTATGCTATCTAGCCGTCGTGAGAATAATTCTTGAACTAATGGAATGGGGAAACCATACCATTGCTATCTATCTTGGATTGTGTGTCCTTATAGAGATACAAATCCTTCTGCTTTATCATGTTCAAAGAACAAGCACCCATGTACATATGGATGCTTATTCTTAATGTCATGGCACCCACTAGGGAGCCAAATCCACCCAATTTCTATGAGTATCGTGATTGTATCGACTCGACTGTAGTATGTCCTTACATGTAATTTCTATCCTTGTGATTCTATTCTACAAGATCCACCTTATATTCCTACAAAGGTTCATTCCGTTGAAGTTCTATATTGGCTATAACTAAAGTGGATGTCGAAATACATGATTCAATGATGGCGCATATAAGGGCCCGATCTGGTCCTGAGAGGAGCACCCGAAAGTACTTGTGCCCATGGGAGCTAATATTGATCACGGTGTGGCATTACACCGAAGTACTCATCGTTCTAGTTAAATGGCATTCCACAAACTCTTATACTTGAACTTGACTCGACGTGACGTGACATGCGTGGCCCGAAAGGGTATTTACTTGCTTACTTGATAACATGATATCCAATTCTTGAAATGACTTATGAAAAGTACTTGCTTGCTTATCTGGATATAATTACATGAAATCTTGGAAATTCTCGCTAGTACATGCTAGTGTCCTTTGCTATACACTCTCTCTCTAATGTCGTTTCATGCGAACATGCATCGCCATACTTGCATTCATGTAACATGTAATTTACTCAAAGCAAGCTAGCACTTGAGATATAATTCCTACTAAGCATTCGCTCACCTGGTGTTTTCCCCTATTTTTTAGGTAATTTCGATGATGAGACTCATTCGGATGGGGATGGACAAGAGTGAAGAGTTTAGAGCCATTCCAACCGTCAAGCGTTATCTAGTCCTGTATTTTCTATTTTCTTGAGTCATCCATTGTACTTTTATTTTATTGAGTCATAGTACTTTCATAGTGAGTTGTTATATGAATACCTGAAGGTTTATGATTAATAAAGGACTTGGTTATCATTACTTGTGCGCGCTCTGTCTTTGTATGTCGAATACACTTACGCTCTGATTGACATGATTGATATAAACTCGTCGCGCATCTCCGGGATCCTTCCACGCTCGGGGCATGACAGTTGTAGATTGCCAAGGTAGTATTCTCCACTAGCTGAAGATCTAGGCCTGGTCACCGAGGTACTCTGAGAGTAGTGCTTTGAAGAAGTCTGGGTCGCATCACGAACTTGTCAATTGGCAAAGTGTTGAGGTAGAGGCGCCAATGATCCCGTGTTTTCTTCTCCGCCGTCCGGCACTCAACCGGTCAATTGGCAAAGTGTGGCTCCCGAATATCTGGCTAGCTGAAGGCATGTCCTCCTTGGGTAAAAATTTAAGTCTCACTCCCATCCAACACTCAAGGATAATCATTGACCCGAAGAGTGGCCCTCTTAGACAAGTTGAACTTAGGCCTTCGTAAAGGTAAGAAAGGACCGCTTGAGAGATAGATAAATCCCACCACAACCCACTAATAATGCTGAGGTTTTGGATGTACAAGAGGTGGTCGCCGGTGGGTCGCCGGAATCGCCGGTGGGTTGCTCTGTTTTGGTGTTTTGAGTGAATGGGTGTTTTGTGGGGGGAGAGAACGTTTGGTTTGTTTTTTTGAACACCCAAGAAATTTGGCGGTCTATCGTTAGACCGTTACGATCATTATGGTGTTCCTTCCTTTGACCGTTTGTCATCAAGGTGTTCTTCCTCGAATGATGTGAACCGACGTCCGTTAGCGGTCCATCATCAGACCATCTGTGACAGTCTAGCGGTTCTATTTTAGACCGTTTGTGGCTTGAATTATTTTGCAATGCTCTATCCATTATGTTTCATGTCTTATCTTGTGTGTCATGCTTATCATATGATTTATTGGTTGATGGCTAACCTTGTCATTACAAAAATTATGAACGCCATCACGCTTTTTTGCCACATCTCGTCAAGCAGGTAAGTCAGGTAAGTATCTCGATCCCTAGTCCCTTAATGCATTACTATATGGTATCTATGATATATTATCTCGAGAACCAGTTGGTCATTCATGTGTTCCAAGATCTGATGTTCCCCTTTAACAAAAATGATGATGATCTAGGTGCACATGTTTAATCGTTGGATAGGACGTTAGGTTGGAAAAGTTGGGGGATGATGGTTCTATCTTGCACGCCGTGATTGCAGATAGTATCTTGACCCTGATTTATCCGATCTAGCAATACTATTCTCGAGTATCTTCCTATTTTATTCTTTCTTTGCATTTGTTTTAATGATTTCTTTATTTTAGCCCAGCATGCATCATGCGCATCTTTGAGCATTCACGTGCCCTCGTTTGTCTAAAGTGTCTTAGTAATGGTGGATAACTGTGTGTCCATGGTCTTGAGTAAGGAGAATTATTCCGCTCTAAGTTGGAAGGTTTCCTTCGGTCTGTTTACTCGGTCTGGTTAGCTGAGGATTCCTATCTGGAGTTTAGTTACTCGTCTCTTTACTTTTTTGCTTGCTCCGATCGCCTATCAGCTGTGTGTCCAGTGAGGAGGTTGGTCGTGTTTTCCTTTCCTTTAGTTGTTAGTTCCTCCAGACATGCGTCATTCAGTTTTGCCATTCCTTGTGATTGGTTCAAAGTTTTCCGGAAGATTCCTATCACTCGTTGGTTGAGGACGGGTGTTGTTTGCCTTAACGCCCACTTTTCAGTCAACTCCGCTTCATTTCCGCTTCACATCCATGTTCCATGTTGCTTTTGCTTTACCTCCGCTCGTTCCCCTGCAAAGAGGACGTTAAGGAGGGGCATATGTTGACACCCATTTTATGACCGATGAGTTGGGTCATCTCATTATTTATCTTTATGATGCTCCGAGTTATACGCCGTTTATTGGGCCATCTTGGTCAGCTTTGAGGCTTATTTCATGGGTCATTCTCCTTGATTAGGTCTCGCTCCTTATTCATTTTTCCGTGGGTTGAAGCTTAGTAGGCCTTTCATTTGTTTTACCACGCCACTGTCTCTGGCGGTCTATAGAATGACCATTTGATGACGTGTAGCGGTTTATCTTAAGGCTGTTTATTGACGCAAGAGTCCAGAGCCAACGCCTTTCTCTCAGCCTTATCCTTTCTTATCCGTTGAGCTCTGGCGGTTTATCGTATGGCCGTTAGAGGCATTGTGGCAGTTTAACCTTAGATCGTTTTCCAGTTCCAGAGTCCTGTTCACGAAGTTTTGCCCGTTGAACTTATCTTCTGGTGAATGACCAAGGTTAGCGGTCAATACTTAGACCGTTTGTTCTAAATGGCGGTTTATCGTAAGACCGTTTGTGCAGACAGAGAGTCTTGCTAGAACTGTCTTTTCTCTGCTGCGCCGTGGCCAAATTAGAGTTTTGATTTGATGATTTCTCTTTCAATAGTGATCCTTAGAAGCTTCCGTTTGTTTCTATGGACTCTTGAGAGTATTATCTTCAATAGTTTGCTAAGCTCTTCCCTACTTTTTAACTGGAATCTCTCCAACTCGTCTAGAGAGTTTGAGGGTCTATAAATAGAACTCTTGAGTTCATGGGTTGAGGAGGAGAATTCTGGAGATTACGTCGAGGTGCTGCTGCGTTCTGGAGCGAGTACCCATCAAGGACAAGTGCTGTCTACATCCATTAGCCTTCAAGTTCAGGGAGTATTAAGTTCCAAGGGTTCAATAGTGTTGTCTTCCTCTTTAGTTTCTTTCCCCTCTTCATAGCATTCACAAGCATCTCCTCTCTTCCTCTTCCACGTTCTATCATCTTTGCATCATTTTTAAACATCTTCCCATCTTTTCCACGCCCCACAGGGGTTTAAAAACCACCACCCCAGGTATCCACCATTCCTTTTGCATGCACTTTGGTTTATTTGCATTATAGTTGCTACACTTGTCATAGGGCTAATTTGGGTTGTTTTTCTATGCTTCTACACTTTTTTTTTGCAGGTCCACAGGGCTCCTAGCACGAGGCCCAACTCTTCTGGCCGGCCAGGAGAAGTGGGGATTCAAGTCCCAAGTTGCTGTTCTGTGTGCTCTGGCGGCTCTACATTGGACCGTTTGCGAGGCTCTGGCGGCTTATCGTAAGGCCGTTTCTGGTTCGTTCATGCCTGATATTAGACCGTTTGAAAGCGCAGATCTCTAGTTTTCATCTCCCATGGGCGGGTGTTTCATCCTCCTCTTTCTAAGGAATTTTCCTTAGCTTTGCTATTTTAATTACCTTGGTGGCGATCACACTCCTTTTGTTTGGGCAGTAGTCCTCTTTATCTTCCCCATATCTCTCTTTCTTGGCTTTAGTTTAGTTGCTCCACACCTACTGTGTGTGTTTGGTTTTATTCTTTTGCTCCACGCCCCAGCGTGTGTTTTTCTTTTCCCTTGCTTATTGCTGATGAAGATGACATGCCCATGTGCTTATATTTCCATGCTGATTGCTTGAGTTGATGTTGCATTTGTTCAGGAGTTCACATCATTTATATCAACTTGTTCATCATCATATCTTCACCATTGAGGGAACCATTTAGAAAACCAACAGTAGGCGCCATAGATGTGGCATTTTGCCCATATTTTTTCACCCAATTAGGGATAGATTAGTGGAAAAATTAGAATTTGCTTCCAAGAACATTAAATTTGGAGGTGGAGAATTTTAATTTTTGGGGGAAGGAATCTTGACTTTTTGGGCCAGACTTTTCCTATAAATAGGCACCTCTAATCACCCACTAGGCCTTTGCTATGTTGGGGAAGGAATTTCTGGCGATTTGGAGGCGTGATTTGAAGGAGAAAGGGAGCTCTTAGGCGTTCATCCGGTTTTTCCTTCTTCCTCTTTGATTTGACTTAAGGTAGGTGATCTCTCGGGCTAAACTCAAATTGATGCATGAATTAGATGCATATACCTGTCTACTTTGATTCTATACCATTTTCCCCAATTTTTATTGAGTATTAAGCATGTTAGAGGCATTTCATTGAAGGGGTATTGCCGTTTTTTGTAGAACGGATTTTATTTTAGAATGCGGTGCGCACAGAGGGCGCGACATTAACATGACGGCCCGACAAGCCACGTTAATGCAAAAAGTTTCCCGCCGTCTAAGGTTTTTTTTTAAAATAAATAAATAAATATATATATATATATATCATTAACGCGATCATAGTGAAGACCACGTCCAGGGTTTTTTTTTTAAAAAAAGGCAAAAAAATGATTAATGTGGTCCCCTAGGGGACCGCGACCTCAAGATCGCGGTCTAGTGAGTCCCCCTAGTAGCCCGGGGGTCAAACAAAAGGGGGAAAAAATAAAAAACATGAACGCGACCATCTACAGTACCGCGACAATACCAGTGACATTGCCATCCATTTTTCAAGAAAAAGAAGGGGGAAACAAGTATCATTATGCTAATTTTAGGTTCTAACTGAACCAATATATCTTCCACCATGCTAAATCTATTAAAATTCTAGTTCAAAATCATATTATGATCCATATCGTTTAAATCACACACGGTTAAGTTAAAGATATGGAAGATATTAATTCTATTCCATGAGTTCATATTTCCTTCCTAGTTCTTGTTACCTTCATGATACTCTTGATCTCCGTAACTATATTATCTTTTTAGCTTGTTAAATGGAGTAGATATCATCATAGGTTTGTTGGATGGTGATAGGCGGATCTAGAGGGGAGGGGTGAATAGATCATCCCCTTCTAATCGCAGTTAATGCCAAATACTAAGAACTAAAATGGGGTGCAGTCAAAATCAAACACGGATGCTAGATTATAATAGAATATCGGTCCTATAGCATTCATCTATCCAAGGATCATTCACATGGAACCACAAGCAAACCACACTAGATGATATTTTTTAGGTGGTTCGATCTCTATCACGAGACCTACATCCACCTCTTACACAATTATGTGAGGCTTCCCTTGCGTAAACACGCTACACTCCGCTGTCAAACAGCTTATGGGCATATCCAGCCCAAACCCACGATCTGAACACCCTCAAATCATCTTCTACAGCCCGTAGGGAAAACAACATAGTATCTTCTAAAGTGTTAAAGCAAGAACAATAAAACAAAAATACAAAGTGGACCAGGCAGATAGATAAGAGTTCAAATCTAGATGGTTCTGTCTGATGAGGTGGGAAGTCTCTTGGCCGATGGAGATGGAGCCGTCCCTCCTTGCAATGCTGAATGCAGATGGGAAGCTGGCCGGGACGTGTGTGGAAGCGCTCCTTCTTCCACGTTCAGCTCTTCTCCAGGTTCCTTCTCCGATGAGGAAGCTCTGCTCTTCCTCTCTCAGCCACTTCACAGCACCCACGCCAGTCACCTCGGTTCTCTCAAATACCTTCTTCCTCAAGCAGCCTTGGCATCTTGTCCTCCTTGGATGAATGCCCATGATGGTCTTTTTGCCACCCTGCGCTTCACCACCTCCAGAGCGCGTGTCTGGCATACGAAAGGCAGAGAGCCTCATTAAGTGGTCCCCACATGGCAGAAGGAATCCTCCAGCCTTCTAGAACCCTCTTCTTGCTAACAACCTTTGACCCAATCAGAGAATGCTTGTCCCATTCGTTACTGCCTCGGATCTAGTGCCACTGGGTCCATAAAGATGGATCCAAGACCCATTTGAACTGAAAACGGGAAGGGCCCAATTCGTTGTAGATGACGATGTGAGAAGTGTCGACACTTCCCACAAGGAGTGTCAACTCTTCTGAGTCAGACAGAAGCTGGATTCTTCACGAGGTTGGTCTGTGGTGTCGACACTTCTGATGCAAGTGTCGACACTCCAAGGCTTGCAGAGCCATTTCCTTCAGGGGTGTGCTGACTCTTCCTGCTAGAAGTGCTGACACTTCCATCCCTTCCAAGACTTGATGCTTGTGCTGATTGAAGTAAGATTTATCTGTCCTACACACTTGAAGAATTCGATTAGATATCACAAAGACAACAATAAGTCATGGTGTGTTATCACCAAAACCTGGGGACACAACAATCTCCCCCTTTTTGGTGATGACAACCATGAATTATTGTTGCATGCATGCCTAGCATTCCATAATCAAGACAAATACTCAAAAACAATTTATTCACACAAACACCCACTTCATTCATTCACAAAAAGTCATTATTATGAATGCAGACTTATACTACTTGACCCCCCAAGAAAATATGAATGCTATGCATGCAGACTCAGACTATATGTCTTTTCTCAGCAAAATACTAAATAGCCATGAATATAACTCTTCTCCCCCTTTCTCATCAACCAAGAAGGGTGTCTTTCACGGAAGTGGTGGTGGAGGAGGTGCGGAGCCAGAGCCGCCAGACTGTTTTAATGGAACAGCTAATGGAATATCCCCAAGAAGCTTGGAAATCTTAACCCCCAGAGCAGCAAATTTGGTGTCCATTTTCTGATTTGTCTGCTTGATAGATGTTTGAAGCTTTGCAATTTGAGTATTCATATCGACAACCCAGTGCTGCAACGTGGTGTAGAGATTGTCAAATTGAGCTGTCACTGTAGTGGGAATGTCAGACAAGGAACTAGAACCAGCTGTATAGTGAGAACAGAGCGAACTGAGTTGTGAGTTGATGTGATCAGTGTCATCCTGTAGCTTGGTGTACTTGATGGACAGCCCGTGAATGTCCTCTCGAAGCTCTGTGGTTTTCAGCATTGTTTCCGAACGAATCTCCTTCAACTTTTGTATAATGGATCCATTTTGTTCATAAACTTGCATCAGTTGGGTGTGAATGTGTTCTTGATTGCGGTTGAGCTGAAAAATTGTAGAATTGATGGTAGTAAATTGGACTTCCAAGAATTGCATCAGAGTTGGATTGATAGTAGCAGCTGAACTTGTTCCTACTTATTCTGGTGCAGATGTCTGAGTATGGAACTCAGGTGGTGCATTAGACGCTGTGTATACTCTCGGAGGTGAAGAAGGTGGAAGTATGCCAAGAGGGGCTATAGGGCCAAGGTGTGTGTCCTGAGTAGTCTGAGGTTCTGTAGGCTGTACTTCTTCATGAACTGTAGCTTGTTCCTCTTGCAACTCATAACTCGGAAGATCTCTGACAATTCTATCTCCTTTCTTCTTGAAATGCATAAACGTTTCAATGAACCGCTTACAATATACATTAGACTTTGGAATGGAGATAACTGTCTCACTGTCCAATGAGATTCCAGCCCTTTTGAACATGGCAGTTAAATGAGCAGCATAAGGCAGATTTCATTTTTTTCAAGGCAGCCTTTCATCACATTCATAATTATGTTAGGAAGACAAACTTTCATATTCTTGAACATACAGTAAAGTAGAAACCTTTGAGTCTCAGTTAGTCTGCTTCTTCCTCCACCTTGTGGTGTAATAATCGTGGTAAGAATGTGATGTAGAAGACGTTGCAATGGAGGAAATTGGTTGGTTTTAATGGATGTGATATGAATATTAGGTTTGGTAGGCTTCCCTGTCACAATAGCATATGCTTCCTATAAATCATAAGAAAAATCCTTTTCATTCAATCCTTCATTGGGAATGTGCCATGTCTTCTGAAATAGGCGAGGTTTCACATGAATGGAAACACCTTTAACTTCAGTCCATACTTGACCATCTGTTTCAACCCATATGTTTTGGTACCATTGCCGCACAAGCTTAGGGTAATAGACCGTATGTGTGCTCATGAATTCAACCCAACCTTGAAATCCAAACATTTGTAATAGTTCAAGAAAATCATCGAGCATCTTCTGGTCAGAGAAATCAACATACCGAGGAAACAAGATGCGAGAGGGATCACTGTCCTGGAGCTGGTAAGCATCTGGTGCATCTGAGTAAGATGATTCCTCGACTTCTTTCCCTTTCTCTTTGGTGGAAGATTTTTTCTTCTGCTTAGCAGTCTATTCCTGCTCTGTTGAAGACTTGCGGACGGATGCTCTTTGCTTCTTAGCAGGCTGTTCCTGCACTCTCGAAGATGTGCGGACGACTGCTCTTTGCTTCTTAGCAGGCTGTTCCTGCGCTCTCGAAGATGTACGGACGGCTGCTCGTTTCTTCTTAGCAGGTGGATCTTGCTATTGCGAAGGTGCGTGGATGGCATCTCAAGTTTGTTGTGGCTCTGTCTGTGCATCTGGCCGGTCATGAATCAGGTTTGTTCTTGGTTCTTTTGTGATCGACTTAGAAGCAGGGCCTTTCTTCCCTCTGGTGACCGGTGACGCCATGGATGGAAATAGGGCACGAAGGACTTAAAGGAGGCTTCGGCGAAGAGAACAAGACAGTGAGGAAGGGGCACGACAGTGGAAGAAGCCTTCAGTGTTGACCCTTGGAAGGGAGCTCGCCAAGGGTTCGGCGATGGTGTTGGCATGGGCGGTGAGGAGGAGAATCGTAGGAGTAGAAGTGAAAAGATGATGGGTGAAAAGGAAGGTGAAATGAGTTTATAAACCCCACGGTCAAATGTGATCAAATGGCCAATAACCTAGTTGAGTTAAAAAAAATATCACACACCCTTTTAATTAAGAGAAACTGAAAAACTCCCCCATTTATTTTGGTATTATGGTTTAAAGCTTATAAACCCCAAATATGTAGAAAAATTGTTCACAATTACCGGTTATGAAAAAAAGGGATAGGATTAAAACATTAATCAATAAAGCATTTTGCCATTCCACTAACTATCCACCTTACTCATCAATTTCATTGGACTAAACTGAGATGAATATGGGTAAGTATTGAAATTAAACACAAACCATTTTATGTCAGCATAGAGGCAGTCCCAAAACACATTTTCAAAAAAAAAATTTTTAATGCAATCAACGAGTAACTTTAGTTAAATCACACTTTTGACATGAGAAGACACCTTGATCAGAGGCCAGAATCCCCAGCTACTCAGTGTGATAACTGTGTTACTTCTCCTTATTGAGAATAGAGGTAGCACTTGCAGTATCTTTTTGCATGAGGCAAATCACATCTCAGGTGAAATGACCCCAGTTACTCGACACTATAATGCCATTGCTCTGTCATGATATTTATTGACATCTCAATTTGGAAACAGAGATAACTTGGTACTTTATGACATAGGTTTTACCTAGTTTCTGGGCAGCCAAATCAGTGCTCTGCATAGTTCCCTTCCCCTTTTTTGTTTTTGTAAGAGATGTATTCCCTTGCTGATGGTCCTTTGGCATTTGAGTTTAAAGACAATACTCATTCAATATTCTTCAATCACTAAAGCCCTCTTACTTATGACTTTTAGAAAAATAGAACATGGATATGGACAATTACTTCCAACATATGTTTTAATCCTATTCCGATTTACAAGATAAGCACATGCAAGACAATTTACTACAAGAATTAGATTTATAAACAATAAACCATCTGAACCATTATTAAGACTGGAGGAAGTCATGCAATTTCCTAACACATGGTGTATTAAGGATGAATTTCATTTAACTCCCCCTGAATTACTGACCAAAGATCACATAGACCAGTGAAAACAACTTTTATATAGATGATAAGAAAGTTGACAAGGCATTTGAAGGTTCAAGATAGGATTTGAGATAAGAAATGAACTGGTGAGACGCCATAAATCACACAGAGGTAGAGAAAAATGTCCACCTGCCACAGTTGTGTATGCATGCATCCAGTGAGGTGTCGACCTCTCTTCCAAGAAGAGTCGACCACCTGATGCACAACAGAAGCTATGTTCCCGCTGATTCAACTGAAGTGTCAACACTTTAAGAATAAAGTGTCGACCTATTTGCTACGAAAGTCAAGTCTTCAGAGAATTCAGGCCTGCACTACATTCAGGGAGCTGATGTTTGCATCATACCGTTCTGACATACCTCTGATTGAATTCTTATCTAGCTTGTGTGTGCTTCCAAATGATTTTAGGGACCATCGGATCATCTCAACCTTTTCCATTTGACAGTGAGAGAGACATTTATTTCATGCAATGCAAGCATTGACAGATAATTATGTGTTAATCCTATCATGTAATGATGACACATGGTACCTAGGGGAGGGTCATCCTAGGACCCCTCACGCATGGTAAAAGTTTCTAGACAGGCCTAACCTATCCTTCCACAGTAGACCATTTTATATACCACATAGTCACACATAGAGCAAACACCAAACTAGTATGCCAAAACAAAAAGCAGCAACATTTACACACGGAGCAAGCTCCCCCTGAGTGTAAGATTTATTGAGACCAAGCATACTCCTATATTTGAATCATGCACCTCATGAACAATTTTCAAAATCAAGACAGTCATATGCATCCACGATATCAAACAGACTAGATGGCATTTAAAGGATTACACATTCCAAGCTCTCGTCTAAGATAAGAAAATCTTTCATTACAGAAAGGTTTGGTAAAGATATCAGCAAGTTGATGTTGTGAATCCACAAATATCAATCTAAAATTTTCCTTATTTACTTTATCACGAATGAAATGATGTCTGATCTCAATATGTTTGGTCCTAGAGTGCTGGACTAGATTTTTTGTCAAATTTATGGCACTAGTGTTATCACACAATATGGGAACACAACCAAGATCAATTTGATAATCTTGGAGCTAATGTTTGATCCACAACACTTGTGTTCCACAACTCCCTGCAGTAACATATTCTGTCTCTGCAGTAAAGAGTGCAACAGAGTGTTACTTCTTAGATGCCCAAGATACCAAACATCCTCCCAAAAATTGGCAATACCCACTGGTACTTTTTCTATCTAATTTACATCCATCATAGTCTGCATCTGAATAAGAGACAAGTTCAAAGGCACAGGATGCAGGGTACCAAATCCCTAAGTCTTGAGTTCCAACAAGGTATCGAAAGATACGCTTGACGGCACTCAAGTGGGATTCTCTAGGATCGGATTGGTATCTAGCACACATTCGAACACAAAATTGAATATCAGGTCTGGATGCTGTAAGATAGAGAAGTGATCCAATCATACCTTGATAAACCTTGGCATCCACTGATTTTCCTTTCAAGTCTGCATCCATGGTTGTGCTGGTGCTCATTAGAGTTGCAAGAGCTTTGAGGTTCTTCATTTGATATTTCTTGAGTAACTCCGAGATGTACTTGGCCTGGCTAATGAAGCACCCTTCCTTGCTTTGAGTTATCTGTAAACCAAGGAAGAATTTCAGCTCACCCATTAAACTCATCTCAAACTCATTAGTCATGAGTTTGGCAAATTCCTCACACATTTTGGGTTTTGTAGACCCAAACACTATGTCATCTACATAAATTTGGACTAGTAAGATGTCCTTACCTTGTGTTTTAGTGAATAGTGCCTGGTCTACTTTACCTCGCATGTAGCCTTGCTCATTGAGGAATGAGCTCAGTCTTTCATACCAAGCTCGGGGTGCCTGCTTTAGCCCATACAATGCCCTGTCCAGCTTATAAACATGATCTTCAAATTGAGAGCATTGAAAACCAGGGGGTTGTTCTACATATATATCTTCTTTTATCAATCCGTTCAAAAAGGTATTTTTTACATCCATTTGCTGTAACTTAATCTTATGAGCACATGTAAATGCAAGCAAAATCCTAATTGCTTCTAGCCTAGCTACGGGGGCAAAGGATTCTTTAAAATCTATGCCAAATTCTTGATTGTATCCTTGAGCCACTAGCCTAGCTTTATTTCTCACTATTCTGCCATCTTCACTTAGTTTATTCCTAAAGACCCATTTTGTTCCTATGACAGTTTTCTCTTGGGGTCTTGGAACTAGATGCCACACATTATTCCTTTCAAATTGGTTTAATTCTTCATGCATGGAGTTTATTCAGTTTTCATCTTTTAATGCTTCTTTAATATTTTTAGGTTCTGTTTGAGACACAAGGGCAAGTTGTTCAATTTCATCAATGATTCTAAAATGAGACATAGTTTTAGGTGGATCATGCAAATTACCTATAATATTTTCTAAAGGATGGTCCTTCAATACTCTAATTTCAGGTTGAGGGTTACCTCTGTCTGCATCAGTGACTCGAGCATTGCTTGATTCTCCTTGCTCCTCATTTCCTCGTGTCTCCTCATGTGGAAGTTCTTCCTTATCATTTGCATTTAGGAGCACCCCATCATCATCTTGCTTGCAAGAATTTTCATCGTTAGATTCATCAAAGGTGACATGGGGTGACTCTTCCACACATTGAGTCTTTTTGTTGTAGACTCTATAGGCTCTAGACCTGTTTGAGTATCCCAAAAAGATACCTTCATCACTCTTCGACTCAAATTTGTCTAGATCTCTCTTGTCATTATTATGAATATAACATTTAGACCCAAAAACTTTTACATGAGATAGAGATGGCTATTTACCTTTCAGTAACTCGTAGGGAGTTTTCTTGGTGAAGGGTCTTACCATGGACCAGTTTATGATGTAGCAAGCAGTGTTGACCGCTTCTGCTCAATACCTTCTAGGAAGTTGTCGTTCAGTGAGCATTGTGCGAGCCATCTCTATCAGAGTCCAATTCCTTCTCTCAACTACCCCATTTTGTTCTGGGGTTCTTGGCGATGAGAATCTGTGATTTATCCCTTTAGTCCTGTAAAAACTATCGAAATGAGCGTTGTCGAACTCTCCACCATGATCTGAAAGTATGTTAGAGATTTTAAACTTACCTTCCTACTTGACCTACATATAAAGAGCCTGAAATTCGTCAAATGCATCATTTTTGTGAGCAAGATAAAACACCCATGTATACTTAGATAAGTCATCTACTAGAACATAACCATACCTCTTTCCACTTAAGCTAACAGTTTTAGTCGGACCAAACAAGTCCATGTGAATTAGTTCAAGTGGTTTAGAAGATAAGCTTTCTGTTCTGCTTTTAAATGACTTCCTAGATTTTTTTCCTTGAACACATGCATCACAAATTTTAGCATTCCTTTTAAATTTTATTTCAAGCAGACCCTTAACAATAGAGTGCTTCACCAATTTATGAAGTGCATTGTAACTAGCAAGCCCTAGTCTACAATGCCACAAACATGCTAAATCAGTTTTGGAAGCAGCAAGACGGATTTTCATGTGCAAGGTCATCTACATCAATCATGTACACATTATTAACTCTCTTACCAGAAAACTTGGTTTCATTAGAATTTGGGTGCAGGATCCTACATTCATGAGAGTCAAATACTACAGTGTGACCCTTGTCACAGAGTTGGCTTATGCTCAACAAATTGTATTCCAGGCCATCAACAAGCAGGACATTATCAATTGAGTTGGAGGGATTCTTACCAACTTTATCTGTACCAATAATTTTTCCTTTGTTGTTCCCTCCAAACATGACGTGTTCACCTTCCTTCTCTATTAAAAGATAGAACTTTGTCTTGTCCCATGTCATGTGTCTTGAGCAGTCGCTATCTAGATACCAGCGATTATGTACAGCTGCAAGACACTCCTGTACAAGGAATTAAGTGACAATGTTTGGAACCCAAGAACAATTGGGTCCCCATAATCTTTTCATCTCATCAAGGCAAGATAACATGTGCTTTGAAATCCAAACCTTTTTCACCTTTAGATTAGCTTTGCTTGTTTGGTTATTTTGACTCTTCCTTTCTTGGTTCATATCCCTTTTCTCCTTTTTGACTTTTTGAGCTTTAGAAGTTTTGTGCATGCCAAAAGATGATTGCTTCTTATTCCATGTGTTCCAATTGCTTGGGATAAAGTGGTAGAAGGTGTTATGAGTCCTAGGGTATGAGGATTTGACAAACCTGGGATGAAACGGCTCATAACTACCCATGGGAGAAGGAGGTGTTGACCTGTGAGAGAGAAAGTGTCGACCTGTCATGTGCCCGGACTCCTCATAACGGTTTCTATTTCCCTGAAGTGTCGACCTCCTGCCATAAGAGTGTCGACCTGTCTGCCACTCGTCTCCCCTATAACTACTTCTGGAAGCGAAGAGTGTCGACTCTCTATGAGGTAAGTGTCGACCTGTCTGTGTGTATCTAGGAGAGTATCTACTCGTTGACCAGGCAGGTGCCGACCTGCCTTGGGGGAAGTGCTGTAGCACCCCAAAAATTTAAATAGGAAATAAAAAAAACTATAAATATTACTCATAGAATAATGGTAGTTAATAAATTTGTTTTGATAAATATAGCTAAAATAAATAGTTGAGAATTAAAAATTTAATATATCCTTTTATCTATTTATGGCTCAAATTAAAGAAAATACAATTCAAGTATTTAGAAAGAATCTCATTCCAAATAAATAAAGTTAAAGGAAATAAAGTATGTATATAAAGTTCTACCAATTAGATAAAACTATTTATTAGTATACTAAATATAATTAGTGGGCCTTTGCATTAAAACAGTTATACGTAATATATATATATAAATATATTATAAACTAACCCAAATAATACTAAGTTAAATGGGCCTTACTAAAGATTTAAATGTTAAACACATGCTACTCAAATAGCCCACATACGTGAGCCTTCCTACAAGCCTACCCAAGCCCAAACAAGCCAACCTGCATAACAACCCACGTAACAATGAACCATGTATCTATACATGGTTATATTCAAACCATTCACTTAAGCAACACACATAAAGCCCTTCACTCATACAACCCACGTGAGTTTCTCCCCAAGACCAACTCATATGCATGTTTCGGACGTTTGCATGGTGTTAGGGTTTTGGGAAAACAAAAGGTGACTGGCGGCTGTACAAAGGGAAAGTGCAGTGCAACGGATGGGAAGGTTAAGACCTTGCCACCTTTGAAGCCGTCGAACCCACCAAGAACCCTCCAGAAACCTTGCTCAATAAAACCATGCTAACCCCACCAACGCGCCTTCTGCCCTCTGCTTGCGAATACCCTGCCTACAACCGGAGGAGCGCCCTCCTCATCCTGTTGCAGATACGTGAAGCGTGGTGAAGGCCGACGTCTTCTTCCTCTCCTTCATACTGCTGTGAAGACCGAAGTCTTCCTCCTGCATGCTGTTGTTGCTGTCCGCGGGAGAAAGCTTCTTCCCCTTCCTGCTTCTTCCTGTTGCGGTTTGCCTGCGTCAAAGAAGCCAAGTCTTCTTCCTCCATCCTCTGTTCGTAATAGAGTGCCGGTTCCTCTAAAAAAAAACTTTAACCGGTTCATCACCGTTTCTTCACTTAAAGGTAGGCAATCTCCCAAGCCAAACTATTAAGCGATTAAAACTAGCATGATCTCGTTCTGTCTCGATATTAAGCATCACCTACGTGATATTATGTTGTTTTGGTTTAACGTTAACATTTAGTTATAGAGTTTTTACCTTAATAGTATTGTTCGTAGGCGCCGTAATATCCTTTGGCCATGAAATTTTATGGGTGTGTTATTAGGGAGGTGACCGAGATAGTGAGAGTGGTTACACCATTTTTCGTGCCCCCTATCTCAAGATCTCCCATCTCTCAACGAAAAATTATTTTGAACGTCCGGTTAGGTAGAGTTTTTCGAGCTCGTCATTTCGATATATAGAACGCGTGATTCTGACATGTGTACGTCGAGAACAGGAGGTTTGAAGTTTGACACTTTGTTGAAATGATGACAAACTACATGTCGTCAAATTCATATGACGCCATCGTGTAAAGGCGTCTAAATACTTTATATATATATATATATATATATATACATACATATAACTTGTAATTATATCCTTGAAAATCCATATCTACTAAACTATACCGCATATAATTATAAAAAATATATTTCTGGAATCTTTGAATTTTTCTCCTAATTATCATATATTCTATTTTTTAAAATTATTTTATATAAATTAATGTCTCTTTGAATGTATGTTTTAAAATTATTCAATTAAATAGATATTGACGGGAATTCTTGTTAAATAAATTAAGTTAAAAATCATAGAATTAACGTCCCTCCATGTGGATGCTAATTAATAAATGACACTACTCACAGACATCAATTAATATAAATTTATTTAATTATAGTTAATTATAGAATTGGATGGACATGAATTCTATAATTAACGCATTCATGTTGTCACCGTTTTCTTCCGATTTTGACCCATACCTCGGGTCTTTTGGCACTCTCATCTCACGTCCGTAGATGGAGTCCATGTTTCATGATTGGTTCACGTTATACACCTCAACTCTCGGTGACATACGAGCCTTCTGTTGGACATTCCGTTCCTTCGGACTGGCAAGTTAGTCATTGGGACCTCTGTAAGTCTCCTCGTAGCATTGGATTCCCTCAAGGCCGATTGAGCCGGTTGTACCTAATCACCTAGATTTCCAGAATGTCATGGTTTTAATATGGTTTATTGATATATCATCTTTATTATAAGTTCTATCCTTGAACTCTATGTTCCATGAAATCTATCTTAATGTTCTTACATGCTTGATCCTTGAAATTCTTGACCATTAATATGGAATTAGTCTAGACTAAATGTCAGGGGCTATGGGTCCCACTAAAATGACATTTTAAATGCTACGGGTCTTATCTGACCCTCATTGGGCGAGGCAAAGTCCAAACGTTACCGGTATACGATGATCGGGTGCTGGCATTCACCAACTCGATTATTGGCATTTAGGGGCAATCATATAGTCGTGAGAACTCCTAAGTGTGCGACCAAATACTACCTAGTGCTATTTCCATGAGAGGTGGTCATATCGTCGTGATTTTCCCCTTAGTGCATTGGCCAATCCTATATAGTGCTAGATGTGCAAACGCTCTCGTGATAGTGATGATCGGGAGTAATTGCCATCATAGTACACCTTTCTACAACTTATTGTTCGTCATGAAAAGATCTTGATTTGCCTTATTGGAGGGGTTATCATATCGTCGTGATATTCCCTTAGTGTCTTGGCAAATGCTATGTAGTGCTTGTAGAAGTAATTGTTCTACTTCTATATCGATCATCATAGATGTTCTTGAATTATCCCATTGATAGTACTCGTTATCTTGTCATGAAGATCCTTCATAATAATGGATACATTAAAGCTCTCGTGATAGTGTTCCTCATAGAGAGATGAATGTTATATTTCTTTATGAATGTTCTTGACCTAGCTTGAGAAAGTACTTGATTAGATCTTGCTATACTCTCTTGATTATCATCGTCCTTACTCTTCATGAGTTTATCTAGCATCTTGCTTACTCGTTTTTTTTCTAGTTCTTGAATTTATCTCGTGTTATTATAGTTCTCGATTTCTATATCTCGCATGACCTGCATGAGCATGTTAAACTGTAATTGACTTAAAGTTAGCTTGGAAGCATGAGATTAAGTCCTACTGAGCGTTCGCTCACCCTGCGTTTTCCAATATTTTTTTCAGGTAATGACCTTAGTGACGACGAGACCGAACATGATGGGCAAGGACAAGAGTGAAGAGAACTCTGACATCTAGACGAACCACCTAGTCTTGCTATCTGTGTCTTATGTTAAGTCGAGTCAAGAGTCTCATTGTAATTTTTCTTTATTGAGTCTTTTCGTTTATTATGGGCCCGAATATGTAAAGAACTTATATTTGAAATGAAATTTGTTATTTGTCCAAATTGTGTTATGTGGAAATGACTATGCTCTGATCAAATCGACTGTTTAACTGCCACGTTCCAAGCAAACGACACGTTCCGCTGCTATCGGTTCGGGGCGTGACAGAAGGTGGTATCAGAGACTAGGCTTTCTAAATCCTAGGTCATCCAGTCCAAGTTATAGTTTGACTCATCCTTGTCAGTTATCCTATAGGAATCCCGTGAGATTTGGGTAGAGCTATGGGTTAAACTCTAAAATTTGCATTAATCGGATATGACCTTAAGTACTTAGCATACTGCAAGAATAGATCTAGTTAGAACACATATTTTAGATATGGTGATCTTACCCCACTAATTTTAGAAGAAAATCATGTGAATTTGGGGACCAAATTCTTTTAAGTGGGGGAGGGTGTAGCACCCCAAAAATTTAAATAGGAAATAAAAAAAACTATAAATATTAGTCATGGAATAATGGTAGTTAATAAATTTGTTTTGATAAGTATAGCTAAAATAAATAGTTGAGAATTAAAAATTTAATATATCCTTTTATCTATTTATGGCTCAAATTAAAGAAAATACAATTCAAGTATTTAGAAAGAATCTCATTCCAAATAAATAAAGTTAAAGGAAATAAAGTATGTATATAAAGTTCTACCAATTAGATAAAACTATTTATTAGTCTACTAAATATAATTAGTGGGCCTTTGCATTAAAATAGTTATACGTAATATATATATAAATATATTATAAACTAACCCAAATAAAACTAAGTTAAATGGGCCTTACTAAAGATTTAAATGTTAAACACATATGCTACCCAAATAGCCCACATACGTGAGCCTTCCTACAAGCCTACCCAAGCCCAAACAAGCCAACCTGCATAACAACCCACGTAACAGCGAACCATGTATCTATACATGGTTATATTCAAACCATTCACTTAAGCAACACACATAAAGCCCTTCACTCATACAACCCACGTGAGTTTCTCCCCAAGACCAACTCATATGCATGTTTCGGACGTTTGCATGGTGTTAGGGTTTTGGGAAAACAAAAGGTGACTGGCGGCTGTATAAAGGGAAAGTGCAGTGCAACGGATGTGTAGCAACCCTGATAAAAATAAGATTTTTTTAATAAATCAAATTAAAAATAAAAGATAAGTAAAGAGATGACAAAGAGCCTAAATGAGTAAATCATTGATCAAGAGGAAAATAACGCCTTTTATCAGGGCGCTGATTCAAAAGGAAACGCCTCTGTATAAGGCGTTAACTTAAAAGGGACGCCTAGACAATAGGGCGTCAAATTTCAAACGACGGGAAAAATAAAATTAAGGAAGGGAAATGAAACGCCCTCTACGTGGGCGCGTTTACATAAGTAACGACGCTCGACAAGGCGTCAATTTAAATTCGACGCCCTCGCTTAAGACGTTAATTCAGTTCGAGTTTCGTTCGACCCAGGAGTCTATCCAGGGCAAGTTATGGATAACTACGTCGAAGGTGGAGTATGGTAAGGACTCTATCATGGAAGTATTACTTCCAATACAACTATAACCCTATTAGGATTCCCAAAATTCTATAAATACCCTCCTGATTGACCCAGATCGCTATTTGGCGATTTGAGTTATCGTTCTGCTGAAAGGAGAGGTTTTGTTCTTCTTATTATTTCCTTCAAACCACAGGAGCATGAGGATTCTAATGCTTCTTCGTTTTCTTCTATCACAGATTGAGGAGCTCCTGTCTTCCTTAAAGAACGAGGGTTCTTCATCCGTGGGTAGATTACCAGTCAAGTTTTCCTATCAAACGTGAAGAACCGGTAAGTTCTTCTTCATCCTTTGACATCAACCGTATACTATAAAGGCTAATTAATCCTCTTCTCGTTTTTTTTCTCTCTTACAGCCCAACACCCGTGAAAGGAGGAAGTTTTCCTCTATTTTTGCACGGCTGTATCTTCTCTGTTGCTGTCTCTGCTTCTGCATTAGAAACAGAGCATCGGATTCTCATCAAGTCCTTCACGTTACTTCATCAGATCACCAGTTGATAATCATCGGGTAGGTTTTCTCAAGAACGTAGCCCAAACTAGCTTAATATCTTTAATAATATCATCGATCCTCCATGCATATAGTTTTATTATGGTTTCAACTGTTTCTATGCAATTTTCAAAGCAACGCCCTTGACAAGGGCGCTAACTTAAAATAAGCGACCCACACCAGGGCGCTAATTCTTGTTTTGACGCCCTACCTAGGAGTCATCAATTTCATATAAATTGATAATTACCCATGTTTAAAATTCTATATCTATGAAACCATGAACCTAATTTAATGCATGTTCATCCAGATTGAATCCTGCTATTTTTCTGGTCCTGACCATGTACCTATTTCCTGAAAATTTAATATCTAAAATTTGGAAAATTATTGAATTAACGACCTGCACAAAGGCGTTTCTTATTGAACCGACGCCCCAGATCAGGGCGCAAATTGAAAGGTAACGCCCCTGACCAGGGCGCGTTTTTGTTAAATTCCATAATATTGGAAATTTTGGTAAAATAGAAATAAAGAATGGACGACTGCTGTATACGTCGTCAAATTGTGAATAAACGCCCCTGAGAAAGGCGTTAATTGGATAATTAATGACTTAGTTTAAGTCGCTATTTTCTGTATTACTGTTTTACACTGATTACTGTCAACCGAAGGGTTATATATATATATATATATATATATATATATATATATATATATATATATATATATATCGGCACTATATTCCAGTCCGTGAATATAGTCCCATGTTTCATGATGTTTTTATCGCACTACCCTCAATTCTCATTGACATACAAGCTCTCCATTGGACATTCCATTCCTTTGGACTAGCAAGTTAGTCATAGAGACCTCCATAAGTCTCCTCACAGCCTTGGATTCCCTCAAGGCCGACTGAGCTGGTTGTACCATAAAAACCTATTACACTATTTTGCCATGTCACTCTAAAGAAACATGGTATACCGGCCCTCATGTTATGCAAAGTGTGTATCATGAGAATTCTCTTAATGGGATGAGGTTATCATGCCATTTGATGCTGTTCTTGTAAACCCCAATTCTATATCAACATTGTCATGATGTTCTTGTAAACCCCAACTCTATATCAACATTGTTATGATATTCTTGTAAACCCCAATTCTATATTAAACTTGATGTTCTTGTGGACCTCAATTCTATATAAAGAATGTCCATACTTGTTTGTCATGGTACCCAAGTTAGGGAACCAATTCCACCTAGTTTTATCGATAATCGTGATTGAACCGTTATTATCGTCATTCTATGTCAAGTGTCATATTTTTGGACTCTATTCTATCCAAGTTATCCTACGTATCTACAAGCTTTATTCTTGAAATTCCATATTGGCTATACACAAAAGTGGATGTTAAAATACATGATTAATGCCTGCGCATATAGGGCCCGATCTGGTCCTGGGAGGAGCACCCGAAAGTACTTGTGTCCATGGGAGTTGATTGATCACGGTATTGGCATTATACCGAAGTGCATGACTAGCTTGATTGAACATTCCACAAATCTTGTACTTGTACTTGACTTGATATTACATGACTTGCGTGGCCCGAGAAAGGGTAATTGTATACTTGCTTGACTTGAAACAAAATAGTCAAATTTCAACATGACATGATGAATACACTTGCTTGAATATCTTGATATCTTTTTGATATAAGTTCTTGAAAGCTCATGACTAGTTCTTCTTGCTATCGTTTTGTTATACACTCTCTCTATCTTGTCGTTTTATGCGAGCATGCATAGCTATAGTGCATTCATGAAAGATGTAATCACTTAAACCCGTTGCTAGATCTTGAGATATAATTTCCTACTGAGCGTTCGCTCACTTAGTGTTTCCCTACTTTTCAGGTAAGTCCGACGATGAGGGAACTCGAACGGATGGGGAAAATCAAGAGTGAAAGAGATAGAGCTTCTTCCGTGTTATCTAGTCTTTTTCATATTTTCTTGAGTCAACCTTGTATTTTTCCCTTTTTTTTCGTTAGTACTTCAAAGGTTTATAATAGACATATTCTTATGAAGGAATAAAGGATTGGGTTATCTTTACTTTTGCGCATCTCTGATTTTTGGTGTCGAATGCACTAATACTCTGATTGACATGATTGATATAAACTCGTCGCGCATCTCCGGGTACCTTCCGCGCTCGGGACGTGACAGTTTTTGTGGTATCAGAGCCTAGGGTATTCAATTCCTAGGAAAACCCAAGTCCAAGGATAGGTTAAACCATTAACCAGTGAGATTGGGTAGAACCAAGGGTTGAGTTAACATAGAAATGCTAGCTTCTAAATGAGATCACGTATTGATCTAGTTATTGTAATTGTAGGACGATGGCTGCCGAACGTGCTCAGTGGCGCAACATGCAGCGTACACTTCAAGGCATGACTCAGGTGCTGCAACAAGTAGCACAGGGAGGTGCACAACGAGCCGGAAGTCTCCACCAAGTCTTCAAGAACATGAACCCTCCCAAATTCGTGGGTTCTACTGATCCGGATGACGCAGAGCACTGGATCAGGGAGACGGAGCGTATATTCCGTGTTATGCAGTGCACGGATCAAGATAAAGTCTTATTAGCTACTTTCCAACTAGAAAGGGATGCCCGATGCTGGTGGGAGTCAGTCGAAGCTACTATAAATCAAGACCAAATTACTTGGGAAGAATTTGTTGAACATTTCAACAATAAATATTTTTCAGACCGAGTCCAAGAAAAGAAAGCTACCGAATTTGCCGCACTCAAGCAACGGTCATTATCGGTGGCGGAGTACGAGGCACAATTCTCTAGATTGTCTCGGTATGCTAAGCACTTAGTTAGCACCGAGAAGATGAAAGCTAGGAGGTTCCTTAATGGGCTCAGGCCCCAATATATTACCCAGCTGGCGCCAATGGATATTCAGGTCTACTCAGAGATAGTACGCCGAGCTCAATTGTTAGAAGATGCCACGGAGCTATCAGATAGAATCCGTGGGAAGGATAAGAAGGAACAAGTTACAAGTTCGGGTTCCTTTAAACCCAACTTCAAGAAGAGGCCTAGCACTGGAGGTACTTCTTCTCAAGACCAAAAATTTAAGAAGACCAAGCCCTTCTCTATCACTACTACACCTTCGAATATAATATGCAAGCATTGTGACAAGGCTGGTCATAAAGCCGAAGAGTGCTGGAGGAAACTTGGAGCATGTCTCCGTTGCGGGAGCCGTGAGCATCGGATTCCCGATTGCCCATTACTTAATGATCAAACCGGTGACGGAAAGCACCCAGTAACCAAGAATGCTCGTCTTCACGCAATTAAGGAGACCGAACAAGAAGAAGAATGCGGACTAGTAGAAGGTACACTGAAAGTTTGTTCCAAGTATGCACATGTCTTATTTGATACGGGTGCATCACATTCCCTTTATTTCCAAGAAGTTTGCTAACCCCCTACCTATGGAACCGGAATGGATGAAAATAATTTTATCTACTCCTCTCGGAAACGAAACCGATATTACTCACCACTATCAAAACTGTGAAGTCTTGGTAAAAGGAAGAAATCTTCCTATCGATCTCATATGTTTAGATCTAAAGGAGTATGATGTCATACTGGGAGCGGATTGGTTATCCAAATATCAGGCAACAGTCGATTGCCGCAATAGCAAGGTTACTTTCAAGGACTTTCCATAACTAGTCTATTCTAGCCCTAAGAGTCGGAGCGAGTCACCTCTTATTTCGGCTCTCCGAGCTAGCAAGCTAATAAGGAAAGGATGTGTATCTTTCCTTGCATTTGTCATGATTAAGGAGGCTCAGGAAACTAAGATAAAAGATATCCCAGTTGTGCAAGAGTTTTCGGATGTGTTTCCGGAGGATTTGCCTGGATTACCCTCGCAAAGAGAAGTGGCCTTCACCATCGATTTAGTTCCTGGTGCGGGTCCAGTTTCTAAGGCACCGTATAGAATGTCCCCTGCCGAACTCAAGGAGTTAAAGGAGCAATTGATGGAACTCATTAAGAAAGGATTCATAAGACCAAGTACTTCCCCATGGGGAGCGCCTGTATTATTTGTAAAGAAGAAAGATGGATCCATGAGGTTATGCATCGACTATCGACAGTTGAATCATCTCACTATCAAGAACAAGTATCCACTGCCGAGAATCGATGAGTTGTTTGATCAAATTTCAGGATCCAAGTACTTTTCCAAAATTGATCTTAGGTCGGGATATCATCAGTTAAGAATCAAGGATGAGGACATTCATAAGACTGCATTCAGAAGCAGGTACGGCCATTATGAATTTGTTGTTATGCCTTTCGGACTAACGAATGCCCCTGCTGCCTTTATGCAGTTATTGAATAGTATATTCAGGCCTTATTTGGATCAATTCGTGGTGGTCTTTATCGATGATATATTGATTTATTCCGAGACCAAGGAAGAGCATGAGGAGCATTTAAGGATTACATTACAAATATTAAGGGCAAACCAATTATACGCAAAACTCAGCAAGTGTGAATTCTGGCTTGAGGAAGTAACTTTTCTCGGACATGTTATATCAAAGGATGGCTTATCAGTAGATCCATCAAAAGTTGAAGCTGTAAGAAATTGGGAAAGACCGACCAATGCTAGCGAGATCCGAAGTTTCTTAGGTCTTGCCGGCTATTACAGGCGATTCATCAAAGATTTCTCTAAGATCGCCGTACCACTTACGAGGTTAACTCGCAAGGAGATCCGTTACGAATGGAGTGAGGAATGTGAAAGAAGCTTCCAAACTCTCACGGATCATCTAACTACAGCTCCTGTCTTAGCTTTACCAATGGAAGGAGAGAAATTCGAGGTATACACTGATGCTTCTGACATTGGCCTCGGATGTGTTCTAATGCAACAAGGAAAGGTTATAGCTTACTCTTCTCGTCAATTAAAGAAACATGAAGAGAACTACCCCATCCATGACTTAGAATTAGCCGCGGTAGTATTTGCACTAAAGATCTGGAGACATTACCTATATGGAGTGCAGTTTACTGTATACTCCGATCACAAGAGTCTCAAGTATCTTTTCTCTCAAAAGGAACTAAATATGAGGCAAAGACGTTGGCTAGAATATCTCAAGGACTTCGACTTCAATATACAATATCATCCCGGAAAGGGTAATCATGTAGCAGATGCCCTTAGTCGAAAGCAGAGAGCACTGTTAGTCAATTGTATGATTCAAGAATGGAAGTTGCTGGAGCAATTCTCTGAACTCAATATAAGCATGGACACAGACTTTCAATGTGTCACATTGTCTCATATAAGCATTCAGCCAGACCTATTAACTGAAATACAAGCACTTCAGGATAATGACCCAATATTAGTGGAAATCAAGGGCAAACTAGAAGGACAATCTGATTTCCAAATAACTTGTGAAGGAAGATTAATGTTCAGGAATAGAACTTGCATACCGGATTGTCTCGAGTTAAAGAAGAAGATATTAGATGAAGCTCATAGATCAAGGTACACGATTCATCCTGGATCTACCAAAATGTACCAAGGTGTGAAGAGGAATTTTTGGTGGCCCAACATGAAAAGGGAAATAGCGGACTACGTGTCGTGCTGTCTCACATGCCAACAGGTCAAGGCGGAACACCAAAAGCCTGCTGGAAAATTACATCCTCTAGATATTCCCAAATGGAAGTGGGAGAATATTAGCATGGATTTCATCATGGGTTTATCTAAATCAAAAGGAGGACAGGATGGAATATGGGTGATTATTGACCGATTGACTAAATCGGCGCATTTCTTGCCAATAAAGAGCCGATGGTCAGTTGATGTTTTGGCTGCATTATACATCAAGGAAATAGTCAGATTACATGGTATTCCTGTTTCAATCGTGTCTGACAGAGATCCCCGTTTTACTTCTCATTTTTGGAAGGGACTACAACATTCGTTGGGAACAAGGCTTAACTTTAGTACAGCTTTTCATCCTCAAACGGATGGTCAGACCGAGAGAACAAATCAGGTGGTTGAAGATATGCTCAGAGCTTGCATCATTGATTTCGATGGAAGCTGGCATGATCACTTGCCGTTGGTGGAATTTGCATACAATAATAGCTACCAGGCAAGTATACAAATGGCACCTTTCGAAGCTTTATACGGAAGGAGTTGCCGATCACCCTTATGCTGGGACGAAGTTGGAGAGAAACAACTATTAGGTCCAGACATGGTAAGGGATACCACTGAGAAGATACAAATAATTAGAGAAAGACTGCAAGTTGCTCAGTCTAGGCAAAAGGCTTATGCCGATACAAGAAGGAGAGATCTTGAATTCCAAGTTGGAGATCATGTATTTCTCAAGATATCGCCTGGACGTGGCATACGGAGATTTGGTGTTAAGGGCAAGCTTACACCAAGATTCATCGGACCCTTCGAGATACTGGAACGAGTTGGCGAGGTTGCTTATCGCATCGCATTGCCTCCTCAACTGTCCGATGTACATAATGTATTCCACATATCTATGTTGAAGAAGTATGTACACGATCCATCACATATTATTGATCATGGAGACTTAGTGATCCAGAAGGATCTCACATATGAGCAGAAGCCTATGAAGATACTAGATCGTGAAGTACGTACCCTAAGGAATAAGGCTATTCCCATGATTAAGGTACAATGGAATAAGAACTCCGAACATGAAGCTACATGGGAGACCGAGGAATCCATGAGGAAGCGATTTCCAGAATTATTTTAAGGTATATATTCTACACTCTCCACTTATATATACTATTGAATTTGGGGACCAAATTCTTTTAAGTGGGGGAGGATGTAGCAACCCTGATAAAAATAAGATTTTTTTTAATAAATCAAATTAAAATAAAAGATAAGTAAAGAGATGACAAAGAGCCTAAATGAGTAAATCATTGATCAAGAGGAAAATAACGCCTTTTATCAGGGCGCTGATTCAAAAGGAAACGCCTCTGTATAAGGCGTTAATTTAAAAGGGACGCCTAGACAATAGGGCGTCAAATTTCAAACGACGGGAAAAATAAAATTAAGGAAGGGAAATGAAACGTCCTCTACGTGGGCGCGTTTACATAAGTAACGACGCTCGACAAGGCGTCAATTTAAATTCGACGCCCTCGCTTAAGACGTTAATTCAGTTCGAGTTTCGTTCGACCCAGGAGTCTATCCAGGGCAAGTTATGGATAACTACGTCGAAGGTGGAGTATGGTAAGGACTCTATCATGGAAGTATTACTTCCAATACAACTATAACCCTATTAGGATTCCCAAAATCCTATAAATACCCTCCTGATCGACCCAGATCGCTATTTGGCGATTTGAGTTATCGTTCTGCTGAAAGGAGAGGTTTTGTTCTTCTTATTGTTTCCTTCAAACCACAGGAGCATGAGGATTCTAATGCTTCTTCGTTTTCTTCTATCACAGATTGAGGAGCTCCTGTCTTCCTTAAAGAACGAGGGTTCTTCATCCGTGGGTAGATTACCTGTCAAGTTTTCCTATCAAACGTAAAGAACCGGTAAGTTCTTCTTCATCCTTTGACATCAACCGTATACTATAAAGGCTAATTAATCCTCTTCTCATTTTTTTCTCTCTTACAGCCCAACACCCGTGAAAGGAGGAAGTTTTCCTCTATTTTTGCAACGGCTGTATCTTCTCTGTTGCTGTCTCTGCTTCTGCATTAGAAACAGAGCATCGGATTCTCATCAAGTCCTTCACGTTACTTCAACAGATCACCAGTTGATAATCATCAGGTAGGTTTTCTCAAGAACGTAGCCCAAACTAGCTTAATATCTTTAATAATATCATCGATCCTCCATGCATATAGTTTTATTGTGGTTTCAACTGTTTCTATGCAATTTTGAAAGCAACGCCCTTGACAAGGGCGCTAACTTAAAATAAGCGACCCACACCAGGGCGCTAATATTTGTTTTGACGCCCTACCTAGGAGTCGTCAATTTCATATAAATTGATAATTACCCATGTTTAAAATTCTATATCTATGAAACCATGAACCTAATTTAATGCATGTTCATCCTGATTGAATACTACTATTTTTCTGGTCCTGACCATGTACCTATTTCCTGAAAATTTAATATCTGAAATTTGGAAAATTATTGAATTAACGACCTGCACAAAGGCGTTTCTTATTGAACCGACGCCCCAGATCAGGGCGCAAATTGAAAGGTAACGCCCCTGACCAGGGCGCGTTTTTGTTAAATTCCATAATACTGGAAATTTTGGTAAAATAGAAATAAAGAATGGACGACTACTGTATACGTCATCAAATTGTGAATAAACGCCCCTGAGAAAGGCGTTAATTGGATAATTAATGACTTAGTTTAAGTCGCTATTTTCTGTATTACTGTTTTACACTGATTACTGTCAACCGAAGGGTTTTATATATATATATATATATATATATATATATATATATATATCAGCACTATATTCCAGTCCGTGAATATAGTCCCATGTTTCATGATGTTTTTATCGCACTACCCTCAATTCTCATTGACATACAAGCTCTCCATTGGACATTCCGTTCCTTTGGACTAGCAAGTTAGTCATAGAGACCTCCGTAAGTCTCCTCGCAGCCTTGGATTCCCTCAAGGCCGACTGAGCTGGTTGTACCCTAAAAACCCATTACACTATTTTGCCATGTCACTCTAAAGAAACATGGTATACCGGCCCTCATATTATGCAAAGTGTGTATCATGAGAATTCTCTTAATGGGATGAGGTTATCATGCCATTTGATGCTGTTCTTGTAAACCCCAATTCTATATCAACATGATGTTCTTGTAAACCCCAACTCTATATCAACATTGTTATGATGTTCTTGTAAACCCCAATTCTATATTAAACTTGATATTCTTGTGGACCTCAATTCTATATAAAGAATGTCCATACTTGTTTGTCAGGGTACCCAAGTTAGGGAACCAATTCCACCTAGTTTTATCGATAATCGTGATTGAACCGTTATTATCGTCATTCTATGTCAAGTGTCATATTTTTGGACTCTATTCTATTCAAGTTATCCTACGTATCTACAAGCTTTATTCTTGAAATTCCATATTGGCTATACACAAAAGTGGATGTTAAAATACATGATTAATGCCTGCGCATATAGGGCCCGATCTGGTCCTGGGAGGAGCACCCGAAAGTACTTGTGCCCATGGGAGTTGATTGATCACGGTATTGGCATTATACCGAAGTGCATGACTAGCTTGATTGAACATTCCACAAATCTTGTACTTGTACTTGACTTGATATTACATGACTTGCGTGGCCCGAGAAAGGGTAATTGTATACTTGCTTGACTTGAAACAAAATAGCCAAATTCCAACATGACATGATGAATACACTTGCTTGAATATCTTGATATCTTTTTGATATAAGTTCTTGAAAGCTCATGACTAGTTCTTCTTGCTATCGTTTTGTTATACACTCTCTCTATCTTGTCGTTTTATGCGAGCATGCATAGCTATAGTGCATTCATGAAAGATGTAATCACTTAAACCCCTTGCTAGATCTTGAGATATAATTTCCTACTGAGCGTTCGCTCACTTAGTGTTTCCCTACTTTTCAGGTAAGTCTGACGATGAGGGAACTCGAACGGATGGGGAAAATCAAGAGTGAAAGAGATAGAGCTTCTTCCGTGTTATCTAGTCTTTTTCATATTTTCTTGAGTCAACCTTGTATTTTTCCCTTTTTTTTCGTTAGTACTTCAAAGGTTTATAATAGACATATTCTTATGAAGGAATAAAGGATTGGGTTATCTTTACTTTTGCGCATCTCTGATTTTTGGTGTCGAATGCACTAATACTCTGATTGACATGATTGATATAAACTCGTCGCGCATCTCCGGGTACCTTCCGCGCTCGGGGCGTGACAGGATGGGATGGTTAAGACCTTGCCACCTTTGAAACCGTCGAACCCACCAAGAACCCTCCAGAAACCTTCTCTATAAAACCATGCTAACCCCACCAACGCGCCTTCTGCCCTCTACTTGCGAATACCATACCTACAATCGGAGGAGCGCCCTCCTCATCCTGTTGCAGATACGTGAAGCGTGGAGAAGGCCGACATCTTCTTCCTCTCCTTCATCTTGCTGTGAAGACCGAAGTCTTCCTCCTGCATGCTGTTGTTACTGTCTGCGGGAGAAAGCTTCTTCCCCTTCCTGCTTCTTCCTGTTGCGGTTTGCCTGCGTCAAAGGAAGCCAAGTCTTCTTCCTTCATCCTCTGTTCGTAACAGAGTGGCGGTTCCTCTAAAAAAAACTTTAACTCGTTCATCACCGTTTCTTCACTTAAAGGTAGGTAATCTCCCAAGCCAAACTATTAAGGGATTAAAACTAGCATGATCTCGTTCTGTCTCGATATTAAGCATCACCTACGTGATATTATGTTGTTTTGGTTTAACATTAACAGTTAGTTATAGAGTTTTTGCCTTAATAGTATTGTTCGTAGGCGCCGTAATATCCTTTGGCCATGAAATTTTATGGGCGTGTTATTAGGGAGGTGACCGAGATAGTAAGAGTGGTTGTACCATTTTTCGTGCCCCTTATCTCAAGATCCCCCATCTCTCAATAAAAAATTATTTTGAACGTCCGATTAGGTAGAGTTTTTCGAGCCCGTCATTTCGATATATAGAACGTGTGATTCCGACATGTGTACGTCGAGAACAGGAGGTTTAAAGTTTGACGACAAATTCATATATGTCGTCAAATTCATATGACGCCATCGTGTAAAGGCGTCTAAATACATACATACATACATATATATATATATATCTATATATATCTATATATACATATAACTTGTAATTATATCCTTGAAAATCCATATCTACTAAACTATGTCACATAAAATTATAAAAAATATATTTCTGGAATCCTTGAATTTTTCTCCTAATTATCATATATTCTATTTTTTAAAATTTTATTTTATATAAATTAATGTCTCTTTGAATGTATGTTTTAAAATTATTCAATTAAATAGATATTGACGAGAATTCTTGTTAAATAAATTAAGTTAAAAATCATAGAATTAACGTCCCTCCAAGTGGATGCTAATTAATAAATGACACTACTCACAGACGTCAATTAATATAAATTTGTTTAATTATAGTTAATTATAGAATTGGATGGACATGAATTCTATAATTAACGCATTCATGTTGTCACCGTTTTCTTCCTGTTTTGACCCATACCTTGGGTTTTTGGCACTCTCATCTCACGTCCGTAGATGGAGTCCCTATTTCATGATTGGTTCACGTTATACACCTCAACTCTCAGTGACATACGAGCCCTCCGTTGGACATTCCGTTCCTTCGGACTGGCAAGTTAGTCATTGGGACCTCCGTAAGTCTCCTCGTAGCCTTGGATTCCCTCAAGGCCGACTGAGCCGGTTGAACCTAATCACCTAGATTTCCAGAATGTCATGGTTTTCATATGGTTTATTGATATATCATCTTTATTATAAGTTCTATCCTTGAACTCTATGTTCCATGAAATCTATCTTAATGTTCTTACTTGCTTGATCCTGGAAATTCTTGGCCATTAATATGGAATTAGTCTAGACTAAATGTCAGGGGCTATGGGTCCCACTAAAATGACATTTTAAATGCTACGGGTCCTGATCTGACCCTCATTGGGCAAGGTAAAGTCCAAACGTTACCGATATACGATGATCGGGTGCTGGCATTCACCAACTCGATTATTGGCATTTAGGGGCAATCATATAGTCGTGAGAACTCCTAAGTGTGCGACCAAATACTACCTAGTGCTATTTCCATGAGGGGTTGTCATATTGTCGTGATTTTCCCCTTAGTGCATTGGCCAATCCTATATAGTGCTAGATGTGCAAACACTCTCGTGATAGTGATGATCGGGAGTAATTTCCATCATAGTACACCTTTCTACAACTTATTGTTCATCATGAAAAGATCTTGATTTGCCTTATTGGAGAGGTTATCATATCGTCGTGATATTCCCTTAGTGTCTTGGCAAATGCTATGTAGTGCTTGTAGAAGTAATTATTCTACTTCTATATCGATCATCATAGATGTTCTTGAATTATCCCATTGATAATACTCGTTATCTTGTCATGAAGATCCTTCATAATAATGGATACATTAAAGCTCTCGTGATAGTGTTCGTCATAGAGAGATGAATGTTATATTTCTTTATGAATGCTCTTGACCTAGCTTGAGAAAGTACTTGATTAGATCTTGCTATACTCTCTTGATTATCATCGTCCTTACTCTTCATGAGTTTATCTAGCATCTTGCTTACTCATTTTTTTTCTAGTTCTTGAATTTATCTCGTGTTATTATAGTTCTCGATTTCTATATCTCGCATGACCTGCATGAGCATGTTAAACTGTAATTGACTTAAAGCTAGCTTAGAAGCATGAGATATTAAGTCCTACTGAGCGTTCGCTCACCCTGCGTTTTCCAATATTTTTTTCAAGTAATGACCTTAGTGACGACGAGACCGAACATGATGGGCAAGGGCAAGAGTGAAGAGAACTCTGACATCTAGATGAACCACCTAGTCTTGCTATCCTGTGTCTTATTTTAAGTCGAGTCAAGAGTCTCATTGTAATTTTTCTTTATTGAGTCTTTTCGTTTATTATGGGCCCGAATATGTAAAGAACTTATATTTGAAATGAAATTTGTTATTTGTCCGAATTGTGTTATGTGGAAATGACTATGCTCTGATCGAATCGACTGTTTAACTACCACGTTCCGAGCAAACGACACGTTCCGCTGCTATCGGTTCGGGGCGTGACAAGTGCTGACCTGTCATAGGGTCGAATTCTCTTCTACCCTTGTGTTGTGCAAACTTGGGAAGAGTTTGGTGCTGATGCTTTTGGGGTTTCTGGTTATGACTTTTAGGTTTTTAGTGGTTTTCTTAAGTGGTTCTCCAACTTTTTCTTTTCCTTTGTTCTTTGCATTTTCTTGAGTTTTGCCAGGTGCAGTTTTAGAAGTTGATGCTTCGGATGATGATATGAATGTCATGGTTTTCATTTCAAAAGTCTTCTTTTTAGATGGATCATATCCAAGGCCTTCTCTATTGAAATTAATCTTAGTTCCTAGCAAGGCATTTAGATTCTCACTTCCATCAACAATTTTTTCCAGGGAAGTTTGTTTGTCTGCAAGGTCCTTTTGAAGGTTTTCATTGTCTTTCAGAAGTTGAGCGTTTACTTGTTTTATTGCCTCACATTTTTCATTGCACATCTTATTGTCTTTCACATAGTCTTGCAATTTAATTTTCAGCTCATCAATCTCCTCTCTAAGACTCTCATTTTCATCTTCTAAATCCTTCAATTCTTTTCTTCCTTCCTCAATATTTTCAATAATCTTTTTAAGATCCTCATTTTCAATTTCTAGAGATACAACTTTATCATTTGAAGTTTGATCATGCACAAGAGTTTCTATTTTCTTCTTGAGAGCTTTGTTTTCTTTTTATATAGTTCATACTTATCCATTAATTCAAAATATGCTTCTTCCCAGTCATCAGTAGAAAAATGCTCGAAAGGAGATCTTACCTCGTCATCTTTGTCTCCTTTTGCCATTAAGCATAAGTCTTCATTTTCATCTTCATTGGAGCTCTCCACTTTCCTCCTCTTCTTCATCACTCCAAGTAGAGATCATGGCTTGTTTCTTCTTTCCCTTCCATTTAGGCACTTTCTTCTTGATTCCCTCTGGACATTCATCTTTAATATGTCCAGGTTTCCTGCAAGAATAACAAACCAACTTATCAGACTTCTTGGGATTTTCAAATTTTTATCTGAAAATCTTCTTTACCTATGGCTTCCTCCTTGTGAAGCCTTTACCTTCTTTTCTTAGAAATCGTCTAAATTTCCTTGTAAGCATTGCAACTTCATCTTCGTCAGAATTACTGGTTGAGGAATCTTCAATTTCTGACATGTCTTTAGAGCTTGGCCCTGCCTTGAGAGCCAGAGGTTTCCTCTTACCCACCTCGGTTTCTTCGTTGTTCTTCAAATTTATCTCGTAGGTCATCAAGGACCCTATGAGCTCCTCCACTTTGGTAGTTGATAGAACCTTGGATTCCTCGACCACGGTAGCTTTTGTATTCCAGGCAAGAGTCAATGATCTGAGAATTTTTCTTACGATCTCCTATTCACTGTAGCTCTTTCCTAGCTCTGTCAAGCTTAGTAAGCATAGTTAACCTAGCATACATGTTTGAAATTGATTCTTCAGGTTTCATTCGAAATCTTTCATATTCAGACACTAGGAGATTTGCCTTGGTAGCACGTACCTGGGATGTTCCTTCATATATTACCTCAAGACGGTCGCACATTTCTTTTACTGTCTTGCATGTGGAGACTCTTGAGTACTCAACCGGATGAAGGGCGCATTGAAGTATGTGCTTGGCTCCCCAGTTTAGAGTTGATCGTCTGATCTGTTCTTTAGTCCAGGTATCCTCATCCTCAGTAGCTCGAATGGCCCTTTGCTAATAACCTTCCAGATTTCGTGGTCTTGGGCTCTAATGAAGACCTGCATACGATTTTTCCAATAGGGATAGTTAGTCCGTGTAAAGAATGGAGGCCTGTTTATAGACTGCCCTTCGGGCATAGGACCCTTAGAGGCCATATCACCAGCTCTCTCAAGGTCGTTAGACCACATACAGAGAGACCAATCTTTGATACCACGTGTTAGATAGTGATAGGCGGATCTAGAGGGGAGGGGTGAATAGATCAGCCCCTTCTAATCGCAGTTAATACAAAATACTAAGAACTAAAACGGGGTGCAATCAAAATCAATCATGGATGCTAGATTATAATAGAAATATCGGTCTTATAGCATTCATCTATCCAAGGATCATTCACATGGAACCACAAGCAAACCACACTAGATGAGATTTTTTAGGTGGTTCGATCTCTATCACGAGACCTACATCTACCCCTCACACAGTCGTGTGAGGCTTCCCTTGCGTAAACACGCTACACTCCGCTGTCAAACAGCTTATGGGTGTATCCAGCCCAAACCCACGATCTGAACACCCTCAGATCATCTTCCTACAGCCCATAGGGAAAACAACATAGTATCTTCTGAAGTGTTAAAGCAAGAACAATAAAACAAAAATACAAAGTGGACTAGGTAGATAGATAAGAGTTCAAATCCAGATGGTTCTGTCTGATGAGGTGGGAAGTCTCCTGGCCGATAGAGATGGAGCCGTCCCTCCTTGCAATGCTGAATGCAGATGGGAAGCTAGCCGAGACGTGTGTGGAAGCGCTCCTTCTTCCACGTTCAACTCTTCTCCAGGTTCCTTCTCCAATGAGGAAGCTCTGCTCTTCCTCTCTCAGCCACTTCGCAGCACCCACGCCAACCACCTCGGTTCTCTCAAATACCTTCTTCCTCAAGCAGCCTTGGCATCTTGTCCTCCTTGGACGAATGCCCATGATGGTATTTTTGCCACTCTGCGCTTCACCACCTCCAGAGCGCGTGTCTGGCATACGAAAGGTAGAGAGCCTCATTAAGTGGTCCGCACATGGCAGAAGGAATCCTCCAGCCTTCTAGAACCCTCTTCTTGCTAACAACCTTTGACCCAATCAGAGAATGATTGTCCCATTCGTTACTACCTCGGATCTAGTGCCGTTGGGTCCATAAAGATGGGATCTTAGACCCATTTGAACTGAAAATCGGAAGGGCCCAATTCGTTGTAGACGACAATGTAAGAAGTGTCGACACTTCCCACAAGGAGTGTCGACTCTTCTGAGTCAGACAGAAGCTGGATTCTTCACAAGGTTGGTCTGTGGTGTCGACACTTCTGATGCAGGTGTCGACACTCCAAGGCTTCCAGAGCCATTTCCTTCAGGGGTGTGCTGACTCTTCAAGCTAGAAGTGCTGACACTTCCATCCCTTCCAAGTCTTGATGCTTGTGCTCATTGAAGTAAGATTTATCTGTCCTACACACTTGAAGAGTTCGATTAGATATCACAAAGACAACAATAAGTCATGGTGTGTTATCACCAAAACCTGGGGACACAACAAGGTTTAGTTGCATAATCGTAATCGATACGAGTTTAACGATTTTCATGTTACTATGTTATCGTGTTTTCGACAAGTCGCGTAGCTCGCTAGATTTCTAAGGAAGAACGGTGTCTAAGGAAAGAGATCCACGGGAAAATGCTTTAAGCGGATAAGTGGTTATTTAATTAGGTCCACGAGTACATGAGGAGAACCTCCCACTATCCCACCTCTTACCTGGCCATGATTATTCAATTTTCTAACTAAGCACCCGACTGTGAAAAACTTGATATAAACCTATTTAACGCGGTTTCCACAAAGGGCTGATCGTGCCCTGGTCGACAATCCATTTCTTTCATCGACTTAATGTCGTTAAACATTATGCCTTAAATCATCCTTGAACTTCTCTTACAACTACTCGTAATCTTGTATTACTTGTTCCTTGAATGATAATTTTTGCTGGATCTATGCTTTATTTCAAAAGCTTTAAGCTTTACCTTGAAATTCTTTGGCCATACATATTACGTGGATGTCTAAATATACTTGGGATCTATGATCATAACCACAATGCCTGGCATTAATGGGGCCTGATCTGGTCCTCGGGCGAGCGCCCGAAAGTACTTGTGCCCATGGGAGTTATATTGACCTAGTGTGGCATTGCACCGAAACATGCGTGCAAGATTCGTTTATGACATTCCACAATTTGTGAAATACTTGGCTTGTTTGAATACTTGAAAGTGCTTGAATTACATGTACATGCTTGCATGAAATGGCTAATTCCATGATAATACTTGCTACATGATCATTCTCTACTTGAATTTTACTCTTGATACCTTACCTACTTGTGAATTCTAATTGCTTGCATTCCTTTACTCTCTCTCCTATTCATGTTCTATGTTTTATTTATGTTTCTCGACATAGCACTATAATTTTACCCAAGAATGTTAATTACTTTAAGTTGCCTAGTATAGAAATATAAATCCTACTGAGCGTTTAGCTCACCCTACGTTTCCGGTTGATGTTATAGGTAGTTTCGATGATGAACTTCAAACAAGCGGGGACGGGCATGAGTGAAAGAGGGACAAGTTTATCTTAGTTACCTAGGTTTATGAGTGTTGCTCTTGCTAGAATTATGTACTTGAAAGTTGTATTATGTCTCTTAAGGCTTGATGATGTTGTAAAATTTTATTTCGATGAAATAAAAGTATCATTTTCTTCTTATCTCTCATTATGTTTGGACCCTATTATACATGCTTTGATCGACACGAGTGTTACGACTCGTCACGCCTCGATATTCTGCATATATGTCATTCTTCATAAGCTAGTCCAAGTATACATTGAAAATTCTGAAGAAGTTCGGGATGAAAGATGCCAAGCATATAGCCACGCCCATGGGAACAAGTACATCCCTAGACGCAGATGAGAGAGGTAAAACTATAAATTCCAAGACATATCGAGGTATGATTGGATCCCTTTTGTACCTCACTGCCTCTAGGCCAGACATACAGTTTAGTGTATGCTTGTGTGCTAGGTTTCAAGCAAATCCCAAAGAATCTCATTTGATTGTTGTTACAAGAATTTTAAGATATCTTGGTAGCACACATTATCTAGGGCAATGGTATCCTGCATCATGTCATTTCGATTTAATTTCATATTCAAATGCTGATTATGTGGGTGTAAACTTGATAGAAAAGTACTAGTGGCTATTGCCAATTTTTGGGTGGGTGCTTGATTTCTTGGGCTTCCAAGAAGTAACACTCGGTTGCACTCTCAACTGCAGAAGCAGAATATGTTGCTGTAGGAGTTGTGAGACCCAGGTGCTATGGATAAAGCACCAACTCCAGCACTACTGTGTAGATCTTGGAAGTGTACCCATCATGTGTGATAACACTAGTGCCATTAATTTGACAAAAAACCCCATCCAGCATTCAAGAATAAAGCACATAGAAATAAGGCATCACTTCCTTAGAGATGAGGTAAACAAGAAAGATTTTGAACTGCATTTTATTGAAACTAAAAGGTAAATTGCTGACATTTTTACAAAACCTCTTAACACTGAAAGGTTTCCAACTCTGAGGAGAGAATTAGGTCTGTATAGACCTCCCATATTTTGATCTTGTCAGGTTCAGGTCTGTTAAGTCCTATGAGTCACATATCGTTCTTGTCAGGGGGAATTCTTGGTGCATATCTATCTTTGTCTGAGTTGACTGTGTGTATTTGACCCATTGGTATATAAAATGGTGACTTGTGGAAAGGCAGATTAGCTCTGTCTGAAAGCTTTCACTATGCGTGACCACATGCTCCGCCAGGTACCAGGGGTCTGTGTTTATAGTTGTCAAGGGTCCTCAGGTTGAGAAAGTAAGGGGGAGTTAGCTATGGTGTCACATTCCCTGGCTGTGTAGCTTGTTCTGTGTGCTTGCTATGAGACAGGTTTCATTGAAAAAATATGTTGAAAGTATTATTCCATTGGTCTGAAAAGTGCCAAATTTGTGTCTGCTGAAGAGGTGGTGGCCTAGTCCACAGATATGGTCCAAGTCGACTGACTTTGCTCGAAAATTCCTGAATACCCTCAAATATTTGTTGACCTAATGTCTTGTCTGCTCTAATCTTGCATGATCTGTCATTGTGTAGTGCCCCATAAATTTTAAATAATTTTAAAGAATTTATAAAGGCCTAAATAAATTTATAAATGGTTTATTTAAAATTAATAAGTCATTATGAGGCCAAGTGGTGTTAATCAATTAACCCAACCCACTTAATTAAAGTCCAAAAGGTTTTAACTCTGGCCCATTAAGTTTGGCCCACATTCTAGAAGGTAATTAAGTCTATCCACAGATATTAAGGATAAATACTAGAATATATAAGATAAGTTCATGGATAATTATCAAAAGAGTTTTAAATTGTTTGAACTCTATCCACGACAAATATAACGGTCTATAGCCTAACCGTCACAGCCGTGTAATGCACGGTGTCTCGACCGTTACACTATGAACCAGAAAACTAAAAGAGTTTGATTTCCTTTGAACTCTAGGAACGAGTAATGTAACGGTCTATCGCGAGACCGCCACATAACCCTAACGCGTAGGTCCTAGTCCGTTACAAACCTGTTAGTTATGTAAGCGAAGGAACTCATGAAAAGATTGAAACTTGATGTTCCTATCCACTAGGGATCGACTTGGGAAGGATTGTAAAGACTCTAAGGACTCTTAGGGATTAGGATTTGATGAAACAAGGACTCTAAACTCGATCGAATCCTCAAAACCTAGTCTAAACTCTATAAATAGGGCATAGTTCTGAACTGTGCGACCCTTACTTTTTGGGCGTAAGGAAGCAAGGTAAGGAGTCATTATCTTAGATAAGTTCTTTAGAATAATTTGTTCACAATATTTTAGACTAACTCCCCTCCGAATTTCACATCTTTAGGTCAAGAGGTCGTGGAGTTAGAGCCCAAGGAAGTTGCTGGAAAAGTCACAAGAGAAGGAGGAGATCTAGGGCAAGGTTCTCTACCAAATTCAGGAACTACAGTCTAAGTAAGAGGTAGGTTATCTCATGAACGGCAAAAACAACTTGATAGGACTAAGAGCCTCAGTTTTGATTGGATTTCATGCATGCTAGATCATCAATTCCATGTTTTATTGGTTCTATGCATATCATGTTTCCCTCAGCCCTAACTAAAGATTAAAGACTTGACTATCCATCTATTCACCAATACCCATGCATATAGACAACCTTTACTTTGTTAACATATCTAGGAACTCATGATGTTTTGATAAAAGACATGATGTGAGTTGATCTCTTAGCTTCTATAGTTGTTTCCTGTTAGCAGAGACTGTAACGCATCACAGAAGGACCGTCACTTCCATGTAACGGCCCCATGACAGACCGTTATACTCCCTGATTGGATTTGGGTTTCACGGTTGATTATAATGCGCTTTGACAGACGCGTTACATTCATGTAACAGCTGGGTCCTGACCGTCACAATCACAGTGACGCCCCATATCCAGACCGTTATACTCTGTGTTCTGTCAACCCCAAGACAGAATATAACCTGTCAATATTATTATTGTTAAAGCCTAGTTACCTAAGTTTTAACCTGATCATGTGATTTTAAGATTATTTGATCATTCATGATAGGTATTGCGTGTTTTGTGGTCTCACTTTTACTTGTGTTATGTTAATGAAGCCAAAGTATATAGTTTTATATTATAAAGCATGACTTTTTTTAAATATTGTATTGACGGAGTTTTCATCATGATTTTCAAATTTGAGTATACATATCTCTCTCTGTCAATAGAGTCAATTCCATAAGTACATGGCACATATTCCGGTATGTTGTCATTAGTTCACACTTTGCACTATAGGAACACAATCTTGGACATGAGGACCTCTCTATTGGATATTCCTTCTAATGGACTAGGAAATCATTGTTTCAAGGCCTCCGTAATTCTCCGCGAGCCTGGGATTCCCACTAGGACGCCGAGTTAGTTGTACCATTAAAGCCCAATAATTAGAAATGCACTATCATGGTTTCTGATTCTTGAAATGTAACGGCCTTGAACTGGACCGTCAGGCTCACGTAACGGCCCAGTGCCAGACCGTCACATTCCTCTGAGTCTATTTTTATCTTTCTAGATTCTGATCATTTTAACGGCCCATTAGTGGCGCGTTATATAGTGTAACGGCCCAGTTAACGACCGTTACATAGCTTGTGTATGTTAACCCAAGGTTTGACCAAGGGTTGATATTCCAATGATTCTAGACAAACCTTGATGATTTAGAACTTGCCATATTGCTTAAATTGATCTAAATGAAATGGAAGTTAAGGAAAATACCGTTATGCTGTCGATTTATTTCTATGAGCATGACATTGTTTAAAATCTATTTTTTGACTCCTACATTCTTATGCTGAAGCATTCATTCATTGATTTTAGTTATCATGAAATTGTTGGAAGTGCTATATTCTTGGCCATACTTTACTGTTATACTGCGTTGAAGTAGCTTAATTTATAACTGAAGATGCGATCGAGCACTGATTGTGTTCAAGGGCTCTATGCTAGTCCCCTCGGCTGATTACCGGAAACATACTATTTTATAAACCATGGGGTATGATGCTACTGGCGTCGCATTGTGCTGGGAGTACTATTTCTATAAATAAGTGAAGATCCACGGCACAACATGACATTTTTGCTTGATATTACACAGAAATTCACGAAGCACTTGCTCATAAGCATAAGATGCTAAAGTGAGGAATATGTGGCTTGCTAGTACATTCTCGATATATTCTTGTTCATGAAAGGCCAATATCATGTTCTTGTCCTATTCTTACTAGTTCATTCTTGTTCTCATTCCATCTTATATGATAGTCTTGTTACTTTGATTTAATCGCATGATCATCGCATTGCATGATTTTACCTTATTTATTTAGAGCGAAAATGATAATCACTTTAATAGTGCCTTCATGTTGATGCGAAGATACCTACTGGGCAAGTGTGCTCATTACCTATTTCCACTCTTTTTCAGGAAATGAAAGTGAGTCGGGTTCGGATTCAGATTATTCAAGTAGCGGATCCGAGAGTGATTAAAGATGAGCGAAGACTTAGGAAGTCTATAATGTCTAGATTGAGTCAATGTAATTTTCTTATTTCTTGAGTCTAGTAGAATGAAAATCAAATTAGTGATTATATCTTTGAATATTGAGCATTATGATATGAAGTTGAAGTTGATTAAATCATGTGCAATTGCATTTACTTGTGTGATTGTCTCGCGCTCTGATTGATTCTTACTTGCAAGAGGCTTACCATGCCGGCTGTTTACGCTCCCCGAGCGAGTCTTCCGCTATAATTAAAGGCTCGGGGCGTGACAGTTAAGTTCGTATCAGAGCCTAAGTCTTAGGACTTAGGGAAAAGAGTCATGTCATAGGATAAGTCCAAGGTTAAGGACCCCTACCTATGAACTAAGGAAGAAATTCCACACCCATGTGAGGATTGGGTAGAACCCGGGATAAGATAACTAATTAGCTTTAAGAATTATTTTGTTCATTCCAATTTCATGAGAAATAACAAGTTGTTATTTTCTCTCAGGTACCCTATTTTTCGAATGGCTCATCGTGTAGATTGGGACGGTATGCAACAAACTGTTGCCGGCCTCACCCAGGCACTGCAGACTATAGCACAAGGTGGTGCAGGGGCAAGGGCAGGAGATCTTCATCGTAACTTCCGGAGTCTAAATCCTCCACGTTTCTATGGATCTTCCAATCCAGACGAAGCAGAAAATTGGATCGATGAGATGAATCGTATATTTGATGTCATACAATGCACTGATCAGGAGAAAGTCCGTCTAGCAACGTTCCAATTGAATAAGGATGCCCGTACTTGGTGGAAGTCTGTTCCGGCACCTCCAGGCCGATGCACCACATACATGGAATGCTTTTCTCACTTTATTTCGTGCCAAGTATTTCTCCGAACATGTGAAGGAAAGGAAGGCTATGGAGTTTGCCTCCCTTCGTCAAGGGATGATGTCAGTAGCAGAGTACGAGTTGCAGTTTTCAAGACTAGCACCATATGCACCACACCTTATTAATACGGAATTATTAAAGGCGAACCGATTTATGGACGGGTTACGGCCCGGTTTCATTCAGCAACTGGGAACATAGAATATCCACACTTATGCGGAGATGGTTCAAAGGGCATATTTATGCGAGAGGACCTTAGAGAAGGTCGAAAGGTTGAAAGGAAAGGGAGAAGAATCTAGCCGGCGCTCAGATCGGCATTATAAGAAAGAGAAGTTTAGCATCACGGAACCATACAAAAGCCGTGATAACAAGAAAAGATCAAGGAACGGGAATGGTGGAAGTTCTCAAAAGAATAGTAAAAAGGTTAAAGAAGAGAATGAGCAAGTCGCCTCGGCATGCACCTTTTGCGAGAAATTCGGCCACTCGGCTGAAGAATGCTGGAAGCGCCTAGGTGCTTGTTTGCGCTGTGGAAGTAGGGAGCATCGTGTGCCAGATTGCCCCCTTATGAAAGATCAATCAAATAACGGAGGACGTAGGAGGCAGGCTCGCCTCAATGCAGTTATTGATGAAGAAGAAGCGCCCAGGGATCAAAATGATGGGCTCATGGAAGGTACTCTTCAAATTTGTTCTCGTCCTGCATTCGTGCTATTCGATACTGGTGCTTCTCATTCTTTTATCTCCACCACTTTTGCAAACACCTTACCAACTACATCAGTTCCCCTACCTTCAGATCTCGCTATTACTACACCTTTAGGATCTGGAACTAAGCTTACCAAGTATTATCCCGATTGTGAGGTGGTAGTAGAAGGACACAATCTCCCCGCAAACTTAGTATGCCTCGATATGGAAGGTTATGATGCCATTTTAGGGGTAGATTGGCTTGTAGACCATGATGCTTACATCAACTGCCGAAATAGGATTATATCTTTTCGAGAACCCGGTCTTCCAAGATTTTCTTTTCTTGGCATCAAATACAAGAAGCATCCTACCATTACATCTTCTCTTCACGCCTGCAAACTTATCTCGGAAGGATGTGAAGTTTTTCTTGCTTCAGTCATTGTCACCGAATCTAAGGAAATTATCCTAGCAAACATTCCTATTGCAAATGAATTCCCTGACGTGTTCCCATCCGAACTACCTAGTTTACCACCCGAGAGGGAAGTAAACTTTACCGTTGAACTCATTCCAGGTGCAGCACCTGTTTCTATAGCCCCTTACAGGATGTCTCACACAGAACTTAAGGAACTAAAGAAGCAATTACATGAACTTCTAGACAAGGGTTTCATTAGACCTAGCACATCCCCTTGGGGTGTGCCTGTTCTATTTGTCAAGAAGAAGGATGGTTCTTTCAGATTATGCATCGATTACCGGCGACTGAATCAGCTTACAATCAAAAATAAATATCCATTGCCGCGTATTGATGAGCTCTTCGATCAGCTTTCGGGAGCTGAGTACTTTTCTAAGATTGACCTAAGATCAGGTTATCATCAGCTTAGAATCAAAGAAGAGGACATTTATAAATCGGCTTTTCGAAGTCGTTATGGCCACTATGAATTCGTGGTGATGCCGTTCGGTTTAACTAATGCCCCAACAGCATTTATGCAACTTATGAACAGTGTCTTCCAGCCATATTTAGACCAATTCATCGTCGTCTTGATCGATGATATCCTGATATACTCCAAGACAAAAGAAGAACATGAAGAACATCTAAGGATAGCTTTGCAAACACTTAGAGAACATAAGCTATATGCCAAACTCAATAAGTGTGAATTCTGGCTCAAGGAAGTCTCATTCCTAGGCCATATTATTTCAAAAGAAGGTATTGCTGTGGATCCTTCTAAGGTAGAAGCTGTCAGAGATTGGAGCCGACCAACGACTATATCTGAAGTCAGAAGCTTTTTGGGTCTAGCAGGTTATTATAGAAGATTCATAAAGGACTTCTCAAAGATCGCGGTTCTTTTAACTAGACTTACTAGAAAAGAAAATCATTTTATCTGGTCGAAGGACTGTGAAAAGAGTTTTTAAAGTCTTAAGAATCATCTTACAACAGCCCCTGTTTTGTCGCTACCAATAGAGGGTGCTGGATTTGAGGTATATACGGATGCATCTGGAATTGGCTTAGGGTGTGTCCTTATGCAAGATGGAAAGGTGATTTGCTATTCTTCAAGACAATTGAAACGTCACGAAGAAAATTATCCTGTACATGATTTGGAATTAGCAGCAGTTATTTTCACCTTAAAAATTTGGCGTCATTATCTTTATGGAGAAAAGTTCACGATCTACACAGACCACAAGAGCTTGAAATATTTATTTTCTCAAAAAGAGCTTAATATGAGGCAAAGGAGGTGGTTAGAACATCTCAAGGACTTTGATTTTGCTATTCAATATCATCCTGGCAAGGCGAATGCTGTAGCAGATGCACTTAGCAGAAAACCAATTGGTATGTTATCAAGTCTCATGATTAGTGTGACTAACCTTATTCCTCAATTTACCCAGTTGAATTTAGATGTTGACGTTAAGGAAGAAGATTGCTTCATAGCTAATATCCGAGCTCAACCTACATTGATAGAGGATTTGGCCAAGTTACAAGAGGATGATCCAATTTTACTGGAAATTAAGGCCAATATTGAACAAAGACCGGAATTTTCTATTTCTAATGAGGGAAGATTACTATTCAAGGGCCGAATGTGTATACCAGATCATGAGGATACAAAGAAATTGATCTTAGAAGAAGCACATAAATCAAAGTACTCCATCCATCCAGGAGGTACCAAGATGTATCAAGATCTCAAAAGAAACTTCTGCTGGCCCAATATGAAGAGGGAAGTAGCTGATTTTGTATCTCGTTGTCTTACATGCCAACAAGTGAAGGCGGAACATTTCAGACCTGCAGGAAAATTACATCCCTTAAATATTCCCGAATGAAAATGGGAAAGTATAGGAATGGATTTCATTATGGGATTACCTAAGACAAGAGGTGGACATGATGGAATATGGGTAATCATAGACCGATTGACTAAATCTACACATTTCATATCAATAAAAAGTCGATGGTCTGTGGATATTCTAGCAGCATTATACATCAAAGAAATTGTTAAACTACATGGTATCCCTATCTCTATTATATCAGATAGAGATCCACGTTTTACATCACAATTCTGGAAAAGTTTACAACATTCACTGGGGACTAGATTGAATTTTAGCACAGCTTTTCATCCACAAACTGATGGTCAGACAGAAAGGACTAATCAGGTGGTAGAAGATATGCTCAGGGCTTGTGTCATTGATTTTGGAGGAAGTTGGCATGATCACTTGCCTCTGGTAGAATTTGCATATAACAACAGTTATCAAGCAAGCATACAAATGGCACCTTTTGAAGCTCTATATGGGAAAAGTTGTCGATCACCAATATGTTGGAATGAAATAGGGGAAAGGCAATTTCTAGGCCCCGACCTTATCAGAGATTCTACAGAGAAAATAAAGCTCATCCAGGAAAGAATGAAAATGGCACAAGATAGGCAAAAGTCTTATGCTGATAATCGAAGACGTGACTTGGAGTTTCAGGTAGGAGATCATGTGTATTTGAAGGTTTCTCCAGGTCGTGGTATTCGAAGATTTGGCATCAAAGGAAAGCTAACTCCAAGGTTCATTGGCCCATTTGAAATTCTTGAAAGGGTCGGTGAAGTGGCTTATAGATTGGCCTTACCTCCACAGTTAGCAGGAGTTCATGACGTATTTCACGTCTCTATGCTGAAAAAGTATGTATATGATCCAGACCACATTATCACTTATGACAATATAGAGATTCAGAAGACTTGACATACGAGCAAAAACACCGATCAAAATTCTGGATCGGGAAGTGCGTCAATTAAGAAATAAAGTTATTCCCATGGTCAAGATCCAATGGAAGAAAACATGGCCATATAAAGCAACATGGGAAACCGAAACGGCTATGCTGAAAAGATTCCCAGAATTATTCAATTGTAAGTACACTCTCCTCAATATATGTTTTGAATTTGGGGACCAAATTCTTTCTAAGTAGGGGAGGGTGTAGTGCCCCAGAAATTTTAAATAATTTTCAAGAATTTATAAAGGCCTAAATAAATTTATAAATGGTTTATTTAAAATTAATAAGTCATTATGAGGCCAAGTGGTGTTAATCAATTAACCCAACCCACTTAATTAAAGTCCAAAAGGTTTTAACTCTGGCCCATTAAGTTTGGCCCACATTCTAGAAGGTAATTAAGTCTATCCACGAAATATTAAGGATAAATACTAGAATATATAAGATAAGTTGATGGATAATTATCGAAAGAGTTTTAAATTGTTTGAACTCTATCCACGACAAATATAACGGTCTATAGCCTAACCGTCACAGCCGTGTAACGCACGGTGTCTCGACCGTTACACTATGAACCAGAAAACTAAAAGAGTTTGATTTCCTTTGAACTCTAAGAATGACTAATGTAACGGTCTATCGCGAGACCGCCACATAACCCTAACGCGTAGGTCCTAGTCCGTTACAAACCTGTTAGTTCCGTAAGCGAAGGAACTCATGAAAAGATTGGAACTTGATGTTCCTATCCACTAGGGATCGACTTGGGAAGGATTGTAAAGACTCTAAGGACTCTTAGGGATTAGGATTTGATGAAACAAGGACTCTAAACTCGATCTAATCCTCAAAACCTAGTCTAAACTCTATAAATAGGGCATAGTTCTGAACTGTGCGACCCTTACTTTTTGGGCGTAAGGAAGCAAGGTAAAGAGTCATTATCTTAGGTAAGTTCTTTAGAATAATTTGTTCACAATACTTTAGACTAACTCCCCTCCGAATTTCACATCTTTAGGTCAAGAGATCGTGGAGTTAGAGCCCAAGGAAGTTGCTGGAAAAGTCACAAGAGAAGGAGGAGATCTAGGGCAAGGTTCTCTACCAAATTCAGGAACTACAGTCTAAGTAAGAGGTAGGTTATCTCATGAACGGCAAAAACAACTTGATAGGACTAAGAGCCTCTGTTTTGATTGGATTTCATGCATGCTAGATCATCAATTCATGTTTTATTGGTTCTATGCATATCATGTTTCCCTTACCCCTAACTAAAGATTAAAGACTTGACTATCCATCTATTCACCAATACCCATGCATATAGACAACCTTTACTTTGTTAACATATCTAGGAACTCATGATGTTTTGATAAAAGACATGATGTGAGTTGATCTCTTAGCTTCTATAGTTGTTTCCTGTTAGTAGAGACTGTAACGCATCACAGAAGGATCGTCACTTCCATGTAACGGCCCCACGACAGACCGTTATACTCCCTGATTGGATTTGGGTTTCACGGTTGATTATAACGCGCTTTGACAGACGCGTTACATTCATGTAACGGCTGGGTCCTGACCGTCACAATCACAGTGACGCCCCATATCCAGACCGTTATACTCTGTGTTCTGTCAACCCCAAGACAGAATATAACCTGCCAATATTATTATTGTTAAAGCCTAGTTACCTAAGTTTTAACCTGATCATGTGATTTTAAGATTATTTGATCATTCATGATAGGTATTGCGTGTTTTGTGGTCTCACTTTTACTTGTGTTATGTTAATGAAGCCAAATTATATAGTTTTGTATTATAAAGCATGACTTTTTTTAAATATTGTATTGATGGAGTTTTCATCATAATTTTCAAATTTGAGTATACATATCTCTCTCTGTCAATAGAGTCAATTCCATAAGTACATGGCACATATTCCGGTATGTTGTCATTAGTTCACACTTTGCACTATAGGAACACAATCTTGGACATGAGGACCTCTCTATTGGATATTCCTTCCAATGGACTAGGAAATCATTGTTTCAAGGCCTCCGTAATTCTCCGCGAGCCTGGGATTCCCACTAGGACGCCGAGTTGGTTGTACCATTAAAGCCCAATAATTAGAAATGCACTATCATGGTTTCTGATTCTTGAAATGTAACGGCCTTGAACTGGACCGTCAGGCTCACGTAACGGCCCAGTGCCAGACCGTCACATTCCTCTGAGTCTATTTTTATCTTTCTAGACTCTGATCATTTTAACGGCCCATTAGTGGCGCGTTACATAGTGTAACGGCCCAGTTAACGACCGTTACATAGCTTGTGTATGTTAACCCAAGGTTTGACCAAGGGTTGATATTCCAATGATTCTAGACAAACCTTGATGATCTAGAACTTGCCATATTGCTTAAATTGATCTAAATGAAATGGAAGTTAAGGAAAATACCGTTATGCTGTCGATTTATTTCTATGAGCATGACATTGTTTAAAGTCTATTTCTTGACTCCTACATTCTTATGTTGAAGCATTCATTCATTGATTTTAGTTATCATGAATTGTTGGAAGTGCTATATTCTTGGCCATACTTTACTGTTATACTGCGTGGAAGTAGCTTAATTTATAACTGAAGATGCGATCGAGCACTGATTGTGTTCAAGGGCTCTATGCTAGTCCCCTCGGCTGATTGCCGGAAACATACTATTTTATAAACCATAGGGTATGATGCTACTGACGTCGCATTGCGCTGGGAGTACTATTTCTATAAATAAGTGAAGATCCACGGCACAACATGACATTTTTGCTTGATATTCCACAGAAATTCACGAAGCACTTGCTCATAAGCATAAGATGCTAAAGTGAGGAATATGTGGCTTGCTAGTACATTCTCGATATATTCTTGTTCATGAAAGGCCAATATCATGTTCTTGTCCTATTCTTACTAGTTCATTCTTGTTCTCATTCCATCTTATATGATAGTCTTGTTACTTTGATTTAATCGCATGATCATCGCATTGCATGATTTTACCTTATTTATTTAGAGCGAAAATGATAATCACTTTAATAGTGCCTTCTTGTTGATGCGACGATACCTACTGGGCAAGTGTGTTCATTACCTATTTCCACTCTTTTTCAGGAAATGAAAGTGAGTCGGGTTCGGATTCAGATTATTCAAGTAGCGGATCCGAGAGTGATTAAAGAAGAGCGAAGACTTAGGAAGTCTATAATGTCTAGATTGAGTCAATGTAATTTTCTTATTTCTTGAGTCTAGTAGAATGAAAATCAAATTAGTGATTGTATCTTTGAATATTGAGCATTATGATATGAAGTTGAAGTTGATTAAATCATGTGCAATTGCATTTACTTGTGTGATTGTCTCGCGCTCTGATTGATTCTTGCTTGCAAGAGGCTTACCATGCCGGCTGTTTACGCTCCCCGAGCGAGTCTTCCGCTGTAATTAAAGGCTCGGGGCGTGACACATTGTCCATATGTGAACATCTGAGCCCCTCTCTTGATCCATCAAAATTCTGCTGTATTTCTTTTCAAAACCTTCTTGAGTACTGAGGTTAGATTTAGGGGGAGATTTATGTCTGATCACTTGCTGCATAACTCAGAGAAAACTGAAACAAGAATCTTCCCTTATAAAGCTATGTGGATGCCTAAAATAATTTGAAGGTTTAGGGTTAATAATTCCATGAGTATTATGCTAAAAGGCTTGGAAGTGACTGTACACAGTTTTAATGAACTTAAACCAGTCTTAGAAAGTTATGTCCTAAAACCTTCTCTAATCCTAAAAACCTAAAATTTAGAGGCAACTTTGGGGTACACTTTAAACTAAGTATGGCTTTTAAACATTGGAACAGTCTAACAATCCCCAAGGGCAGCTCTTGACAGAGCAATGACAATGGTCTACTGAGAAACCATGTCCCTTTACCTCTGATGTTAAGAGGACTGTGTCATGTGGTGCCAAAGTTAACTCTGTCTGAAGTTTTGACAAGTACAAAGGCAGAGCAATAGCATGACTCACTGAGAAATATCGTTCACTCATCAAAGAAGTGAGATGAACTATGTCATGAAGTGGTATGCTACCTCTGTTCAAAATGAAGCAGGATAGTCAGCCACACTGAGTAACTGGGGATACTAGCGTCTAAACAACGTGTATCCTCATGATAAAAGGTGTGTGCTCGACTCAAATGCTCTTGAAAATGATAGGAAAAGAGAGACAAATTAAAAAGAATGGTAGTTTAAAAAAATGTTGAACCCTACAAGGATAAAATCAGACATGTCATACAATGTTTAATCTCCATACTGGTTGCAGTACATCTTAAAGAAGCCACTAGACACGTAAGTAAGAGAAGATAAGAAGTGTAGGGCAGTAACTTAATTAGCCCGGTTTATGTTCATTAAGTCTGTATAAAGTGCCATTTCTTGAGCTTTTAAGATGACCTCTAGGCTTATTAGCCTTAAACCGATCAGACATAAATAAGGGTGTTTTTCATGAAAAGCTTTATGATGGAAGAATCTGAACATATGTCCTCTGATTTTATGAGCTTGGATCAGATAAACTCTACCCTTTTGATCTTGAACTCAGATATTCTGCTTTGGAAGACCTTGCATATCACTAGACATATCTATTGTTGCTTCTTTCTCTGCTCCACACTTGCTGCACCAGTTCCCTCATTTATGTTTTACTGCCTTCCAGATTTGGCTCCATTTCGTTGATCAGTTGATATTCCCTCCCCTCATCTTTTGATGATGTCAAAGGGGGAGAAGAGTGTTGAGTCATCTCATCCTCTCAAGTGTGATATGTTGAGTCAGTTTCAATCCATTCAGACATTAGTTTGTGTCTGTTGTGTCTGCTTTAGTGTCGTTCAAAAAATTCTTAGTGTTGTTCTATAAATGTTCACATTATCTCACACTAAGTAAAATGCACAATGACTCATAGATTGCCATCATCAAAAAGGGGGGGGATGTTGTATTATATGTTTTGATGATGTCTAACAATGAATTAGAAGTTGTATAAAGCATTATGAAATGCTCACTAAGTGTCTGAAATCCCAGGAAAATCAGTCGACAAAGTGCAATGTGAAGATGGCAAAGCAAGGAAAAATCAGTCGATCGATTCAATTTTAGTCGACTGATATGCTCCCAAGTCGACAGACTTTCTTGTAGACAGGTAGTTGAGTCGACACAACAAGAATATCAGTTCGACTCAGGTAATTGGCCAGTCAACCGATATAGAGGGTCCGACCGACCGAATTTTCCAGAATTGAAAAATAACCGTTTGTTATAGGTTTCGATCGACCAATGCTTGGGTTTGATCGATCGACTGGGCATTCAACCAACCTATGAAGAAAGGGCCAAAGAAGCCATCTGAGACAAGTCCAAGGCATCAGATAAAAGAGCTAAGTCAACTTAGGTAAGCATGTTGAAAACATTGTAGGCTAGACAGCTAGTCAACTGAAAAGGAAATGTCAGTCGACTGAGTTACAACTCAATCGACAAATATGGAAATAAGTCGACATATATTCTTAGAAGTCGACAGATATTGTTGAAGATAGTCAGCTTGAGTCGACAGAGTTAAGGAAAAATCAGTCGACCTATGAAAAGTCAGTCGACTCAGTCGACAGACATTCACTCAGCCAGAATAGACTAAGTCGACCTACGTAGCCAACCAAGTCGACGTACATCATCTGGAGCTAACAAGTACTAAGTTGACCTAGCAAGCCTCAAGTCAACTCACATCACCTGATGTTCATGCAACAGCAACATCTTGCAAACAACAACATACAACAAGCATCAGCAGCTTCAGCAAAGTCAGCAACAACAACAGCATAGCCAGTAGCATTAGCTGCAACACCAGTAGTTGCTTCAACAAGGGCAGCAACAGCAACATACAACAAGCAAAATTAGTAGCAGCAACCAGCAACAACAGTAGCAGCCAACAACAACATCAGCAGCAGCAGCAAGCAACAATAACAACATAAGCAGAAGCAGTAGCTAGCATCAACAGTAGTAATAGCAACATAAGCAGAAGCAACAGCTAGCATCAACAACAGGAACAACATCATAAGCAGCGGCATCAGCTAGCAGTTACTACATGCAGTAACATACAACAGGCAACAATAACAGCAGCAGTAGCCAGTAGCGATAGCCTAAGGAAAAGTCAGTCGACTTTCCTAAACTGAGTCGACTGAAAAATGCAAAAGTCAGTCGACCTGTGGGGAAGTCAGTCGACTGATATGGTATATAAGTCGACTGATATTGCATGACTTCTGTAGCACATGCAGTCTGCAAAGCAGAGCCAATTGGGCACGTGAGAACTTAAGTAGTCACGTGACTACTTGCTCCAAGACAACATCCTTGAGTCTGGGATACGTACGTTGGCTTCTAGAAGGTCCTAGGATAGAATTTTTAAATGGTTTCTTCTTGTCCAATCAGAAGACATGTCTGAAAAAGGTCTAAGGATAGAAACCCTTCTTTTTGTCTTGGACCTATCAGATAATAGACCTAAGAAGAGGTTCTTTCTTGACAGAATAGCATCCAGACAAAGATCTTATTTTTATCAAGGACCAAATAGGTTTTTGCTAGGAAAAATCTATTTTTGGCATCAAGTTTTGCTTATAAATACAAGGGGTTGCTTGCAAACGAACCCGCTGCACTTCACAAGAGAAGAAAAGGGTGGGAAAGTGCTGAAGCACCCAGGAGTGAGCGTAGCTCCAGAAGATAAGAAAGAGATCCTGAGCAGAGAAGGAAGAAGAGAGAAAGAGAAAAGCTGAGAGAGATCTTTCCACCTGCTGAAATAAGAAATGTGGAGCCATTTGTCTAAAACAGCCTTGCTCACATCATAAAATGCTTCCAGATTTAAATCTGAAGCAACATTATGTTTCTTTGACTTCGTCTCTCGTGTTTTTTCCTTTGATTTCCATTTTGCTTTTCCCTTCTCAAGATTTTTGTGTAGCAAGACCCGTGCTAACTAGTAGGGTATTTTTGGATCCCTGTTTTGGGATCGTGTGTGTTCTGGCTGATTTCCAATGTGTGTGTGTGCGAGGAGGATGTTCCTCGCTGTCAAGCTGTGCAATCGCTAATGTATGTGGTGGGATCCGTGCGTGTGTGTGGTGTTCTTCTTGCGCAAGAGTGAAGCCTCATCGGGTTGGTGAGGGGTGGACGTAGGCATGAAAATTTACAGTCGAATCACCTTAAAAACTCCTTGAGTAGTGGTGTGTCTGTGTGTTTGATCCATTTCCTTTACCTCCATTCACAGGGATTTAGGTTGTTTCCATCTTTGTTCTGCAAGAGAACGGACTATAGTGTCTTTGCTCAATGGTTTCTGCATACACACACCGAAAAGTTGTCTTCTGCACACTCATTTGAAAGCACTTGTCCACTCTCCTAGGTAGGGATAGTTGTTAGATATTTGAGCTAGTTCACTTCCTACTTGTAAAATTTTTTTGGGGGGGTAAAGTTTATAGAACTAATCTATTCACCCCCCTCTAGATCTGTTCGTATCATCCAACACAGTACCTTGAGCGATGATGAGGAGGATGATGACTCTTCCACAAATGAAGATGAGGACAACCTATGCTTGATGGCAAATGACCATGATGAACAGGTAACTACTATATTTCAAAGTTTTTCAACAGAAGACTGGGAGGATGCTTATGCTGATCTACTTGAAAGATATAAGGGTTACAAGAAAGAAAACAAGTCCTTGAAAAAGAAGATCAATGCCTTGGCTCATGATAACCCGGTCAATAAAAATCTGGAAACTCTAAGAATTGAAAATGAAAGACTAAGAAAACATATTGATGAATCTGGGTCTGATAGCTCAGAATTGGAAAATCTGATAGCAGAGAAAGAAAATCTTAGACAACAATTAGATGAAGTTAAACTAAGGTGCTAGGAATGTGAGAGAGAGAACAAACTTAGCCTTGAAAAATATGTATCCATAAAAGCTGTAAATGCAGAGATTCAGAAAAATCTTGAAAAGGTTGAAGGTGATTTAATGGACAAACAGTCTGTCCTAGAGAAAATGGTTCAAGGAAAATCTAATCCAGAAGTTGTCTTGGGCACCAGGGTAAACTTCAGGAGAGAAGGGTTGGGATTCAATCCCACTGAGAAAAAGAGACTTGAGCTAAAAACCATTTCATTCATCCCTGAAAAAGACAAAGGGAAGTTGATAGTGGGAGAACCAGTCAAGAAGTATGTCCCTAGACCTAAAACCATCAAAATTCAGAATAATTAGGGTACGAGGCAAAACGTCAAAAATAAAAGGAACAACAACGTAAGCCACCCTAGGATTAGCCAGCAGTCTGCTCACCAAAAATGGGCTAAGTCCCCATGTCGACAGACTTTTGCTCAGCTAAGGTGGGCTAAACAGCCAAGTCGATGGAATTTTGCCCAGCCAGCATATAAACCCAGACAAAATCCAGCCTAGCCTGCCTACAAAAAAGAGAACAAAGCAAGAAAAAATCAAAGCTATCAACCAAAATTTGGAAGATATGCTTAGTTTGTTCCTACCAGCCGCAGGCCAAATAGGAACCAATTTAGGGCACAATGGAACAGCCACACTAGTCTCCACCTCAAAGGGGAAAGGAACAACTAGTTTAATGATAGGTGGAACAATAAAAGAAATTCCAACTTCCAATCAAACATGGGTGTCCACCAGAACAAATTTAAAAAATTCAGAAAACAAAATGCAAGACCACAACTTGGTCCATATTTTATGCATTCTGCAAAACCTGTCTACCTTACATGCAACAGACCTAGACATACCAGTCCTCACTGCTCCTCTAATAAAAAAAATAATTTGTTAAGCAATTTTGGATTCCTAAGTCTCCATTGCATATTTTCAATAATGATTTTGGACCCAAAGTTTCTTGGGTTCCAAAACTCTCTACTTGATGTGCTCTACACAGGAATGCCTAGCAGCTGAGCATAACCGGTGGTATTTGGACAGTGGCTGCTCCAGGCATATGACAAGAGATAGAAGAAAATTCAGCCGACTGATCAAGAGAGAGGGAGGACATGTAAGGTTCGGAGGAAAAGATAAAGGTAAGATCATTGGCACGGGAACCATTGGTAATAATCTAGCTATTGTCATGTCTACATTTCTTTATATTGTCTCTGGATTATTAATCTAGCTCGTGCCATTATAGTTCTCGATTTCGATGCCTTGCATGACGTGCATGTTCATGTTAAAATTGTTAATTACTTAAAGCTAGCTTGGAGCTTGAGATATTAAGACCTACTGAGCGTTTGCTCACCTAGTGTTTTTCAATATTTTTCAGGTAATGACCATAGCGATGACGAGATCGAACAGATGGGCAAGGGCAAGAGTGAAGAGTGCTCCGACAACATAGATGAACCGCCTAGTCTTATTACCTTATGTCTATGTCAAGATTAGTCCAGTCATGAGTCTATTGTAAATTTGTCTTTATTGAGTCTTTTCTTTTATTTGGGTCCAACTTGTAATAAACTTATATTTGGAATGAAATTCTATTTTGTTCAAATTATATCTTGTCTTGACTATGTTCTGATTGACACGACTGTTTAACTGCCACGTTCCGAGCAAACGACACGTTTCGCTACTATCGGTTCGGGGCGTGACATCCCCCATTTTGATGATGATAAAATGTTATGCATTAATGCTCTCTCCCTCTTTGACATAATCAGAATGGACATGCACAACCAAAACTTAGGCAGGAGAATTTCAGAGCTATTCTCAAAAATAATGCACATGGAAAATGCAAAATACTATGTTCATGAATTAAGCGGAGAATTAATACCTCTCCCCTTTTGTCATTGACAAAAATCGACAGACAATGGGGTTATTAAGAGAATCATATGCACAATATGTTCAAAAAGGATGCAATTCAAAATATGCACGTGTGAATGCTATAAATGCCAAATATGCACAATATGCACAATATGCATGAACTAATTGCACAAGATTGAAATGTAAGTATGGACAATATGGGCATGAAGAGTGCAAGTAGAATGATCAAGTATGATTAACCTCCAAGCAGATAAATGTATATACATGCAATATAGCTCCCACATTTTATTTAAAGGGGAGGGATAGGTGTAAGAGAAGTGCAGATAAGTCAATTACAACCACAGTGTTCATGAATAACACCTAGGGGACTGTACAAGCATGTAGAAGAATCATGCAAAAGCCAATGCAATCATTTCAATTTTCAGACTACATATTAATTTAAATTTCCAAGTGTATAAGTGAATAACATGAAAGTAGGCATTAGCCATAAGGATATTCATATTTTCAGTTCAACGCAGGAGTAATTACACAGACTGCATTTCAATCTAGAGAACAACGTATTGGAGGCTTCACTCTGCCTCAATGAATTTCTTTCCAGAATCTTTCAACTCATAAATTTCACAAAGACTGAAATTTTCTAATAGTGATCAGGTTCAATTTACTCCTTTTTACGCGAGGAGACACATGGAGCACATGCCAGACTCCCCGGTTACTCAGAGCATTAACTATCTCACCTCAACTGAGCAGAGATACTTCAGTACAACACTTTTCAAAATGAACCATATCACGTCTCAGGTGACATGCATCCAATCTACTTAGTGAGACTGAGCATTGCTCTGCCATTCATTTTCTTTTCAGATTCTTTTTACAAAAAATAGGTAGGTAACTTTTTCCTCAACTGCCTCTTTAACATACATGCAACAAGTTTAATATCTCTAGAGTGTTAAAAAGAAATTCATATATCCTTATGTTAAGCACTCATTTTCACATTTAGTGCATGAAGTGTGTAAATTTGATTCAGCATGTATACCGAAACTTTAATGAACTCATAACAATGCAGCTCCCCCTACAAAGATGCACTTATCAAATATTTACTCCCCCTGAGTGTGTGACATGAGACACACAAGTAATGACTCAAATGCAAGATTATTTAGCAAGAAGTATGAGGTCTTAGAATTTCTAAGGGAGGGGGAGAATAGGATTTATTAACATGCAAGCACACATTGGGAAAATATGCAATATGCAATGCAAAATATAATGTGATGTAAAAGTAAGATACAAAAGCTTGATTTTCAGAACATTATGACAGATTGAACAAGAAGGCATTCATATTCAAATGATGAACAACAAATATTTTTCATCTCATAACTTTTATGAACAAGGGTGCAGAAATGATCAAAATTAAGTAATGCAACCCAATTATTTTCAGAAATGTTCAAAAATAGATTTTCAATCAAGTTGTTAAGCACAATGGTTGATCCAAAAATCATATAACAACATCATGATCAATTTAGGTATAGCAATTGGCATGAGATGCATTTCCACAAAAATGAGTTAGATTCACAATCTCATGTCATTCATTCAAAAACTCCCCCTTACTAGGTGCATGAATTTCACAATTGACATATTCAGAATATCATGCATCCTATGACTTATATGAACACGTGACTTATGGTACCAGGCGGAGGCACATTCTCACGCATGGTGATAGATTTCAGACAGGAATGACCTGCCCTTCCTCAAATTATCGTTTAATATACCATGTAGTCATGCAATGATGATCAAATAGATACAATGCAAACTCATAAGAAAAATAGATTTTTAATGATCTTCATATATGGAAATTCCGTTAAAACAAATTTTAGTTATTCAAAGAGAATTCAAAATTTTATTTTTCAAAACCTGTGCCTTGAGCGGTCATTATTTTCCAAGCCTTCCACTTGGCCTCAAGACATCCCTACACCAAAGTTCTCATTTGACAGTTTTAGGTATCCAAACTTCCTTCGGTCCCGGATGGTTAACACGAGCATTCAATTTCCTTGAGGCATTCAAATCATTAATTTTTATCAATAAACAATCATGCATAGTATGCCCTAATCGACCATAGTAATGACAACAACCAAAGGACTTCACAGTTTTATTGTATGCATAAGCATTGAATCTCTGTGATTTAACAAAAGTGTTTTAATTTTCAGCATGAAAATTCTTCTTCTTCATGGCATGATTGTGGTCATTTTTCTTTTGAAAACAGGGTTTCCTCAAATGACCATATTTCTCACAATAATAACAATGCAACGGAGGAACTCTTTCATATGGTCTTTCTGCATGAACTTTAGAATTTTCAAATTCATTTCTTCTCTTTGAAAACTTCCTTGAGTTTTTGAAATCATTTTTTCTATTGCATGCTTTCAAGTTATCATTCCTCAACACATAACAATCACTCATAACATGACCATGCTTGCCACAGTAGAAACAATCAAACTTTGAAGTTTTTCAGATATGAGCATCCTTCATGTGACTTTTGCGAGTATCAAATCTATCGGAGCTAGGTTGAGTTTCAACTTTAGAATTTTGTTTCTCAACAAAAGAGACATTTCAAATATCTGAGGAACATGATGCATGTACAAAAGATGTTAGTGTTTTCAGACCAAAGGCTTTCTTTTTGGTGGGTTCATACCCAAGACCTTCCCGTTGAAAATTCACATTGGTCCCCAAAATTTTCTCCAGATTATCTTTCCATTTGACAAATGTAGACAGAGATGCATTCAAATCAATAATTTCATATTCAAGAGTTGAAACATGCAATACATAGCTAGCTATCTCATCCTCACAGAAAATGATTCTTTCATTCAACATGATATTCATAGTTCTGTGATTTTCTATTTCCTATCTTAACTCAAGCAATTGTTCTGATTCATCAACATTCACATATTTTCCTTTTTCAAATTTTTCAAGGCTTTTCAGTCTACCTTTAAGCAAAGAAATCTTAATCAACATAGCACTATTTTCATTTTGGAGTTTTTCAAACTCTTTCTTTTGAAAACTCACTTTTTCATCAAGCATTTTATTCAAGGTTTCCTTGCCCTCGACAGACCTAAACAAGTCACTCTTCTGATTTTTTAACTCCTCTTTCAATTCAACAATTTTATCATTCATGCTCTTAAAACTTTCTATCTCCTATCTTAGCTCCTTCAACCTTTCATATTCTTCAACATTCAGAATTATTTTACTATTTTCAAGAAAGAGTAGTCTTTCAGATATGGCGGTATTCAACTCTTTCAACTTCTCATTATCCTATTCTATTTGTTGAAGTTCTGAAATTTTAGCCAATAAAGATTTATTTTTAGTTTTAAGATATGCAATAGTCTCTTGGTGTGCTTCAACATCAAACATACAAGCCTCACTTAATTTTTCAAGTTCAGAATATTTTTCACAAGAAGAGTTACAGACATTGTCTTGAACTTTCTTTTTTCAGTTTTTTATTTTCTGACTTGATTTTCTTATATTACTTTTTCAGTTCATCATAGGCATCAATGAGTTCTTCAAGAGTAAAGTCTTTAGAATCAGAATTTACATCTTCAGCATTTTCGTCACTGTGTTGATCAACATGGTCGGGCATACGATAATTTTGTCCTTCCCTCTCTTGAGCTTTGATCAACCGGTCCATAAGCTCTTTTGCCGTCCTGCAAGAAGAGACAAATGAAAACATGTTAGTATTCACAGAAGCTTTCAACAAGCTCAGACAGTAATATTTTCATGGTTCTTCAATTTATCATGATTAGACCACTTTATCTTATCTAGAGGTAATATGTGAGGACAATCATAAATCAACTTCCAAAGATTAGGATTAACAGAATTAATCATTCCACACATTTTACCTAACCATGAATTAAAATCAGAGCCATTAAAAATAGGTAAGCAATTCATCGAGATATGTTCAATAGAAAAATTCATGATTGTAGAATGCACTGGGATCACTTTGCAGATCGCTAGATCTAGGGATAACAGAGCCTAGCTCTGATACCAATTGTTGGGTCCCGTAGTGCAGGAAGACGGATCTAGAGGGGGGTGAATAGATCCCTCTATAAAAATTTAAGACCAATTTAAAACACAAATGCCACACAGCGGAAACTTAACAAATGCTTAATATTTGATGAAGTATATTCAGATTAACATGAGACCGTTCTAAGAGAAAGTAGAAATGTTCACTTAAATGGTAGATTGACCAACTTAACTAAACGGTGTGTGTGTGTGAAACTAAGATCGATGTGAAGCACAGTAATCAAACCATCCTGTGAATGGAGGTAGAAGATATGGAACAATCACAGAGGCATTCATAATGACACAATGATTTTTAAGGTGGTTCGGGACCACGACGGGCTCCCTACGTCCACCCCTCACTCAACTGAGTGAGGCTTTCTCAACACGCTGCGAATGCAGCAAACACGGGGATTTCTCCCCACATACACGGGGTAAAAACCCCAACACACATGCTGTGAATGTAGCAAACACGGGGATTTCTCCCCACACACACATGGTAAAAACCCCAAACCATACGCGGATATGCTACGCACACAACGACGCACACGTGTCAATCACAAACACTCGGAGAAGCCTCTCTCTGAACACCCACACATGAAAATCGTTCAGAAATAGATAAAACATTCACACATGAATACATTCAAGCCCAAGATTTGCTAGAAAGACCAAAGACAAGAAAATGTATCATGTATGAAATTTCCGCTTTTAAGATGCTTCAGATCTTCAAGTCGATGTAGCCGGACGGTGGCGATTTCAGCATCTCCTCGACCCTCTCTTCATTCCGCTCCACTTTCTCTTCTACCACGAGCTTCAAAGATGCATGGATGTAGATCAAAACCCTTCCACAAGATCTGCTTCTTCCATTCTCCCCTTTCTTCACCTACAAGATAAGAGAAATAAACACATTAGGGTTCTTGCTCTCAAATTCAGAGTTAAGGTATATATACAAGAGAGAAAGGTCAAATGACTCATAAAACCCTTCTAACATGTGTTAAAAACACCCTCATAAATCTAGGAACCTTTGGGGGGTATTTTGGTAAAGTTTGAAAGGGTTTAGAATGGATTTAGAAGACTTTCGCAAGTCACGTACGGAATGGGTCGACCCCATGGGTCAACCCCTGAGCAAACAGACCACAGACAGAAGCAAAATGGGCCCTGGCACACAGGGGTCCACCCCTACAGTGGGTCGACCCCCGGGGTTGAACCCTGCAACCTGTCTCCAAAAACTGGTTTCTGTATTGACCAGAAACATTGAGGGTTGACCCCATGGGTCGACCCCTGCTAGTTTGGGTCTAAAAACAACCTTAAGCCTCCATCAAATCAAGGGAATAAAAGTGATTAGATATTACCATTTTCACATAAGTTTGAAAGGATTTAGAGACCATTCTTGGGGCTGTAAAACCACATAAACATCAAGTCAATATAGGAATGAACAATTAAAGACTTCTTACATTTCACCTTCCTTATTCCTCATGAAACTCCAGGACATCATGACTTTCCATTTGAATAGCATGTCTTGTAGGCATTCTTTGCCTAGACATCACACACATTTTTGGGACTTTTGAACTACAAAATTAAGCACACTTTAGGAATAAAATGCTTCAAGAGAGTGATATGCATTTACACATGAATGATGCAATTTATTTGAACACTTGATGACTATACAAAACCATGCATGTTTGTTTCATCAAAACTCTTCATTCATCATAAGCACACACATACATAAAGTTTAGTTATCATCAAAATGAAAGTTGAGCACATTAAATTGATCACTCACACAATCAAATAAGCATTATCCCATCACAAGGCAACCATCAACTATTGACCATGACCCAACTCATATGCGTCCATATCAAAGACGTCAACGCCACGAAACATCAATCTCCTTTTTAAGATAGCCACACTTTTCAATCTTCACAACCATATATCAATTCCATATTTCTTAGCAAAAGTAATAGAAATGATCAAGCACATGTAAACAAGAAATACCAATCAACCATAAGTTCAAGTTGATTCCCAAGAAACAAGTTGACTTGAAACCCAGACATAAACATGGAAGCCACAATAAAGCACCACTCAAAAATCTTTTGACAGACAGTAAAGAAACATTTTTTAATCATCAAAATCACACACTCAACAAAAAGGACCAATCAAAAAATAGATCTAGAAAAAGGGAACTTTCCATACTTTTCTTCTATAAATATGGAACTATCACCTTGGAGAAGAAAGAGAGCAGGAAACCATGAGAGACACCTTGAGCTTGCTCGAAGAGCACCTGAGAAGAGAGTTTGTCTAGCAGTTGGCCTGTGCAATTCCACAGCTAAGAGGGAAACTCTGAGAGCACCTTGAGAAAGTCCTCTTCCCCATTATTGTCTGCCCGCTGAAGAGAGAGAGAGAAACGGAACAGCCACTAATCTGAGTTTAGATCTTCACCTTCAACTTGCTTCTTGACTTTATCAGAAGCTACATTTCAGTTTCTTGGTTTCGATTTCTATTTTTTTTCTGAGATTTCTCCTCTATTTTTTCATGTGTGGTTGCTAAGATTTTAGCATTTTTTTCGGTACTCTATTTTAGGGACCGGAGTGTGTTTTGGCTGCTATGCAGCCATATGTGGTCGAGGAGCTTGTTCCTCGTGCACGCTGTTTGTCAACGCTTGTAGAGGACTAGCTCCGCGTGTGTGTGTGAGTTTTCTTTTGGCCAAGTGTGAAATCCTCACCAGGTTGGTGAGGGGTGGACGTAGGTCTGCTAGATAGCAACCGAACCACCTAAAAAGCCCTGAGCAGTGGTTTGTTGTGGTTTTTTCCATCTCTTCTACCTCCTTCACAGGTGCAATCATCTAGTAAGTGCGTCTTACAACATTCTACTCTCAAACAACACGATTTCTAGTCTACAACTGAGCTTAAGTTGGTCAATCGAGTTCATTCTGTTCTGCTAAATTTTTAAGTGGTCAAGTATTGTTGGTGGGGATCTATTCACCCCCCCTCTAGATCCACTCATACCACTCATCAGCCTAGTGTTGAGCAAAAGGCAAAACTAGCTTGTTCCTCAGCCACATCTACGACATGCTAAAGCAAGGAAGAAACAAAAGTATCTTCCAACTACAGTAATATCCTAAGATTCCTTACAAGTGCCTTTTGTGATTCTCTGCATTTATCTTTGAAGGCTTTACCGTTGTAGTTCAAGATAGCTATGCTTTCACTCCCATTCTTCTATCTTGAATGATTTGTATTTCATTGTACGTAAGTCTGCCTATCAAGAGGCAATATCTATGTAAACCCATTATAATAGTGGTTCACTTCTCTTTGAGGGTAGAAGTCCCTTGCTTGCAGGTAAGAGTGCCTACACGAGGATTGAAATCCTGGGTTTGGTTGTGCCGTGAAGTCAGCTTTGGCTCTTGTGAAAGAGTGCCTGTGGTGTAACTGAACACATGATCAAAAATAGCTAGGTTTGGTTGTGCCTACAAGTCAACTGGGGCTCCTGTGAGCGAGTGCCTATGATGTAGCTAAACACAAGATCAAAAACAGCTAGCGTACTATTCCTTACGGGGAGATAGTGAAAATTCCAGCGGTTCTTGAGTATTCGATGTAGGATTGACTGAGGTCAGGGTTGAACCAGTATAAATCCTTGTGTCATGTGAGATTGCCATCTATGGGATTGTTGTTTCTTTATTTCTATTTACTATATCACTACAGCAATTTCATCTCTGATCACATCATAACTGTAATACTCACATATCAATCTATAAGCACTTTAGGCTCATTCCTCACATGTTTAAGCACTAACAACTCTGACCCTCATGGTTCTAAACCGTTGTAGAGTTTTCACATCTATTCCACATTCATGTAAGCATTGTTTTATAACGATCTAAATGATGTTTATCATGATCATATTTTAATTACACATTCACCCCCTTTAGGTAAGCCATGTACTGGGCGACAATAAATTCTTCCTATGATTCTTGCTACCCGCATGATTATCATTGATCTTCATGTCCTACTCTTCTCTACAAATTGATATCATCATGCTTATAAGACCTGGATGTTAACATGTGATTGAGGTGTTCCTTATTAATCCTCTGATTTAATTATTTATCTTCAGTATCTTACCAAAATACTTGATTCAACGAGTATTATTTCATTTTGAAGATCTTGTCAGTCTGGCGATGTGTATCTACCAGTTACTATGATTTTTTGTTTCATCGCAAAACCCTTTCTTGGCCAACTTAGAACCCTCCGTCGGATATTCCTTCCGTCAGACTGAACTTCTTCATTAAGGCCTCCGTAAGTCTGCATGAGTCATGAATTCCCACATGGACGCTAAGCTAGTTATACGCTAAAAATCCTGAAAACCCTCAGAATTATGTCTTACTGGCCTATGATATGATTTGACCAGCTTTTGGAACCACAGAACGAGGTTCTATTTGGTTCTGTTAAGCCTGATTTGAACGTGGCGTACCCAGAGACCGCGTTCAAGCTTCTATTTCCTTAACACAGCATACCCAGAGACCGCGTTCAAGCTTCTGGATCTTGAAGGCAGCATACCCAGAGACCACGTTCATATTTGGACGCGCCCTTCCTTCAGACTACGTTCTGATTATTACGGCCTGCTTGTAGATCACGTTCTACCCAGATTTATGATGAATCATGCATGTGTGCATGACTACATTCTGTCTGGTTTTCTGAACGTGATCCCACGATTGACCACGTTTCGTCAACATTTGTTAGTCCGAGTTTGATGGTTTGAATAAGAATTTTAACATGGTAATGCTGAATTATCATTAGAACCATCTTTATCTCATGTTCTTTGATTAATGTCTAGCTTACTTAAACATTCCCTGAATTTCCTTGAAATTATGAAATCTCTCACGTAAATCTATGCCTTGATTATATGAACTTTACTTTGAAATTTATTTGGACATTTTATATAATGTGGATGTATAGATATTTATATAGGATCAATGATCTAAAACTTCAATGCCTTGCATCAAGAGGACCCGGTCTAGTCTTGGGAGGAGCACCCGAAAGTATACGTGCCCATGGGGGCCATTATTGACCTGGTGTGACATTGCACCAAAGTACAAGCATGCTAGATAAATCTATGACATTCCGCTCATTCATAAATACCTGAACATAACTTGAATTACTTGAAATATTTAAACTTGCTTGAATTACTTGACTTGCACATGTTACCCCTTGGGGGATTCTTGCATTATATGGCCAATCCATTTGATAATACACTTGATATAGGTTCTTGAAAATTTGAAAGTCTATCTCTAGTACTTGACACTCTCGTCTTGATTATTCTTTATCTACTTGTGTCCATTTATCTTCCTACTTATGTTTTCTTGATATAGTTCATTCTGGTTTTCTTGACATTAGTGCATTTCTCATATTAAGAGATTAATTATTTAAAGAATGTTTGATTCAAGAGATGTAATTCCTATTGAGGTTCTAGTTCACATAGTGTTATTCTAATATGTTTTAGGCAATAAAGAAGACAGTGTTGTTATCCACTCCAATGGGAAGGGCGATGTGTGAACGAGTGTTCTTGAAGTTACAAGTAAATCTGAGTCTTTTCTATTCTTTTTTAGTCTAGATTAGAAGTTTAAAGTCTTGAATTTATGTCCTTTCCTTTAAGTTTGGAATTTCTGATTTGAGTCAAGATGTTATTATAAGTCTTGAAAGCTAATGTATTAAGTATCTTGGTTTATTAATAAATTATAGTTGTTCTTTGGCCCTATATGAGATGTCTCTTGTGGTTGTTGTCTCCTAATGATCAGATTGACATGATTGTTTACTGTCACGTTCCAAGTAGTTTCCATTACTACTGGTTCGGGGCGTGACATATACTAAGTCTATCTCACCATCTAGCCTACGACCTAGATGATATCTCACCTACATATCGATTGATATTTAATTATTCTTTTCTGGATTATTCCTTCCAATGATCGTATTTTTCTTGGATTTTTATTTCCTTGAAATTTTTATGACCGTTATTCAAAGAATTGTTTGGTATTTTAATGGGATCTTTCATCCACTGACCTCAATGACGGTGCAAATTAAAGACCCTGATATGGCCTTTGGAGGAGCGTCCAAAAGTACTTGTGCCTGCAGGAGTGTGAATGATCAAGTGTGGCATTACACTAACTACAAGCGTTCGTCTCACGTCAGTGGCAAAGTGGACACCCTCCCTCTTTGCAAGGGGGAGGTCCCGGGTTCAATACCTAGTTCCCCCTCCCCGTAAAAAAAAAAGTACCTACCAAAAAAAACTACAAGCATACTAGATTGATCTAGATAATTCCAAATATTACACGATTGATATCATTGCTTGACTTGGACTTGTTATACTTAGCTCGTGTGGGTAATTACTTGTTATATGACCAATTCTTTTGTTATTCACCTAATGTATGTTCATTGAAATTTGATTCCATGCGAGATATTTATTAAATTATTCTATTGAAATTATTATCTTGTTCTTTACTAAAATCTATCTTTTCTGATTGAACTCTAAAGCTTCCATGATTATCTCCTCACTGATAAGTGTCTATATTCGGACCTTTTCCTGTTACAGAAATTCTCATTCTTATCTTGCCCTTTCGGTCTCTCCCTCTCTCTCTCATCATATAATCAATGGAAAAAAATTTAATTTTTATTTTTAATTAATAATCTTAATAAAAATATGTTATTATTTTGAGGTTAAATTTATTTTATATAATCTAATAAAAATAGTTTTAAAAATAAAAAATAAAATATTTGAAAGTGGACAATAAATTACGTAAAGAATGTTTTCCATTTTTATTTTTAATTAGTAGTATAATTAAATATTAATATCAAATATTTTATTTATTTTGACATTAAATTTATTTTATAAAATCTAATAAGAATAGTTAAAAAATAAAAAATTAAAAACATTGAAGGTGACAGTAAATTACGTAAACAACATTTTTTGCTTTTAATTTTTAATTATTAATATTAATAAATATTAATATCCAATATTTTATTATTTTGATATTAAATTTATTTTTTAGAATCTAATAAAATAGTTAAAAAATAAAAAAATTAAAAATATTGAATGTGAACAATAAATTATGTAAACAATATTATAATTTTTAGTTTTTAATTAGTATTAGTAACAAATATTAATATCAAATATTGTATTATTTTGATGTTAAATTTATTTTATAGAATATATTAAAATGTATCAAGAATAGGAGGGGTTGCATATAAGTAAAATGATTTTAGAATCATTAGTTGTAAAGTTGGAAAGAGAGGAACATTTAAGTCAATTTATATGGTTAACCCACTTTTTATCCCTGGATACAACAAAATTGAGTGGAATAATAGAAGAGATAACCTTTTTGTCCTAAAAGAATAATCGATTACTTATCAAAGTAAATAAAATTAAGTGGAGGGACAGACTAATCCAAGGAGGATATCACTCTTTTTATCTATCCCTCTATCAAAGAGGGGAAGAATGATTAGCATGGTGTCGGCGGGGTGGGTGGAAAGAATCCTGAAGGTCTATGATACGTGAAGACGATAGGCGAGGATGGTTTATGCTAGTTGATACGTGAAGACGATAGGCGAAGATGGTTTTGAGGAGAGTCTATGAACGATCTAGAGGGGGGTGAATAGATCAGTCACCCAATAAAATCGACTGCAGCAGTTTCAAGTGCGGAAATAAAATAAACTACTACTGGACGGCAGAAAGATAAGCGAAAGCGATCACAGAAAGCGAACACTAGCAGATCTGAACTTAAACGATCCTAAACATGCATCTACTGCGGATGGAAGAGATAACCAAGATGCACAACAATTCGCAAGACAAACGCATAGTAGACAGGAATTTTTAAGGTGGTTCGATCTCAAACCCGAGATCTACGTCCACCCCACACTCCAAACCGGAATGTGGCTTCAACCGCTGATACATAGCTTCGCTGATCCACAGCTTCGGGGTCACAACCCTATAGACAGCTGGGCATTACAGCTTATGCCGTCAAGAGGAATCCTCCTCTGCAAACCGCTGAGCAATATAGCTTAGCTCTGCTGACTAACAGCTTGAAAACAAGGTTTCAGAAAGCAAGATAGAAACAAACGAAAAACAAGAAATCCCCAGAGGGAATGTAGCTCACAATGAGCAATCTCAGTTCTGGTATCTGAACCGAGAGACTGATAAACAAACATTCAAAGTAAATCTCTCAGACTCCTCTCTCTCAACTCTCTCATTCTCTTCTTCTCTCTTTCTTCTCTTTCTCTTCTCTCTGGATCGTGCAGGCTCTCTCTGCTTCTACACTTCTTCAGGTAAGTTCTCAATTTCGATCACACTCTACTCAGGAAGTAGCTTCTTATTTATAGAGCAGTGAACAGATAGGGCGTGTGGTCATCATGATTACCGCCCGAATATCTAGGTCACGTGTCAGCATCATAGCCTCGTTGCATTCCACGTGTCACAATCCTAGCACTTTCTTTCATTCTCGAGTTATGTGCCCTTCTTAGATTCCTCGAACAGAAGTCCTGTCAGGTCGGACTTATTATCAGTTTGAATCAATCTGAAGGAAAAGAGAAGGATGCATCGAGTTAGTTCGAGATTTGAACTAAGCATGTACATACTTGATGGATATAATGCAGTATGCATATAGGAAGGTATGCACAATGAAGATGAATGCACAGACATACCACTGAGCTGTGTACAGACTTTTGGTGAGCGTGTGACAAGATGATGTACAGACTTGCTGGATATAATGCAGTATGCATATAGGAAGGTATGCAGAATGAAGATGAATGCACAGACATACCACTGAGCTGTGTACAGACTTTTGGTGAGCGTGCGACAAGACGATGTACAGACTTGCTGTGCCTAGAGTTTAAGCATGACTGCATAATGCACAGGCCTAATGAAACTGTGCATGAACGTAACTGCTCGTATCAACAAAGGTTGTACAGACTTGTGTACTTGCAGCACCAAGAGTTGCACCGACTTTGTGTATATGTGTATGCGCGAGGCAATGCGATGCACTGACTATGTGTATGCGTGAGCCAAATCGATGCATTGACTATGTGTATGCGTGAAGCACAACGATGCAAAAAGATGCACTGACTATGTACATGCATGAAGAATACGATGCAAAAAGATGCACTGAGTTGGTTCGAGAATGTATAGACTTGCTAAGTCATCAAGGCAACCGTGTGCAGACTTAGTATTTAAATGCACGAAGTTTACGTATGTATGGAACAAAAGTTGCACAGACATGCCACCAAAGAATGTACAGACTTTGTGTGCAATGTACAAACGATGCACAGATATGCCACTGAAGAATGTACAGACTTTGAAGTGAAAGATGCACATATGCATATAGTTAGTCGCGTGCAGCAACAAATGTTGTACAGACTTGAGTTGATGCTGCAACAGGAGTTGCACGGACTTGGTGACTCATTGAGTTGCTATCATCAAAACAACAACACCCTATCATCAAAGCATAAGGGGCACAACAATCTCCCCCTTTTTGATGATGGGAACACCACACCAGTAGACAATGCATATGCATACTAATGCATCTATAGAATGCTCCCCCTGAATATATTACACTAAGTCTCCCCCTTTTGATGAGAAACAATAAGTCTCCCCCTTTGACGTCAGCAAAAAGGAGGAAGGGATGCAGACTATGTGCCAGGGAGAATGAATATGATAACATTCCATGCAATGGTTCAGAAAATGAGCAAGTTAAAAATCAACCCTTGGGATATAAGAGTCAACAATGTGTGTGCTTGATGAAATCTATGATTTAACAGTTATAGAAAGTGGAGTAAAGCAACTGACTTCTGGAAATAGGGCTATAGACTCTGTTTATAGCAATGAACCTAAAGCACATAGTCATAATAAACTGAGTCAAGACAATACCCTATTGATGTCAAAAATAGTGAATATCAAAGAAAGTCACTTGAATTTGTATTGAAGTTAAACAGTTGACACTCAATGACATTTGTTATCTAAGGGTTACAGCAGTTCTCTTTGCACCTTTGATTTTTCTGATTTTAAACTTTGTGAACAGATCAGTGGCATTTATACCGTTGACATTAGGTGTACACCTTGATCAGAGACAGGTACCCTCAGTTACTAGACATAAACTACTAGATCTATTGCATGTCAAAATTTACAAAGACAGTTTGCACCTTTGACGTTAAGGGTACACCTTGATCAGAGTCCAGTACCCCTAGTTACTTAATGAAACTATCCGTGTAGATTTGATCAAGGATACAGAGTTAATCTGAATCACTTCATGACTTAAGGTATTCTCCATTTCTTTGATGGAGGCCTTAGTTTCGCAGTGTAATTCAGTCATTACTCTACCACTATTCATTTCTTTTCTTTCATGATTTTATTTCTGCTGCCCTTATGAGATTTAGAGTGACTGTTTAAGGACAATACATACTCTAGTCTTCTGCTTCTTGACTTCACTAAGTCTGTTAGGTTCAGGTACAGTGAAGACTTTTCTATTCTTACCATGCGAAAATAAGGTTAAGAGCTATAAACAATTTCAAACACCTTATTTTCTGATGGACAGTATCTGAACTATCCAGTCTATTAAGGTTAAACCTTCAACTCATCCAAGAATCAACCATGATTCTTATAAAGAGAGAGTTGCAATAACTGCAGCTTATTATAATGAACCAATAGCAAGATTGTTATCCAAACAGAGTGATACTAAGAGATAATGATACCAATTGATAAGAGTTGATAATGATGCTTAGAAGCAGCTCACACAGATTTGCACAAAAGAGGAAAGGATAGGAGAAGTTGAACAAATATCAGACTCAACAGCACTCCCCCAGACATCACTATGCATCAACTCAAGTTGTACCGACTCTGTATGCAGATGGTATAAAGATGCACCGACTCTGACCATATGCAAGATGCACCGACCTTTATGCTGTTAAAACACTGGATGCATCAACTCCATGCTGAAAGCTTATGCACCCCGGTGAAAACGTGCATCAACTATGTGTAGAGCATGCTTCGACATAAAGTCTATACAAGGCAATTGATTGACTACATGCACAACCATCCGTCGACTATATGCCCAACTATGCATCGACTTCAGAGATAATATGTGCAAGATGTGCAGCAACTTATGTACTCAGTACACAAGTGATTATTCTATCATCAAACAACCTTATTCACAGGTTCAAGAACAGGCAAACCCAATTATTTCAAGCACTCTAAAAGACATTTCAAGAGAAAAATTAGTCATTTTCCTACAAAAATTTACAAAGCCCCAGTTCTCTTCTTAGATATCTAAATCTTTCATTGCCAAGGGGTTTTGTAAAGATATCAGCAATTTGTTTTTCAGTTTCAACAAATATCAATTCAATTTCATTTTTACTCACAACATCTCTAAGAAAATGGTGTTTAATTTCAATATGTTTAGTCCTAGAGTGGTGAACAAGATTTTTAGAGAGACAGATTGCACTGGTGTTGTCACATAGAAGTGGAATGCATCTCAGATTTATATGATAATCTGAGAGCTGGTATTTAATCCATAGTACCTAGGCAGCACAATTCCCTGCAGTAACATATTCTGCCTATGCAGTGGAGAGTGTTACAGTGTGTTTCTTTTTAGAGGCCCAAGATACTAGGCAACCACCTAGGAATTGGCAATATCCACTAGTGCTCTTCCGATCTATCCGACACCCAGCATAGTCTGCATCTGTGACGACCCAGAGCTCCGGATACCGATATACCGATAACATCGATATACTGATACCAAGAACTGGGGGAGCCACCCAAGAGGCTGATGAGGCCCCTGAAGGGTTAGTGAAGTTTGTCGAGGAGTTGTATAACAAATTGGAATTTCAACGCGTAATATTAGTTAAACAACAATTACAATTAAGTGCAAAATGAACTAGCAGAGTGATAAAATATATACAATAGTCCAGATTTACAATAGCAACAAGTCCAAACTGACAGAAAAGAGAGTCCAAATGTACAACTACACGGGGCATACCCCGGTCAAAAGTACAAAAGACCAACCGACTACTGCTGGCACACTACTAGATGCCGACAAAACCACGCGAAGCTCCAGGAGACGGCGGATGTGGCTCACCTGAAAGTAGGAAGGGTGAGTCACAGCCAGACTCAGTAGGGGTCACGCGGATCCCTACCTCGCAACTAAACACGCAGGCATACACGTATGATAGCAGTTAAAGCATGCATTTAAAGCAATAAACATGCGATTGGCATAAATCAAACACATTTATAGTAAAGCTGTAAAACCTATCTAAGCAGTTTAAATAGCTAACTACATGCCAATTAAATATCGATATAAGCGTCAGGAACTACATCTACCAATAGAAAGAAAAGCTCAACTAACCCGGAGATAGGAAAAAGAAGAGACCACAAGAAGTGAGAGACCAGATGCGTCCACTGACGGCTTACACTGCATCTCAGGCAACTCGCATGGCTAGTGTCTCCAAGCGAGAGGCGTAACAGTACCAAATCAAACCAAACCGAGTAACTAGTCAGAGTAACACTCGTCAGTGTCAGTCCAGGCCTTTGACCACGTGTGCACACACTGGCTCGTGCCTAAGCCAGGCTCTCCAGCTAGTTTTCCCTCTTAGTAGGACGCTACTATTGGCCGAGGGCCCACGGTGACTAGCTTAAAAACCGTGTAACGGGACTACCCTATCCACCTTTCCCAGGAGGGCCGACACTCCAAGTCGGAGGGCTGCAACTAGTGGCTCCATCACAAGGAAAGAGAGAGCTATTTCTATTGGGATCTAAAATAATGCCACAGTTTTTATAAAATAAGTTAAACATGGCGTATATGCAACATGGAATGCATAACTAATAGGCTGGCAACACAACCAAACTACCAGGCAAGCGACGGTCGAAGACCCACGCGCTACTAGAAAGCGACGGTCGAAGACCTACGCGCTACTAGAAAGAGACGGTCGGGGACTGGCGCGTTACATCAAGAGCGACGCGCTGGTCTCCGTCCGTTACTTCCACCCGCGTTCCAGCTCAAGGGTGCAGGGGGGATGTGACGGTAGGGGCCCTGCGCGTCGCTTCCAAGCGGCGCGGTAGGTCACCGCCGTTACATCCTCCCGAGTACCAAAACTCAAAAGCCCTAAAGGGGAGAGTGACGGTGGGGGTCCTAGGCGTTGCTTCGTAGCGACGCGTGGGAGCACCGTCGTTACTTTCACCCGAGGCTCAAACCAACGCACAGTGTTCAGAAAACAGCAGCAGATGAAGCGACGCCCTGGTCTCGGCGCGTCGTTTGGAAACGACGGCCGGTCGACAGACCGTCGGGCTCACCGCCTCACCGGGCTACCTGAAAACAACGAAAGAGTAACGGAAGGGGATCCTTCCGTTACTCTCCAAACGACGCCCCACGTTGGGCCGTTATTTGGAAAGTGACGCGTCCATCTTCGACCGTCAGGCAAGTGACGGTTCCTGGCAGGACCGTCACTCCACCTGGGTTACGGGCGAGTACGGTTTGTAAACCGAACCTGTCACGCCCCGAGCGCGGAAGATACCCGGAGATGCGCGACGTGTCTATATCAATCATGTCAATCAGAGTGGTCGTGTATTCGACACAAAGACAGAGATGCGCAAAATAGCAAGATAACCTAATCCTTTATTTCATAATGGATAGACTATTACAAATCCAATACTCTGTTTAACAAAAAGGAAAAGAATACATATTTGACTCAAGAAACTATGGAAAAGACTAGACGACACTTGTAGAAGCTCTATCACTTTCACTCTTGACCATTCCCATCCGATTGACTTCCATCGTCGTCGGACTTACCTGAAAAGTAGAAAGGGACAAACGGAATGAGCGAACGCTCAGTAGGAAATTATATCTCAAGTACTAGCAAGGGGTTTAAGTAATTACATTTTTATGAATGCAATAAAGCTATGCATGCTCGCATAAAACGACAAGATAGAGAGAATGTAATATCAAGAAAATAAGATGAACTTAGTCATGAACTTCCAACAAGATGACAAGTATATTCAAGGTATTCAAGCAAGCACGTTTAACAAGTCATGTCAAGAACTTTGGCTATCATGTATCAAGCAAGTAAATTACCCTTTTTCGGGCCACGCATTTCATGTAAAGTCAAGTACGATTCAAGTACAAGATGTGTGTGGAATGTCCAATCAAGCAAGTCAAGTACTCGGTATAATGCCAGATACCTTATCATTTTAACTCCCATGGGCACAAGTACTTTCGGGTGCTCCTCCCAGGACCAGATCGGGCCCTATATGCGCAGGCATTTATCATGTGTTTTGACATCCACTCTTGTTTATATAGCCAATATAGAATTTCAATAATCAAGCTTGTAGACACGTATGACAAATTTGATAGAATAGAGTCCAAAATATGATAAAGGACATAGAATGACGATAATAACGGTATAATCACGATATCGATAAAACTAGGTAGAATATGATTCCCTTAACTTGGGTACCATGACAAATCAGTATGGACATTCTTTATATAGAATTGAGGTCCACATGAACAGTATATCAAGCAAGATACCCTCATTCTTATCATAGAATTGGGGTTTACAAGAACGACATGATATGGCATGATATCATCATCCCATTAAGAATTTCTTATGATATACTCTTTGTATAATCATAAGGGCCGGTATACCATGTTTCTTTAGATTGACATGGCAAGGATCGTGTAATGGGTTTTTAGGGTACAACCAGCTCAGTCGGCCTTGAGGGAATCCAAGGCTACGAGGAGTCTTACGGAGGTCTCTATGACTAACTCGCTAGTCCAAAGGAACGGAATGTCCAATGGAGAGCTTGTATGTCAATGAGAGTTGAGTGTGATCGGTAAATCAACATGAAAACATGGGACTATACTCACGGAGTGGAGAATAGTACCGATATATATATATGTTATAATATATAAAACCATCGGTTAGCAAATCAGATGAAAATCAGTTTATAGTAAAATAACGACTTAGGTCAAGTCGTTTCTCAAGTAATTAACGCCTAACAGAAGGGCGTTTACATATGGTCCGTTTTGCAGAATTTTCAATAATTCAATAATTTATCTAAAACGCGCCTTGGGGAGGGGCGTTTCTTCAAGAGTTGACGACTACAGTAGCAGGCGTCTCCTTATATATATATTTGACAGAATATCAATAATTTCATGAATTGTATAAAACACGCCTTGGTCAGGGTCGTTTCTTCAAGATATGACGACTACACCAGAAGGCGTCTTATTGTTTACATATTTGACAGAATACAATTAATTTTCAGGAATTATCAAAAACGCGCCCTGGGCAGGGGCGTTACTATTTAATTCTATTTTTCAGAATATATAAATTTCAGGATTTTAATCGATACACGCCCTAGGAAGGGGCGTTACCTTTCAGATTCACGCCCTGTGAGGGGGCGTTAATATGTGGAAAACGACTTTGTCCAAGTCGTTAATTCTAGTTCCTTTAGAAACTTTAAGGACAGTAACAATTTCAGGATAACAGAGGAACGAATGTAATATCATGACAGTAAAGTTAGCAGGTTGAAGACAGAGGATCATGCATTATTTTATAATCATGATTTCATAGATAATCAATTCTTAAGATGGGTGATTAACGGTTTAAAGAAATTAACGCCTGAGTACGGGGCGTTAAACATGAAATTAACGACCTGGGGAAAGGCGTTTCATGTGAATTAGCGCCCTTGACAGGGGCGTCTCTTTCAAAATATTGCAGAAAACGCATGGAAACTATAATAACCGTATGCATGACATGCTTATATATATATATCTTGCATTAATTTCATTTGGGCTACAATAACTTGAGAAAACCTACCTTAATATGATTGAACTTGACGAAGGGTTTGAAGGATCGGAAACTTCAACCGAAACTTACGAACAGTGGTATCAAGGAGAAGAACTGCAGTTTTCCTATAAGAAAAGAAGAAACATTAGTATTTCTTCATACTTTCTGACCGAAAGGAAAAAGGAAAAAGAACAATACCTTTGTTCTTCACGTACGCCGCCTTCTTAACCTATAACAGAAGAAGAAGATGAAGAACAGTTAGTTCTTCATGCAATAGACGTAGAGAATTAGAGGAACTATTCCTCTCTCACGTACCTTGCAGACTCCGAACGCCAAATAGCGTTGTAGGGTTCGAGCAGTAGGTTATTTATAGGGATTTTGGAAGTCCTATTAGAGTTAGTGATTGTGTGAGGGTAGTATATCCCTAATAGAGTCCTTACTCTATTAGACACTTACTAGATTAGGTTAATCTTTCCCTGGATAAGCTCTGGGTTCGAACGGTTCACGAACGGAATTAACGCCTTAGGTAAGGGCGTCGATTCTTTAATTAACGCCTTGCATAAGGGCGTTTCTTAAAAAGCGCCTTGAAAAAGGGCGTTTCGTGTTTTAAAACACGCCCAAGATAGGGGCGTTTCTTTTACTTACCCATTTGGTCGCGTGAGAATTGACGACCGTAGGTGTGGGCGTCCTTTCTTTATTCACGCCATGGATAGAGGCGTTTCTTTATAAATTAACGCCTTAATAAGAGACGTTATTTTTAATTTGTTTTATTTCGTCGAATTAACCCTATTCCTTTTATATATATTACTTCTGTAATATATATGTTTTAATTTATTTCAATTATTCATTTATTAGTGTTGCTACACCCTCCCCCACTTAAAAAGAATTTGGTCCCCAAATTCAATATATATATAATTATACATGTGGAGAGCGTAGAACATATACCTCTTAGAATAACTCGGGAAATCGTTTCTTCATAGATTCTTCGGTCTCCCATGTCGCTTCGCGTTCGGGATTCTTATTCCATTGCACCTTAAGCATGGGAATAACCTTATTCCTTAGAGCTCGTATTTCTCGATCTAATATCTTTAAAGGCCTCTGTTCATATGTGAGATCTTTCTGGATCACCAGATCTCCATGTTCAATAATATGTGACGGATCGTGCACATACTTCTTCAACATAGATATGTGAAATACATTGTGTACCTCGGACAACTGAGGAGGCAACGCGATGCGATAAGCAACCTCGCCAACTCTTTCGAGTACCTCAAATGGTCCGATGAATCTTGGCGTAAGCTTGCCCTTAACACCAAATCTTCGTATGCCACGTCCAGGGGATATTTTAAGAAATACATGATCTCCAACCTGGAATTCAAGATCTCTTCTCCTGGTATCAGCATAAGCCTTTTGCCTTGTCTGAGTAACTTGTAATCTTTCTCTGATTACCTGTATCTTCTCAGTTGTATCCCTTACCATGTCTGGACCTAATAGTTGTCTCTCTCCAACTTCGTTCCAACATATGGGAGATCGGCAACTCCATCCGTATAAGGCTTCGAAAGGTGCCATTTGGATACTAGCTTGGTAGCTATTATTATATGCAAATTCAACTAAAGGTAAGTGGTCATGCCAGCTTTCTCCAAAGTCAATAATGCATGCTCTCAGCATATCTTCAACAACTTGATTAGTTCGCTCGGTCTGACCATCCGTTTGTGGGTGAAAAGTAGTACTAAAGTTGAGCCTTGTTCCCAACGAATGTTGTAATCCCTTCCAAAAATGAGAAGTAAAACGGGGATCTCTATCAGACACGATTGAGATAGGAATTCCATGTATCCTGACTATTTCTTTGATGTATAGTGCAGCTAGCACATCAATTGACTATCGGCTTTTGATTGGCAAGAAATGTGCCGATTCCGATTTAGTCAATCGGTCAATGATAACCCAGATTCCATCATGTCCTCCTTTAGATTTAGACAAACCCATGATGAAGTCCATACCAATATCCTCCCATTTCCACTTAGGAATATCTAGAGGATGTAGTTTTCCCGCAGGCTTTTGGTGTTCCGCCTTGACCTGTTGGCATGTGAGACAGCGTGATACATAGTCCGCTATTTCTCTTTTCATATTAGGCCACCAAAAGTTCCTCTTTACATCTTGGTACATTTTGGTTGTTCCTGGATGAATAGTGTACCTTGATCGGTGAGCTTCATCTAAGATCTTCTTCTTTAATTCCGGACAATCGGGTATACAAGTTCTATCTTTGAACGATAATCTTCCATCAGAAGTTAGTTGAAAATCAGATTGTCCTTCTAATCTGCCTTTGATTCCTACTAATATAGGATCATCATCCTGAAGTGTTTGTATCTCAGATAACAAATCTGACTGTATGCTTACATGAGATAGTGTGACAAATTTGGATTCCGTGTCCAAGCTTATATTGAGCTCGGAGAATTGTTCAAGTAACCTCCATTCTTGCATCATACAATTTGCTATCATTGCTCTCGGCTTTCGACTAAGGGCGTCAGCAACATAATTACCCTTTCCGGGATGGTATTGTATATTGAAGTCGAAGTCCTTGAGATATTCTAGCCAGCGTCTTTGTCTCATGTTCAGCTCCTTTTGTGAAAATAGATATTTGAGACTTTTGTGATCGGAGTATACAGTAAAGTGTGCTCCATATAAGTAGTGTCTCCATATCTTTAGGGCAAATACTACCGCGGCCAGTTCTAAGTCATGGACGGGGTAATTCTCCTCATGCTTCTTCAGCTGACGTGAAGAGTATGCTATGACCTTTCCTTGTTGCATTAGGACACATCCGAGGCCAATGCCAGAAGCATCAGTGTAGACCTCGAATTTCTCTCCTTCTATCGGTAGAGCTAAGACCGGAGCTGTGGTGAGATGATCCTTGAGAGTTTGAAAACTTCTTTCACATTCCTTACTCCATTCGTATCGGATCTCCTTGCGAGTTAACCTTGTAAGGGGCACGACGATCTTAGAGAAATCTTTGATGAATCGCCGATAATAGCCTGCAAGACCTAAGAAACTTCTGATCTCGCTTGCATTAGTGGGTCTTTCCCAGTTTCTCACAGCTTCAACTTTTGACGGATCTACAGATAAACCGTCCTTGGATATGACATGTCCGAGAAAAGCCACTTCTTCAAGCCAGAACTCGCATTTGCTGAGTTTAGCATATAATTGATTTGTCCTCAAGACTTGCAATGCAATCCTCAAATGCTCTTCATGTTCTTCCTTAGTCTTAGAATATATCAATATATCATCAATGAAGACTACTATGAATTGATCCAAGTAAGGCCTGAATATGCTATTCATTAACTGCATAAAGGCAGCAGGGGCATTTGTTAGTCCAAAAGGCATAACAACAAATTCGTAATGGCCATACCTGCTTCTGAATGCGGTCTTGTGAATGTCATCATCCTTGATTCTTAATTGATGATATCCCGACCTGAGATCAATCTTGGAGAAATATTTGGATCCTGAAATCTGATCAAATAACTCATCGATTCTCGGCAGTGGATACTTGTTCTTGATAGTAAGATGATTCAACTGTCGATAGTCGATACACAATCTCATGGATCCATCCTTCTTCTTTACAAATAAGACTGGTGCTCCCACGGGGAAGTACTTGGTCTAATAAACCCTTTTCGGATTAGTTCCATCAACTGCTCCTTCAACTCCTTGAGTTCAGCAGGGGACATTCTATATGGTGCCTTTGAAACAGGACCAGCACCAGGGACTAAGTCAATGGTGAAGGCCACTTCTCTTTGAGGGGGTAATCCCGGCAAATCTTCTGGAAATACGTCTGGGAATTCTCGTACTACTTGAACGTCTTCTATCTTGGTTTCCTTAGCTTCTTTAATAGTGACAAAAGCAAGGAAGGATACACATCCTTTCTTGACGAGCTTGCTTGCTCGAAGAGCCGAAATAAGAGGGGATTTGCTTCGACTCTTAGGACTAGTATAAGTCAGTTCCGGAAATTCCTTGAAAACAATCTTGCTATCACGGCAATCAACCGTTGCCTGGTATTTGGATAACCAATCTGCTCCTAGTATAACATCATACTCTTTTAGATCTAAGCAGATAAGATCAATAGGAAAATTCTTTCCTCGAACCAATACCTCACAGTTTTGATAATGATGTGTGATATCCGTCTCGTTTCCGAGAGGAGTAGACAATATTAACTTCATCCATTCTGGTTCTAGAGGTAATGGGTCAGCAAACTTCTTGGAAATAATGGAATGCGATGCACCCGTATCAAATAAGACATGTGCATATTTGGAACAAATTTTTAATGTACCTTCCACCAATCCGCCTTCTTCTTCTGGTTCGGTCTCTTGGATCGCATGAAGACGCGCGTTCCTTGTCACTGGGCGTTTACCCTCACCGTCTTGGTCATTCATTAATGGACAATCGGGAATCCGATGTTCACGACTCCCACAACGGAGACATGCTCCTAATTTCCTCCAGCATTCTTCTGTTTTGTGACCAGCCTTGTCACAATGCTTGCATACTACGTTTGAAGGTGTAGTGGTGATAGAGAAAGGCTTGGATTTCTTGAACTTCTGATCTTGAGAGGAAGAACCTCCATTATTGGGCCTCTTCTTAAAGTTGGGTTTAAAAGAACCCGAACTTGTGACTTGCTCCTTTTTGTCTTTCCCACGGATCCTATCAGATAGTTCCGTGGCATCTTCAAGCAACTGAGCTCGGCGCACTATTTCAGTATAAACTTGAATATCCATAGGCGCCAGTTGAGTAATGTAGTGGGGCCTAAGCCCATTAAGAAATCTACGGGCTTTCATCTTTTCCGTGCTAATTAAATGCTTAGCATATCTAGACAGTCTAGAGAACTGTGCTTCATAATCAGCCACCGATAAAGATCTTTGCTTTAATGCGGCAAATTCGGCGGCCTTCTTTTCCTGGACCCTATCAGAGAAATATTTGGCGTTGAAATATTCAACGAATTCTCCCCATGTAACTTGAGTTGGGTCAATTGTAGCTTCAATCGACTCCCACCAGCATCTAGCATCCTTTTCTAACTGGAAAGTAGCTAATAAGACTTTGTCCTGATCCGTGCATTGCATAACACGGAATATACGTTCAATCTCCCGAACCCAATGCTCGGCATCGTCTGGATCGGTCGATCCCATGAACTTCGGGGGATTCATATTCTTGAATGCTTGGTGTAAGCTTCCAGCTCGTGGAGCACCACCTTGTGCTACCTGTTGTAGCACTTGGGTCATCCCTTGAAGGGTACGCTGCATGTTGCGCCATTGAGCACGTTCGGCAGCCATTATCCTACAATTACAATAGCTATGTTAGTATTATATCACTATGATCTTATAAAGGACTCATTGATCATTTAACCCTTGGTTCTACCCACTCTCACTTGGTTAAAGGTTTTGAAACCTATCCTTGGACTTGGGTTTCCTAGGAATTGAATACCTTAGGCTCTGATACCACAAAGACTGTCACGCCCCGAGCGCGGAAGATACCCGGAGATGCGCGACGTGTCTATATCAATCATGTCAATCAGAGTGGTCGTGTATTCGACACAAAGACAGAGATGCGCAAAATAGCAAGATAACCCAATCCTTTATTTCATAATGGATAGACTATTACAAATCCAATACTCTGTTTAACAAAAAGGAAAAGAATACATATTTGACTCAAGAAACTATGGAAAAGACTAGACGACACTTGTAGAAGCTCTATCACTTTCACTCTTGACCATTCCCATCCGATTGACTTCCATCGTCGTCGGACTTACCTGAAAAGTAGAAAGGGACAAACGGAATGAGCGAACGCTCAGTAGGAAATTATATCTCAAGTACTAGCAAGGGGTTTAAGTAATTACATTTTTATGAATGCAATAAAGCTATGCATGCTCGCATAAAACGACAAGATAGAGAGAATGTAATATCAAGAAAATAAGATGAACTTAGTCATGAACTTCCAACAAGATGACAAGTATATTCAAGGTATTCAAGCAAGCACGTTTAACAAGTCATGTCAAGAACTTTGGCTATCATGTATCAAGCAAGTAAATTACCCTTTTTCGGGCCACGCATTTCATGTAAAGTCAAGTACGATTCAAGTACAAGATGTGTGTGGAATGTCCAATCAAGCAAGTCAAGTACTCGGTATAATGCCAGATACCTTATCATTTTAACTCCCATGGGCACAAGTACTTTCGGGTGCTCCTCCCAGGACCAGATCGGGCCCTATATGCGCAGGCATTTATCATGTGTTTTGACATCCACTCTTGTTTATATAGCCAATATAGAATTTCAATAATCAAGCTTGTAGACACGTATGACAACTTTGATAGAATAGAGTCCAAAATATGATAAAGGACATAGAATGGCGATAATAACGGTATAATCACGATATCGATAAAACTAGGTAGAATATGATTCCCTTAACTTGGGTACCATGACAAATCAGTATGGACATTCTTTATATAGAATTGAGGTCCACATGAACAGTATATCAAGCAAGATACCCTCATTCTTATCATAGAATTGGGGTTTACAAGAACGACATGATATGGCATGATATCATCATCCCATTAAGAATTTCTTATGATATACTCTTTGTATAATCATAAGGGCCGGTATACCATGTTTCTTTAGATTGACATGGCAAGGATCGTGTAATGGGTTTTTAGGGTACAACCAGCTCAGTCGGCCTTGAGGGAATCCAAGGCTACGAGGAGTCTTACGGAGGTCTCTATGACTAACTCGCTAGTCCAAAGGAACGGAATGTCCAATGGAGAGCTTGTATGTCAATGAGAGTTGAGTGTGATCGGTAAATCAACATGAAAACATGGGACTATACTCACGGAGTGGAGAATAGTGCCGATATATATATATGTTATAATATATAAAACCATCGGTTAGCAAATCAGATGAAAATCAGTTTATAGTAAAATAACGACTTAGGTCAAGTCGTTTCTCAAGTAATTAACGCCTAACAGAAGGGCGTTTACATATGGTCCGTTTTGCAGAATTTTCAATAATTCAATAATTTATCTAAAACGCGCCTTGGGAGGGGCGTCTCTTCAAGAGTTGACGACTACAGTAGCAGGCGTCTCCTTATATATATATTTGACAGAATATCAATAATTTCATGAATTGTATAAAACACGCCTTGGTCAGGGTCGTTTCTTCAAGATATGACGACTACACCAGAAGGCGTCTTATTGTTTACATATTTGACAGAATACAATTAATTTTCAGGAATTATCAAAAACGCGCCCTGGGCAGGGGCGTTACTATTTAATTCTATTTTTCAGAATATATAAATTTCAGGATTTTAATCGATACACGCCCTAGGAAGGGGCGTTACCTTTCAGATTCACGCCCTGTGAGGGGGCGTTAATATGTGGAAAACGACTTTGTCCAAGTCGTTAATTCAAGTTCCTTCAGAAACTTTAAGGATAGTAACAATTTCAGGATAACAGAGGAACGAATGTAATATCATGACAGTAAAGTTAGCAGGTTGAAGACAGAGGATCATGCATTATTTTATAATCATGATTTCATAGATAATCAATTCTTAAGATGGGTGATTAACGGTTTAAAGAAATTAACGCCTGAGTACGGGGCGTTAAACATGAAATTAACGACCTAGGGAAAGGCGTTTCATGTGAATTAGCGCCCTTGACAGGGGCGTCTCTTTCAAAATACTGCAGAAAACGCATGGAAACTATAATAACCGTATGCATGACATGCTTATATATATATATCTTGCATTAATTTCATTTGGGCTACAATAACTTGAGAAAACCTACCTTAATATGATTGAACTTGACGAAGGGTTTGAAGGATCGGAAACTTCAACCGCAACTTACGAACAGTGGTATCAAGGAGAAGAACTGCAGTTTTCCTATAAGAAAAGAAGAAACATTAGTATTTCTTCATACTTTCTGACCGAAAGGAAAAAGGAAAAAGAACAATACCTTTGTTCTTCACATACGCCGCCTTCTTAACCTATAACAGAAGAAGAAGATGAAGAACAGTTAGTTCTTCATGCAACAGACGTAGAGAATTAGAGGAACTACTCCTCTCTCACGTACCTTGCAGACTCCGAACGCCAAATAGCGTTGTAGGGTTCGAGCAGAAGGTTATTTATAGGGATTTTGGAAGTCCTATTAGAGTTAGTGATTGTGTGAGGGTAGTATATCCCTAATAGAGTCCTTACTCTATTAGACACTTACTAGATTAGGTTAATCTTTCCCTGGATAAGCTCTGGGTTCGAACGGTTCACGAACGGAATTAACGCCTTAGGTAAGGGCGTCGATTCTTTAATTAACGCCTTGCATAAGGGCGTTTCTTAAAAAGCGCCTTGAAAAAGGGCGTTTCGTGTTTTAAAACATGCCCAAGATAGGGGCGTTTCTTTTACTTACCCATTTGGTCGCGTGAGAACTGACGACCGTAGGTGTGGGCGTCCTTTCTTTATTCACGCCATGGATAGAGGCGTTTCTTTATAAATTAACGCCTTAATAAGAGGCGTTATTTTTAATTTATTTTATTTCGTCCAATTAACCCTATTCCTTTTATATATATTACTTCTGTAATATATATGTTTTAATTTATTTCAATTATTCATTTATTAGGGTTGCTACAGAACCCCCCCCCCGGACGGCTGAAAACGCCGGGTAACGTCATAAAAATCTGAACCCTGTCAAACCACGCAGTTTATACAACATCCAATCACCAATCATGCCAATAAAATTAAAAGACGATGGCCATGGAATCAATTTCATGAATTTAGGGCAAAATAACACTAAATTACACTAACATGGAAAATTGCACAAAAATCAAGAAAACGGGCGTCGAACCACGGCGCATGTGGTATCAACGGGTTCCTAGCAAGGAGAAGATTCCATCCCCCTACCTCTTACGCAGTGGGAACGCCGATTCGGTGCCGAACGGTCGACGAGAGCCACGCCGTCCACACGGCGCCAAGCGACACCACGCTCCGCGGATCGAGGGAAGAAGGGTGTCACCGCGATCCACGCGAAACGACCTTCCCGCCGGTACCTCCCTTGCTTCGATCAGCAGCCGTCTGGGCTAGAACCGAGCGAAAGAGAGATTTCGAGAAATTAGGCCTAAAATAACCCAAAAAGGGGTTTACACGAAAAACGATGAAAATGACAGCGGATGGCGACGCATGTGGCGTCAATGGATTCCTGGCAAGACGAAGAGTCCATTTCCCTACCTCGATCGCGATGAAACACGCAAATCGGTGCAGATCGGGCGACGGAAGCCACGCCGTCCTCTCGCGCCCACGCGTCTCCGAGCTCCACGGATCGAGACGAGGCCAGCGTCAAAACGTTCCTTGTGTCGAGCCGGTTCCAACGGTGTCTCCCACGCCTCGATCGGACCCCACCCGGGCCAAATCCGAGAGAGAAAGGGAGAGGAGGAGAGAGGACGTGTGAGGGAGAGAGAGAGAAAGAGAGAGATCGAGAGTGAGAGGGGAGAGAGAGAGTGGCGTGCGTGAGTTATAAAAAAAATCCGATTTTTCTATTTTTTTTGTAAAAATTCTTAAAATTGCACTTTAACCTCTCAAGGAATTAAAATCGTTAATATGCCCCTTAAATTTCAATAACTCTTTATCTAATTCGAATAAATGCCTAACCAAGGCCTAAAAATCCGCAAAAATAGTCGAAACGATCCTCACGAAGAGTACACTGCCACTGTATTGTCCACGAGCCGATAAGCTGAGAGGTAAACTCACCATAGGGTTCTGCAGATTATACAAGAGAAGAACCACACGGTTCATAAGACCTCAACTCGGGAGATACAAAAGCAATGCCAAACTCTCCAAAAAGAATCCAAAAACCTACTAAAGATCGAGGATATTACATCCTCCCCTCCTTTAAGGAATTTCGTCCTCGAAATTCAAGGACTAACAAGGAAGAAGCGAGGGAAGAACAACCCGACTCAGAATCAACGCAATCTCAAAAAACACAACTCAGAGGAACACCGTCAGACCATTATCACAAGTACACGCTCAGGAGTGAGCACGACGCAAGTGAACACAAGTCCGACACCTCCGAAACAGGGCAACGCCGCTTGCGTCTCACAGGATGGGAGACACGACTGCCACAACAACAAATCACCGATCTCGAGGAGATGAAACAACAGACACCTAAAACAGTGTCTCAAATAAGGAAACAAGGTCCTTACAATTAACATCCTGACGACATCATCGATTCCAGTGCCCAAGGCAACAAGGAACACCGGGCACACTGAAAACCAACGACAAATTCGCAGGAAACAGTAACACAACAACAGCACCGGACCATAAACACAATCAAGTCAGCCCTCATTCAGATATCCCATCTAATCAAGTCGCGAGCTAACTCTAACAGGAGACAAGAGTACAGCAAGCTAACTGACAAGACAATGGTCCTCGACTGAGACACAAAATCATACGGATATAACACTAAATCAACAACACAACGGCACTCGTAGGATCCCAGCTCCGTACTGAACACAGAACTACGGGCACACTACAAGCAGGGTCACATCAGGGCAAAAGAACAGTTGAACACACGACCTCAAGGACTAGTCATGCATCAAGCCGCTCACCAAGAAAAGACCCAAATAACAAAAACACGACAATAATCTCGGGGAGCGCATCTCAAAGTTTACGAACACACCTCAAGAGCACAACACCCAAGAAAGAGAATGCAGAGTAAAAGGTAGTTGATCAGCAGGAGAGCTGACAAATTCCCTAATACTCGCAATGGTTAATGCCAATACCAGAAGATGATCAGCAACAACACGAGAACAGGCAACATCAAGGCACATGAAGCCAAGATGAAGTTAAATCGAGAAGAACGAAATTCTCGACTGTCCAGAATCTCACAACAATGATTCTCGACCAATGGGTGACCAGCCCACACGCTTCCGCTGCGCACTCAAATAACGCACACAGGCAACAGAGAATATCTCGGTATCCGCATCTCAGCACACACACGGCTCCATCGCAATTCATAAAATCACAATGTGATATGCCACGAGTACTGATCCCACGAGCAACCGATCATAAATAGCCTAAGTGCAACAGAGGAGAGTACCAGCCTTAATACAAAGCCCAAGGAAAGGCGCTAATCTCAGCCTACCTTTACGTCCTGAAAACGACAAGTGAGCCTCACAACATATCGGCCGTTAAACACGACACGACGAAACACGGTACGCAACAGCTTTCGAAACAAAGATTAAGTCTCAAGCCAGGCGACCGCAAATCAAGAAGAAAATCAGGCTCAACATAAAAGCTGTCCTTGATAAGCACATACAGGACAAAGGCATTACCAAGACGGCAATTCCAAGGTCGACTTCGAAAAGAAACCACCAAATGGGATGAGAGCATCAAGCTTACTAGCAAAAGCTCACCAAGAATGGAAAAGCCTAGCTCGCTCGAACAACTTCTCAATCAAAGGGGTCTAATCGAGCACTTCAACAGAAGTGAAACACCTCGGGAGTTGAACGGACTTGAGCTGGGATGACCAAAACAACGTAAAAACGTGTACGGCCACCTCAACAACTCAAAAAGGTCAACAGCACCCCGAGCAAATGACGAAAACCATGCGATAAGAAATCGCAAACCCAATGCTAGCAATTTCAACCAAGAAGGGAAAAGCTAACAGGGAAACATTAAGGAACTCACAAGTAACAGGAAAAGATAACTACTGAGGCTAAGAACCTCAATTCAACAACATCAAATGATCTACAAATTCAGATAACATAAAGCACAACGAAGACTACTCACGTGGCTGTTGGCACTGACGGTAACAAGCCACTTAGCCCTCACAGAGAAAATAGACCTCTAAGAAAATCACTGGCGACAAAACGATTAAACCACGCTAGCATAGGATCCACTCACGAATCTAGCTAACGTCCACCTCATCCATCATTCCATCACGTTCTAACCCATTCCGTCGCGTCTCTACCTCGGTCAACTCGACACGGTCGCGCGCCCCGCGTTGAGAGAAACAGAGGAAAAGAGAAACGAGGATAAAGTAGAACGAGAGAAATGAAAAGGATAGGAGAGGAGAAAACCAAAATCACACGGATAGAATTAGCACAATGAACAATTAAGGAATAATTAGATCACATACAGTTCAAGTAACTACGATAAATAAAACACAAATTAACTGATCGAGAAGCAGAATCGCACCTTCCACAACGTAAGACGTCACTGCTCAGCAAGGGGAAGCTGAGATGACGAAAGATCTTGCTGAGGCTGCGACGACAAAGGTTGGACCTGGAACGGCTGCGGCTGGGTAAACCGCGAGAACTGCACCGGTCTCGACCTAAGAGGGCAATCTCGAACAACGTGACCCGGTTGGTCACATCGAAAGCAAACAATGGGCAGAGAACACGGCTGGCCCTTATGATGACCACCACATCTCCGGCACGTCCACGGCTGCCTAACGGCAGACCCCTAAAGCTATTGAGAAGAAGGTACTGACGACGGAACAACACTGGCAGAAGGCTGCTGGGCGAGCCGCTTCTCACGCTCCCCCGACTTACTCCGGGTATTCATGGACGGAGCTGTACCACGATCAACCGGCACAAGAGATGGGGCCCTAGTCACATCCGACTGCCTGACCTGTTGATCCTTAGATGCCCGAATCTTCTTAGACTTCTTGTATCGGAATCTCTTGCCTTTAGACTTAGAGGAAGAAGCAACTTCGACAGCAGGGATAACGGAAGGGACTCCGGGTACGCTCGGCAAATGGAGCTGCTGGAACTGTCCGGACGGCTGAGGGACAAAGTAACACTGCACACCTGGCACACCAGGCTGAGTAGACTCGGCATGAGTACCCCCTTGAGGTCTCACCTGCCCCTCACCAGACGGCGTTCCAACCTGATCACCCGATAAACCTTCCACCACTTGAGCAGGAGTTGCAGGAACTTGACCAGGCACAGGTGCATAAACCAACACGACAACCACTGGAGGAGAAGTACCACTTCCCGCCCCGGAAACACGCGCCTTCATGCGACGTGCCATCAAACCCTAGGAAGCACATAACGACGAAAATCATATCAGCAATCACGGAAAACATCCTAAGCCAGCAATAGACGATGCAGATGGACTTGCTCTGGACAGACGCTATGCAATTTCAATTTCTTATACAAACTCTCAACACAGCTCTGATACCAACTGTGACGACCCAAAGCTCCGGATACCGATATACCGATAACATCGATATACCGATACCAAGAACTGGGGAAGCCACCCAAGAGGCTGATGAGGCCCCTGAAGGGTTAGTGAAGTTTGTCGAGGAGTTGTATAACAAATTGGAATTTCAACGCGCAATATTAGTTAAACAACAATTACAATTAAGTGCGGAAGCAAAATGAACTAGCAGAGTGATAAAATATATACAATAGTCCAGATTTACAACAGCAACAAGTCCAAACTGACAGAAAAGAGAGTCCAAATGTACAACTACACGGGGCATACCCCGGTCAAAAGTACAAAAGACCAACCGACAACTGTTGGCACACTACTAGATGCCGACAAAACCACGCGAAGCTCCAGGAGACGGCGGATGTGGCTCACCTGAAAGTAGGAAGGGTGAGTCACAGCCAGACTCAGTAGGGGTCACGCGGATCCCTACCTCGCAACTAAACACGCAGGCATACACGTATGATAGCAGTTAAAGCATGCATTTAAAGCAATAAACATGCGATTGGCATAAATCAAACACATTTATAGTAAAGCTACCTATCTAAGCAGTTTAAACAGCTAACTACATGCCAATTAAATATCGATATAAGCGTCAGGAACTACATCTACCAATAGAAAGAAAAGCTCAACTAACCCGGAGATAGGAAAAAGAAGAGACCACAAGAAGTGAGAGACCAGATGCGTCCACTGACGGCTTACACTGCATCTCAGGCAACTCGCATGGCTAGTGTCTCCAAGCGAGAGGCGTAACAGTACCAAATCGAACCAAACCGAGTAACTAGTCAGAGTAACACTCGTCAGTGTCAGTCCAGGCCTCTGACCACGTGTGCACACACTGGCTCGTGCCTAAGCCAGGCTCTCCAGCTAGTTTTCCCTCTTAGTAGGACGCTACTATTGGCCGAGGGCCCACGGTGACTAGCTTAAAAACCGTGTAACGGGACTACCCTGTCCACCTTTCCCAGGAGGGCCGACACTCCAAGTCGGAGGGCTACGACTAGTGGCTCCATCACAAGGAAAGAGAGAGCTATTTCTATTGGGATCTAAAATAATGCCACAGTTTTTATAAAATAAGTTAAACATGGCGTATATGCAACATGGAATGCATAACTAATAGGTTGGCAACACAACCAAACTACCAGGCAAGCGACGGTCGAAGACCCACGCGCTACTAGAAAGCGACGGTCGAAGACCCACGCGCTACTAGAAAGAGACGGTCGGGGACTGGCACGTTACATCAAGAGCGACGCGCTGGTCTCCGTCCGTTACTTCCACCCGCGTTCCAGCTCAAGGGTGCAGGGGGGGATGTGACGGTAGGGGCCCTGCGCGTCGCTTCCAAGCGGCGCGGTAGGTCACCGCCGTTACATCCTCCCGAGTACCAAAACTCAAAAGCCCTAAAGGGGAGAGTGACGGTGGGGGTCCTAGGCGTTGCTTCGAAGCGACGCGCGGGAGCACCGCCGTTACTTTCACCCGAGGCTCAAACCAACGCACAGTGTTCAGAAAATAGCAGCAGATGAAGCGACGCCCCGGTCTCGGCGCGTCGTTTGGAAACGACGGCCGGTCGACAGACCGTCGGGCTCACCGCCTCACCGGGCTACCTGAAAATAACGAAAGAGTAACGGATGGGGATCCCTCCGTTACTCTCCAAACGACGCCCCTCGTTGGGCCGTTATTTGGAAAGTGACGCGTCCATCTTGGACCGTCAGGCAAGTGACGGTTCCTGGCAGGACCGTCACTCCACCTGGGTTACGGGCGAGTACGGTTTGTAAACCGAACCCCCCCCCCCCCGGACGGCGGAAAACGCCGGGTAACGTCGTAAAAATCTGAACCCTGTCAAACCACGCAGTTTATACAACATCCAATCACCAATCATGCCAATAAAATTAAAAGACGATGGCCATGGAATCAATTTCATGAATTTAGGGCAAAATAACACTAAATTACACTAACATGGAAAATTGCATAAAAATCAAGAAAACGGGCATCGAACCACGGCGCATGTGGTATCAACGGGTTCCTAGCAAGGAGAAGATTCCATCCCCCTACCTCTTACGCAGTGGGAACGCCGATTCGGTGCCGAACAGTCGACGAGAGCCACGCCGTCCACACGGCGCCAAGCGACACCACGCTCCGCGAATCGAGGGAAGAAGGGTGTCACCGCGATCCACGCGAAACGACCTTCCCGCCGGTACCTCCCTTGCTTCGATCAGCAGCCGTCTGGGCTAGAACCGAGCGAAAGAGAGATTTCGAGAAATTAGGCCTAAAATAACCCAAAAAGGGGTTTACACGGAAAACGATGAAAATGACAGCGGATGGTGACGCTTGTGGCGTCAATGGATTCCTGGCAAGACGAGGAGTCCATTTCCCAACCTCGATCGTGACGAAACACGCAAATCGGTGCAGATCGGGCGACGGAAGCCACGCCGTCCTCTCGCGCCCACGCGTCTCCGAGCTCCACGGATCGAGACGAGGCCAGCGTCAAAACGTTCCTCGTGTCGAGCCGGTTCCAACGGTGTCTCCCACGCCTCGATCGGACCCCACCCGGGCCAAATCCGAGAGAGAAAGGGAGAGGAGGAGAGAGGACATGTGAGGGAGAGAGAGAGAAAGAGAGAGATCGAGAGTGAGAGGGGAGAGAGAGAGTGGCGTGCGTGAGTTATAAAAAAAATCCGATTTTTCTATTTTTTTTTTGTAAAAATTCTTAAAATTGCACTTTAACCTCTCAAGGAATTAAAATCGTTAATATGCCCCTTAAATTTCAATAACTCTTTATCTAATTCGAATAAATGCCTAACCAAGGCCTAAAAATCCGCAAAAATAGTCGAAACGATCCTCACGAAGAGTACACTGCCACTGTATTGTCCACGAGCCGATAAGCTGAGAGGTAAACTCACCATAGGGTTCTGCAGATTATACAAGAGAAGAACCACACGGTTCATAAGACCTCAACTCAGGAGATACAAAAGCAATGCCAAACTCTCCAAAAAGAATCCGAAAACCTACTAAAGATCCAGGATATTACAGCATCAGTTTAAGCTATAAGCTCTAACTCACACCTAGCAGGGTACCAAAGACCAAGTTCTTGGGTGCCTGACAGATACCTAAAGATCCTTTTTACTGCACTAAAATGAGACTCCTTAGGACTAGCCTGAAATCTAGCACATAAACATACTAAAAATTGTATATCAGGCCTAGATGCAGTGAGGTACAAAAGGGATCCGATCATACCTCTATACAGCTTTTGATCCACTGGGTTAGCTTTTGTATCTTCATCAAGACTTGTGGAGGTACCCATTGGAGCTGCAATGTCCTTGAGGTTTTCGAGCTTGTATTTCTTCAAGAGGTCCCTAATGTATTTGGACTGGGTGATAAAGGTTCCATCTTTGGTTTGAGTCACCTGCAATCCAAGAAAGAGTTTCAGCTCACCATTGAGCTCATTTCAAACTCTTGTGTCATTAAGTCAGAAAATTCCTTACACATCTTTTGGTTAGTTGAACCAAAAATAATGTCATCCACATAAATCTGAACAATAAGTATGTCAGGGTGACTTACCTTTGTAAACAATGTTTGGTCAATCTCACCTCTTGAGAACTTCTTCTCGGTAAGGAATTTGCTGAGCATGTCATACCAAGTTCTAGGAGCTTGCTTCAAACCATAGAGAGCTTTATTCAACTTATATACATAGGAAGGGAAATCTGAGCATTCAAAGCCAGGAGGTTGATGGACATAGACATTCTCCTTAATTTCCCCATTGAGAAAGGCAGATTTTACGTCCATCTGTTGGAGAGTTATTCCTCTGGTATCCTTGGTGAGGAGAACCGATGAGTAATCCCATTGACCCTGCAAAATTCATCAAATTGTGAATTCTTAAACTCACCTCCATGATCAGATAAAATATTTTTAATTAAATTTTCATTTTTCTATTTTATTTTCAAATAGAACTCCTGAAATTCTATGAATGCATCATTTTTATGTGTAAGGAAAAAGACCCAAGTATACCTAGAGAAGTCATCAACTAGGACATATCCATATCTCCTCCCCGACAAGCTGACTGATCGTGTGGGTCCAAATAAATCCATATGTATCAGCTCATAAGGTTTAAGGGACATGTTTTCAGTTCTTGATTTAAATGACTTTCTAGTCTGCTTGGACTGTGTACAAGCACCACACACCTTATTTTCCTTCTTGAAAGAAATTTCAGGGAGTCCTCTAACCATGCTATGTTTATTCAATTTATGCAAAACAGTATAGCTGGCATGGCCTAATCTACGATGCCACAAAAATATTAAATCATCTTTATTTGCAGTGAGGCAAAGATTAGAATGAGCTAAATCATCTAAATCTACCAAATAAATGTTATTCACCCTTTTTCCTGAGAATTTAACTACATCGGAATCAGGTTCAAAGATTTTGCAATAATGAGAATCAAATACTACCTTGTGTCCTTTTATCACAGAGCTGGCTGATACTAAGTAAGTTATATGCAAGACCATCAACCAGCAGTACTTCTTCAATGCAACAGGTAGTACACTTACCTACCTTACCTGACCTGATGATTTTACCCTTTGTATTTCCTCCGAAGGTGACAAGACCTCCATTCTTCTCAGTCAACATGCAAAATTTGGCCTTGTCTCCAATCATATGCCTAGAGCAGCCACTATCAAGATACCACATATTGCTCCTGGCTGCCAGGCATACCTGCAATCACAATCAGGTTGAGAATTTTGGAACCCAAAATAGTTTGGGCTCCAAGGCAGAAACAGAACAATTTAAGCAAGACATCAATTGTTTAGGAATCCACATTTGTCTAAACATGGTTGTCTTAGTGGAATTTCTAACATTCTTTCCATCATTTTTCTTTTTCTCAGCACCAACTGATTGAACCTTCTTCTTCTGGTGCTTTGGTTTTTGTTGCGTTCTGGCAGTATCTTCATTATAATTATGATTATTTTTGTGCCAGTGCCCAGGCCAATAGGTCCTCAGATAATTGCGGCCCGCAGTAGTCCTAGGCTGACCAAGGAAGACCTGTCTATTTGGACCCCATGTCCTAGACTGAACAACCCAGCTAGCAAATTGAGGTCTATGCCAGTGAGTGGGAAAATGTTGATATCTAGACCTCCCTTGGACTTGATTCCATCCAGACCTATAGAATGGTTGTACCTGTTTCTGAGGATAAGTGTAATAGGTCTGTACCTTGGGCTGGTGAGTATGGTTGTTCTGGCCCCAAGCAGCATTAGATTTGCTTGGAGGATGATTCGGAACCAGAGACTTACTTTTGGGTGAAGGGCAGAATCTGCTAGGCTCACCAACCTTCTATTTACACTTGTCCTTGGCACTGAACATTTTCGAATTAATATGTTTAGCAACAGAATTTTCACTTACCATTTTTATGAGAGGTCCCTTCTTGTTCTCTGCCACAAATGATATGGTTTTCACGGCAAGGCTTTTCGTGGCAGTTGAGTTGAATCCAAGACCTTCTTTTCTGAAATTCACCTTTGACCCTAACAGAGCATTGAGATTATCTGTGCCTTGGGTCATATTTTCTATTATTTTCCTTTTATCAACATTTTCTTTCTCTAAATTTTCAACTGTTTTCTTTAATTCAGAATTCACACACAAAACAGCTTCATATTTCTCATTTATTTTTGCTTCATTTTCAAACATTTGAACTCTCAGCTTCAAATCATCAATAACATTCTTTAACCATTCATTTTCATTTCTAGAATCTATTAAAGCATGCTTCAAATCATCAGATTCAGCACATGAAAATTTTAAACTATCATTTTCAGATTACAGACAGGCAATTTTATCAGACATGGTTTTATCATTCATAAGTGAGTTTACTTTCTTCTTCAAATGCATGTTCTCCTTTCTAATATCATCCACTTTATCTAGCAGGTCTCCGTAGGCATCCTCCCAGTCAGAAATTGTATAGTGCTCAAAGGGAGAGGATACCTCATCGGAGTCTCCTTCTTCTTCTTTGTCACTTTTGGTCATCAGGCAGACATGCTTTTCTTCATCCTCGCTCTCTGAGGTGGTGCTCAGTGTGCCCTCGTCCTCATCGCTCCAAGTACTAATCATGGCTTTTCCTTTTCCACCTTTCTTCCTTAGTTTCTCCTTCTGCTTCTAGAGCTCTGGACAATCTGCCTTCATATGCCCGGCCTTCCTGCAGTGATAGCAAACATTAGTAGCAAGTTTCTTCATAGGGTTAGACCTATACCTGTTATGTTGTCGGCCGATGAATTGTCTTCAGCCGAAATTTCTGCCTTCCTTTCTCAAGAATCGCCTGAACTCTCTGGTCAACATAGCAAGTTGGTCTCCATCGATTTCTGACCCAGATAGGCTGCTCTGCTCGCTTGATGATTCAATGTGGCTGGATCTGCTTGTTCTGCTGGAACTAGCCTTCAGCACGATTGGTTTCTTCTTATTCTCGAGCTCCTCAATTTTTGGAAGGTTCATCTCATATGCCATTAGAGAACCTATCAACTCGTCAACTTTCATCGTCTGAAGATCTCTTGACTCCTCGATCATTGTCGCCTTTGTGTGCCAGACAGGAGTCAGAGACCACAAGATCTTCCTTACAATCTCGTAGTCGGAATAGCTCTTTCCCAAATTCCTCAGACCGTTAGTTATGATCGTCAGACGAGCATACATCTCAGTCACGGTCTCACTAGGTTTCATCCGGAATGCTTCATATTTAGAGACCAACATATTCGCCTTGGTCTCTCTCACCTGTGATGTCCCTTCGTAGATAACCTCTAGTGTGTCCCACATCTCCTTGGGGGTTTTGCACGATGAAACTCTGGAGAATTCCGTGGGATGAAGTGCGCACTGAATAGAGTTGACGGCACTCCAGTTCAAAGTAGACTTTCTAATTTCCTCTCTCGTCCAAACCTCTTCATTCTCGTGCAGTTCGAACGGTACCTTGCTCACTACCCTCTAGATCTCGTAGTCTTTCGCCCTCAGAAAGACCTGCATTCTGTTCTTCCAGTAGGCGTAGTTAGAGCCGTCGAAGTACGGAGGCTTGGAGGTTGAATGTCCTTCTGCTATCATTCCCATAGCGTTCATGGCCGTTCCTCTTTAGGATGTTAGTCCCTGAAAAAGAGTTAGGCTTTGATACCAACTGATGAGAGTCTATGAACGATCTAGAGGGGGGTGAATAGATCAGTCACCCAATAAAATCGACTGCAGCAGTTTCAAGTGCGGAAATAAAACAAACTGCTGCTGGACGGCAGAAACATAAGCGAAAGCGATCACAGAAAGCGAACTCTAGCAGATCTAAACTTAAACAAACCTAAACATGCATCTACTGTGGATGGAAGAGATAACCAAGATGCACAACAATTCGCAAGACAAACGCACAGTAGATAGGAAATTTTTAAGGTGGTTCGATCTCATACCCGAGATCTACGTCCACCCCACACTCCAAACCGGAATGTGGCTTCAACCGCTGATACACAGCTTCGGGGTCACAACCCTACAGACAGCTGGGCATTACAGCTTATGCCATCCAGAGGAATCCTCCTCTGCAAACCGCTGAGCAATACAGCTTAGCTCTGCTGACTAACAGCTTGAAAATAAGGTTTCAGAAAGCAAGATAGAAACAAACGAAAAACAAGAAATCCCCAGAGGGAATGTAGCTCATAATGAGCAATCTCAGTTTTGGTATCTGAACCGAGAGACTGATGATCAAACATTCAAAGTAAATCTCTCAGACTCCTCTCTCTCAACTCTCTCATTCTCTTCTTCTCTCTTTCTTCTCTTTCTCTTCTCTCTGGATCATGCAGGCTCTCTCTGCTTCTACACTTCTTCAGGTAAGTTCCCAATTTCGATCACACTCTGCTCAGGAAGTAGCTTCTTATTTATAGAGCAGTGAACAGATAGGGCGTGTGGTCATCATGATTCCCGCCTAAATATCTAGGTCACGTGTCAGCATCATAGCCTCGTTGCATTCCACGTGTCACGATCTTGGCGCTTTCTTTCATTCTCGAGTTATGTGCCCTTCTTAGATTCCTCGAACAGAAGTCCTGTCAGGTCGGACTTATTATCAGTTTGAATCAATCTGAAGGAAAAGAGAAGGATGCATCGAGTTAGTTCGAGATTTGAACTAAGCATGTACAGACTTGATGGATATAATGCAGTATGCATATAGGAAGGTATGCACAATGAAGATAAATGCACAGACATACCACTGAGCTGTGTACAGACTTTTGGTGAGCGTGTGACAAGATGATGTACAGACTTGCTGGATATAATGCAGTATGCATATAGGAAGGTATGCAGAATGAAGATGAATGCACAGACATACCATTGAGCTGTGTACAGACTTTTGGTGAGCGTGCGACAAGACGATGTACAGACTTGCTGTGCCTAGAGTTTAAGCATGACTACATAATGCACATGCCTAATGAAACTGTGCACGAACTTAACTGCTCGTATCAACAAAGGTTGTATAGACTTGTGTCCTTGCAGCACCAAGAGTTGCACCGACTTTGTGTATATGTGTATGCACGAGGCAATGCGATGCACTGACTATGTGTATGCGTGAGCCAAATCGATCCACTGACTATGTGTATGCGTGAAGCACAACGATGCAAAAAGATGCACTGACTATGTACATACATGAAGAATATGATGCAAAAAGATGCACTGAGTTGGTTCGAGAATGTATAGACTTGCTAAGTCATCAAGGCAACCGTGTGCAAACTTAGTATTTAAATGCACGAAGTTTACGTATGTATGGAACAAAAGTTGCACAGACATGCCACCAAAGAATGTACAGACTTTGTGTGCAATGTACAAACGATGCACAGATATGCCACTGAAGAATGTACAGACTTTGAAATGAAAGATGCACATATGCATATAGTTAGTCGCGTGCAGCAACAAATGTTGTACAGACTTGAGTTGATGCTGCAATAGGAGTTGCACCGACTTGGTGACTCATTGAGTTGCTATCATCAAAACAACAACACCCTATCATTAAAGCACAAGGGGCACAACGGGTCTATGACTTGGGAAGATGATAAGTGAAGACGGTATGGGCCTAGCTGGACAGTTCGAGGGAGTTTTTGGCAGTGGGACTGGGCTAATGGTTCCCAACCGTAGTTAGTTGTGTTATGTTTGTCGATGAAAAAGAAAAATTCACATATTAATTGTAATTGGGATTTGAGGGGGGGAATTTATGTTGAATTTTGATATCATTTGGAGCCAGCGGTCAATTCTATAAATAGACTTAGCAGACCCAGCTCTGGTATGGAGCAGTTGTCATTTTGCTTTCTATAGAATCTAATCTCCTCTTCCTCCATGTCATCTCCAACCTCCAATTCTCCTTTCCCTCTTCCCTATGCTCCTGTTCCCAGTTTTGTGCTCTCTTCCATTGTGGCTACCTTCCCCTCCTCTGCTACTATTCTCTCTTTTCGCAGGGCATCCTTGGTGTTGTACCACTCGCTCCAGCCATCTCTGGGCGAAAGAAGGCTGCTCAAGTCGCCATCACCTCCGACAAGTTTGTCATTCTTGAGGAGTGTCCAAGGTCGCATATCAATTTAGTGCATGATCCCTCCTTGGACCTTTCCACCTCTTCAAGAACTATGTTGCCTGATGAGTTGTTGTTGATGCAACAATCACTTCAACATGCTATTTAGTTTTCAATACAGCAAGCTTTGGCACAATCCAATGCTAAGATGGTTACTTGGATGGATGATTTAGCTCAAAAAGTTGCAGTGCTAGAAGCTTCCACTTTTTTTTCCTCACCTGTAAGTGTTCAAGAACTTGGGATCGCCGAGGCTATTCATCGGCATCCACTGTTTCCTCTGGTACCTCAACCAAAACCTCTGGAATTACAATTATTTGACGGTTCAAAGTTTGATGACTAGAAGTTTAAGGCAGACTTATATTTTAGATATTATCAGTTAAGCCAAGAATAAATGCTTGTACATGTATAGTATGCTTTGTTTGATCATGCTATGCAATGGTTGTGTCGTGTGTATAAAACACACTAGTTCCGTTCTTGGGACCAACTCCTTGCTATTGAGGCCAAGTTTGGTCGGCGAGATTGGAAGAATCCACATATTGAATTGAGACAATTAAAACAATTAGGCCCTGTTAAGGACTATGAATTAGCATTTGAACAAATTTGTGAGGAATTGGATGGCATTCCCGATGAGCACCTGTTGGCACATTTTTTAGGTGGCCTATAAGAAGAGCTTTGTTATGAAGTTATGATGCAAAAACCTCGAAAACTTGACAAAGCTATGGTTGCTGCCATATTAGCTATAACTAAACCTACACAAGTACAGCCTCATAGGGGATTTGCATCTCACCCTTCCTTCACACAACCTACTTCTGATTCACCTTTTGAGATTTCAAAATAGACCCGCCACCTTGGCCATCCAATTGTTCAACGATGTTGACCCTAGATACACGCGAGGACAAGAAGGGGGGGTTGAATGGTCTCCGCCAAGTGCAATGATAGTTTTTAAAATTTTACGCAGTAGAATAGAAACAACAACCAACACGAAATATAATGAGATGAAGTTTAAATACTACATGAACCAGTTCTCTCAAACTCTCCACTCTCACACGAATAGAATGAACAATATGATCAAGCAAACCACAAACACACAGAGCAAGATAGATTTTTTAGGTGGTTTGGGACCACGGCGGACTCCCTATGTCGACCCCTCATTGAATCGGTGAGGATCCACTTGCTTCGAACTGAAGCACACGGAGCTTACGCTCCAAACACAAGGAGACGTCGTCTCCCACATGATCCAATGATGCGGGACGAGACACGGACACAACAAGCTCGCGATCGTCCCTTAACGAGGGAAGCGTCGGACGTGCACGGTTAAGAAACCGGCGAGAGCTAGGGTGGTCAATTCACACTTTCGTGCCCGGATCGGGTCACGGGACGGTCACGCTCTCTCTCGCAGCAGCGGTGATATGAAAATAAAGCGAGCTATGATCCTATGACATGCTCTCTAGCAGTGGCATAAACAGGTATATATGAAAATAAGCAAATGCCGAGTGTAGGGAGCGAGAACGATACCTCCACGCGCTCGGCGTGGGGAAGACGGACCCGACCGAAACTCATACTCCCGGAACAATAATACACAATATTACAGCAATACAACTCACTGCCCACTCCACGCAGGGAGGTAAATGGCTACACAATGGGGTCCGTGAGGACTGAATTCGGGTTGACGGGCGGCTTCTCGCGTTGATTCGGCAACACCCGAACTAGTGACGGTGGGGCCCACGTGCTGTCCGGAGGGCCGTGTGGGACCCGGTGGCACCGCTGTGGTGGAAGATGCCTGGAAGGGCGCTCCTTGGGGTGGAGGTGCGCTGGTTCGCCGGCCAGAGGCCGGGCGGCTCCGATCGGCACCGGTCGGAAAAACCGGCCACGGATCTGCACTCTCTGATTTTCAGCGCTCGCTCGGGCGGGAACGGACGCTGCAATCAGCCCCGATGTCGGATCGACACGAAACTGGCACCGTTGGAAAGATCTCTTCGAATAATTCAACCTAGGCCTGGAGATCTGGCCTGGATCTGCACGGATCTGGACTTATGGAATTTTCAAGTGCCTATTGTACAGTTCCTGAAATCTCAGGTCAGCTGAGAACTTTCCTGTGGATGGCCTTTGACTGGGAGGGAGACGTCCGAATCTGGGGTTGTGTTCTTCAGAAAAGGTGTAGAAAATCAAGCTAGAAAACCAAGACTATTTTTGGATCTGGATTTGGAGGTGGGTAAGTATTTCTGGGATTTTTGCACTAGCAGTGGGTTGGATCGGGAATCTGGCTAACAACACTGTAGCTGAGGAAGAACAAGAATTTTTAAAAATAGATAAAAGACTGAAAAAAAATTAATAAAATTCGTGGATGTAGGGGATTATGGACAGAACTCCCAGTAAAATTGGGAGGGCCTGGACAAATCAAAAATAGGGTCGGAGATGGGAAACGCAGAGCTGTTGTCACTGTAGACAGAGACAAAATAGATCTGGGAATGACAAATGAACGAAAATGGAAAATTACTAAATGAAGGCTTTTAGATGTGAATTTTTTTTTGAATTATGGGATGGAAGATAGGAACACACCATAAAAATTTCAAACCAAGAAGAGGCCATGGATGATAGCAAGAATTTCGAGAAGAGACTGATGTATGCCAAGGATAGAACTTCGACGGTGGCTCGATGGCGGTCCGATGGCGGCATGAACGGCGGCGGCGGTAGCACCGATGAAGATCAGAGGTTGAGAGGGGGAGATAGAAGATAGATCCACTCTAGAATTGAGGGTTGGAGAAGGAAGAACACCAGGGGAGAGAGGGAGAGAGGGCACACCCTTCTTGCTTCAAGTAATTTTCACATAATTTCTTCATTAAATCTCTAATGACACTATACATAGGCTTATATAGAAAATGGCAAGGGGTGGGGGGCTGGGAATTTCTTGGAAATAGGTCATTTTCTTCCCCCATGTGGTCAAAAACCTAAAATAAATAAATTACATATGGATGGGGCACTCCTTTGACTAGGTAGGTAAGGTAGATGGCCAACCTTTGAAATTTTAACCCCTTTGTCTCCCATGTGGTCAATTAGCATTCAAACCTTCTAGATGGTCACCTAGGATGGTTGACCAGCCCCACATGGATGAGGTGGACCAATGGGGAAGGGGAGGGGGCCCCCTAGCTGGACCTACTACACATTTGCACAAAAACCCACACAATCCTAGGGAATGACACATTGGCTTATAAAGCCTTACATTTGCATACATACTTTCCCAAGGATATAAATACAAACTAAAAGGACATAAATGCAAAATAAAAATGTCAATGCTCGGCGTCGATTCCCATCAACTCTCCCCGGGTGAGAGGAACTCGACCCCGTCGAGTAGGGGTATGGTGCTCGGGTACTCCGGCGGATACGTCACCGTGCCAAGTAGCGCGGGTATGCTCCACTCCAAGTGATCGTCACCTGCTCATTCCATATATACTCGATATGCACGAACTGCTATGGGCTAAAGGTGGACACTCCGGGTGGGGCACTCTCAAAATGGAAGGAAGCAGCTCGAAGACTCACTAGGAATCACCGCTGAGTCCCTGTAGGTGACTAGATCCGGGTGTAGATATAGAACCGACCCCATACTCATCGGACGTGTACACTCTCCTCTTACTCATAAGAGAATGACAACGAGCTTGCACAAGACACATTCAGACTCACCAAACACTAACACACATATGCAAACAACACAAATAAGAAACGGACTCATACATGACTCTAGACAAAACTAGTGTTAGTCAGACCCGTACATGGATGATGGCGGACCAGGACACCCGAATATGTGCCATGCATGCATTTGACGTAACCGGAGATGGGTGGCATGGGGTACACCTAAATGTCCAAGTATGACCCAGTCATGCATGGACGACCCTTTAGATTTAGGAGACTTGAGTGGTCTAGGAAAGCCGAGTGTGGAAGAGCCGGGTGTAGGTGTATCGTGGACGGGCTTGGTGGGTATGGAGGACCCGACCCGTAGGAAAGGGGTATGAAGGTGGACTTCCCCGAAGAAGTGAAGGGAATATGAAGGGTCTAGGGATCCACTAGGGAAGGGGTCAAAGGGATCAAAGAAGGTATGACCCCTTATGGTGGGTTCCAACATGACATGGTCCCAATCGTGAAATTCTTGAAGGTGCGGGTGGTCACCTTCCTCCGTCATGGTAGATGGGATCGTGTATAGGAAATATGACTCCTCCCTCGGAAGCAAAGTCATGAAGTCGGGCTCATCCGGTAGCGGAAGAAGTAGAAGAACCTCCGTGGTGACACAACCCACGGTGCACTCGGAGGTAATGGACCCGAAGGCCGGATGGGTGAAGCTACGAGTCGTGGGTTGGTCGAAGCCTCCGACCAACATATGTGTCAACTTCCATTGCATGTCTAGTCCCATAACAAGGTCATCCAACATGTCAACATGGTGACTAGATCGAAATGTGGTATGGAATGAGTTGACCGACACTATAGGTAGGATGGGGTCCATGGATGGAAAGGGAGGTGGGACCAAGCCATCCTTGAGCCAACTAAAAAGTGGCTCGGCGATGTATAGTGTACCAGTTAGAAATACGGGTGGCTCGGGCCTTGGTGGCTCCAAATGAGATGGTTCTGAATAATGTTCGGACATAGAGGGTGGTGGCATTGGAGCTCTCGAGGGTGATGGAGGCATGGTATCCATAGTGGGAAGAGGGCTTGGGGATGCTAGAGGTGGGGCCGGGTGAAGACTACTGGCTATGACCTCCTTAGGCTCGGGTTGGAGTAGTGACCTCTCAATCCTATCCAGCCCGTCCGTAAATTGTTTCAAGATCTCGGCAAGGGTGCGGGTTGGAGTAGGGACCTTGGGGTGGACTCGCTCCTCGTCCCTCGGCCTGGGTGTGGACCTAGGCTCGGATATAAGTGGGGTTTCCACTCGGTTGGGGGGACTTGAGTGGGTTAGGATGGAGGTGCCAAGGGGAGGTTGGTTGGAGGTGCTTGGGCGGGCCACTAGATTGGGGTCGCTTTGGTGGGCTTGGACGGCGGTGAAGGGGTGGGATTGGGTAGAGGTGTGGCCCACTTGATTGTGGGTGAATTGGTGGGGTTGGTGAGTGGTATGACCTCCGTGGTTGGAGGTAGGTGGGCGGGGAAAGTAGGCCCTCCTAAGCGCTCTCTTCATTTCCCACCATGACTCGATGGGCCTTAGATTCCTATCCTCCCTCCAATATTTGATGTTCCTCCAAGTTGCGGCGGCTTCACCAAAAAGTCACCTTTTGGCAACATCGACTTGCATGGGCCCGTACATAATGTACACCTCAAAGTAATCGTCCATAATGGCTTCCCATTCTAGGTAGACACTCGGGTCATCGGACCCGTAGAAGTCCCGGGTTTCGGGCCTCGTGGGGTGGTTCGGGTGGTCCTTCCATTTGAGATAGTATCTCCACCATCCGGGCGTTTGGGAATCCATGGGGATTAGGGACTAGTGGGTGGGCATGTCGACACTAGTAGATGAACCACCTAGACAATGGACTACAACCCTAAACATGACGATCAAGACTCGGTACGTGGCGGAGATAAGCGATCCGAAGACCACTCGCGCAAGTGTGCGGCCTTCCCGATAGGCGTAGCCTAACGTTCGGACAACACCTTTAAATATACCGAACAATGGTATGCAAATGCAACACCTAAGACCGACTTGACTTACATGACTAGACTTAAATGACACTCTTTTTTTTTTGGCACCCTAGACTCAAACTCGCTCTGATACCAAACTGATGCGGGATGAGACACGGACATGACAAGCTCGTGATCGTCCCTTAACGAGGGAAGCGTCGGACGTGCACAGTTAAGAAACCGGCGAGAGCTAGGGTGGTCAATTCACACTTTTGTGCTCGGATCGGGTCACGGGACGGTCACGCTCTCTCTCGCAGCAGCGGTGATATGAAAATAAAGCGAGCTATGATCCTATAACATTCTCTCTAGCAGTGGCATAAACAGGTATATATGAAAATAAGCAAATGCCGAGTGTAGGGAGCGAGAACGATACCTCCACGCGCTCGGCGTGGGGAAGACGGACCCGGCTGAAACTCGTACTCCCGGAACAATAATACACAATATTATAGCAATACAACTCGCTACCCACTCCACGCAGGGAGGTAAATGGCTACACAATGGGGTCCGGGAGGACCGAATTCGGGTTGACGGGCGGCTTCTCGCGTTGATTCGGCAACACTCGAACTAGTGACGGTGGGGCCCACGTGCTGTCCGGAGGGCCATGTGGGACCCGGTGGCACCTCTGTGGTGGAAGATGTCTGGAAGGGTGCTCCCTGGGGTGGAGGCGCGCTGGTTCGCCGGCCGGAGGCCGGGCGGCTCCGATCGGCACCGGTCGGAAAAACCGGCCACGGATCTGCACTCTCTGATTTTCAGCGCTCGCTCGGGCGGGAACGGACGCTGCAATCAGCCCCGATGTCGGATCGACACAAAACTTGCACTGTTGGAAAGCTCTCTTCGAATACTTCAAACTAGGCCTGAAGATCTGGCCTGGATCTGCACGGATCTGGACTTATATAATTTTCAAGTTCCTGTTGTACAGTTCCTGAAATCTCAGGTCAGTAGAGAACTTTCCTGTGGATTGCCTTTGACCGTGAGGGAGACGTCTGAATCTTGGGTTGTGTTCTTCAGTAAAGGTGTAGGAAATCAAGCTAGAAAACCAAGACTATTTTTGGATCTGGATTTGGAGGTGGGTAAGATTTTCTGAGATTTTTGCACTAGCAATGGGTCGGATCTGGAATCTGGCTGACAACACTGTAGCTGAGGAAAAACAAGAATTTTTAAAAATAGATAAAAGGCTGACCAAAAATTAATAAAATTCGTGGATGTAGGGGATTATGGACAGAACTCTCAGTAAAATTTGGAGGGCTTGGAAAAATCAAAAAGGGGGTCGGAGATGGGAAACTCAGAGCTGTTGTCACTGTAGATAGAGACAAAACAGATCTGGAATGATAAATGAACGAAAATGGAAAATTACTAAATGAATGCTTTTGGACGTGAAGTGTTTTGTGAATTATGGGATGAAAGATAGGAACACACCATAAAAATTGGAAATCAAGAAGAGGCCGTGGCTGATAGCAAGAATTTCGGGAAGAGACTGATGTCTGCCAAGGACAGAACTTCGACGGTGGCTCGATGGCAGTCCGATGGCGGCACGAACGGCGGCGGCGGTAGCACCGATGAAGATCAGAGGTTGAGAGGGGGAGATAGAAGATATATCCACTCTAGAATTGGGGGTTGGAGAAGGAAGAACACCAGGGGAGAGAGGGAGAGAGGGCACACCCTTCTTGCTTCAAGCAATTTTCACATAATTTCTTCATTAAATCTCTAATGACACTATACATAGGCTTATATAGAAAATGGCAAGGAGTGGGGGGCTGGGAATTTCTTGGGAAATAGGTCATTTTCTTCCCCCATGTGGTCAAAAACCTAAAATAAATAAATTACATATGGATGGGGCACTCCTTTGACTAGGTAGGTAAGGTAGATGGTCAACCTTTGAAATTTTAACCCCTTTGTCTCCCATGTGGTCAATTAGTATTCAAACCTTCTAGATGGTCACCTAGGATGGTTGACCAGCCCCACATGGATGTGGTGGACCAATGGGGAAGGGGAGGGGGGGCCCTAGCTGGACCTACTACACATTTGCATAAAAACTCACACAATCCTAGGGAATGACACATTGGCTTATAAAGCCTTACATTTGCGTACATACTTTCCCAAGGATATAAACACAAACTAAAAGGACATAAATGTAAAATAAAAATGTCAATGCTCGGCGTCGATTCCCATCATCCAACAATGGATCTACACATACATGCTGCTAAAAATGCAGCACTCTTCACACACACAACCACTCACAGACGGTTCACCACAGAAATATTCGGAGTTCATAAAATAAGTAAATATTCAATACATGCCCATACTGAGAATAAACTAAGGAAAAATCATCAATATAAACTAAAGAAGGTTGGAGAAATGTATCCTTGGTATATGAATGGCCTAGAGATAATCTTCTTTGAAGCTTCCAAGGTGAGGGGGGTCGAGCATCAACAGATACGAAGCCGCACGAACTCGTCGCTACAGATTCAGTTTCTTTGAGACATGAAATCTTGATGGAATGGATGTAGCATTATATCTTCACTTCAGAACGTCCCTTCAAGAGAGAAAACACAAGAGGCACTTCAAGAATCGTTCTCCCTCTCCCACCTGCGGCCAAACCTTCTCTTTTCCTCTTTGAAAATCTGAAATTCACAAGACATATATATGGGCACAATAAGATGTGTAAATGACAACAAAGCCCCTGCCAATCCCTTGTAAAATATGTCCTAGTATGTGTATGATAACCCTAGAGGCAAAGGGGTCAAAAATACAACCCAAATGGATCACGTTAGATGGGTTTCGAACTCATTTCGCGGACACGTGCATCACAGTCGGTCGACCGAACTGTGAGCCTGTTCAGATTGGCCGGTTCTAGCTGTTCCGGTTGACGGAAGTCTTGCGGCCGGTCAATTGATCTGAGAACCTTTTCTTTCTAGCCAGCTCTGGCTATCTTGGTCGATCGAAGACACCTTGTTGGTCGACCGAAATTACTGTAGAATGCATAAATGAAGGGGAAAATGTAAGAAATCAAGCTCAATAGCCCCAAGTTAAAGATGCATAAATGCGCAACTATGTGATCTTGATCTTTTGTTGTGGATAATTAAGTTTAAAAAGTGTTTTCATGCACCTTGTTCATGGGTTTTCATGAGTGTGCCGAAGACACCTTATTGGTCGACCGAAATTACTGCAGAATACATAAATGAAGGGAAAAGTGTAAGAAATCAAGCTCAATAGCCCCAAGTTAAAGATGCATGAATCACACTCATGAAAACCCATGAACAAGGTGCATGAAAACACTTTGTAAACTTAATTATCCACAACCAAAGATCAAGATCACATAGTTATGCATTTATGCAATATGCATGAGCATCATGAAACCAAATTCCATACTATGTGAGAATATGATTCAACTAATTTCTGCCAAGGTTTGCATGACGAATTCATAACACTTAGCTAGCTCAAAATCCCTATGAAGAATATGCATGAAAATCAATTTCACCAGAATTCACATGGATTAATTAATCAACTTTCAAGCTCAAAACTCCATGATCAAAATGCAGAATGCATTGACTTGGTGCTTAGAAAGCATGGGGTCGACTCCATCCTTTGATGGGTCGACGCTATGTGAAATGAAACAGCATGAAGTGGCTTAGTTATTCAAGGATAGGTCGACTCCATAGATTTGGGGTCGACGCACCCATAACAACAACAAGAGGTTGTCGACTCTAGGAGTTGAAACCTATAAAAAATTGACCCTTCAGCTCACAATTGAAGTGTTTGAGAAATTAACGGCCTTACCAGTGATTCTTGAGAGAAGCAAAATGATTTACCACTTGTTCTTGATCCTTGATTGCATGATAGCACTTCCACATGATAAACATCTAGGATTCAAGAGTCTTGTTCCTGCAATGCAAGATAATCAAATTTGCATAAAGCTCCTGAATCATCAATCATCTTTCAATGGACATTCTCCACAACACATGCACACATAATTTGTCATCATTAAAACTAAATCACCAAAATCAACTCGGGGACCCAACAATATCCCCTTTTTGATGATAACAAAACAAGCGATGTGTGCGTGAATTTCAATTGACAATTTTTGACAAACAGTGTGTCTAAACTGTGATGTTAAAACTATGAAATATGCTCATATGAAAACTATGAACATGTATGAAGATTGAGTATCTAGAACTGAAATGCGCTTATGCACAAGAAGACTATCATATGAAACCTATGAAATACTATCATATGAAAACTATGAAGTATCTAGAACTGAAATGACTATGAATGCACACTTTGTTCTTCCCCTTTTTGTCATCAACAAAAAATCGACTGACAATGGGGTAAACCTGATATTACATGCATGATCTAGAGATTTGTATGAATGGAAGTATGAAATGATCGAAATTATTCATGCAAGCAAGTAAGCATGAAAGACAATCAAGCAAGTAATACTATTACTCCCCCTTAGTGGGGTAAAAGGATAGCAAGTGAACAGTGGATTCAAAACTAAAGTGTGAGACATGAAGCATAATCAAAAAAGGTAGTGCATGCATAAACTAGAAGCACTGCATAAACCATGATAAGAGCAAATTCAAAATATACATTCATCACAATAGTACCCAAGAGTGAATTGTGAGTCAGTGAGCAATGAGCTTCAAAATATATGGATATGTAGAATTTCTTAAGAACACTAGAGGGTTATTTCCTCTCCACATTTCTATTTTAGATCCTCGACTATCGGTAGCTTCGCACAACCCCGCTTATGTTTCTTTTATTGGACTTCACCGTTTGACGCAAGTCACCTCATATGTCTCAATGGGGATTCTCAGCTACTAGGATTCGTCACGCATTGTGGATTTTTTTACTTCACCATTCGACATGAGTTTCCTCATTTATTTCAGTGGGGATTCCCGGCTACTTAGTTCGACATTCCACGTATTGATCGTTTGTGGGGTAGGCAGCTTTTTCCTTATGATTACTTTTAATTTCCATGTAGATATTTAAGTTCCCTTTAAAGTGTTGAGAAGAATTTCTGAAATCCTTATCGATGAAAGTCATTTACATCATTTTGTGCAAAGTGTGTAAGTAATTGCTTTGTATGTAGAAAATGAATTTGTCGAAATATATCTATGACTCCCCCTAAATGTATGCACAGTTGGAAAAAAATCCTCCTCCTTTGTATATATCATGATTCCTAAATGGTCAAAAATCACTGCATTTTATTTATCAAAGAGGTAAGGTCTTAGAAGAGTTTAAGAAAAAGGTTTTATAGAATATATACATCAAGCAAGGATGTGGAAATATGTTCACACAATATGATTTCTAGTACGAGACGGAGGTGAAGGTCCGAAGACCCAACTCTCGCATAGTGAGTGTTTCGAGGTGGACGTAATCCACCCTTCCACAACACACCATTTGAGATACCGGAGAATCATGGCATTCAAGCATGTAATTATATAAAGTATATACAAGTATATGCATGTAAGTGAAACGATGATGAAAAAATTATTCCTATTCATAAATATGCAAGGATATGTGCATTCTAAAGCATGAGATTGAGTGTGTTTTTATTTATGTTTGCAAAACTGAACTGTTATTTGAAAAATGAAGCAAAAGTGTGTATGCAAGCCTAATATGAACAGTTACTCATCTAATCTGTAAATTCCTAGTTCTCTTCTTATTCTTGTGAAATTTTCAGCAGTTAAGGGTTTAGTAAAAATATCTGCAAGTTGGTTTTCAGTATTTACATGTATAGGCTCAAAATGACCCTTATTTACATGATCTCGCAAAAAGTGGTGTCGAATCTCTATGTGTTTTGCGCAAGAATGTAAAATTAGATTTTTGGAAATGTTAATGGCAGAGGTGTTATCATAAAGAATGGGTGTGTTATTCAAAGAAATATCAAAATCAACTAATTGTTGTTGGATCCATAGCACTTGGGCTACACAACTATCTGCAGCCATGTATTCGGCTTCAGCAGTTGACAATGCCACTGTATTTTGTTTCCTAGAGGCCCATGAAACCATGCAACCTCCAAGAAATTAACAATACTCGCTCGTGCTTTTACGATCCACTAAACACCCATCATAATCAGAATCAGTGCAAGCTACCAATTCAAAATTGCAACTACGTGGAAACCAAAGACTAAGATCCGTAGTGCCTATCAAATATCTGAAAATCCTTTTTACTGCTAACATGTGTGATTCTCTTAGATCAGATTGAAATCTAGCACACATGCAAACACTAAACATGACATCTGACCTACTAGCAGTCAAGTACAGTAAAGAACTAATCATTCCTCTAAAATGTTTCTGATCGACAGACTTATCTTTTTCATTCTTCTTCAATTTGACGGTTGTTGACATTGGTGTCTTTTGTGGCTTTGCATTGTCAAATTTGAATTTCTTGATGAGCTCCATTGTGTATTTTTTTTGATTGATGAAGATTCCATCTTTTAACTACTTCACCTATAAACCCAAGAAAAATGTTAACTCCCCCATCAAACTCATCTCAAACTCCCCCTACATCAATTTATCAAATTCATCATTCAATGAATCAGTTGTGGCTCCAAAAATAATATCATCAACATATACATATACAAGTAGCATATGTTCATTCCAGCTCTTAATGAAAAGGATTTGGTCGATGTTACCTCTTTTGAAGCCATTTTCTGAAAAAAAAGTACTTAGCCTTTCATACCACACACGGGGGGCTTGTTTCAGACCATACAAAACTTTGTCAAGTTTATACACATGGTCCGGATGCTTTTCATCTTCAAATCCCGGTGGCTACTCAACATAGACGTCTTCCTTCACAACACCATTCAAAAATATATTTTTAATGTCCATTTGAAAAGGTTTTATATTTCTAGAGCATGCAAAGGCAAGTAATATTCTAACTACTTCAAGCTTAGCCACGGGTGCAAATGATTCATCAAAATCAATTCTTAACTCTTGGCAATAGCCTTTGGCTACTAGCCGAGCTTTATTCCTAATCACCACCCCTTGATCACTAAGTTTGTTCCTAAAAACCCACTTAGTACCAATTATTGGGTGATTCTTAGGTCTAGGCACAAGAAACCACACCTCATTCCTTTGGAATTGGTGTAATTCCTCCTGCATAGCCAAGATCCAGAAATTATCATTTAATGCTTCATCTATAGATTTGGGCTCAATATGAGAAAGAAAAGCTAGATTATCAAATTGTTCAACTTCCCTGATTGAAGCCCTTGTTTTTACTCGTTCATCCATGTTCCCAATGACATTTTCGAGTGGATGATCTTTGAATACAGTCCATTGTTTGGGGAGGTCTTGAATTTGCATTTGTTGCTCATTTTCTTCTTGGGCTGGAGCTTCATCATTCTTTTGACTTGACTTCGCTTGGTCCACATCTTGTTTTTCCCTGGCATTCTTTTCTCCTTGATCTTCATGCCCTACATCAAGAAAATAAATATCTTTATTAGACAACCTTGAAGTGTATTTATCAATGATTACATGAGGGCTTTCTTCTACCACATGAGTGCGCATGTTATATATAAGATATGCTCTAGATGATGATGAATATCCAAGGAATATACCTTTGTCACTCTTTGCGGCAAACTTCTCCAAGTTTTCTTTAGAGTTGTTCAAGATATAACACAATGAACCAAAAGGTTTAAGATATGCAATATTTGGCTTCTTACCTTTATATAGCTCATATGGAGTTTTCTTGAGTATTGGTTTTACCATGGCTCGATTGATGATGCGGCAGGCCGTGTTAACCGTCTCGGCCCAAAAGTACCATGGTAAGTCATTTTCAGCAAGCATCGTTCTCGCCATCTCCATGAGCATCCTATTCTTCCGTTCCATGACTCCGTTTTGTTGTGGGATTCGAGGTGCTGAAAAATTATGTGTAAACCCATGTTTCCTATAAAAATCATCGAAGTCATAGTTATCAAACTCTCTTCCATGGTCACTTCGAATTGCCTTTATATGATACCCCTTTTCATTTTGTAATTTCTTACAAAGATCTTCGAACTCCTGCAAAGTATCATTCTTATGGGTTAAAAATAATACCCAAATAAATCTCAAGTAATCATCAATAATGACAAACCCATAAAATTTTCCTCCAAGACTGTGTGTCCTAGTGGGACCAAATAAATCTATGTGAAGGAGTTCTAGGGGTCTAGAAGTGGTGACAATATTTTTAGACTTGAATGAAATCCTGGTCTGCTTCCCCATAGCATATGCATCACAAATTTTATTTACATCAAAATTCAATTTTGGCAAACCTCTAACCAACTCTTTTGTGTATAGTTTAGAAAGAATGCTAAAGCTAGCATGCCCTAGTCGGCAGTGCCATAACCATGCATCACCCGACTTATTTGCAACTAAACAGAAGTTTTCATTCGGTAAGCTATCAAAATCAACTATATAAGTGTTGTCATCTCTAACCCCAATGAATTTTATTTCATTTGAGTGTTTATCTACAATTGTGCAATGTGAAGTTTCAAAAATGACTTGGTGACCTTTGTCACACAATTGACTAACATTGAGTAAACTGTGATTTAACCCATCTACAAGCAAAACATCATCAATAGACTGGTTAGAATTCTTACCTTTTCGATCAATTCCTATAATTTTACCTTTGTCGTTCCCGCCAAAGGTGACCAGTCCTCCATCCTTTTAAAAATTTTAATTTGCATTTCAAAGAAACTACATCTATAACATGGATTTTTAGAACTAATCAAATCATGAAATTTCTTTTTCAGATTCTTGTTATCATTTTTGAACCTCTTGTACTTCTGATATAAGTCGGCATAAGCTAACTGCCAATGTTCAGTAGTGAGGTTTTCAATATCGGAACATACCTCAGAATTTTCCTCATTGGCCATGAGGCATAAATTCTGGACCAGCTCGTCCAGCTCATCCTTCTCGCCTTTGAATTTTGAGTCATCTGTGTCCTCGTCACTCCAAGTCGCTTTCATCGCTTTCGGCTTCTTTGCTTTGTTTTTCTTCAACCTTTTCTGGAGCTCAGGGCATTCACCCCTCATGTGACCAACCTTCTTACACTCATAGCAAATAATCTCTTCTTTCTTACTCGTCTCCCCTTTATTGTTGGCATTTCTTCTCCAGAATTTTCTCGAAAATTTTCTTCTGTTCTTGCTCTTCTGAAGTATTTTCTAGCTCTCCTTTTGATGAGAGCCATCAGCTCTTCTTCTTCGCTATCAATGCTAGACCTTGCATTACTCTCTTCCAATGATGCTGGATATGCATTCAGCGCAATCGTCTTCTTCTTCTTGTTCTCCTCCTTAGTCCTCTTGTTGTTTATCTCGTATGTCATCAGTGACCTAATTTACTCATCCATGGTGAGAGTGGCGAGATCCTTGGAATCCTCAACGACGGTTGCCTTTGTGTGCCATTGAGGTGAGAAGGAACGTAGCACTTTCCTTACCAACTCCTGATTGGTTTAGTTCTTGCCCAATCATTTTAGTCCATTTGTAATCTCGCTCAGCCTAGCAAACATTTCTGAAATCATCTCTTCAGGCTTCATGGCGAACAATTCATAGTCGTGAATCGGCAAGTTAGACTTTGTTTCTTTGACCTCCGACGTGCCTTCATATATCAGTCAGAGCTTTTCCCACATTTTCTGCGCAGATAAAAACATAGAAACACGTAAGTATTTGTTAGGGCGTATTGCGCATATATTCATGGCCTTGTAGTTAGCACAAGACTTTTAATGTGTTCATCTTCCCATTCATCCTCATTCTCAGGTAATACATAAGGACCTTTGGACACTACTTTCCACACCTCAAATTCCTGTGCCCTTAGGAACACAGTCATCCTATTCTTCCAATATGGATAATTTGACCCATCAAACAAAGGTGGTCAATGTATTGAATGTCCCTCGGGGACCATTCCCTTGTTAGCCATAGCAATAGATCTTTCCTCTACAATCGCAAGATTGTCCTAAAAATTAGAGCCCCGCTCTAATACCAGATTGTTGACCCTAGATATACGCGAGGATAAGAAGGGGGGCTGAATTGTCCCCGGCAAGCGCAATGGTAGTTTTTAAAATTTTACGCAGTAGAATAGAAACAACTACCAACATGAAATATAATGAGATGAAGTTTAAATCCTACACGAACCAATTCTCTCAAACTCTCCACTCTCACACGAATAGAATGAACAATATGATCAAGCAAACCACAAACACAGAGAGCGAGACATATTTTTTAGGCGGTTCGAGACCACGACGGGCTCCCTACGCCCACCCCTCACCGAATCGGTGAGGATCCACTCGCTTCGACTGAAGCGCACGGAGCTTACGCTCCAAACACACGGAGACGTCGTCTCCCACACAATCCAACAACGGATCTACACACACACAACCGTTCACAAACGATTCACCACAGAAAGATTCAAAGTTCAGAAAATAAGAAAATATTCAATACATGCCCATACTCAGAATAAATTGAGGAAAAATCATCAATATAAACTAAAGAAGGTTGGAGAAATATATCCTTGGTATATGAATGGCTTGGAGATAATCTTCTTTGAAGCATTCAAGGTGAGGGGGGTCGAGCATCAATAGATACGAAGTTGCATGAACTTGTCGCTGCTGATTCAGCTTCTTTGAGACATGAAATCTTGATGGAATGGATGTTGCCTTGATCTCTTCACTTCAGAATGTCCTTGCAAGAGAGAAAACATATGAGGCACTTCAAGAAATGTTCTCCCTCTCTCACCTGCGGCCAAACCTCCTCTTTTCCGCTTTGAAAATCTGAAATTCGCAAGACATATATATGGGCACAATAAGATTTGTAAATGACCATAAAGCCCATGCCAATCCCTTGTAAAACATGTCCTAGTATGTGTATGATAACCCTAGGGGCAAAGGGGTCAAAAATAGAACCCAAATGGATTAGGTTAGATGGGTTTCGAACTCATTTCGCAGACACGTGAGCCATAGTCGATCGACCAAAAATGGGAGGTGGTCGACGGAACTGTGAGCCTATTCAGATTGGCCGGTTCTGGCTGTTCCGGTCGACCAAAGTCTTGCAGACGGTCGACCGATCTAAGAGCCTTTTCTTTATGGCCAGCTCTGGCTATCTTGGTCGACCGAAGACACCTTGTTGGTCGACCGAAATTACTGTAAAATGCATAAATGAAGGGAAATATGTAAGAAATCAAGCTCAGTAGCCCCAAGTTAAACATGCATGAATCACAGTCATGAAAACTCATGAACAAGGTGCATGAAAACACTTTGTAAACTTAATTATCCACAACTAAAGATCAAGATCACATAGTTACGCATTTATGCAATATGAATGAGCATCATGAAACCAAATTCCATACAATGTGAGAATATGATTCAACTAATTTCTGCCAATGTTTGCATGACAAATTCATAACACTTAGCTAACTCAAAAGCCCTATGAAGAAAATGCATGAAAATCAATTTCACCAAGATTCACATGGATTAATTTAATCAACTTTCAAGCTCAAAACTCCATGATCAAAATGCAGAATGCATTGACTTGGTGCTTACCAAGCATGGGGTCGACTCCATCCTTTGATGGGTCGACGCTATGTGAAATGAAACGGCATGAAGCGGCTTGGTTATTCAAGGATAGGTCGACTCCATAGAGTTGGGGTCGACGCACCCATAACAACAACAAGATGGTGTCGACTCTAGGAGTCAACCCCTATAACAAATTGACCCTTCAGCTCACAATTGAAGTGTTTGAGAAATTAACGGCCTTACCAGTGATTCTTGAGAGAAGCAAAATGATTTACCACTTGTTCTTCATCCTTGATTGCATGATAGCACTTCTACATGATAAACATCAAGGATTCAAGAGTCTAGTTCTTGCAATGCAAGATAATCAGATTTGCATAAGGTCCTTAATCATCAATCATCTTTCAATGGATATTCTCCACAATACATGCATACACGATTTGTCGTCATTAAAATTAAATCACCAAAATCAACTCGGGGACCCAACAGACGATTTTCCTAGGAACAATTGGATGAGCGATGAAGACAAGGCCATTGCTATATGTGTGATGATAAGTGGGAGAAGGGGCATAGATGCCATCCTCAGCGCACCTTTGTTGTACATATGATTTCTATACCAGACAGTGCAAATACTGATCAGGAACCTACCCATGAGGTTGATCTTCCATAGGAAAATCACACCATGCAACTTGTTCCACTTCCAGCGGGTACTAATTTGAGTACTATTTCTGTTTCTATAGCTACAAATTTCACTGCCATGCATAGCAGCTTCTGGCAACCTGAGTCAACAATGCAGTTGGTGGGTCACATTTTTTAACTACCAGTATTAATTGTAGCTCTCATTGACACTGGTGCAACCCATAACTTGATTGATGTGTCCGTGGCTAGACAATTACATCTTCGGATTCAAGAGGTGCAATGTCTCTCAACAAAGGTAGTAGAGGGCATTCAAAGCACTATTGTGGGTTACTGTCCTCAAGTACCTTTACAGTTTGACAGTCTTCATTTGATGTTGGACTTTTTTTGTTATGGACACTTTCCCATGTGATGTTATCTTGGGTTCCAAGTGGATTAAATCCTTAGGGGTGATTCAGTGGGACTTCGCTAATCTATCCATGCAGTTCTGTTTCAACAATGTTCCCTATCCTCTCATAAGGCCATCACCCATTTAGATGTTCAATTGTCCTCTGCTAAAGAGGTTTCCAATACTTTAACCACTGCTAATGCCATTTATTTTTGCCAAGTACACATCACCACCCCAACTCTAGCAGTCCACGCACATGCCCATATGGATCTTTTCACTATTGCTCAATCTGATTTAGCTACCTTATTGCTACAGTTTCAATCTGTTTTTGATCGTAGTAACTCAAATTAAAATAAAAATATAATTAAATGAATATAATTTTATGAACAAATAAGGGGTAGTTTCAATTAGTGAAATAAAATTGTGATTATGAAATGGGCTAGTAATTAAAAGTTTGATGGGTTTAAAAAAAGAAATTAATCTCTTAAAATTAAAACCTCTAAAATCCCAAATTCTAATTTGGATAAGCGGGTTAAATTCTAAATAATCAGGTTAAATAATTAAGATCTTTATATATATATATATATAATAGGTAAAAGTATTAAATAGGTAAAAGGATTGAAATTTCTGATTTATAAATGAAATTGAGTTTTAAATATCTAAAATAGATTAAGTAATTGCAAATGCGATAATTCCTTAATGTTAAATATATCAAATAACTAAAAGATTTTGATTTAATAATAGAGATAATTACTTTAATATTGTGTTTCTATAAGATAATATTATATTTCTATAAAGATAATTACTTTAATATTATATTTCTCAAACAATGATATTTTCTTGAATTAATGATGGTATTATATTTTTCAAGCATAAATATATTTAATAATTAAATTCTCTTAAAATAAATTGAAATTAAACATTTTAAGTTTTAGAAAAATTATAGGAGACCTAATTAATTCCCTAGAAAAGATTATGATTAACAGTTGGGCCATTAGATAACCAATAATGGGTTGGATTATGGGCTAATGGGCTAAATAGGGTTAAAATTCGTAGCACATGTTAAACACACTTTTATATGATTAAAACAATCTAATTTCTAGAAGATTGTCGTACAATTCAAACCCTACATCATAGTCCACCATGGATTAGGCATCTTTCTCACATTTTTCCACTCAATTAATTCTAGGTTAGTGGAAAAATTGGAATTCTCTTTTTAGAACATTAAATTCGGAGTGGAGAAGTTTAATTTTTGGGGGAAAGGAATCTTGACTATTTTGGCTAGATTTTTTCTATAAATAGGCCCCTCTAATCACCCACTAGGTCTTTGCTACGTTGAGGAAGATATTGGTGGTGATTTGGGGGCGTGATTTGAAGGAGAAAGGGAGCTCTTGGGTGTTCATCCCATTTTTCCTTCTTCCTCTTTGATTCGACTTAAGGTAGGTGATCTCTCAGGCTAAACTCAAATTGATGCATGAAAAAGATACATATGCCTGTCTATTTTTGACTCTATACTGTTTTCCCTAATTTTTATTGAGTATTAAACATGTTAGAGGCATTTTATTGAAGGGGTATCGCCGTTTTTCGTAAGAACGGATTCTGTTTTTGAACGCGGTGCTAACAGAGGGCGCGACACTAACATGACGGCCCGACAAACCGTGTTAATACAAACGTTTTCCCGCCATCCAACGTTTTTTTAAAATATAAAATAAAAATATTATGATTAACACAGTCATGGTGCAGACCGCGACCATAAAGGGTCGTAGTCATGTTCAAAACCACGTCTGGCCAACTATTTTTTTTAAAAAATAAAATAAAATAATTTCATGAACGCAGTATCATGGGAGACCGCGACCATAAGGTCGCGGTCACGGCGAGAACCGCAACCCTAGATTTTGTTTTTAAAAAAATGCGAAAAATACTGAACGTGGTCCCCCAGGGGACCGCGACCTGATGATCTCGGTCCCATAGGGGACCACATTCCCAGTGAGTTCCCCGGGTCGTCCGGGGGTCAAAAAGAAAAAAATAATAAAAATAAAAATAAAAACATGAACATGACCATCTACTGTATCGCGACTATACCAATAACATAGCCATCTATTTTCCAAGAAAAAGAAGGGGGAAACAAGCATCGTTATGTGATTTTCAAATATTTCTGACATTAATACAGGACATGAAGATGTCCATACCACTGGGTACGAGTTTAAACGAGATTCTTAAGCATCGGAAGTTTCGTATCAGATCACGGTGTCCTTTTCTAGACTGTGTTCCGGCTGCGCAATCTCAACGACGACCATGTTGTTTCTGAACCAATTGATTGTCCCGCATACTAGATCTGTTAAATTCAGGTTCTAAAACGTATTAAGTTGCATGCCATTAAATCCACACATGATTAAGTTAAGTATATGAAAGATAATAATTCTATTCCATGAGCTTATATTTCCTCCCTAGTTCTTGTTACCTTCATGATATCATTGATCTCCATGACTATATTACCTTTCCAGCATATTAAATGAAGTAGATATTATCTGTTAAAATTGCATGGGTTTAGTTGCATAATCTTGATTGATACAAGTTTAACGATTTCCGTGTTACTGTGGTTACCGTGTTTTCGACAAGTAGCGTAAATTGTTAGATTTCAAGGAAGAATGGTGTCTAAGGAAAGAGATCCACGAGCAAACGCTTTAAGTGGATGAGTGGTTACTTAATTAAGCTCTTGTGAATACGAGGAGAACCTCCCACTATCCCACCTCTTACCTGACCGTGATTCTTTGATTTTCTAGCTAAGCACCTGACTGTGAAAATTTTGATCTAAACCTATTTTACGAGGTTTTCAGCAAGGGCTGATTGTTCCTTGTCCGACAACCAATTCCTTTATCGACTTAATATCGTTAAAAATGATGCCTTAAATGATCCTTTAACTTCTCTTACAACTACTTATAATCTTGTACTTCTTGTTCCTTGAATGATAAATTTTGCTAGATATTACTTTAATTCATGAGCTTTACCTTGAATTTCTTTGGCCATCATTATTACTTTAATGTGGATGTTTGAATATTTACATTCTTGGGTCATTGATCCAAAATCTCGATGCCTAGCATTAATAGGGCCCGGTCTGGTCCTGGGGGGAGCGCCCGAAAGTACTCGTGCTCATGGGAGCTATTATTGACCCGGTGTGGCATCGCACCAAAATACTATCTAGCTAGATTAATCTATGGAATTCCACTCATTCATAAATACTTACACTTGCTTGACTCGCGTGAAACACTTGGAATACTTGACTTGTACACTCTTGCGTGATATGGCCAATTAGATGTTAACATTTCTACTTGTTCATTCTATACTTGCTCTCCTTTTTATTACCTTGATTTATTTGATCACCAATTACTTGCATCTTATATCATCCTATTCATATTCCATGATTTATTACATTTTCTCGGTATTAGCAAATTTACATTATCAACCTGTTAATCATGTAAAGATGCCTGGCGATAGAGATATAAATTCTACTGAGCTTCTTACTCACCCAGTTTCCTCTAACATTTTTCAGGTAGTATGGAAGTTGAAATGCACACCATTGTGGAAGGGGAAGAGTGACCGAGTGCTATTATATTAGAAGACACAAGTCTTTTCCAATGAATTAAGTCTAGCCTTGTAGTTGAGAGTCTTGTACTTTATGTCTTTTCTTCTAGATCTTAAAATTGTACTATTTAGTCATCTAGAATTGTAATAACGAGCGTATTATTAATAAATAATCTTTTGTCAAATTGGGTTTTTCCAAGTTACTTCCTGGTGGTAGTTGACCCTCTAATGCTCTGCTTGACTCGACTGTTCGCTGCCACGTTCCGAGCAGTTTCTGCTGCTACCGATTCGGGGCATGATATTGATATTCATGTGAGAATTCCCCCGAGCAGGAGTCATGATCATTCTATTCACTTAATTGATGAGACAAAAATAGTTTCTTTGACACCGTACCGTTATTCCTCACACCACAAAACCAACATTGAACAAACCCTATCTGAGTTTTTGAAAAATGACATTATTAGACCCAGCTGTAGCCTTTTTGCTTCTCTCGTTCTGTTAGTACAGAAGGATAGATCCTAGCATATGTGTGTAGATTATAGAGAATTAAATAGAAATATTGTTAAAGACAAAATATCCTATTCCTATTATTGAGGATTTGTTGGATGAATTGGGTCAGGCTACATATTTCACAAAAATAGGATTTATGGTCCGATTATCATCAAATATGCATGAACCTGAGCATATTGAGTGGATTGCTTTCTCTACTCATGATGGACAATATGAATACTTGGTTCTCCCTTTTGGTTTGACAAACACCCCAGCTACCTTTCAAGGATTGATGAATGAGTAGCTTTGACCATTGTTAAGGAGATATGTTTTAGTCTTTTTTGATGACATCCTAGTGTATAGCTCTGACTGGACTACCCATCTACAACATTTGCACCAAGTTTTGACTATTTTAGCCTAGAATAAGCTCTATGCAAAGTGGTCTAAATGTACATTTGGTACATCATGTTGCCCAGTATATGGCTTGACCTAGAGGAGGGTAAATGGGTAATTAAGAATTTGATAGTGATAAACTAACGCTTATAAATTGGTGTTAATGGAAATATGAGTGCTACAATAATAATGCGAATAGAAATATAAATGCAGGAGCAATCTCACAAATGGACACAACTACTGAGATTTCCACTATCCCCAACAAAGAATAATACTTTCTGTTTTTGATTAGGTGTTCAACTCACCATGAGCACTCTCTCAACTAGAGCCCCGGTTGATTTTCAGGTATCAACCAAGTCACAGGACATTGACCTCCTGCAAGTCAAAGGATACAGACCTCCGACAGGTCACCACTATTTTTGATCAGATGTTCAGCTCACCACAGACATTCTCTCACTGGAACCCCAACTAATTTTCAAGTACAACCAAACCACATGATACCGACCTCCTATAGGTTATAAGATATAGACCTCGTGTAGGTCACCACTATTTAGGATTAGGTGTTCGGCTCACCATGGGCACTCTTTCACAAGAGCCCTATTTATTTTTGATTAGGTGTTCAGCCACACCATGGGTACTCTTTCACTAGAGCCCAGAGCCCCAGCTATTTTTGCTCGGGTGTTCAGCCATACCACTGACACTCTTTTACTAGAGCCCCGGCTAATTTTACTGGTACCAACCAAACCCAGGATACCGACCTCCTATAGGTCCTCCATACGATACAAACCTCATGTTGGTCGCCACATGATACAAATCTCCTACTAGTTCTCTAGCCCTCGAGCAAGAGCTTCTCCCCTCAAGGAGAAGTTAACTACTTTACAAGTGGGTTTTACACAAAGTTTGCCTCTTGATAGGTAGGATGTGTATAAGGAATACAGAAATGTTCAAGACTAAAAGTCAGAGTGAAAGTATAGTGATCTTGAACTAAAGAGAAAAAGCCTTCAAAGAAAAACTCAACCGCGAAAGGCTTTTATGAGGGATTAGAAGAGAATGCAACAAATGAATAGTACATCTGATCCTTCTGTCACCACAAGAAAAACAGGTTATTTCGACGTCCATATTCCATCGCTAATACGTCGAAAATATGTCAGAAAGTGAATTTTCGACGGATTTCAGACGTATTAGCGACGGAATATGGACGTCAGAGCGTTGACGTCGCAAATTTCCGACGTAATACAATAGCGTCACTAATTCATCCGAAATTACCGATGAAAATATATCGTCGAAATTATCGTGGGTATTTATATCGATAATTAATAATACAAAAATTAATTAAAATTTACGACGGAACATAATTTAGTTGAAAATACGTCTAAACTTTTTGACGTATTTCTGACTAAAACTTATTCTGTCAGAAACCTATGGGTTAAATTAGTTCTGACGAAAGTCAATTTGGTCGGAAATACGTCGTTAATTTTTGATGTATTTGAGATGCATAATTAATACGTTGGAAACTTATGGGTCAAATTAGTTCCGACGAAACGTTAGTTGGTCTAAAATACGTCGGAACGTTTCGACGTGTTTACGATGATCATTAATACGTCGAAAACCTAATTATTTCTGACGAACTATTAATCTATCTAAAATACGTCGTTAGTTTTCGACGTATTTGAGACGTATAATTAATACGTCGAAAACATAGTGGGTCAAATTAGATCCGACGAACCTTTAGTTGGTCGAAAATACGTCTAAAAAGTTTGACGTATTTACGTCAGGAAATTAATACGTCGGAAATAAGTCGGTCAAATTAGTTCCGACGAATTGTTAGTTGGTCGAAATTCCGGCGAAATTTTTCTCCACATTATTATTTTTATATATTTTAAAATTTTAAAAACCTGTTTAAAACTACAATTATACACCACACAATCTACACAACTCAACATAAAACACGCAATAAACAACATATACAACACACAATATGATAAAATGCGTCGAACATTACAATAAAGAACGTCCACAACACATAACTCAATGAATAAAAAAAGTTACAGTTACATTAATTGAAATGTGTTATTTTTTCATAATATTATTAAAAAAAATCAAGAGATATCCGCTGCATCATCGTCATCGTAGCATCTCCACCATCACCGGCTGCAGGAGGATCTTACGTCACAAAAAAATAAAAATAAATAGATTTATTCAAATAATAATAATAATAAATCTAGTTAAATATCTTTTTGATTTTCTAAATTTGAAAGTAGATAACATGAAGATGATTTCTTTGACTCTCAAAGCTGAAATCTTTGAACTAAGTAGTAATGTTATTGTTGTGCCCTATGATTTTGATGATATCTAACACTATGAATCATATTATGATCATGGTTTTTGATATCATGAAATTGATGTGTGCTGGCTAATGTCCATATGTTTGCTAATGCCGTGAACAACATTTTCATATGAAGGCTTGAAGATTTGTAATGTCAATGCTATGAATGCTTGAACTGTTATGTCTGTATGCTTGAAGAATGTCTGTTTGAAGAACTGTAATATCTGACGAATTTAGCTAAGCATAAGCATGGCAGTGCAGCCCTAGAAGTAACTCTGTAGAAGAAGCCTCCAATCGCTAAAGAAACAAGCTGATATATCACCTTAAGATAGACTTTGTATCCGCTGAAGAATAAGGGTGAAGAATATCCCTTAAGGCTGACAAATGTGCATTACGGGTGACAGACACTACCTTAAGGGTAACAAATAGATGGTCTAGGTGAATAATAGGCAACAAGGGTGACAAATAGTAGTGCAAAGATGAATAATAGGTAGTAGGTGTGAAACAGCTAAAAATCAAGAAGAGGAGTGACTCGGAAGGGCTTACAAGTCAACTTATGATAGAAGAATTCACAGAATGAAAGAAGACTTTTGAGCTACGGATTAAGGGTGAAAAATAGGTGGACAAAGCAGACAAATGGCTATATAGCAGTGTCAAATGGCTGTTCAGTGGTGTAAAGTGACTCATGGCTATGACATTTGAAGAATGATCAAACTGGTTGAAGAGAATGATTGTCCATGAGTTTCCCAGCTTCCCCATGATGATTCTGGAGAATCATTGAGCATCAAACGACCCTGATGATCCTTGTTTAAAGTCAAGAAACAGAATTGGACTTAGATCTCCGTGGCAGATCGAATCACCTAAAAATTCTGTGTGAAGTGACTTGCATTGGTGTGATTGGCCCTTATCATCTTCCTTCATTCATAGGTTTACGTATGAAATGATCTTCCCTATACGCTAAGTGGATGTATTGCATTCTGTTAGATCTGTCTGATCTTAGTGGATTCTGTGAGATAGCATTCTCTTAGTGCATTATTGTCACTTTCATTTATATTGTTCTCACAGATATCATCTGAGCTCGTGTTTTGATAGCTGAGTGTTAAATTGTTTAAGGTTAAAAATTAAGGTTACAATTTTTATAGGATCTATTCACCCCCCCTCTAGATCCTGCTGCGCACACATTATCATATACTTGCTTCCGGCTTTGCCTATAGAGCACACAACATTGGCATCACATATACTTCTGTATTATAACACTAAAGTCTACGAAATTAAAAATTAAATTAAATACTCACATGAGAGGGATGTGGTGTGCTCGAGGGTGCTCCTTGAGTCAAAATCCCCACCTGGGCCAGGAGTGTAGCAACCACCCGAGTAAAGCGTGCCTCGATGCGGTCTACCACATGTTCGACGATGGATGTAATGTTGCTCGTAGAAGTGCCGATGGAGGGAGTAGAGAAGGAACTGCTACCGGGATAGGATGAAGCTGAGCCGGAGAAGATGCTAGAATCGGGCTGGTGTCCAAGCTCTGCCCAAAACCATATACTCATCCTTTCTTCGGTGGGCCGGCTGCTGCTACCCATGCGTCAGGATCTAGCTACGGCCGATGCGTCTCGTCCTCCCCGTACTTTTCAGTCATATGCCTGTCATATGACTCTTGCAAATTGAATAAAAAATATTACAAATTTCATATTAATCAATCATATTTAAAAATTGAAATAGAAAATAAATGTGTATGCATATAATCTTACCACTACCGAGCGAGCTCTCTCGCTCACATACTGATCGGTCCCCTTCTTCTGGTGAACTGTAGCAAATAAATCGTGTACGAGACCATACAACCCCTCTTCTTTTCTTGTTATACATGTTATAGAGAATAAATAAGGACATATAAGAAATAAAATATAATAAAATTAAGATTATTACTTACCAATCTCTCCTTTTGGGTCGCGAAGGAAACAGATCCAGAAGTATGGAGATGCACATCTGGATGTGTCGCACGTGCGGCTTTGGCTTTTGCAGATTTGGCTATCCATCTAGGGTCGGCCCATTTATCACAGAGGACCTCCCAGTGCTCCCTCCTAATCCATGTGGGGCCGTGTGCCTTCCAAAGGCCATGGTCCTCGCTCCCCACGGCTAGAGCCTTGGCACGGTCCCGACAGCTGTGTAATTGATGCTTATAATTTACAGTTGCTGTGAACTCCCATGCACGTCGAGCTCGTCAGGCGTCAGCTCGCCTCACAAACTGATATGCTTGGTGTGAAGAATTCAAATTTTATAAGTTGTCAATTGAAATTGCGGAGTTGGGAAATATGTAATTTAAAAGATTAAATTGTATACCAGGAACTCGTCGTACAGTCGATCGTGGATATCCTGAGGAAACTGTCGAAATGACTTATATGGGCCGGTCACATGACCCTCAATAATGTTGGTAATAAAATGAGAAGCGTCATTGGGCTCTACTTTATCCCTGCAATTACTGATGTTAAAATGATAGCCAACAATTATATAGTTGTTGGATAAATAACAAACAGAATTCATCAGTTTAAATATTTACCCAGAGACCTAACATGGCTTGTGTCCCTCTTGCAACACCACCTACTCGCCCTCGTGATGGCTAACAACATCGTCTGCCTGTTGTGTGCCCGGGTGGGCGGATGAGCCAACTATCGCAGGTGGTGTGCCCGGCGTACCTGTTACAAGTAAAATAGAAGTAGTTAATCAGAATTTAGCTTATTATTAAAAAAATATTCAACAAGTAAACATATAGAATTTTCATCATTTAACTAAGAATTTAAATAAACATAGCAGTAGAATGTGATGGAAGTGGTGTACTCTGTAGACTTGATGTAGAGGCACTTAAACCTATAAACATAAAATATCGTGAACAAAACAAAGTGCATATTCACTACTTATTTATCTAAGAATTTAAATAAACATACCCGCAGCATGTGGTGGGGGTGGTGTACTCTGTGTACCTGGTGCAGAGACATAAAATATCATTACCAAAACGAAGTGCATATTCACTACTCATTTGTCTAAGTGATGTGTGGAAGGGTAGGATACAGAGGGGGGGGGTGAATATACCCCCCGATTAAAAACTATGCCCAAATTAAAATAAAAAATCAATTGCTACCCAATTTTAAAACAGAATGAACAATATATTAACAAGAGTTTGCAAAGAACATACGTCGAACACTTAAGCACTTAAGCTAATGTCTCCGTTGAGACCTATTTTTCACCCCTAAGAGGGTATATGTCACCCAAAGCAGTCTATTTGTCAGCCCTATGTGTGCATTTGTCGGCCTTAGCTTCTTCTACTGGCGGGTAAACACAAGTGGACTTCCCCTACATCCAGCTTCAACACTTCACACATATTCAGTGATACAACCTATTTTTCACCCATAGAGAGCTATTTGTCAGCCTTACCTACCTATTTGTCACCATTAATGAGTCATTTGTCTGCCTTATCTTCCTACCTTTTCTTGTATGAATCTTAATAGATTTGTTCACCATTTCTTAAGAATTAAGACTTTGACTGCACAGACTTTGGTTGACCACTGTCTTAGCTCCATTGACCGTGCATTGACTTCGTTACCACGTTGACTTTTCTTCAGTTCATGAGAAAATAACTGGCTTTCAGCCTGTTCTATGTGCAACTGTCAACCTGTTCTTTGTGCAATTTAGAAGTAAACTACACACACAAAATCATTATAGCTCCATGCATGATTCTACATTAACAAAACACATTGACTATCCACATGAAGAGTATACATGACTGTAAATTTTGACAGCATCAAAACATAGGGACACAACACTAAGAATATAAATAAACATACCCGCGATAGGTGGTGGGGGCGGTGTAATCTGTGTACCTGGTGCAGAGACATAAACTATCATTACCAAAATAAGGTGAATATATTCACTACTCATTTATCTAAGAATTTAAATAAACATACCCGCGGCAGGTGGTGGGTGCGGTGTAGTCTATGTACCTTGTGTAGAGACATAAACTATCATTACCAAAATGAAGTGCATATTCACTACTCATTTATCTAAGAATATAAATAAACATACCCACAGCACGTGGTGGGGGCAGTGTACTCTATGTACCTGGTGCAGAGACATAAAATATCATTACCAAAATAAAGTGCATATATTCACTACTCATTTATCTAAGAATTTAAATAAGCATACCAGTAGAACCCCTCCCGGAACCACCTCTCCTCGCAGATCCGATATGACCTCGAACCATCTAATTATTGACAACAATTAAAGTAGTGCATATTAGTCCACAACTAATTACGAGGAGAGGTGGTACGTAATAATGATAAGAAGTGTATATATGTTAAATTTCTTACAAAATATTCAATCAGTATCTATTTCATCTTCAGACATTGAAGATATATCAAACACATTGTCATCTTCGTCATCTTCCACATTCTTACAAGATTCATACACTTCCTCCTCAGAGGACTCCTCCTGCCCAACAATTGCTTCATTTAGCTCAGTTGAATCGACTTCTTCCACTTCGACCTCTATAGACAACCGAAGTGGATTGTCAGATTCGATAAGATGAAGATTAGAAGCAACCAACTCTACTGTGTCACCCACGTCTGATTGAAAAAATTTGGCACTAGAATCCTCTGAGACAGCTTCAATCAGATCTAACTCATCATTAGGCACAAGCCTTGGTTTTACCCCACAAATTGCCCACCAATCTTTGTTCTTGGACGATGAATAACCTAAATAATACATGAAGAGGCGTGATCTCACGCTGGTCTTGAGCTGGGGAGATGATCACCGAACAGTAAACTGCAAGGAAAGGAAACTGATCAGGGGGCCCAGGGATGGTTCCCTGGGGTAAACCCTCCGATGCCTAAGTTAGTAGAGCAATGGTGGAAGCTATGAAGAGAGGAGGAAAGAGAGGCACGAGATACCTCTACACCAAGGTGGTGAAGTGGTTCCTGCTCAGGGAGTTTTAGGCGTGTGTTGGCCTTACCTTTCACTGGAGGGAGTCCCAGGTTTAAATAGTGCGCCGGCCTTCATGAGTCCGTAAGCTTAGGAGTTTCAGGCGGGAGTTACGTCCTCAACGTGGGCTCTTTACGTCCTCATGTCGTGGGTCCCTTATCCTTGTGAACTCCTACTCATAAAGGGCTCTCAACGGCAGTGTGGATAAGTAATCGTCGGTTGCCCCAAGCATGAAGAGTGCCAACCCTTCCGGGCGATAAGCATAGCTCGGATTAGGCTCGGTCGGAGTGGGCGCGGGGCGCTAGCCTTTTATCCCGGCAAAGGGGTTAACTTGGGCTTGGGTCTTCCTCCAACCGGACCGACGCTCGGGCCTTCCGAGCCTAAGGGCCGCCGAGGAAGGGTTTGATCCCGAGTGATCTTATTGGGCTTTTTAGGCTAAGTGGGCCCTGCGGGGCTGTCACTTAGATGAGTTGAGACTCGTTTGGTCCTGATGGACCTAGTTCGGCTGCTCTTAGATGGGCTATAGAAATCCCCCTCTCCACTTGTCCCCCTCCTACTCCTGAGCTTTGGTGAGCTCGGAAGAGTAGCCGTTAGGGTTTTGGACCAGCGTGGCTCGGGTGGGTGGAGATCTCGCGGTGTTAAGAAGCCACGTGTTGTGATCACCTGGGCCTGTAATAATGATGATCCTGGCGGATTTGAACTGAAGGGGCCCCTTTTCTCGGAGGTCAGAACAACGCGCTGCCTTCCGCATGGGAATATAGGCGTTGTACGCTTGTCTTCGCTCCAGACTCCTTCCGTTTTTAGGGTTTAGCTCTCCTTCGTTCTTGCTTTTGGAGCTATTTGATGCGTCGTGAGGACACGACGGAAGAGCAGAGGCTTGCAGCGGCATTCGCGGAGTTGGCGGAGATAACTGCGGAGGCAGTCCGACAGCTTCCTCTTCCTCTGGAGTCTCCGGGGTCCTGGGAGCATCTTTCTTCAAGTTCCTCTCCGGATTCCATGGCGGATCAGTGTCCGGAGGTCAAAGTGTGGGAGGGAGAGCCTGTGGCGAGGGTGACGGCTCCAAACTGCAGTGAACTGGGGGAGGCGGAGGTGAAACGGCTGGAGCACCAGTTTCATCTGCCACATAAGTTTTACTTCGTCGTGGTTGCCCCGCACGAGACGAGCTTGGACTCTCGTACGGGCCACATCTGCACCTTCCTTCTGTCATGGAAGGGTGGGTTCCGCCTTCCCTTCGAGCCCTTTGTTCTTAAGCTTCTCAATTTCTTTTGGTTGGTGCCCGTACAGTTGGTAGCCAACTCTTATCTTCTTCTTTCCACCTTTTGCATCCTCTGCCATCAATGCGGGGTTCCTCCTTCCTTGGACCTCTTTCATTATTTTTTCGAGTTGAAGGCGCATCCCTCGGCCGGGAAGGGCTTCTATTTCATCCAGGCGAGGCGGAATAGGAGCTGTGTCTCCTTGGTCACAAATGATTCTTCGCACAAGGGGTGGAAAACTCAGTTCTTCTGAGTGGGGATTTTCGCGGTGGAGGAGACTTGGAGGTGTCCCGTAATCCCTAATTTCCATCCGAACATTCCTCCGAGGTAGGATGAATTTTCTCCGGACGTGGAGGAGTATGCGATCATTTTGCTGAAGCGTCGTCAGTCCACGGAGGAGCTGGTTACTCCGGAGAACATCGAGTGATGTCTTCTCGCGTGGCTACAGCTGACAGGTTCGGACGTCACGAATCAGTTTCTTTTTTGGATGGTGAGACCATTTTCTTTTCTTGACCATATCTTTCTTCTGTGCAGACACCAGACGATCGGCTGTGGAGCAGGAGCCTGCGGCCGGGCGGTCAGTGATCGATCTCGGTGATGATTCAGCTGCCGAAGAGCCGATCGCTCCCGCGGGTCACTCCCGAGCCCGAGATAAGGGCAAGGGGGCGGCCCGGGGTGAATCTTCCGGGCCACGGGGGTCCAAGCGTAAGGATCTCGTGGAGGGCATGATCTGGGACATCGTGAAGGCCTGGAAGCGGGCCAAGAAGGCCGGGGCCATTCCCGCGGTCGAAGGTGACTCTGGCTCGGCTCACCCCTCTGCCGAGCATGATGGGGCCGACCCAATTGGGCGGGCTCTCCCATCCGCCGCGCAAGAGGGGGCCGAGGAGGTCAGGGCAGCTTCTACGGTCGGCGGTGATGTTTGCTCGGCTCTCCCCTCGGCATGAGCCGAGGGGGCCGGGGACGAGGCAGACGTCTCCAGGGCTACGACCGAGGTTGGAGCGTCGATCGAGGCATGTGTCACTCCAGGCGATGGCGTAGGGGCTGAGTCGGTCGAGGTCGGGGGGTCGCGAGGAGAGGCAACACAGCCCCAACCGACCGAGGCGAGAGCGACGGATGAAGCAGCGGCTTGATCCGGGCCGACCGGCGGGACGTCGCTCGGAGGGGAGGTCCCTCTTCCGGCGGCCCTGGAGAGGCTCGACATCCAGGGCCCTTTGTACCAGGTATGTCGCGGTATAGCCGCGAAGGTGAAGGGGGGAGACAGGCAGCACTCCCTGTAGATCAGAAATTAGACCTCCCCTAAATTGATGATTTGAATAAGTGATGATTTGACAAGATATAGAACTAAAATCAATGATACAAAGGGGGAAGTCACATGTAATAATCAAAATCCGCGATCGCCACTGAGGCCAACAACATGCCAAATAATATGAAGATCAAATCAAGGGCATGTTACATACCTCAGAAATTGAAGGGGGCCAAGAGTTGGCCTGAGAATGAACGCGCTATATCGTCCTAGTGCCTTCTCAAGATCGCGCTAGGTTAGTATGGCGTGATACTAGAAAGAGAGCGGGATGAACTGGATTCGTTCCTTCCTTGCTCTAAGGTCGGCCAAGGTGCAAGGGCTCCACATATCAATCTTCTAGTGCCTGCAAACAATCATAAACAATAAATAAAAGGCCCATTAGATCGACATTTAAGCAGAATCTGCCCCTATTCTTAATCAAAAGCATATAAAAGAAGGGCTCGATTACCTGGGGGTTTGGTGGTTTTTAAACCCCTATGGGAGGGCCAAAAATAGGTTTGGTGTGTGTGAATGCATGTATTTTGTAAAAGAAGTGTTTTTGAAATCAATATGCGATGCTATGTGAGGATTGAAATAAACGAATTGGGGAGAAAAATAAGAACAAGGAAGAACACCATAAGCCCCAAAATACTCCCTTGGATGTGGAAGGAGTGAGGAGTTGTTGATTTGGAACGAAGAGCAGCCTCCTCCTCGTCAAGATCTCGAGTTGCATCCCTCAAAACAACGGCCAAGGGTCCAATTTATAGGAGAAGGATCAAGAACGAGCCCTAGGTCGGAGTTCGATCCAATCTAATGACTTGGCGGCTCAAATCAAGGTAATCCTGCCAATTAATGAGGGCAAATGACTCCTAATAGGATTAGGAACCTTCCTTTGGACGAAATAGGATTGAAAACTTACCAAAATAAGGGCCCAAATCAAAAGGGGGAAGTCCGGGTCGGACTGGGCTTCTGCTTGAGAACGCGCTAGGAATGTATAGCGCGTTCTTCATGAACGCGCTATAACGATATAGCGCAACAACGACTGGTTTGCCAAATGACTAAAAAAAGAATAAATACCCTTTGGACAGTCGTTTAATCAAATATTAAGTAAGAATAACAACCAGAGTGGATGCTGTAAAGATCAAATATCAAGAAATAATGACTGTTCAAATGATCATTCAATTAGGTCCATAACGCGCTATGAACAAGAAAGTGATGTGAGTGAATAGCGCGAGAATGCCAAATTTGAGACGAGATCCAAGGTACGAAAATTGAATTGTAGGGCCAAGAATAGAGAGATATCCCAGAAAATCAACCAATTATGGATCAATTGGGGCATTAACTAGGAGAACAAAGAAATTGCTCAACTTATCGACCAAAAACGGGTGTCTACAGATGCCCCTCCTTGATATCCGCTTTGCAGGGGAGCGAGACGGAGGTGAAACAGAGGCAAAACTGAGATGACACGGAGTGGTAACGAAGGAGAGATGAAGTGGAGACGTAGTGGAGCGTACTGATAAGTTGATATCAAGGAAAAAGAGACACCCGTCACAACCGACAAGTGATAGGAATAATCCAGAAAACTCTGAGCTAACCACAAGGTCAAGCTAGCACTAGTGACTCCTGCCTAGAACGATAGCGTGGAAAAAAGAAAAGGAAACTGATCAACCTCTTGCACAAAAGAGGCATCCGCAGTGCATAGCAACTATGATTTTCACTCAGTTAGTGGAATGGACGCGAGCCCGGCGGATCCATCGACGCCATCGTGCGGTTCATAGCTAATGAGTGGATCAAAAAAGATAAGTTGAATTAGATTGAAAGGAGATAGACAAATTCCAGGCAAGGGTCACATTGACCAACGAGATCCAGCGCTCAACCAGGAGCAATCTTTCAAATTCAGAATGGAATTGAGTTTCTTTATTCAAGAACTTAAGCATTATTGATCCTTAATTAGGAAGTAAAATTTGGCATTTGTGAGTCATGAATGCGAAAAAGGGGATGATGCGTGCAGGGCTAAAATAAAAGAAATCATTAAAACAAAATGCAAAGAAAGAATAAAATATAAGATACTCAAGGATAATATTATTAAATCAAACAGACTCGGGTCAAGAGTTATCCGCAACCACGGCGTGCGCGATGAAGTCCATCGTCCCCAAATTTGTCCGACTTAACGGCCTATCCGACGATTAAGTATAGGTTTCTAGATCATCACTATTTTTGGTAGAGGGGAACTCAGATCCCAAAACATACGGAGAACCGGCCAGTCCTTGAGATAATATAATAATGTAAGTATCATATAGTAATGCAATAAAGGAAGGGATAAAGGAATACTTACCTGATGGCGTGTCATTTTTCTTTTCTTTTCCTGGTGAATAAGATGTTAAGCAACAATTGATGCAAATTTAAGCACGCAATATCACATAAGCACGAGAACACAAACATAAAACACTCCAAACATTCACATTCTCATTGTGTTTTCTTTTTTTTATTATCTTTCTTCTTCCCATATTTTCCTTTTTAATAAGATTTTTCTTTTTTTTAATTTTTCATAAACGTGCTATACAAATATGGCGCGATGGTGTCGCGCCATATTCATATAGCGCGTTCATCACGTTATATGGTTCAAAAACCGAACCATTCCCTCCCTCTTCATTCATTTTCAAACTCATTCTTCTCTCCCTCTCTTCCCTCTCTCACCCTCTAACCAGCCCATATCTCCATTGCCTTGCCCCGATGGAGGGGGAACCTTCCCGGCGCTCCAAACGGCTTGCCGTCTGCGGCCGGCATCGATCTCACACGGAGGAGGAATGGGTGACCCCATCGGCGAAGGAAAACCCCGATTCCGAGGCGACCGTCTCGGCTAGGCTTGAAGGAGATGAAATGGAGATCCCCTCCGACGAGGCCGAGGAGGTTGAAGGTGCCGCGGCGGCCGATGAGATAGCGGCGGAGCCCGTTGGTGGCGCGGCGGTTCAAAAACGGCGATTGGTAAGAAACCGCCCCTAACTTGTTTTTTCCTTGATTTTTTTTTGTGTTTTCCTTTCATAAAAGATAAAAACGGAAGGGTGGACGCCCCCCTTAGACCAATGTAGAGGGAAAAATGCCCATAGAATGGATTTAAGGAATGAGGGGTCGCCCCCTACCTTCCGAATATTTTTACATATCGCGTTCAAGAATAGAATGCCAATTTTTTTATTTTTTTATTTTTTTTATTTTGATGAACGCAAATTGATACTTCTTGTTCTTATGTTGTGTGCAGGGTGTAGAGGGTGCAGTTCGTACCCAGATTTCATGGACATTTGTTCGGGCTGTCTACTTTGCACTACCAGAGTTTCAACGGGCCCGCCTCTCCGAATGGGCTTTGGAGAGTTCTTGGAAATAGAGGTGCTGAGAGTCGATGTGGGATTGATAAGGGCCCTGAAAGCCAGATGGGATACGGGGTGCAAGGCCTTCCTCTTCCCCTGGGGTCATATGATCCCGACTCTGGAGGATGTCACCCGTATTACTGGTCTGCGGGTGCACAGATCGGCAGTGACAGGCTGCACTTACCCTGATTACCGAGAGATGGCGCGCAGACTACTAGGCTTGGAGTTGGAGGGGACCGGCCGGACCTCGCTAGTGTCGAGGATCACTTTACAGGAGAGTCTCGGCTTGTTCCACACATAGCGGGAGGTGGGAGAGACCCCGACGGCTCACGAGAGGAGATTAGTGGCTGAGGCTAGAGGGAGCTTCACGACCGAGGCTAGTGCACAGGCCGACATGGAGCTGAGGAGGTTTCTTATTCTGATGATTGGCAAGCTACTCCTAGTGACCCAGGGTGATGCAGTGAGTTGTCGATTTCTACCTCTACTGGAGGATCTGAGTAGAGTCGGACGGTATGCTTGGGGCGCGGCCGTGCTATCCCATTTGTTCGACAGTTTTGGCATTTCTTCACTCCAGTCATCACTCGGGGGATTCTACCCTCTACTTCAGGTATCTCTCTAAACCTTAAACTCCATGAATTAAATTATGCACTTGCCTCTTATACTAATTTCATGAGCTGCATTTCAGGTTTGGAGTTATCTCTACCTTCCTACCCTCAGGCGTGCTTGGGAGGATCGAGGAGACCTAGTGCCCCTAGCTAGACGGTGGACCCCAACACGAGACGGCCGATCTCTGAAGGACCAGGTCACCCACATTCAGGAGACGTTAGATATGATGCCCCATATAGAGGTAAGATTTAATTTTGAAATTGAATTTAATTATATGAATGAATTCAAGGGAAATGACAAATTTACTTGCAGGTGACCTGGACTCCCTATCAGGGGGATATCGAGGTGATGCCCTGGGTGGAGGTGGCAATCCCCTACTTCGGGAGAGAGATCTGGTTGCACGCCCTCAACCTGGTCGAGCCCCTATACTATAGGCTAATCATGAGGACACTGGGGCTTCACCAGGTGGCGGTAGAGTTCCCGACTCAGGCGACAGACCCACGACCCGGATGGCATTTTCGAGGCCTCCAGGGGATAGATGATTGGCGGCAACGTGCCCGTGAGCAGCTCGTTGATTGGAAGCGACGTGGCCGACCAGTCCTGCGGGAGCGGACTCAGACGATGCCTATCTCTAGGCCTACTCTCAGACATACGACAGTAGAGTCTATCAGAGCGCACGCGGACATGTACACTTTTAATTCATTAGAATTTTCCTAGCTTAATGCCTTAATTGCTTGACATATGATCACCACGTGTTTAATGCAGTTTGACATAGAGGGGAGACTAGCCATGGTACAGGGACTCCTTGACTCCACGATCCAGCAGCGTGAGGACCTCCAGCATACCGTGGATGAGCTAGTAAGAAATTTCTCTTGCAGCTTAGAATGATTTGAATTTGAATTTCAATTAATGGTAATACCTTCTTTTCAGCGCGAGGAGCTAGAGGCAGTCTGATCCTCACATGGTGCTTCATCCTCCACTCAGCCCGCCTGCGACCACACCGATCTAGAGAGCCAGCTTGCCAGTACAGTTGCTCGGGCGGAGGCAGCTGAGGCCTCCCTGCAGGAGAGAGTAAGCAATCTGTTCTTTTAATCTAGTCTTGAAAATTTTTATTAATATCAGTATTTGACCAAGATTTTGGGAACAGGAGCAAGAGTTGCGGATGGCGGAAGCAGAGCTGAGGCGCCGAGACACAGAGGAGCTTCCTCGGGACGTGGTGGAGCTACGCCTCCTCCTTGGAGTGGAGAGGAGCGAGCGGCAGAGAGAGAGGGAGGATTGAGACAGAGAGAGAGAGAGAGATGGGAGCGAGCGAGAGAGAGAGAGAGAGAAAGAGAGAGTGGAGCGAGAGAGAGTGGAGCGAGAGCTGGAGCGGGTGCAGCTGAATACTAGATTGGTGATTGTCGAGCAGCGGGCGAAAGATGCAGAGGATCGCTATCGGCGGGGGTGCGAGCGAGCTCAGCGTGAGGGGTACTCTCGAGCTTATTCGAGCACCGATTATCTAGTTACCTCATCTGAGCATCAGAGGAGGGAGGATGCTGAGAGGAGAGCTCGAGGTGACAGGAGTTTGGCTTCTCGGGGATCGATGGCTCCCCCTAGGCCTTCTCAGAGGGGACAGGAGGAGGCTAAGAGCTCGCGTAGAGGGGGAGATCATGAGGGTCGAGGGGAGAGCTAGAGTGGTTGCTTGTACACCCACTCTCATTTTGTACCCTCTTTTGACATATATAGTGGAATGAGACAGTTTCTGGTACTTGTGCTTCTTGTGATTGTTCTCTTGATTTTGCGTGCCCCTACAAAAGAATATCCCTGCAATAACGCCATCAGAAATATAATACATTTTTTTGGATTTTTGAAAATATGCAAATTTTTATAAGCTTTCGAAAACAATATTTGAATTTTTATGTTGATTTTGAAAAATATTTGGATTTTTTGTGGAATTTTGGAAAACATGAAAATTTTGAAATATTCAATTTTTTTTAGATTTTTGGCTTAGTCATGCTAATGCAGCATCAACGGGTGTTGTAAACCACTGGCTAGGAGTCCTCGCTCCTTCCTCTTTTGCTAACAACTACCCAGAGCTGGGCGTGCTTTGAAGGGTGGCGCCCTATAATTGACTGCCCTTGATTAACGATGTCCCTACCAAGGCCATACCCGAGAAACACTCAGTCTTAGAGGGAGAAGAGAAGAATATTTGGTGATAAGCATTGTGCAGGATGGGAGATATCGGGACTCGAAATCCCTTCAAGGTACAACCCCTCAAAGAGGTAGTCTGTTGCGCCGGGACTTTATGCCTTTGATTTTTAGACCCTTGACATGCATACGACCAGGGTTTTCCCTGCGGCGACTTTACCACTCTTGACATGCCATAATTCATAATTTCATTTATCGAACTCAATTTTGATTTTCACAATAGCCCTTTTGGCTAGATGTATCATGAAATTTTACTTTATTTTGCTTAGGTCAAGACTGCCCCTATTTGAGACTCCTCTCATATTGGAGAGTACCGAGATTGGTTATCTCATCCGTCAACCTCTTGCCCCTGCACTTGGCCGACCAAAGAAGAGAAAAGACTTTCAAGTATACTCATGGCATGGCCAATGTAGGAACGGTGTTTACCCAAAAGAGCCGGGTAAGGGTGCCGTGTAGTGTGTGCGGTGCCCAGCTAGGGGTGACCTTTTAACAAGCGGAGAGAGAATGCTGAACTCCCAGCGCAGGGTTCTTATTAACGAAGTGCTGCAGAAGCAAGCCTAAAGACTCTTTTGACATTGAATTAAACAAAACTTGAGATAAAGATTAATACCACTCTTACTCATGTTAAGAAGCACTTCATTTTTGAAAACCGTGCGTGAAGTGATAAGTAATGACATCATAAAACTGCATACTTACGCCAACATATTACCTTGTGCTCTTTATAGAACAGCTGCCATCGGAGGTGATGTTGATCATCATGAGATAGTCCTTTTTAGCAGACGAAAGGATTGGAAGCTAAGGTTTGAAGTGGCTTAACACGAAGGAGTGGTATCTGGACCAGACTCAGGCGAATAGGGAAAAAAAGGAAGAGAGGCGAGGGCTAGAACTCCCTCGCTAAGGCGTAAAGACCCTGATCACAAGGAACGGTTTATAGAAGAAGCGGAGAATTAGAAGGAGAGGTGAGGACTAAAGCCTCGAAAGCAGTGGGTGAAAGGGCAGATGCCCAAAGCAGCGGATGTGGAAGAAGTCGGGTCGGACCCGGAATCAGGAGGAACTATGAGGAGAAATCGGTAGATGGAAAGGGGTGGATCCGGAAGGTCCGGAGACGAAGGAGAAGAATCATGGTGAGAAGGAGAATCCGGGGGCTCTGGAGGTAGAAAATGCCGAAGGACATGATGCCCCTAAAAAAGGTATGGGAAAAAATGATGGAAGAGGAAGAGGAGAATAAAGGACACGATGTCCTGAAGGAGCGGGAGGAGGAATCGGAAGAAAGAGAAGGGATCCGGAGGTTCCGGAGGAAGAAGACAGGAAGGGACACGGTGTCCTGGAATGTCCGGAGGTTCCGAAGGAGGAAGATAGAAAAGGGCGCGATGCCCTAGGAGGAGAATGTTCGGAGGTTCCGGAGGAGGTGGACATTGAGGGACGTGATGCCCTTGGAAGAGGTGTGGGAAAAGATGATGGAAAAGGAAGAAGAGAATGAAGGACATGATGTCCTGTAGGAGCACAAGGAGGAATTGGAAGAATGATAGAGAGTTCGGAGGTTCCGGGGGTAAAAAATGGGAAGGGGCGTCATGCCCAAGGGATAGAGAGGGGGATGAAGGATCCGGAGGTTCCGGAGGAGGAAGGTATAAAAAGGCGCGGTGCACTAGAGAATCTGTGAGAGGCCCGGAGGTCCGGAGGAATAAGATGGGGAGGGACACGGTGCCCTAAAAGATCTGGAGGTTCCGGAGGAGGAAGATAGAAAAGGGCGCGATGCCCTAGGAGGAGAATGTCCGGAGGTTCCGGAGGAATAAGGTGGGAAGGGACACGGTGCTGTGAAAGATCCGGAGGTTCCGGAGGAGGAAGATAGAAAAGGGCGCGATGCCCTAGGAGGAGAATGTCCGGAGGTTCCGAAAGTGGAGGTGAGGAGGGGCGCGATGCCCTAAAATGGAGATCCGGAGGTTCCGGTGGAGGAAGATAGAAAAGGGCGCGATGCCCTAGGAGGAGAATGTCTGGAGGTTTTGGAAGTGAGGTGAGGAGGGGCGCGATGCCCTAAAATGGAGATCCGGAGGTTCCGGTGGAGGAAGATAGAAAAGGGCGTGATGCCCTAGGAGGAGAATGTCTGGAGGTGGAGGTGAGGAGGGGCGCGATGCCCTAAAATGGAGATCCGGAGGTTCTGGAGGAGGAAGATAGAAAAGGGCGCGATGCCCTAAGAGGAGAATGTCCGGAGGTTCCAGAGGTGGAGGTGAGGAGGGGCGCGATGCCCTAAAATGGAGATCCGAAGGTTCCGGAGGAGGAAGATAGAAAAGGGCGCGATGCCCTAAGAGGAGGGATAGAATACCTGGAGGTTCCAGGAAAATAGCAGGAAAGGGGACGCGATGCCCCGGGAGAATTAGGGAGGGAAAATCTGGAGGGACGCGATGCCCTGGGGAGAATGGTTTAGAAAAGGAGGAGGGGTCCGGAGGTTCCAAAAAGGGCATGATACCCAGGGAAAGTCAATGGAATGCCCGGAGGACTTAGGCGTGATGGTGTGGAGAGGTGTGATGCCCAGAGTGAGAGATTTGGAGGCTCTGGAGGAATGAGACATCATGGGGGGTGATGCCCCGAGAAGATAGAAAAGAAATCGGAGAGTCCGGATGCGAGAGTTGGAAAAGGGCGCGATGCCCTGAAAGAAGATTGGAGGGGGCGCGATGCCCAGGAAGTGTAAGGGGACCCGAAGATCCCGAGGATGGGGATGAACAAGATGGGGAATGTGGAAGATCTGGAGGTTCCGGAAGATGGGGAAAATACGGGTTTGGAAACCCAGGGAGAAAGGAATGCAAATGCATGCGAATGCAACATAATGGATGCGATGAAGGCATGGATGCAATAGAATGCATGAGATGCAAAGAATATGAAGGGCGAGAAGATGAGATCCTCTTTCTTACCCCTGGAGTGGCCCATGAAGAATTGGTGATAAACGAGGGTGGAGTTGAATAAAAGATGGATAGGATGGAGGACGACCCCTTGGCAGAAGAATGCCTACCCTTCCACAGCAACAAGAGTATATGGCCGATTGGCCCAATGGATGAAGTACAAGCCCATGAAGAAGCTTCAATAGTAAATGGCAACTCCCTTGGAGAGTGAAGAACAACAGTGCGAGGGAGTTGATAGACGGGAATGGGAAGCGTCATGTTGCCCAAGGGTTGCGGCGTATAGGGAGTGTTGAACAAAATGGGCATTCGCCCCTTGTATGGAAGAACATGTTCAAAATTGGAAAGTTGGAACAAGGGGTCCCCTGCCCGACCCTGGGTCATAAACTTATACGGCATCAGTGTTTGGTATTTTCTTCTGGCGAGCAGCATCGGGGACTTGGCCTCTTCAACCATGCTTGGCACAAAAATGCGGATTGAGATCAGCCAAATAAATTCTTGCATCTTGAATGGCATGGTCGTGGCCGAATCCTTCTTGCCCGGCTCTTGATCATCTTCGGCACAAGTACTCACGGAAGCAGTCCCATCCCGATAGATAGAGGAAACGGAGGCGAAGGCTCCATGGGTGGTGATGGTGTAATGGAAGGTGTTGGAGAATGGGTGAGTGGAAGCGGAGGTTCAAACACGTCGAGCTTCCCCCTTTGCCTGGAAGCAACCAGGGTTGGCTTGAGTGCAAAAAGGTATGGATCTTGCTCAGGATTAGCCACGAGTAAGGGTGAATGGTTAAGTGGTGGAATAGGGGTAGTTGGGTTAGGGGTTATAGGGGTAGCGGAGGGTCGAGGTGGTGGTAATGGGAGGTTGATTGGGGAAGGTTTGATGGTGGGCTTGGTGGAAGCCGATGGAGTAGAGGCCAATGGCGTATTGGGTGGAGGTTTAGTGGAAGGTTTTGGCGGAGGCCAGTGCTGCGGAGGCTAACAATGAAGCTGGTGGAGGTGTAATTGGTGGAGGTTTGGTGTGAAGAAAACGCTGAACAGGGAGAACGGTGTTAGGGATAGAAGAAGACTCAAGATGCACCGACGTGGGTGATTGAAGTATCGACCCATCATCATAGCACCTGTAAGTCTTAGAAATGGGGGTTGGATTGGGGACGACGGCTTCGTCCTGAGCAGAGGGTTCATCTAGTGGTAATGGAGGTAGTGGAAAATGAAGAAAACTTGGGAGGGGTGCCTTTGGAACTTTGTCAACATGTGCTGTCTTCAATTGTTCAGTTGTCGGCTCTTCATTGCCAAACTCAAGTGGATGCTGTTGTGGAGTCGTATAGGTAGGTGGTGGATGTAATGGTATGGCGTATGTGGAAGCGGAGGGCCATATGAGTGAATGGGGTGAATGGGTGGAGGGCGGACGACGTCCACTTGAACATTGATGCCGTAATCGTCTCTCCTTTCCTTCCAATCTTTCTCCATCTTAGTAATGTCATTTAGAGCGGTGTGGAGGGGATTGATTGGAGAAGGAGGAACGGGCCGTGGGCTCGCAACCCTCTTTAACTGTTCCTCCAATGAAGCGACTTTATAAATAAGAGTATGTTGGAGAGGTGTAACTTGAGCAACAGGAGGTTGGCAAGGCCTTGAAGAAGGGGCCGGATAAAAAGGCCGTGAAGGGGGGTTGACGGGCTGACCCAAATGAGGATTCGGCCGGGCCGGGTTGGAAGGAACAAATGGGCCTTAGGGTCGTGAATAAGGAGGAATAGAAGGAGGCGAGTGATGGGCCACTCGAATGGGAGTATGTATGGAAGAAGTAGGTGGGTGATGGGCCACCCGAGTGAGGATATGAACAGGAGATGGAGGCGGGTGATGGGCCACCCGAATGGGAGTAGAAGGAGGGTGAGAAGAATGAGGTGCACCCTCAACAGCGGCCTTAAGGGCCTGGATTTGTTGAGGGGTGAGATGATCTAATGCATGAATGATTTGAGAGACCTTCTCATCATTGGGAGGAGACAGTCCCACAGGAGCAGTGGCTCGCAATGAATGTGAGGGACCATGGGATTGGACATGGCCCATGGGTCGGGCATGACCATAGGAATGAGAACGCGATCCCCTAGCATGGTTGTGATGAGAATTATAGAATTGAGGATCATATGATGTACCAGGTTGTTCATCCTCGTGAATGTGTGTTGGATTAAACATGTTGATTTGCTTATCCATGTGAAACATTATGCAAGCAAACAATATTCAATCAAAGCAGGTTGCAAAGATCAAACAAGTTGAAATGTTCACATTTGATTTTATTGTTGAACCTTGGTGAATTAAATGATTTTATGCAAATTGATGTGATCACTCAAGGTCTTAAACCTAGTTTCAATGAGTTTTCTCCAGTGCCAACTAGGTACACTCTCTCACCATGCATAGGCCAACTAAACCCGAGATTTCAAAGGTACAACCTGCCAAAGCTTCCATGAGGGAATCCACGGGTGCGGGGACTTACGGAGACTTGGTTTAGGAATTTCCAGTTTAAAGAGACAGAGTGCTCAATGGAGGGTCCTTTCTTCACCAAGAGGGGGTGTGGATCCTAAAAGGGGTGGAGAGAGGAGGTCTCCCAAACCAACAAGATTATGATGCTATGCAATGCAAGAATGTCTAAACTAAAACTAGCAAATATCAAGAAAATATAGGAAAAATGCATACATAGTAGGAAATATACAAGATGCAACCAGAGAGGATGACAATTAGAACCCCGACAGAAAGTATGAGTGAAAAACCCTCAGATAATGAACGCGCTATACATCAATAGTGCGATCTAAAAGAACGCGCTATGAATGTATAGCGTGACTAAAGATAGAGGGAAGATCCCAAATAATCACACACACTGCAATGAATTGTAAAGCAGGCAACCAAAAGAATGAACATGGTGGCACCAAGTGTCCCACCGTGATCGCCAAAATATGTAGATCAGAAATTAGACCTCCCCCAAATTGATGATTTGAATAAGTGATGATTTGACAAGATATAGAACTAAAATCAATGATAAAAAATGGGGGGGGGGTCACATGTAATAATCAAAATCCGTGATCGCCACTGAGGCCAACAACATGCCAAATAATATGAAGATCAAAATAAGGGCATGTTACATACCTCAGAAATTCAAGAGGGCCAAGAGTTGGCCTGAGAATGAACGCGCTATATTGTCCTAGCGCCTTCTCAAGATGGCACTATGTTCGTATAGCGCGATATCAGGCAGAGAGCGGGATGAACTGGATTCGTTCCTTCCTTGCTCCAAGGCCGGCCATGGTGCAAGGGCTCCACGTATCAATCTTCTAGTGCCTGCAAACAATCATAAACAACAAATAAAAGCCCATTAGATCGAGATTTAAGTAGAATCTGCCCCTATTCTTAATCAAAAGCATATATAAGAAGGGCTCGATTACCTGGGGGTTTGGTGGTTTTTAAACCCTATGGGAGGGCCAAAAATAGGTTTGGTGTGTGCGTGAATGCGTGTATTTTGTAAAAGAAGTGTTTTGAAATCAATATGCAATGCTATGTGAGGATTGAAATAAACGAATTGGGTAGAAAAATAAGAACAAGGAAGAACACCATAAGCCCCAAAATACTCCCTTGGATGTGGAAGGAGCGAGGAGTTGTTGATTTGGAACGAAGAGCAGCCTCCTCGTCGTCAAGATCTTGAGTTGCATTCCCTCAGAACGACGGCCAAGGGTCCAATTTATAAGAGAAGGATCAAGAACGAACCCTAGGTCGGAGTTCGAGCCAATCTAATGACTTGGCGGCTCAAATCAAGGTAATCCTGCCAATTAATGAGGGCAAAGGAATCCTAATAGGATTAGGAACCTTTCTTTGGACGAAATAGGATTGGAAACTTACCAAAATAAGGGCCCAAATCAAAAGGGGGAAGTCCGGGTCGGACTGGGCTTTTGCCTGAGAACGCGCTAGGAATGTATAGCGCGTTCTTCATGAACGCGCTATAACAATATAGCGCGATAACGACTGGTTTACCAAATGACTAAAAAAAGAATAAATACCCTTTGGACAGTTGTTTAATCAAATATTAAGTAAGAATAACAACCAGAGTGGATGCTGTAATGATCAAATATCAAGAAATAACGACTGTTCAAATGATCATTCAATTATGTCCCTAACGCGCTATGAACAAGAAAGTGATGTGAGTGAATAGTGCGAGAATGCCAAATTCGAGATGAGATCCAAGGTACGGAAATTGAATTGTAAGGCCAAGAATAGAGAGATATCCCAGAAAATCAACCAATTATGGATCAATTGGGGCATTAACTAGGAGAACAAAGAAATTGCTCAACTTATCGGCCAAAAACGGGTGTTTACACTCCCCACCCACGGCCCTCGAGATGGTTATAGAGGGCGGCTTGATCCTGGCCCAGATGGGGGCCACTCTGGCAGAAGCTTATGCCCGGTCGGAGTTAGAGCGGGTGAACTTGCCTTGACTCTTGGTGGGTCTGACATGAAGATGGCTCGGCTCGCTGAGGAGTGTGATGGGCTTCGGCGGGAGCTTTCCTCAGTTAGGGAGCTGGCGCGGGCAAGCCAGGTGGAGGCCTGGGCACTGACCGAGCAGCTAGCTAAGGCCCGCGAATCGCTCGAGAGGAAGTGCAGGCTCCTGGGGGAGGAGCGCGCGGCCAGCGTCGAGATGGATGGCCAGTGGGAGGCCGAGCGCGCCGAGCTGGTGGACCGAGCGGAGGAAGCCCAGCGCCTTCGGTGGGAGGCCGAGGCTGATCGGGCCGAGGCGGAGAAGCAGGCGGTGGAGGCTGAGAAGCAGACGGCTGAGGCCGAGCGGAGGTTAGCCGAGGCGGAGCGGGAGAAGGCCGAGCTCACTGGTAGGGTGGGATCGGCCGGGGCAGAGGCGCTCGAGCAGTACAAATGCTCGCAGGCCTACTGGGTCGAGCTTAAGGAGGCTGCCCTCCCCTACTATGAGTTAGCACTTCACCGAGGCATCCGCAATGGGTTCAAGCAAGGCTACGACCGGGCCGTCTCTTATGCCGAGGAGCAGGCGTCGAGACAATCAATTTCTCGTTTGGGCAATGCTATGACTCGGACTTGTCATCCTCCGATTCCTCTGGTTTGGCGTTGGAGGAAGAAGATCAAGGGGGCTCTTCGTCCGAGGGGTCGCCAACTCCGGATGCCTCGGGAGGGCGCGCAACCGAGGCAGTTCCCACCCCGGTGGGGTCAGTGCCAGGGTCGGTCGTCGCCGAGGGTGCCGGGGGTAGACCTTTTGAGCCTTCCATTTCCTAGCTTCAGGGTGGGCCAGAGGCCTAATGTATCTGCTTTGCTTTCTCTTCTTGTATGTCTTTCCTTTTTCGAAGGAAAACTTTCCTTGTTGTGTAAGAAAAAACGTAAGGCAGTAGCATTATGATGAAGACTTAACTTTTTTGTATCGCCATTACCGTATTTTTTTCAGCGTATCTGCAGTAGTTGAAAAGTGTCGATACTTTCTGCGTGGATCTCGTATGATGGTTGGGTGAGCGTCTAATAGGGTGTCTTTCCGTTCTCTCATACTTTGAATGTTTGGCCGCTTCGTGTGTCCTGCTGGGGCGGAAACGAGGAGTTTGAGGTGACCGTTCGTAGGGAGAGGTCCCTTTGGCGTGTTTTCGAGGGGAGAATCATTTAAGGCAAATAGCCTCCCTTCGCCTATAAAAGGTCTGAAGGGCGTCCCTTCCTCTCCACCTCTTAGGGTTTTCCCCGACAGTCTTTCCTCATTCTTTCTTCACGTAGCGTTGGGCCGTTATATTTGAAGCATGGAAGACGCTCTGGAAGATGAGGCTGCCGATGATGGAGGGCAGAGAGTCCTTCCTGCTTCGGGTTTAAAGGGGGTTCGACGGCCGGCGGGCAGGGTCAAAGAGGGTTCGACGTGCGGAGGCACGTCGTCTTCTTTTATCAACTCCGGCTGGCACTTGCGGGGAGGGGTGAGATGGCGGACGGATGGGGGAATCAGGCATCCCTATCATCCGTCCCTTCCCACTCGCTCCATGGAGAGGATCTCTCTCAAGATTCCTCTCCACTTCCTGCTTCTCCTCTCTTCTTCCGCAGCCTCTTTTTCCCTCTTCTGCCCTTCTCATCATTTCTTTCACTCTTCGGAGGGTGCCTGCACTCTCTTCCTTCCAAAGAGTTGGCAGAGAGGAGGCCTTCATTCGTATTCTCTCTTCCCCTTCCTCCATCTCTGTCAACTTGGAAGGTAGCCTTCTCCTTCCTAATCCCTCTGTCACCTTTGTTCCGAGTTACCCGAGCCAACGAGGTCGAGTACCCTTAATCCGAGCCAATTTCTGCACGAAGCAGAGTCAGTGGCTGGATGCGGGAAGGCTAACCGAGTCAGCCGAGCGATGGGCTCGTATGGCAGCGTCAGATGGATTTTTTCTTTTTTGACATGTATTGTCTTGGCTTACACCTTTCTGATGTACAAGCAAGTTGTTTGAATAAAAGGGGAAAGGAAACTTTTGTTTTATTTCATGTCGCTTACACAATGCTCAGTATTCAGAAGTAGAACTTGCGTAGTGTAGTCACGTTCCAGGTCCGAGGGATGGGCTCTCCTTCCATTGTAGATAGCCGATATGCTCCTTTCCCGAGCGTCTCGACCACTCGGTAGGGGCCTTCTCAATTAGGGGATAGCTTGCCTGCCGCCTCAAGTGGTCGAGAGGCTTCGGCTTTCCTGATGATGAAATCTCCTGGTTGAAAGTGTCTAGCTCAGACTTTGGCGTTGTAGTATCGAGTGAGGTGGCGTTGATATTCCGTTGCTCGGATGCTGGCAATCTCTCGGAGTTCATCCGCTAGGTCGAGGTTTTCGAGCAGTTTCTGGTCGTTTGCCTCGGGTGAGAAACAGATGACTCGGAGGGAGGGATTGGCAATCTCCAATGGGATAACGGCCTCGACGCCGTACACCAACTGAAAGGGACTTTCACCGGTTGCCGTTCTGGGAGTCGTTCTGTGTGACCAAAGTACGTTCGGTAATTCCTCAAGCTAGTTGCCCTTGGCTTTGTCGAGCCTGGTCTTGATGCCTTTTAAGATAATCTTATGGGCATTTTCGACCAGCCCGTTAGCCTGAGGGTGGGCGACCGAGGTGAAGTGATTGCGAATATTTAGGTCGGCGCATCTGTCTCAGAAGTAACGAGAATCAAATTGCCGACCATTATCGCTCACTATCACCCGGGGGATGCCGTAGCGACAGATGATCGACTTCCAGACGAAACTCCAAACGACTGTCTCGGTGATTCTTGGTGTGGCTTTGGCCTCGATCCACTCGGCGAAGTAGTCGATGGCGACGATGACGAACTTCTTCTGGGCCTGAGCTGTAGGGAATGGCCCGAGGATGTCGATTCTCCAGAGAGCGAAAGGATATGGCTCGGCTAGGGTGACGAGCTCGGTTGTCGGCTGATGGACCAAGTGGTCAAATCGCTGGCATCGGTCACAATGCTGTACGTAGGTCGAGCAGTCGCACTGCAGAGTGGGCCACCAATAACCTTGCCGTAGCAAGATCCTGGCGAGCGACCTTCCTCCTAAATGTGCTCCGCACAGGCCTTCGTGAACTTCTTGAATCGCTCGATTGGCTTCATCAGTACTAAGGCACTTCAGGAGAGGACCGGAGAAGGATCTTCGGTAGAGAGTGCTGTCCAGAATGACGAGTCGCCGAGCTTGGTACTTCAATCTTCGGGCTTCCCGGGGGTCGGGAGGCTCTTGAGAGTCTTGGAGCCACGACAGGTAGGGGGTGCGCCAGTCTCTTGGGGAGGCCGGGTCAACAGCCAGGAGCTCCGAATCGATGCTTGGTCGCTCTAGCTCTTCGAGAAGGACCGATCGAGTACCCTTGGGGTCAAGAGAAGAGGCCAGCCGAGAGAGGGCGTCCGCTCGGGTGTTTTCTTCTCGAGCTATTCGGACTACCTCAAAACTCTCAAACTGTTGTGCCACGGCTCTGACCAGCTGGAGGTATTTGACCATCGGTGCTTCTTGAGCTTCATAATCGCCGTTGACCTGGCTAGCGACTAGTTGGGAGTCAGTGTGAATTCTGACTCGCTCAGCCCCTAGCCACCGGGCCATGCGGGCTCCCGAGATAAGAGCTTCGTACTCGGAGGCGTTCTTGGATGCCTGGAAGTTGAACTTCAAGGCGTATTGTAGCTCTACTCCTTCGGGGGACTTCAGGAGGATTCCAACACCGCTTCCGGCCGAGTTGGAGGATCCGTCGATGAACAGTTCCCAAGTTGGCCCGGGCGCAGACGGAGATTTTTCTTCTGTCGAGATGGTGCTCTAGGTGATGAAGTCAGCGAGCGCCTGTCCTTTGATAGCCGAGCGAGACCGGTATGATATATCGTAGGCCCCAAGCATGATGGCCCACTTGACGAGGCGTCCCGAGACTTCAGGGTGAGCGAGGATCATCTTCAAAGGTTCACCGGTCAGCACGGTGATGGAGTGCCCTTGGAAATAGGGTCGGAGGCGCTTGGCTGAAGTAACCAACGCTAGCACGAGTTTCTCGGTTGCAGGGTACCTTCTTTCAGCCTTGTTGAGCACCTTGCTGGTGTACTAGACCGGTCTCTCGACTCCCAAGTCATTTCTGACCAGGACCGAGCTAACTATAAATGGAGTTGTCGAGAGATAGATATGCAAGGATTCACTTGGGATAGGCTTGGAAAGCACCGGGGGTGAAGCCAAGAACTCCTTAAGCTTGACGAACGCTCTTTGTCATTCCCCGTCCCATGCAAACGTAGCAGATGCCATTTTTGATCCCCTCAACAGTTTGAAGAATGGTAGGCATCGTTCGACGGCACGAGACAGGAATCTGCTGAGCGAGACAATGCGTCTAGTACGTGAGGCGTTGAACGTCTTTGATGCAGGTGGTTGGGCGCATGTCCAGGATGGCCTGGACCTTGTCGGGGTTGGCCTCGATCCCACGCTGGGTGACTAAGAAACCCAGGAATTTCTCGGATCTTACTCCGAAGGCGCACTTGGTGGGATTGAGCTTCATATTGTACCTCAGGAGGGTGTCGAAGGTCTCAGCTAGGTCGGTGAAGTGGTCCTCGGCCTTGGAGGTCTTGACGAGCGTGTCATCAATATAGGCCTTGACGTTCCGGTCGAGCTATCCTTTGAACATATGATTGACCAGCCTCTGGTACGTGGCTCCAGCATTCTTCAACCTGAAAGGCATCCGGGTGTAGCAGTATACGCCGAAGTCGGTGATAAAGGCGATCTTCTCGATGTCTTTTGGATCCATTCTGATATGGTGGTAACCTTAATAGGTGTCTAGGAAATTGAGTATCTCGTTGCCCGAGGTTGAATCAACCAGTTGGTCGATGCTCGGTAATGGATAGCGGTCCTTTGGTGTAGCCTTATTCAAGTCGGTGAAGTCCACGCACATTCGCCACTTTCCCGAAGCTTTTGGCACCAGGACGATGTTAGCCAGCCACGTCGGGTACAAGATTGGTCTAAAAAGACCAGTCTTTTGCCCCTTGGTGACTTGCTCCTTGATGATCGCCTGCTTCTCTGGCGCGTGCTTCCTTCTGTGTTGTTGTACTGGCTTCACGGTCAGGTCGAGGTTGAGCTTATGCATCACCGTCTCCTCTGGTATTCCGTGGAGTTGATTATCAGACCATGTAAAGACTCGGATGTACACGGAAAGAAACTCTTTGTATTACTGATGAACCTCAGACGGTAAGTCGGCTCCAATCTTTACTCCTAGGGTCAGGTCATCGTTTAGGAAAACCGTTAGCAGCTCTCCTCCAGGCTCGGAGGTTGTGGGTTTTTCCTCGACTTCTTGGGGGCCCTTGTTCTTCCCGTCCGGCCTTGTGGCTTCAACCGAGATATTATAGCACCTTCTGGCCATCGCCTGATTACCTCGGACTTCCCCCATCCCATTTCTAGTGGGGAACTTCATCTTTTGGTGATAGGTAGAGGGCACCGCTTTCGTTCGGCTAAGGATTCCTCGGCCGAAGATTGCTTTGTATGCTATCATACCCTTGATCACTATGAAGTCCACCATGACCGTAACGGTTTTGGGTGGGGTGCTGAGAGTGACCGACAGGCTTAGGGCTCCCTCGGGATAAGTGGCCTGGCCATTGAACCCGCAAAGGGGGGTTCAAATCGGGCAGAGTTTAGACGGATTCTCCCCCATCTTAAGGAAACATTCATAAGATAATACATCAGGGGCACTTCCATTGTCAACTAGAATCATGTCTACGTTACGATGGTTTATTGTGGCCGATATGACTAGGGCGTCGTCATGTGGGGTGGTCAGCCCTTCCAGGTCTTGGTCGGAGAAGACTATGATGTGGGGCTCACTTGGCGGGGCCTTGGGAGGCCCGATGGCTCGGCTCGCCCACTCAGGATGACGCTTCCTTCTTCGGCCACTGTCTCTTCCTGATGTAGCTCCCCCAGCGATGACGTTGATGTGGACCCCGCGAGGGGCGTTGTCAATTTCCTCTGGGGCGCCTCGGTCTTCCTCACGCCCGGCCACGAACCGGGATAGGTGTCCCTGGTGGACGAGGCGCTCGGTCTCATCCTGGAGCTGGTGGCAATCGCCGGTGTGATACCCGTGGTCGCTATGGAAGAGGCAATGCTTGCTGTGATTGTAGCTTTTCGACCTCATTGGCTCGGGTTGGCAGAGGAGACCCGAGCCTTTGATGTCTTCATATATCTCGTACACCGGAGCGGTTAAGGGAGTGTACTGCTCGTACTTCCGGGATGGTTCCTTGTGCTCCCCGTCTAGGTTCCACCTTTTTCCTAGACCCGAGCTTGGCTCGGGTGTCCGCTTCTTGTCCCCCTCCCGACCCGAGCCGGTTGCGCCTCGGCATGCCCTGAGGACTTCTTCACACTCAGCATGACGCAAAGCCAGAGTCATTAGCTCGGCAAGGGTCGAGGGAGGGTGGAGGACAAGTTTGCGGAATAGGTTCTCGTCCCAGGTGCCTCCAATTAGTGCGGTTATGGCCGAGGCTACATCCAGGCGGGGGATTCTCAGGGCCTCCGATTTGAATCGGTTGATGTAAGCCCGGAGTCTCTCCCCTTGCGCCTGTTTGAGAGCCAATAGCCCTGCTACCGACCTTGGGGGGCCGCTACCAGCGAAACTCTCCTTAAATACTGGCACGAATTGCTTGAAATCCCAGATGGATCCGGGGGCGAGGGCCTGAACCATGCTTGGGCACATTGGACCAAGGTGGTCACAAAGGCTCGGCACTTGATGGCGTCGAACGCTCCGTGAAGGGTCATCAGGGCGTCAAAGCTGTCGAAGTGGTCGGCCGGGTCACCTTGGCCGTCGTAGGACTTGAAGGTCGGGATGGAGCATCTGGGAGATACCTCTGCCTTCAAGATGTAATCAGAGAATGGGGATTTCTCCTCGTCCTAGACATTCTGCAAGGCGTGTAGGGTGCGCTCCTGTTCTATGAAACGCCTCACGAATTCTCACAGTCGGAGGGATAACTCCGGCTGTCCCTGCACTGTGGGGCTGGGGGGGCTTCCTTGGCGCTCCCCGGGGGCTTCGGTCTCTGGGTTTGGATGACGTGCCCCAGGTTTTCCCATTTTGGGCGTGGAGGAGGCCTCTTGCTCCGGGGGAGGGGCTTGTGAAGGTCCTCCTGACGTGTTACGGATAATCCGTCAGCCTCGGAGGGTGAAGCGGCCTCCGGCAGTGTGTTGGGACGTGTTCTCGTGGGGAGGGCTCTCCGGAGGGGCACGTGACCTTCCTTCCTTGGCCGCCTGGGTCCTCATGAGTTCCACGAGGATGTCCAGTTTTGCGTTGAGGGCTTGGAAAGCGTCAGCGCCCCCGTTGGGTGGTAGCTCCACCGCTGAGGGAGGAGGGGGTGGCCCGTCGACTGGGGTGTTGGCGTTGGAGGGAGGGTTTTGTGAGGCTTGAGAGGGGCCTTCTCCCGCCACCACCATGGCTTTTCCCGTCACCGGTGGACCTCCTCCCTGAACTTCTTCGCACCATACTGGCTGTTTGGTCGCTTCCCACAGACGGCACCAGATGAAGAGGCGTGATCTCGTGCTGGTCCTGAGCTGGGGAGATGATCACCGAACAGTGAACTGTAAGAAGAGAAACGGATCAGGGGGCCCAGGGATGGTTCCCTGGGGTAAACCCTCCGATGTCTAAGTCAGTAGAGCAATGGTGGAAGCTATGAAGGGATGAGGAAAGAGAGGCATGAGATCCCTCTACACCAAGGTGGTGAAGTGGTTCCTGCTCAAGGAGTTTTAGGCGTGTGTTGGCCTTACCTTTCACTGGAGGGAGTCCCAGGTTTAAATAGTGTGCCGGCCTTCATGAGTCTCGTAAGCTGAGGAGTTTCAGGCGGGAGTTATGTCCTCAACGTGGGCTCTTTACATCCTCATCATGGGATCTTTATAGCCTTGAGGGGTCGTGGGTCCCTTATCCTTGTGAACTCCTGCTCATAAAGGGCTCTCAACGGCAGCGTGGATAAGTAATCGTCGGTTGCCCTAAGCATGAAGAGTGTCAGCCCTTTTCAGGCGATAAGCATAGCTCGGATCAGGCTTGGTCGGAGTGGGCGCGGGGCGCTAGCCTTTTATCCCGGCGAGGGGGTTAACTTGGGCTTGGGTCTTCCTCCAACCGGACCGACGCTCGGGCCTTCCGAGCCTAAGGGCCGCGGAGGAAGGGTTTGATCTCGAGTGATCTTATTGGGCTTTTTAGGCTAAGTGGGCCCTGCGGGGCTGTCATTTAGATGAGCTGGGTCTCGTTTGGTCCTGATGGACCTAGTTCGGCTGCTCTTAGATGGGCTACAGAAATCCCCCTCTCCAATACACTTGCTAGGCTGGTGCGGCCAAAATGAACGGCTCATAGGTATTCAATTTTGATCTATGTTTGACATCGACAATCCCATATATTACGTCGTTTCAAATTGAATTAGGATCAAACCAATGACACTTAAAATGGAATATATGATTGTCTTGTCTGAAATACTACAATTCTATGACCTCCTCAAGAATACCATAGTAATCAAGATCATTTTCATTATATGTACTACCTTTCACGCATACGCCGCTATTCATCATAGACTTATTTCGTCCATAAACTCTGGTGTGAAATCTATAACCATTCATAAAAAAATCCTGGATTGGCATGCGCGACCTTCGAAGGTCCATAACTTATCACCTGGACTCTTTCATCAGTAACATAACCTTCTTCAACCTATAAATATAAACAACGTTACTTTAAATTGAACTTGCATACACCTCAAGCTTTGTAGAATTGGTAGATGAGCACTTACTTGACCTTTAAGCCATCTGGCAAAAGATCTCTCTCGTTCATTTTGAACCTCCATGTCATTAAGGCGCGGACATTGAGTAATTAATTCTGAATCAAATTGCCTGCACTGATGAATGCAACATCACTGTAAATGGGAGGAAGAACGTCAAGATGTTTATAAATTTTAGAACCTGTGGAGTTGAGGACTCACTCAACATATGGTTCAATCTCAGTACAGTTTAGGAGGACGTATATCTCTGCGGCCAACAACTCTCTGTCCTCTAATATGCGATTCGAACAACGTCCGAATGCACATCCTGGATACTTAAATATAAACAACCGATCGGACGGACCCACCTCTCCTCCATCATCATTATGTGGAGGTCGATTGCGGCAAGTTTGAATTTCAGGTTTGAAGTACATCGAACAGAAGTTTGAAATTTCTTTAATAATATATGTCTCGGTAATCGAACCCTCTACTTTAGCCTTGTTGCGAACCTTCATTTTCAGGTCATGCATACACATATGACAATAATTCATATGACAATGACATACAGTGACAATGACAGACACATGTAACTATTGTCAAGTAATCAGTAAATACATACTGATTACCTCGCAAATGGATACATCCATTGAAATTGTACCGGTCCTCCAACTTTGGCCTCGTATGGCAAATGGATAATCAAGTGCTCCTTGGAATCAAAGAACGCAGGGGGAAATATCTTCTCCAACTTGCATACCGTCGTGACCACATTCTGTTCCATAGTTTGCACATCCCCAAGTTTGAGTTCTGATGCACATAGAATCCTAAAAAACTGACTCAACTTAGTCAATGCTCCCCATATAGGCTTTGGTAATATGTCACAGAATGCAATGGACAGAAGTCTCTCCATGAACACATGGCAGTCATGACTTTTCAATCCATATATTTTTCCCTCATTGACATTCACACAACGGGCTATGTTAGACACATATCCATCAGGGAATCTTAATTGCTTCAGCCACTGACACAGTTCATTGATCTGTGTGTCTTTCAACACGTAAGTTGCTTTAGGTTGCACAACTTTGCCCCGTACCGGCCGCAATTCCAACTCTGGTCGTTTGCAAAGTATCTTCAAGTCCACTCGCGCCTTGGCATTGTCCTTTGTTTTGGCTTTCACGTTCATGATGGTGTTGACCACATTATCAAAGACATTCTTCTCAACATGCATGATGTCTAGGTTGTGCCGTATCAAAAGGGCTAACCAGTAAGGCAATTCCCAGAAGATACTTTTCTTCACCCAATTGTGATCCTCTCCAAATCCACGAATATGTCGTGTACTACCCAACAATTGCACTATATCTAGTAAGTTTTGCACCTGTGCTGCCATTTGTCGACCAGACATCCGTTCCAAGTCTGCTTGATCCCCTTCAATTGTGTTCTTAATGAATGAGTCCTTTTGCCTTCGGAAAGGATGGTCAATTGGTAGAAACTGTCGATGACAATCAAACCAGCATGATTTCTTACCATATTTCAGGACAAATGATTTGGTATCAGCCATATAGTAAGGACATGCCAACCTCCTGTGTATGCTCCAGCCAGATAGCATTCCATATTCAGGGAAGTCACTTATTGTCCACATCAATGTAGCCTTCATAGTGAAATTTCATTTTCTATCCGCATCATAAGTAACAACTCCATCATTCCATAATCTTTTCAACTCATCAATCAATGGCCTGAGATATATGTCCAAATTTTTTCCTGGATTTTTTGGACCTAGAATCACCAAAGTTAAGAAAAGGCTCTCTCGCTTCATGCACATGCCCGGCGGAAGGTTGTACGGCGTCATGAACACTGGCCAACATGAGTGAGACGTCACTGAACCTCCAAATGGGTTGAAGCTGTCTGTGCATAAACCTAACCTAACATTGCGTGGCTCGTGAGCAAAAGTAGTATAGGTACGATTGAAATGAGCCCAAGCTTCACCGTTGGTGGGATGCTTATTATATCATCTACACGACGTACACTTTCTGTGTGCCATATCATATGCCGAGCTATCTTTGGTAACATATACATCCGCTGCAATCTGAGTGTGAGAGGGAAGTATCGCAGTGACTTATAAGGCACATCCTTCTTCTTTTAATTGTCCCCTCTCTTAGGTTTAAATCTATCATGATGACAAATATCACATGATCTTTTATCTACATTATCTTCATAATATAGCCTACAGTGATTAGGGCATGCATCTATTTTTTGGTATCCAAGCCCTAACTCATTGACCATCTTCTTTGCACGGTAAAAATTTTCAGGCAGCTTCTCATCTCAAGGCAGCATACTCTTGATGATAAGGAGGAGCATACGGTCAAAACAACTCTCACTAAGGTGAAATTCAGATTTCAAATTCAACAACTGTGAGACAGCAGACAACCGAGTGTGATTTTCACAACCATCCCACAGTGGCTCATCAGCATCCCGAAGTAACTGATAAAATCTTTCAGCTGACTTGTTTTGTAGTTCTTCGTTGTACATGTGTTCCCCTCGTAAATTAAAGTTAGGGCCAGTAGCATCGATTACCATGTCTGCATAGGTACTTGTGCCTGCAACATTGTCGGGCTCATAGGACCAGAAGTCCTCACCATAACACACCCAATTCATATAACCTTTCGTGAACCCTTTCCTATATAAATGAACTTGCACATCCCATAGCGAATGAAATCTCTTATTTTTACAACGTAAACAAGGACATCGGATGTTACCACGTTGGTCCACTGCTGTTGGATGCCCCAATACAAACTAAATAAAACTATCAACTCCATCCTTAAACTCCTCTGACACCGCTCCGTCAACTACTCTGTGATTCATCCACGAATGATCAATTCTAGCCATATTTACCTAACAAATTAAAAAAATCATATCAATATGTCTTATCACTACATCTAAAAAAATATTGACAACATATCCCCTAAATATTGACTATTTTCGACACTTGTACATCATGTTTGGTCACATATACTTCCATATCCACATCCACTTTCACTTCCATATTCACACACCATGGTTGACATCGACATCATCTTTTGAAAAAAATCATTATCATACTCGCATTCATATACACATTTTCTCACATATCAGCATCCACACCTGTCTACAAATTTAATTCACATTCAAGCATACTAATCACATATATCATAACAAAAGTCTTGAACGGGCAAAAATGAAAAAAAGGGTCATATCCACATTTACACACAGACATGTCTTATCCACATCCCTGTTATTATCCATCCAATAAAAAAAGGGGCTTGGAAATTCATTTGATGTTGTAAGAGTACACCAGGTGATAAGGAGAAAATGTTCATCTTGTAGATCATGCATGAAGGTTAAAATTCTCAAAGGAGCAGTTGGTTTTCTTAAAAGTAATCTCTATGCAACTCTTGAGTACATATTACTTGGGGGGTAATATGTACTCAAGAGTTGCATAGAGATTACTTTTAAGAAAACCAACTGCTCCTTTGAGAATTTTAACCTTCATGCCTGATCTCCAAGATGAACCTTTACCTCTTATCACCTGGTGTACTCTTACAACATCAGATGAAATTCCAAGCCCTTTTTTTTATTGGATGGACAATCAACAAGGACAAGTTCATCCTCGCCTTCAGCCCATTTCTTCATCCTATTGATCATGCATTTGTAGAGCCCACTCTTAGTATGGCCTTTCCAGTTGCACAATGTTTACTGGTTTTCCATCCTTAAATATTTCAACAATTACATCAGTCTCTCTTTAATGAGCCTTATCTCCAAAATCCTTCATCGCCACAATAAAAGGGTCATGATGTTACAACTCAGTCGTGGTAATATGGATAACAGAATCTACCAAAGTATCCACGAGAACAGGATTGTCAGGTGGTGAATCTAAAAGGGAAGGACCCATTTGCGGGCAACTGAGAATGTAAAATCACATCCATCAGGATATTCTACACCAACTAGTTTTAGTATTGGTGGCAACAGAGCCCCTCCCCCTCCCTGTGTCTGTGTGTGTGAGAGTGAGAGTGAGAGAGGGCGGGAGCAGGGAGGGGGAGGGGGGCCAACGGGAGAGGGAGAGAGGGGAATACCTGCGGTGTGGGGGTGTCTGCCGGAAAGAATTTGACCGCCGTCGCTACCAGAGCTCACCGCCGCTACTGCGCCCTCGCTGCCGGTGCCGCCTCCGCTCGCCCCTCACCTACGTCCCTGGGTAGCTCCATCCCGCCCGCCTGCCCTCGCCACTCCACCGCCCACCAGTGAGAGATTGAGAGGGGGGTGCGATCGTGAGAGAGGAAAGGGATGCAATGGTTGAAGGAGGAGGAAGGGGGAAAGACTAAGGAGGACAAGAGAGGGGACATCTTTTCTAATTATTATTTCTTTTTATTTGGTGCCATATTTTCATTTGGCGCCATGTTTTCATTCATTCATTCGTGATTTTTTGTCATTTTTTTAAAGCCAAGTCATCAAGTGGGAAGAAGGGAGAGTGCACCCCCATTCCAGAGGAAGGGAATGTTCTCACTCCACCAAATCGCCACTTGATGCTTTATTTTATTGATTTACCAAAAGAATACATTTTCACAGGAGGCCATGCCTCTGAAGTACAACGAGAGAATGAAAAAGAAGAAAGAACTATACAAGCCTCCTGCGGAAAGTTTGGTATGCCATTGGCATCTGCAATAGCATATCCTTTAGCTATTGTTGGCAGCTCCCTAATCGAAGAGAATTCCAAGTTACATCTCACAAGCACGGCATGATTTGCAAGTGCATCTGCAAGCTGGTTCCCCTCTCTGTATGAGTGAATAATGGGGCAATGGAAGGAAGAGAGAATTTGTTGCAAAGAGTTCCACCAAAGAAGTAAAGACCATGGGGGATCTCTTTTATTTTTCAGCATCTCAATCAAAACCAAAGAATCTGTAAAAATGACTGATATCAGGATATTGTGATGTTGTGCTAGCCGAAGACCATCTAAAAGGGCCCGACCCTCTACCACCATATTTGATTCAACACCATAATAATATGAGAAACCCAACTTTAATTGCACCTGATGATTTCTGAAACAGCCACCACCCCAGAGAGATCGGGGTTTCCTTTACTTGCACCATCCACATTTAAGGAGAAATTTATGACAGGGGCTTTCCAAAGAACAATAATGTATGATGGGTGATAGCTGGTGATTGTTATGCCAAAACCTTGCAGAATTGTCCGATATTCATTACTAGTTCCTTGTTTAAATCTAATCTGGTTCACAATTAGATTTATTTCTGCTAGGATCTGTTCCGAGATCTTTTCAAAACTTGTTCGATTGCCTTCATATCTTACATGGCATCTAAATTTCCATATCTTCCAAACTATCATGACTATGACCAACAATGATATGAAGCCTTTGGGTTTGTTCAGAACTGCCTCATTTATAAATGTTCTCAGCCTGCTACTGATAGTGGAAGCTTCCAAGCAAGAGTAAATAAGCAATGGAGCAAATTTACTCCATAGGAATTTAGCCACATCACTATTAACGAATAAATGGTTTTCATCCTCTATATCATGGGAATTAAGGCAGCATACACAACTAGAAGCAATGTTAATTCCACACATTTGAATTTGCCTGTCCACAGGGACATCATGTTTCAATATTTTCCAACATAACAAGGAAGCTCGTGGGGGAAATCTTGGATTCCAAATTTTACTGATCATTACACCAGAACTTGATGTCTGCTCTTTGATAAAGTTGTAAGTAGATTTGATACTAAATTTACCTGAATTAGTGAGAGACCAAACTGGTATATCCTCCCCATTCTGAATGGAAAAGCTCTGTATTTCACCCCTTAGTGGCTGGTCTTCCAAGTGTTGCCAGACTGGATATTGAAAATTTGCCATGGCATCTTGAACAATACAGTCTTCAGTCAGAGGAGAATTCTGTATATTAAGAGTATCAACCAGAGACTTTTTTTATACCAATTGTCTTTCAAAAAATTAGTGGAAGCGCCATAAAAAACAATCATACGGGAGCTAGCCAAGAGGATAAACCGACCTTTCTCAAAGTCTTTTGCTTTTATGCCAGCAGGAAATGGAGTTTTGCAATCTGATATGTGGAGACCATGATAATACTTGCTTCTCACAAACTTGGCCCAAAGAGAATTACTGTGTGCTGAAAGCCATAGTTGTTTGACATAGAAACACAATTGAGTATCTGATTGGCTTCGAATGCCTAGTCCACCTTCGAAGAAATGACAGCACAATTTATCCCAAGATACCCAATGCTTCCTGTGGGCTGTTTCAAAGCCCTGCCAAAAAAAATTAGAGCAAATATTCCCAATTTGTTTGAGTATAGTGTAAGGGATGGAAGCTGCACTGGCACTATACATGGGAATGGAAGCTAAAACCAAACGGATGAGAACAAGTCTCCCTACCTGGGACAATAATTTACTTTGCCAGCCAGCAAGCTTGGCATTGACTTTGTCCAGCAAATATTTAAAGTGAGGACTTTTAACTCTTCCTTTAAAAAGAGGGATGCCCAAATACTTAATACTACCAGTCTTGTGCTGATAGCCTGTTAATTGACATATTCGGTCAATGGAACTTTGAGGCATCTGTTTAGCTACCATAAAGCAGCTTTTTTGGGCATTGCTTTTCTGACTAGAAGACAATTCATACCTCTTCAAGAACTTCAGTAAGTGATTGAGCGAGGATACTCCACCATTCATAAAAATGATGGAATCATCCGCATAAAGAATGTGTGAAATGTGTTGGACACCTCGAGGGAGATGGTAAAAATTGCACGGTTCATTGGAAAACAAGTAGTTGAGGCCCCTGCTCAAGACTTCTTCAGCAAGAATGAATAAGGCAGGGGCTAAGGGATCCCCCTATCGAACCCCTCTTGAGGACTTGAAGTAGCCACGAATGTGACCATTGAGGGAAATAGATAACCAACAGTTTACAAGCATTTGGGCAATTAATAAAACAAACCTATTGGAGAATCCAAATCTTTTCAACACCATGAAGAGGAAATCCCACTCTATCCGGTCATAGGCTTTACCCCTATCAAGTTTGAGAAGCATATTATGTCCTCTGACTGGTTTATCTATCTCCATAAACATTTCCTTGGCCAGTAGAAAATTGTCAGTAATTTGTCTTCCACTGATGAAACCACTTTGTTCATTTGATATAATTAGGGGCAAAATATGTCTCAGCCGGTCACAGATGACTTTGGAAACTATTTTATATGTAAAATTGCATAAGCTAATTGGTCTGAACTCAGCAAAGGATGATCGATTGTTTACCTTCGGAATCAGGCAGAGAATAGTAGAAGTGACCCCTTGAGGTAAGCCCCATCCTTGAAAAAAGCTCTGAACAGCTCTTATGACATCCTCTTCTATAATGTCCCAGCAATGAGTGAAAAAACCCCCAGTAAACCCATCCGGCCCAGGGGAACTATTGCCAGATAAGGAAAAAATAGAGGACTTAATTTCCTCTGCCAAGGGAATAGCACATAGCATTTTGTTCTGGTCTTCATTTATCAGCCGAGGAATGACTGAGAGGAGGTTTTCATCAATACTGTGATCTTCAGTGGTTAATAAGGTTTTGAAGTAGTCAACAGCACCATTTAGTAACAAGTCTTGTTCATCTACCCAGTGGTCATTGATTTTCAGTTTATAGACATGATTTCCTTGCCTTTTGACCTTGGTATATTGATGAAAAAACTGTGTATTTCGGTCCCCACAGGAAATCCATTGTACTCGGGACTTTTGGTACCAAAAAATCTCTTCTCGGGCTAGAATAAGTTGCATATGAGCATTAGCTTTCTGAAGATTAATGTGATTATCCACTGTAGGATTGGCATCAAAGGAGGATTGAGCAAGCTCAACCTGTATTACAGCATCATCCTTGGCCTGATTGATATTGTCAAAATTTTCTTTATTCCAATTTCTTAAAGCTACCTTAGATCTTTTAACTTTCTCTGGAGAACATGGAAAGAATGACTATCAATGTGGATACAATTACTCCATTGCATTTTAACAAATTCCAGGAAGCCCTCATGTGTATGCCACATATACTGATATAGGAATCTCCCTGGGACATGGTGTGTAGAAGACATATGTAAAAGTAATGGGGCATGATCTGAAGGGCCTCTAATTAAATGCCTAACTGCCACATTTTGTTTTAATTGTAACCAATGGGAGTTTAATAAGACCCTGTCCAATCGAGATCCAATGTGTGAGGGCCTAGTTTGATTGTTAGTCCATGTGAATTTAGAGCCAATATAGCCCGCATCAACCAGGCCCGTGGCAGACATAAATCCTTGAAAATCAGTCATAGTAGCCATAGAAGAGAAGGATCCACCTATTTTTTCCTCAGGAGAGACTATGCAATTAAAATATCCTCCTATAATCCAAGGGATAGTCACTCCTTGGCTAAATTCATAAGAGACTCAAATAATTCCCTGCGACAGCTCACATTACAGGAAGCATAAATCACAGTGAAATACAATGTAGCTGTATTATTGTCATTCATTCATTTCTTCTAAAAAATATCATTACATCTAAAAACAATATTATTTATTATTTTGTGATCTGTAATTTAGAAAATTTTAACTTTTTTATGGCCCATAAGTCAATTCCTATAAAAAGAAGAGAGAGCTTGTTTGAAAAGCCTAGCTACCTTGAAAGTAGGGTTTGCCGTCTAGACCGACCCGCCCGTCCCGGTCACGGCCCAGGACGGGTCGGGTCGGTCCCGTCTCACTCCGTCTCGGTCCATCTCGTAAAATGTTAAAATAAAAAAAGTCTCTATATATATATATATAATATAAAAAATAATATAAAAAAGACTATTATATATATATAATATATATAATAAAACATTAAAATTATGAAGCATCCCGATCATGACCCACGACTCGGGCGTCCCGCCCACCGCTTGGGTCGGGTCGGGACTGGCGACCCGTCGTGCCATAAGGTCGATCACGGCAATAAGAGGGGAAAATGTCTGATTAATCACCAAGCAATGGGGCTGCATGCATGGCCGATAAGTCGATTCCTATAAGAAGAAGAGACAGCGTGTTCAAAAGCCTAGCTACCTTGAAAGACCCACATCGGGGTGCGAAAAGGTATTCAGAGGCGTATCGGTCACATGTTGACCATTTCCTTATTGTTCCGTGCCCCCCTCAAACTCATGTGTTTTGAATTTACCGTCACATCTATAATGAATTTTCGGGAGCTAGGGATCCTCGCGGGGAATGCCACGTGGAAGCAGTCAGGATAATAATCAAATATTATTGTATCTTTTATCGATTTTACTCATGATAGGGCGTGCCAATCACGTGTGTGACAATGTGTTCAGGTTCCAAGACTGGGATGATCTGGACTAATCGAAGGTGCGCTCCTTTTGAATTCTAATCACTAAGCAGACGGTGGTGGGCATCAGGTCGGGACTGGCGACCCGCCATGCCATAAAGGTCGATCACGGCGATAAGAGGGGGAAACATCTGATTAATCGCCAAGCAATGGGGCTGCATGGCCGATAAGTCGATTCCTATAAGAAGAAGAGACAGCGTGTTGAAAAGCCTAGCTACTTGAAAGGCCCACATCGGGGTGTGAAAAGGTATTTAGAGGCGTATCAGTCACATGTTGACCATTTCCTTATTATTCCGTGCCCCCCTCAAACTCATGTGTTTTGTATTTACCGTCACATCTATAATGAATTTTCGGGAGCTAGGGATCCTCGCGGGGAATGCCACGTGGAAGCAGTCAGGATAATAATCAAATATTATTGTATCTTTTATCGTTTTACTCACGATAGGGCATGCCAATCACGTGTGTGACAATGTGTTCAGGTTCCAAGACTGGGATGATCTGGACTTATCGAAGGTGCACTCCTTTTGAATTTTGATCACTAAGCAGACGGTGGTGGGCATCGGGTCGGGACTGGTGACCCACCATGCCATAAAGGTCGATCACGGTAATAAGAGGGGAAAACGTCTGATTAATCGCCAAGCAATGGGGCTGCATGGCCGATAAGTCGATTCCTATAAGAAGAAGAGACAGCGTGTTGAAAAGCCTAGCTACCTTGAAAGGCCCACATCGGGGTGTGAAAAGGTATTTAGAGGCGTATCGGTCACATGTTGGCCATTTCCTTATTGTTCCGTGCCCCCCTCAAACTCATGTTTTTTGAATTTACCGTCACATCTATAATGAATTTTCGGGAGCTAGGGATCCTCGTGGGGAATGCCATGTGGAAGCACTCGGATCTTGTGCCAACGTCATCCTTGAGTCACGTGCACATCATTCGAGGAAGGTGTGGCCGTCCCTGTCGAACCGGTCATCCTGGCCACGGCTCGAGACAGGATGGTACATCGCATACTGATACGGAAAACTCTCTCTCTCTCTCTCTCTCTCTCTCTCTCTCTCTCTCTCTCTCTATATATATATATATATATATATATATATATATATATATATATATATATAATGGAATAAACTATTTGAAATGACATGTTGTATCATCTGGTTAATTGTTCTGCCATTTGAACGGGTTTCTCCGGGTTCGAATCTTAGCTTCAGCTTAAGGTTTCCATAAATTTTTTAAATATATCAATTTTTTTAATATTTCTTTTTCAAAAATGTAAATGAAAACACGGCAGAACTCTATTTCGAACCCGACACCTCACGAGTGATACATTAAAGAACTTAGTCAAGTCCCCCGCTCGACGTCTCACGTGTTGAGCGATTATTCACCCTTGCGAACCCATTTTGTAGCCTTAACGGCTATTTATCATACTTAAATTCTATTTGTCACCCTTACGGCTGATAGCCGTCGCCTTGGCATTTTCCCTGCTGCAACATTACCGTCGTGCTTCCTCATTTTTCACCCTTAGCGACTTATTTGTCACTACTGCCTTGAAATTTTTCACCGTTGTTTCCACATTTGTCACCCTTAACATCCATTTATTACGCTTATATATCTCTTTGTCACCGCTGAATCTTCATTTGTCACCCTTAGGAGAGTATTTGTTAACTTTAGTCTTCTTCTGTTGTTCTTCCACATTTGTCGTTTTCAGTGTCCACTGTTGCTGGCCGAAGCTTGACTGGGCTTTGACTGGACTTCAGATGTTGTAAAACTTTACTTTGACTATTGACTTTCCCTAGAGTATTGGTGCATTCCTTCAACATATTGTTGAAGTTGAGTAGATCCTTCCTTCTCCTGGCATTGACTTTGATGACTGTGGTCAGCCCTCGCTTGTTCTTCAGATTGGTTTAGAGCTCCTTGGGATCACTGTTCACATTTGTCTTCTTGTGAGCACTGTAGGTCCTTTGTCTTCTAGTAAGCACGTCTCTCTCTCCTCCAGTTCCTATTTCTTCTGTTCTTCTTCACCTTCAGCTTCCTTCTCACTTGTTACCAATGTGAAGTTGTTTGTTACTCCAGTTGAGCATTTGTCACCCATACTCACCTAATTGTCACCATTAAAGTCCAGAAACCGCCGCCCTTACTCCACTGACTGAAAGCCGCGCGTCCGGCTTGTCTCTATTGAGCCCTATTTGTCACCGTTAGCATGGTATTTTTCACCCTTGCTAACGCATTTGTCACCCATGTAGACACATTTGTTGCCCTTAAGCTCCAATTCGTCCATGTGGAAAACGGGACACGTCAGCCACGCATGGGTGTTGTTCGCGTATGGTATTGCCGCCGATCCAACGCCGCAGGCCACATCAACAGAAATGATGACGCCGAATTGGACCTTAAAATTAAAAATCCCCAATTCCTTATTTACCCTTCTCACCATGTCTTGGCTCTTACGAAACCTACCAGAAGGCGGTTCGTCTCTCTAAGACTCTATCGTGCTCAGCATCTCATCTTCCTCACGGTGCTATTTGTGACCTCTCCGTCATTTGCTATTCGAGCACTCCTGAATTGTGAGCTCTCTTTCATCACTGACAGCCATGAAGCCGAAGGAGACACCCATGCAACGCTCCGTCCGCCGTAAATTGGATGTCCCACCTGCATCTCAGGAAATTGTACTGGTTCCTACGGCCGAAGAAGAAATGTCTGAGGAACCTAGGGTTTCTAAGGCCTCCACTTCAGGATGACAAGTTAAAGGTAGTGTGGTTCCTTATCTCCCTTATAGAGCTATTTGTCCCCCTTATCGACCTATTTGTTTGTCATGCTTATCTACATATTTGTGTCAGATTTAGACCTACCTGTCACCGAATTTCATACATTTGTCACCCTTAAGCACCTATTTGCAACACCTAAACTCCCTTGTCTATACATTTGTCACCCTTGTCTTACTCTTAATAGTTTTTATATTTCTTGATCAGTCAATTAATTGAATTTCTTGTTTACACATTTTTTTGAATGTAGTGAACACAAAGGTCATCTCGACCCGGTGTTCTATGGACATTTACATGAGGGATAGGGATCAGATGGCATTCGGGAATGCCACAAGTCATTGATGAGTACCACACCCTTTGGTCCATATGTTGACAATGCTTCATCCGTCACCTTCACCATGACACTATTGGAGGAGATTATTTGCTCCCATAGTGGAGGAAATTACTTTCGTATGGGTAGTAAGGAGGTCGCATTCAGTGTGGAAGATGTGGGCATAATTTTAGGATTACCTTACTCTGGTCAGCTGGTTCAACATTATGGATCCACGAAACAGAAGTCGAAGTTGCAGCAGCGATTTGGATTGGTAGCAACATTTGATCGGAAGAAAATGTGCTCTCTCATCCAGCAAATTGTTGGGTCCGATGAAGAGCAGGATATGGCCGACACTGTCCGGCTGTGGATTGTACTCTTACTGTCCACTTTCCTTTGCCCACGGTCGATGCATTCTTGTCCATAACAAATGTTGTCATGCTTAGATGACATTGACAGTGTTTCAGATTACAATTGGGCAGCCGCCGTGCAACAAGTAACGATGCGCAAGTTTGAACAATTAGTGTCGACGGTCCAGAAACGACAGTCAGGTACAATTGACCATGCTAAGAGAAGAGCCGGGGATGCATCCCAGGCCCATACATTTATATTTGGTTGTTCTACCGCACTTGCTGTAAGTTTCTTTATTTTTGTTGTGTAATAATGTGTCAATATATCATTAATTCTATTGCATTGTAAAATAACTTGATATATTTCATATTATAGGTCTGGTTTTTTGAGCACACTCGGGTGCGGCGACCACTAAGGCAGGTGGTATTTCCCCCGACTATTTAGGTGGGGGCCATTTGTAGATAGGAAATTAAAATTCTCCATTGGATCCCTGCGAGACCAACAGGTATTATGAGTACTAAAATTAACTTCTTCTTTATCATTCAACATTAATGAATAACCGAAGTGATGTGCTTTGAAATGCATGTGATCGAAGAGCTCCATGTTGACATGGTGTACGGTGGTCAGATGATGGCCCGACCCAGTGATGAGGAGACGTCCACATCGGCTCCATACATGCATGTGCTGCAGGATATTGCCCTTACATTGAAGATCCAATAACGGCTACTTGAGAAAATGGGGGCCTTCTTTCTGACTAGGGTGCAAGGGGCTCACATTGCCGCTGATGCAGCACCTCCTAGGCCCGTCGAACAGGTGACGGATGATGCCATGCCACCGCAGGCACCCCCTATCCAAGAAGTGCAGGGGGCTGAAAATGTTGAGGAAAATATCTGTGAAACTTTGGTGGACATTGCCATTGTTGTCGACCCAGCTCCAAGGCCCCTTCAACAAAGTACGGATGATATTGTGCCATGTAAGGCAACCCCTGAAGAGGATGTGCAAGGCGATATCCAAGCTCAAGTGGAGGTGACCAATGGCCATGATGACCATCGTCCAGGTGTCTTTTCTCTATCCCTTCATCAACGGGACGAGAAGCCCGTGATGAGACCAAGGGCACCTGCAAAGAAAAGCGTTAAGAGGGGGAAGAATAAGGTGAGTCATCGTTGTTCCTACTTCTTATAGTATAGAATCTAAGATTGATATATTGGCATTAATGTAGAAGGGAGATGAAGCCGACCAGTTCAAAAAGCTCCTACAGAGTACAGATTGGATCTGTAAAGGCTGGCTAAAGCCGACAGATAACATCATTGTGAATGAATTTGTTGATGCTTGTGCCTCGGGGGATATTGAGTAAGTTGTCCTCTTATAGTTTCTGCAATTATCTTGATTCGCCTTACTCTGACTACCATGAAAATTTTTGTCCAATATAGTGGCCCCATATTTCAATTTGACAAGGGGATTGTTTTGAAAAGTCTTCATGTCATTGATCTGTTATACAGCCAGATGATAGATCATACGGTACTTTTTTTCTTTAATTGTGAAATTTTACACCTCCCTACCCTGAACTTGTGTTTCTACTGCAAATAGAATCGTGATTGTTAATTTGCAGGTGATCGACGCCATGATGTACCTCCTCCACTCAAGATGCAATGAATATGGCATCTTTCATCAGTGGGTTTGTTTTCCCACCATTATAGTGAATCACATCAACAACAAGATAGTGGCCAACCATGCAAAATCCATGGAGTTGTTGCACTGCTGCTTCGAGAATGATGAATTGACAGAACTATAGCAGAACAAATATTTATTCTTCATGTTACACTCACATAGTCACTGGCATCTATTTGCTGCTGACACGGAGAATCGCCGCTTTGTCTCATACAATTCCATGAGAGGCATGGCTATCCATGATGCCACTACAAGAAAATGGATACTTTATCTTATCCATGTACTTGTATTAAAGATATTTATAATGTGTTTATTAATTATTCCTTAATAATGTCAAATATTTCTTTTGCATGCTGCAGTTGTACGGGGGTTCCTGAAGGACTATGTGACCTTCGAGGGAGTTGAGAATTGGGAACTTGTGTTCAACAATGAATGTCCCCAACAGGCAGCTGGAAGCCTCAACTGTGCCATTTATGTACTGAAATATGTTGATGAATTGTCAAGGAAGAGGGAGACATCATGGACATTTACTGAGGGTGATTGTAATATGATTAGAGCCCGATTTGGGGCCGAACTCATTACCTTTGGAAATACAAGATCTTAAATAATTTCACGTCTCAAACCTAAGAATGTGGCATACCTATCTTGATTGATATTTCTTTTGTCATACATTTTGATCTTCAAAGTTTCATATGTTTTAATGTTGTTAATGTGTGTGCTTGATAATGTTAATTCATGAATATCAATGAGTTTTATGAAGATAGATTCAAGTTTGGTTAAGGAACTGGGTTGAAGTGTGAAAAGATGAAGGCTTTACTTGCACAAGTGTCAACTAGAGTCGACTGTGGAGCCGACTCCAGTTCAGACTGCTGAAGAGAAAAACCCAAGTCACCCACTGGATGAAAAGGGCCTTGGCTACGCTTTAAGGGTGACAAATAGGTGGCCAATGGTGAAAAATCAGCCTTACTGGTGTAAAAGAGGCGACAAAGGGTGAATAATAGATGATGGGGCTGAAATATGGAAATATCCATGTGCCATGAGAGAGAATATACCTCTGACAGGGTAACCTCGGATCACGTTCAAAGCCTGGCCTTCGAGTTGAGCATGTGCCAGACACACCGACCCTGTGATTTACCCTTTCAGCCCATTTGTCAGCCTTACTAGCTATTTTACACGATTATCGTCTATTTGTCCGTCATACTGGCTATTTGTCACCCTTACTACATATTTATCACTCTTATCTTACCACATGACCCGCCGTCGCCTTCTTTTCTCTCCATTAGCTGCTTGGCTTTGACCTTGTTTACTGTAGCTGACTAATTTAATCATTAACCTTTGACTTTGACTAGGACTTGATGACTGTAGTCAACAAAAAGTTGAGTTTTCTGGAGTCCCCTTTTACTGGCGTTGACCTTGACCAGTCAACATTGACTGTCTTGGTATTGACCAAGTCCCTTCGTTGTTCTTCTGATTGCTATAGAAACTCTTGATACATTGTTCATATTTTTATCCTCTTGTGAACTTGCTCCTCCTTTCAGCTCTTTCTGCTTTTCATTTGTTAGCTCTAGGATCTATTTTTCACCCTTATCAGTGTATTTATCTACTTTGCAGATCTAGTTGTCGCCACTGATAGGTATTTTTCAGCCTTATCCACTACCTTTGCTTCATGCATCGACGATCTTAGGTTTTCACAATTTAAGCGCTGCAAGCTTCAAATTTAGACTTAGGTAGCTATTTGTCACTGCTATCGGGCATTTGTCAGCACTAGGCAACTATTTATCACCCTTATACTCAACTAGTTGTCGCCACTGACCTTCTATCATCAGACCGGGGTATAAACCGGGGTACCCCATGTGGGTTACGTAACACCAATTTTCCCATGAATACGTAGAAAAGATTTTTGAGCCCCGAAGCCATCGCGAGGTTTAGCCTCTTTTTGTCGTCCTCCTTTCTCCACTCACGAAACCCTCGACGTCGTGCTCCGCCCTTGCACCCTCGCTGCCCTTTTCTTTGTTTCCCTCGCGACCTTCACTGCACCAATCTTGGTGTAGCTTGTTGCGTTACCGAGGCCAACGTCTCGAGGGAGAGCTAGCCCGTCAATGGCGAACATCACGGTAGAATGCAAGGTCAGAAGGGTGGTTGGGGAACCTAATTAAGCCTACACCCTCTCTTGTCCAATCACCTCTGCAATATGCTCCGATAGAGTGACGATCGTTCGTCTAGGGTTCCCGACATTCCCCTTTTTTTTTCTCCCGAGGGGTTGTGTTACCACCTCCATTACAGTGATGTGTTAAATCGACACACCGATCCCGCTCGTGACTCTACAGTGATACCTACTCTTCTATTTTATGTTCTTAAGGCTCCTCTGCAATGTCATCCCCGTCATCAGTGCACTTAGCGGTGGCTTCCCCAGCAGAAGAGCCCGTCTCCTCTGCCTCCTCCTCAGTCCCTTGTCGTCACTGGTTCCTACTGCAGATGCCCTCTTCCTTTTTTTTAATCCTCTTCCATGTTTATGCATTTTACAGGACTTTCATATGTTCGTATGTGATATGCTCTGGGTAGTTTCATATTAAACGGATGCAGTGGTTGTTTTGTTCTTAACCTCTGCACATGTATTATTTTTCGTTGGACCACTACCATGCTTTGTGTATGCTTTGTACATTGTATTGGGCCTAACATGTACCTTGCTTTGATCAGAGCACACGAAAATGGACTTCCATATTGTTAGTACTTGCCAGGAAAGCATGTAAATATGTTCAAATTTTATTCCACCACATTATGGCATACTATTGCTTACAATTTAATAAAAAAGTTGTAAATTTTACCATCTTCATTTTTTCCCATATATAATAAAAGTTTTATATGTATCAAACCTCAGATATGCACTATACATTGTAGAATGCAAATTAGGGAACTACATGTTTGACTTATTGTTACCTGATTTTCTACATTTGTTAAAGATCTCTGCATGCTTATTTAGTGTGTAAACATTGGATTGTCTGATGTACATTGATTTTTTTATGGGTAAGGTTGTTATGCAAATGAACATTCTTTTTTTATTAATCCTACCAACCACATTGTCATTATTTTATTCTAAAATGCATGTTTCATCCCATGAGTTACTGCTATAACTGTGTATCGTCTCTGCCTATAGTCTGCTGTACAACCTACCTTTTGTTACCTCTAGTCGTATTAACTACATTTCTTAGTAATTTCCCTTTCACATCAAGCAATGAATTGTTGAGGCTCTTACGACGCCAGCGTACTACTCCCCTCTACATGGCCGATGACACTCCTTCCATGCGTGCATGCAATTGACATACTCAAGTCACCTCCAAATCTCGATCCTGACATGTATCTTAATTAAAGCAATGGATTTATTCGAAGATCCAATAAATAGAAAACTATTCATGGAGCTGCTGAAGAAGACAGGGTTGATTGGGTGTTAATTCACTTGAACTAGCAGACTTAAATCCCCTACCCCACTATATCATGCTTCATGTAGTGTAACCTTAAACCTACATGCTTTCTGATCTACAAACTTGCTCTTATGGATTGGACTTCATATTAAACTTTCTGTCATACCTATTGTCTTTTATAACACCTTTCATGCAGGGAATTGAGGTTCAGAAAATTGGAAGGTATAAATGCTATGTAGTGTGGGTTGGTCGCGAACCTGGTGTATATTATAGTTGGCCCGAATGCTTTGTCCAAGTGAATGGATACCCTAGAGCTCGTTTTAAGGATTTTCAGTCGGTAGAGGAAGCACATGCTGCTATAAATGGGGTTGGCAATAGCAGCCATACATATGTTGATCATCCTCAACTATAGGAAAGGCCCATGCCTACATATCATGCAAGTCCCAGGCCTGACTATGATTCAAGGAACCAGGCACTATGCCAGCAGACTACACAAATGTCAAATGTGCCTTGTATTGTTGTTGTTCTATTATATACTCTAGTAGTGTTGCTCCTCTTCATATTACTTGCTTTGTTATTACTGTTGTTGTAGGTAAGGAAGTATACTACGCTTGGTCTGCATAGGGAAATAATGTACTAGACATTTTACTCATTGTCAACGACTTGGTTATTTCATCTTTGATGTCTTGGTGATGGACGTGCTTTGTGTGATGTGTAGACTTTGATCGGATTGTAATGGAATTTGTAATGGAGGACGATGAAATGTTCAAGTTTCACTACCATGATAGTAATGGAATTTGTGTGATGTGTGCTTTGTGTGATGTGTAGACTTTTGAGTTTCTTCAAGTTTCACTGCCATGAGCTATTTGTCACTGTTACAGAGCTATTTGTCACTTCTAACGGATATTTGTCACTCATAACGAGCTATTTGTCACCCTTATTGTACGCTAGGCATCGCCTTTATTTCGCTTCATAACATATTGTGACTTCTGTTATCCATTTATCACCCTTACGAGACATTTGTTAGCCTTGAAGCCTATTTGTCACCACTGATGACTATTTGTCACCACTATACAGTGTTAGCCGTTGCAGTATCTCTCTCCGGCCTCTCGTCTATTTCATGTCTCAGAGAAACAGCATGCGACTGATGTATCCGGACGAAAGGAACCTCGGTCCAAGCGATCTCATGACCGAGTGAACAAAGTTGACAAAAAGGAAGGACCGAGAGTCAGAAAAGTTGGTGGAGATAGAACGATCTTCGCAATCCCGTCGCTTCGATTTCCACAAAGTTGGGGAGGCACGAAGACTCTTTTGCCCCTTCTAGGGGTTTCATCTCCTTCCTATAAATAGAGACTCTGTGGGGAACCCTAAGGACATCGTGAGTTCCTTTGGCGGTCAAAGACACTCTCGTGAAGATGTCGTCGTCTGAGAAGTCAGATTCTTCGTCAGAGCAGGTTCCCGCCAAACGGCTGTGCTTCTGAAAGGAAGCCCTACAAGTGCCGGACCAGTCATCAGGGGAAAGCAGCGGCAATGACATTTCGGAGGAATACAAGCAGGGGTACCTGCAAGGGTGGCAAGACGCCTTGGCGAAGGTGGACCGCCTGTTTTGTAACAAGGGGGTGTTGAGCCTCCAACCTGACAGGTTCCGTCCCAAAAAGGACGAGTAACCGCTTGTACCTTCTTCCCCTATCAATATAATTTCTTTTTCTATAACATTTCGTTACATTATGGATGCTTGATCTTTGTGTGATGTGGTTGCCATCAAATGAATTATACCATCCATCACAGGTAGGGGTTATCTTTACGAAGTGGAGTTCTTCCCCTATAAGTAGCAGGGTTTGTCGATGGTTCTAATATTGGTAGGGCTTATCTTCATGCTCATAGTTCATCATTAGGATCCATTTGTCACCCTTCATGTGCATTTGTCTTCCCTGTTGATCTATTTGTCACCACTAATAGGCATTTTTCACTCTTATCAATATAATTTCTTTTTCTGTAACCTTTCTTTGCATGATGGATGCTTGATCTTTGTGTGATGTGGTTGCCGTCAAATGAAGGATACCATCCATCGCAGGTTGGGATTACCTTTACGAAGGGGAGTTCTTCCCCTATAAGTAGCAGGGTTTGTCGATGGTTTTAATATTACTAGGGCTTATCTTCATGCTCATAGTTCATCGTTAGGATCCATTTATCACCCTTCATGCGCATTTGTCCCCCCTGTTGATCTATTTGTCACCACTAATAGGCATTTTTCACTCTTAGCATGCAGGAGCCGTCGCCTTTGCCCCTGGGAGCTGTCGCCTTTGTGCATTTTTCACCGTTAAGAGCCTTTTGTCACCCCTCATGCGCCTTTGTCACCCCTGACCTATTTGTCACCACTAATGTGCATTTGTTGCATCTGTCAACTTATTTGTCACCAATAATATGCATTCATCACCCTTATCATTCATTTTACTCTGCTGCTCTCACATACGGAAGGTGAACCCAAAAAAGAAAATAAATATAATAATAATAATAATCCATAAAATGATAATCAATAAGTACAATAATTTATCAATAGCCAAGAAAATAACAAACAAACAAACAATGAAAATGATATTCAATTAATATAATAATGGCAAAATAATTATAAAAATAACAAAAAAAATAAAAATGACAATCAATAAATATGATAATACTAAAATAATTGTGAAAATGACACAAAATCATAAAATTCATAACCAATAAATACAATAATAACAAAATAATTGTGAAAATGACTAAAAAATGATGAAAACTTATAATTAATAAATACAACATTAACAAAAAAATGTAAAAATGATAGAAAAATATATATCATAAATGACAAAAAACTCATAAATATCACCCTCATCTGTCAACTTATTTGTCACCACGGAACGTTTATGACCCATTTGTCATGGAGTCGACTCCATCTTGGCATGGAGTCGACTTAGCCCACCTCTGTCATCTATATGTTACCCCATTTCAAATGACCCATTTGTCATCCTTAGTAACTTATTTTGCCACCTATATGAGCTATTTATCACCTTTAGTAACCCATTTTACACCCATATGAGCTATTTGTCACCCTTACTAACCCATTTGCCACCTTTAGTAAGTCATTCGTCACCCATATGATCCATTTGTCACCGTCAATAACCCATTTGTCACCCTTAGTAACTTATTTGAACCCATATGATCCATTTGTCACCCTTCCTTAGCATATATTTGTCACCCTTTTTATCTAATAATCATAAAATAATTACAAAAATGACGAAAACCCATAAAAGTGATAATTAATAAATATAATAATATTTATTAATAATTTGACGCCAAAGTTTTCGACGTATTTTTGACGTTATATATTATATGTTGAAACTATTCATAAATTTTAATTAATAATAGGAAGGGTGAAAAATTATTTAATCATTTTTCGACAGACAAAAGATCAGTCGGAAATATATCAAAATATTTCGACGGATAATGGTTTGTCGGCATAACGTCGGAAAGTTTCCGACGAATGTTCGACCTTAAATTTATCCGTCGGAAACTGTTCATACATTTTGACCCGCAATTATTTATTTTCGACGAAACTTTTTTTTGTCGAAAATACGTCCGAATATTTCGACGTATTTCCGATGAATGTTCGACCTTAAATTTATCCGTCGAAAAATGTTCATACATTTTAATCCATAATTATTTATTTTTGATGAAACTTGTTTTTGTCGGAAATACATCCGAAAGATTCGACGTTAATTTATCCTGTCAAAAATTTCTGACGTGTTTCCGACAAAATAATGATGTCAAAAATAAATCGATAATTATCGACAAATTTTTGACATAATATATTTCCGTCAAAAAGTTGAATCATTCCGACGTATTTTCGACGAAAAATTTTTAGTCGAAAAATACTGTCGGTATTTCCCATTTTTCTTGTAGTGTGTTAGTATTGGGTGTCTGTTTTCGCGTGTGGCGGATTTCCTTGTCCTGACCCATGAGGGGGTGGTAGGGAAGGTGCACGAAAATATCGGTGGCCATGGTGAGGGAAGGAATAAAGCAATAAAGGAAAACACGGGAGTTTGATGTATGTCGGGGTATCCTCCTTCATAGCCGTATACCTCTCACGGTGGCACCGGGCACTCGCCTTTTACGGAAAGTCAAGAGGGTTTGAATGGCACAAGAGGTTTCTGGGAGTTGGTGGATGTAGACAACGGCCCACGAACTGGCTAATTACTCACTCGGGATGAATGAGATCGGGACAGGGTGACTGGACAGGGTGCGGGCGTGCCAGTCGATTTCTCGACAATCACCCATGGAACCAAATGTTGACTGGGGAAGCGTCGCCAGAACGAGACACGTGGGCATGGGGTATCGGGGGGCATGTGGAGAGAAAGGGAGGTTCCACGGGTGTGAGTGCATGGGCGATTATGGGGATTCGTGTACGAGATACCTTTCCCCATCAGTCGCAAGCAACCGATGTTTATTTACATCGGATTGAATCTAAACACCTTTGTTCCATGCTGAAAAAGAGCCTGGATAATTCTGAAGCCAAGGAAAGAGGACTGGGTATATCCTGTAGCTGGGGTACTGGTGGACTGGAACCTAGGAAAATGACTTGCACACTCGTTAGTGGGGGCAAGAAATTGGGACCCGAGGTACGAGTACGCACATTCAACTGGTTTCATGCTTTACAGGTGTCACGTGGGTATTACAGAGGGGCCGAAAGGGTCGAAATACAACTGGTGCAAGCCACGAGACAATTCTGACGCGTAGGTTGGTCCCCGGGTCATTGCAAGATAAGGCAGATTATCCGCGTGTTTTACAGGGGTTCTCCTCTGGGAGCTAGAGACGTGCCCGAGTCGTCGAGGGAGGGCTAGACAAGATGGCAGGGACGGACTCTGGGCGTCACCTGAGGGAGGCCGGACGCCGCTCGAAGTGAGCGGTCGGGTACGGATCCCCAAAATGTGAGTGTCTTCATGTTGGGGAGTGAGGGTCGATCTCGGGAATGTTACTTCCGGGCCAGGGTCCAGCTAACTCGGGTCAGCGGTCGGGACCGTCGGTGGCCGTCTCGTGGTTAGCGGTGGGTGCGTGGTCCCGTGGCGGGGGCAAGTTTGACATCATGGAGCGGGCGTTGTTATCATAACACCTCACACGCGGGCGGACCTGAGGTGCGGGTGTGTTCGCCATTATCACAACACCTTTCACGCGGGAGAATGACTTGAGTGAGACGGCTAGACGCCATGTGAGGGGAGTACGTGTGACATACCATCGGCGTATACGGGCCGATCAATAAGCCACCCAAAATGCGCTTAGCTCCTCGCGTTCTTTCCGAAAGCCTTGGGGCTTGAGTCCTTGAGTCGGGTGCCTGCGGATGTCCGAGTGTCCGTTAGCATGTCTATTTTGCCCCTTGAGCTTCTAAGGGGATTTTATAGGGGAAGTTGAAGGGTCATGGGGGTTTACGTGGGCCAGGATGGGGGGTGCAATCCGGTCCACGTAAACCCCATGAATATATATATATATATTTTGTTTCTAAGTGGGGGAGGGGGGTTTACGCGGACCGGGCTCGGGGGGCCAGCCTGGACCGCGTAAACCCCCCCTAGGGGGCGTTAACATGGATTGGGATGGGGTTGGGTTTTTTTCCTAATTTTTTTTATTTTAGGGGGGGTTTACGCCGATTGGGATGGGGGTTAATTCCCTAATGTAAAAAAAAAAAAAAAATTTATTTTAATGGGGGTTTATGCGGACCAGGCTGGGAGGGGCAGCCTGGTCCGCATACATCACCCCCCTAGGGGGGGTTAACGCAGACTGGGATAGGGGTTAATTCCACAATGTAAAAAAACTTTTTTTAGTGGGGGTTTAAGCGGACCAGACTGGGGGGGCTTGCCTGGTCCGCGTAAATCCCCCCCTTAGCGGCGGTTATCGTGGACTGGGATGGGGGTTCATTCCCTAATGGCCTATAAAATCCCATTTTGTCTAATTTTTGGGCCCACATTGACTCTTTGTGACCGTAAGAAGACAAAGGATACAAGACTTGGACTGGTTGGCTGGTTGTGCACGTGCATGGACTAAGGAGATTGACCCGCGCGATTTTGAGACTCCATCTTCGTGAACGCCTCTGAGGTGGTACGTCGATCACACTTGCACGAAACTGGGGCAAAGGCGAGTCCACGCTGGGGTTGATCGGGCTGGGTGGAGGGGCCGCCCCCGGGGGAGTTCGCCCCCACCAAGACGCATCCGCGCTTGGGGTGAATCTTCCCCGGGCGGGCTGTGGCCCCGGGGGCCTTCTTTTGTTGTTTCGTATTGTCCTTTGCGGGACTGGGTGCTCCGGGGTGCTGGGATTGGCCCGTGGGGGCTTGTTATTGTCATGTTGTAGTCACCACTCGCAAGGTGTTCGGGGAAATTTCTGGCACACCTCGGGTTGTCGAACGACTTGGATAACTGACTGGCGGGCCTTGGATTTGGCCCCTGGCTGTAGGTGAGAGCTTGCGGGAGCTGAGAGGGGGCATCTTGGGCATGTTGGCCCTACCTCGTGACGTATGCCACGTTGTAAGGCGGGTTGACAGGGCAGCCCCGGGTTGGCCCGAGAGTTGAGAGTGAACGGCTCATGGTCGCTTGTCTGAAGGTTGAGGGTGGTCCCGACTTGCTGGAGGGTCATCGTAGAACACGGCTGGAGTGATGGAGCCATGGGTTGGCCCCCGTCTTGCTGTAGAATGGTTGGAATATGCGCACCTGCGAGGTGTTCAGGGAAATTCCCGGCACACGTGCATGGGCCACATGAGCGTGCTATGGGTTTCCAAAGCCTATGGTTGACTGAGATACGTCTTCCTTTGACTTTAGAGGGCTGGAGGGAGGCATCTCGGGGGTAAATCCTGGCCTCGTTGCTAGGTGCCACATGTCATGGCTTGTGGTCAGGGCACCCTCGAGTTGGCCCGGGTGGCTTGGTTGAAGGCGGGTAAACCCACAAGCTGGGTGATCGGGGGTGACCCCAATCAACTTTTGATGATGCCGTTGGTAACGGCCGGCTGGTTAGGACCCTTGATTGGGGTCGGTGTGTCGTAGGAAGGGCTGGGTGACCAACGCCTTAAAGGTGTTCGAGGAAATTCACGAGCCCTCATTTCTTGATATTTTCGCTGTGAAAATGTCTGGGTACAACAAATGCCCCCCACGAGGCGTACGCCGGAGGCGGAGACGAGGGTGGACGGCCCGTGAGCTCCTCATCTTGTGTCGTTGTAGTTGTATTTTGACACTTCATATACACTTTTGCTAGCATTCTTGTATACATTGATTCCCGTATGCTTACCATTTTCGTGCACTTGTTTTGCAACTATGGCGAGATTCGACAGAGATGACCGGGCTCAGAGGCATGCGGACCGTGAGGAGGACCACTGGATGAGGAGGACTAGGTGGACTTTGCCTCCTTTAGGCCTGCCTGTTATTACACAGCCAACATTGGCCAGCTTGACCTGGGGTGTTTAGTGGTGGCCGAGGGTCCCGTTGGCTAGGGGACGAGTGGAGTAAGAGTTGTGGAGCTAGCGAGACTCTTTGAGACTGGCGGGATTTACACCCACGACCGCTCAGGAGGCTACCTGAGAGAGTTCCCTTTGGATCAGCATTTGTTTGAGTTCATGAGGAGCTTCATCCCGGCTGGTGTGGAAGGCGAAGATCCTGCTGTTGCTGGAGAGCGCCGTCGACTGGAGCGGGTTATTTTGCTGGGCAGTGACAGCTGGCAGGGGGTCGCCTACTACAGCTTCCCAAGTTTTTTTGCGGACTTCTAGAGGTGGCGACACTTTCCCAGTGCGGATTGCTTGGGCTTCTTCAGCAGGGCGGACCAGTTCGGGGTCCGTGTCAGAGCACTAGGCCCCGCTTCTTGGGACCTGCACGGCCACCACTGGGTCAAGACCGAGGGGGCCATGGGGCTGGTGTTGGAGCCGTCAGGGCTGTAGTTTGCTAGTGAAGGATATGATGATCATAGTTTACTGGAGGGGATCCTTCGACAGACGGTTGTTAGCTGGTACGGCCGCTGGGCAGTGATCTCGTCACATCGATACCATCAGGGTGCGACCGAGTGGCTGATGGGGATCGTACACCACTATAGGGTGCTTCTAGACCGGACAGGGATCAGATACGCCGTGACGGCAATGCTATATGGGTACCCCTGCTACACAGGGTTGATTTAGGCATTGGCAGAGTGCTTTAACCACCGGTGGAACACTGTGGCGACGGTTGAGGGGGAGACTTCATTAGACTTGTGGTCTATGTTCTGGATTTCTGGCTTGCCGATTAGCGGCGAGGGCTATGAGGAGGTGGTGCTGGATGACCTTCATTGTATCCATACTAATGGGCTCGACCGCTACCGGGTGTTTCATAGCTACCAATACTTGCTGAAGAGCTGGAGGGACTTAGCTCTGGCAGGGAGAGAGAAGGCGGCACATACTCCATGAGTGACCCTAAAGGCATGGGTCCATCATTTCTACAATGGGCCATTTTATTTCTATCAGGAGTTTGCGTGAGATTAGACCCCGTGGGAGGAGTATACAGAGGTGGAACTACGGTTTAGGACCTACTCCATATATATCTACGCACCGCGAGAGGGGTGGAACCCCCATGGACTGCTAGATGTGCCTCACTTGGCTGCGTATTTGGCATATTGGCTGGCCACGTTCGTGGTCCCCCATGGGGAGGACAGTCTTCTACAGGCCGAGCTGTTGTGGCCCATGTGTTTGCTAGCAGAGGGTCAGAGGCTGGCATTGGCTCCTACAATGCTGGCCAACATCTACCATGGGCTGGGGCACTGTCAGTACACCCGGAGCCACGTGAGTAGAGTCTACTTCTGTCAACCCACTACCTTAGTGTGTGGGCTAGTTTGTTGTTCCCTGGGCTGGTGTGGACGCATTTTTTATTTAATAAAATCGTTGTTTATTTGCGTTTTGGGTTTATTAAGTGCGTGGGCGTGCCAGTCACATAGTGACGATTTATTGTGCGCTCGATCTGACTAATCAAACGATTGTGTGGTTCGTGTCGGGACTGAGACCCACCGCGCCATAAAGGTCACGGCGTCATTTACATCCCCCCCAGAGAGGGGAACACCCTTGATTAATCACCGGGAAAAGGGGCCTCATGGCCAGGAAACTATATCGAGAGAAACAAGCCGATAGCGGTCTCGAATCAGTCGGAAAGCCCTATGTCTAGGGAAACAAGCGTTCGAAATATGTTAGTCACTCAAGGGACCATTTTGATATTCGGACGAGCGTCCGGCTTCAGAGAATCGTGATCGTCACGGGGAAAGCTGGAGCATATGTATGCCAGGGTACGACAAATTTATTATTCAAGGGGATAGGAGATATTCGGTTGAATCTCGGTTAGAGCGGTCAGAAATCAAAGAGTTTATTGGCCCAGTGCGAGATCGAGTCAGGACCATTCCGGGGGCGCCTCCCGCGGTCCAAACGAGGCTTGCGTGGGCATCATTTAATATCTCCGGTGCCGAAGGGCAGCGGGAAAGTGTCCCGGGACTATATTCCAAAACAAGGATGTGTACAGAGATAGCCGGCTATAGGCCTCGGATGTGGGTCAGGCGATGACCATGGTTGGGGCGAACCCGAGGTCCAAACGTGACTCACAAAGGTCTTATTGTTATTCCCACATGTAGGGTTCAGGGAAGACGAGAGCTGTCTCGTTCCATTCAGATTTTGTTGGTCATTCATGGACCATTTTATGTTCGGACAAAGATCCGTATTGAAGACGGTGACGGGAGCGAATCCGTGTAAATGTCTGCTGTGAGTACGGCAAGTTTAATGCAAACGCGGGATTAGATCTCGGTATATATATATGTCGGCCACTAACGGACCATTCATCGTTCGGATGAGAGTCTGCATTTGAAGCATCGAAGACAACGATAAAATCACACAGATGTCTGCCGTAGGTGCGGCAAGTTTAATGTGGGTGCGGGATCGGATCCCGATGAAGATGGGTCAAGCTGATGATCTATTGGCCCGAGGTGGTTGCAGACTATGGCCATATCGGGGTTTCCAAGGACCAAGTCTGATGCCACGGGACGTCATTACTTTTCTCTTCACGCACAGTCTTGGGAAACGAAGGTTCCAAGGTATACGTGCGTGTCGGTCACGGTCGGACCATTCATTGTTCGGACGCGAGTCCACGTTTGAAGCATCGAAGATGATGATAAAACCGTGCAAATGTCTGCCGTAGACACGACAGGTTTAATGTGGGGTTGCGGGATTAGATCCCGGGAGAAGCAGGTCGAGTTAACGAACTATTGGCCCGAGATGTGTTCGGATCATGACCATGTCGGAGGTTCCGAGGTCCACGTCCGAAACCACAAGGCATCATTGGTTTTCTCTTTGCACCCAGTCCGAGGGAGTGAATTATTAAGTGCGTAGCCCGAGCTCACTAACGTGCGCCCTCGCACGGGGTTCGACCTGCCCGGTCAGGTCGCGGGGGTCAAGGGGGGCAGCGCCCCCGGAACAAAATTTTAATTGAAGCACGGGTAATAGAGTTCCTTTCATTTTTTTAATTTGATCTTTGCATTTTTTGTTTGAACCCTTCTCCCTTTCATTATCATTATCTACCTCCCCCTTTTTATATAAAAGAGGCGCGCCGGTTTAACATGATGCAAGGGAGGCGCACCGGCTATGGAGGTGTAAAGGGGGCGCGCCGGGTTAAGTTAATGCCATGGAGGGAGAGGGGGGGCGCCGGAATAGCCTAAGAAGAGTGGGGCGCGCCGGTTTGAGCTCCAGAAATCTGAAGTGGATTTGAGTGTGGAGCTAATCCGGCGCAGGGGGGTAGCGCGACGGATTAGCCCACGCCAGATTAAGGGGGCGCCGGGTTAAGCCTTATTTCACTCTGTTTATGCTCTGTTTATTCTTTCTATTTTCGTTCTTGTTTCTTCAACCTTTAGACTGACAATTTGATTGGTTTATTCACTTGATTGATGGGTTAAGTTGATAGAGAAGGTGGTTAAAGCTCTCTGATCGTTTATTCAGATGAACGAGCATGAAGATTGAATATCTTATTAAGGGGGAATTATGCAAGAACTTATTCAGTTTGCTTCAGAGACGGCTTCAGACATGCTGCTCTTACTCCCAGAGGGCTTCGCTTGTTCGGCTGTTCTTATGCTCAGAGATCTCATCCTGCTTGTCTGTTCTTGAGTGTTCTCATCCTGGCAAAATTTGGGCAGCACCTCCCCTGGACTGGGAGTTGCCAGAGAGCAATAAGGAACACCAAACGGATAACTCCGGGGTGCTCCTCAAATCTGGACCTCATGTCGGTCCAATAAACCAAATGTGAGTGTTGGAAAGCTCGAGGACTAGCCTTCGAGAGCTCTCACCACTCACGGGTGATGACTTCGTGGAACGGGACAGATGTAGACCACAGGTGGCCATGAATGTTCACCCTTCGAACTGGTTCCCTCAGAGTTCATGCCATAGAAGGGCAAGCTTCTGAGGACCCCAGGTGATGTTGAAAATCGGGAGGGAGAAAACGGAAGAAAAGGGGAAGAGGTGAGAGCAATAGAATGCCATTTACGCCCACAAGAGTCACTCTTTTATTCATCCTCAAGGGGAAAGGAGATCTACCCCCAAAGCACGGGGGAGAATACAACGGAGAAGATAAAAGAGAAGCTAAGTGTTGAGGTGGGGGAAAGAAGATACATCGGTGGGGGAGAAGGAGGAACAGAGCACAAGCTCTTCCCCCTCTCTCCCCTCTCTCTTTCTCACCCTCTCTCTTTTTCTTCTTCACCTTGCAGATGGGGATGGATGTAGCTTCCTCTTCTCTTTGGACGCTGGGAACCTTAGCCGAACCAGCAGCCTTCCCTCTAGCCTCTCCCCTCTTCCTCTTCTCTCTTCTTATGTTCCCTTCTATTGGTCCCTCTTCCTCTCTGTCTCCTTTTTCTTCATCCTCCTCCTCTTCGGCTTCACAATGCTGCCCCTTATATATATCAGCCAGCCTGGGAGCATTCCTGCCATTTCCACCTCATCCGCAACGAAGTCGGGAGTTGACTGGCTGTGCTGGACGCTGTTCATTTGTCCCGTACCCTGCTGCTCGTCCGAGGATGGGACGCTCAGAGATCTACCGGAGCTTGCCTTGCTGCTACTGCTTGTGTGCTGTCGAATGAAGGTAGAAGCAGAGTCATGGGCATTGAATGTCCTCTGCACGCCATAATGATGCAAAATAGAGCATCGGAATGTAGATGGGACGGCTTGTTTGCGCTAACGTGAGATGCAAGAGAAAGGGTGCGCGCCGGTTAACCCATATGAAGGGGAAAAGGGGCGCGTCGGTTTAGCCCAAGATGAAGGGGGCGCGCCGGTTTAACCCAAGATGAAGGCCACGCCGGGTTAGATGAAGGCCACGCCGGTTTAACCCAAAATGCAAGGACTGAAGAGGAAAGGGGCGCGCCGGTCTTAGTGTTGCCGTTTTAAGCGCATATCGCGCCGGTTTAAGTACCGAACGGATTCTTTTCAAAGTTGAGGCCGTTTATATGAATGTTGGCATTCCCGGCATGTTCCGGTTGCGATGTATGGCCTCCGTAATATTCTGTTCGTAGCCTCCAGGACTCGGTCCCAGACGTTGCGTGACTTTCGGTGCGTGCCGAGACTGTGCCGGAGTTCTCGACTTTTCTCTGATTCATCTCTCGGCATGGCCAGTCGGAGCCTTGTAGCTGTATCTTCTGCTTAGGGGGCTTTCTTAGCGGGTAGCGGACCACCAAGCGAGTTCTCGTCCTGATCGGGCGAGGCATGAGGTTTATTCGACAGTTCTGTCTTCGACTCGCGCTCTAATGTGTAGACGCGAATGTCGCCATGATCATCATCGTCATTTTTTGGCGTCCACAAATGCCCCCCACTCGCAGGTGGCGCCAGCGAGGGACGAGTATGAGGGACCCGCGAGTGTAGAGTTCTTCGACGAGATGTATGTTCTTCCGGGCTAGTGGAATGCTGGTCCGGTGCAAATTCGCGGGAGAGCGCTCACTCCTTCAGGGAAGGGATGAGGGAACCGCTCCACCACGTGTGCACGTTGACCAAGAGTCCTTTATTCATCAACTCAGATGAATGGTCTGAGACGGGGCCGATGGGGTTTCTTTTGTTCATCAATCCGGACAGAAGGTCCGAGCCGAAGTAGAAGGGGTTCTTTCTGTTCATCGATTTGGACGGAAGGTCCAAGCCAAAGGAAAGGAGTTATTTTGTTCATCGGCTTGGACGGAAGGTCCGACCCGAAGGAAAGGAATTCTTTTTATTCATCGACTTGGACGGAAGGTCCGAGCCAAAGCAAAGGAGTTATTTTGTTCATCGACCTGGACGGAAGGTCCGAGCCGAAGCAAAGGAGGTTCTTTTTGCTCATCGACTTGGACGGAAGGTCTGAGCCGAGGGTTTATTCGTTAGTGGGACTGGGAATTGTAATATTGTGGTGGTTTATTCATTGATAAGGGGTGAGTTCCAAAGCAAGGGTCTTTTATTCATGGAACCAGACAAAAGGTCCAGGCCATTGGTTTATTCATCGATACCGACGGGGAGTCGGGGACCGACGTGATTTGTTCATTGACACGTGGTTAGTGCCACAGCAAGGGTCTTTTTGTTCATGGAACCAGACAAAGAGTCTGGGCCACTGGTCTTATGCGTTGGTGGGACTGAAAATATTTTGATCTCCGGCAGGACTTGACGAGTCGACATCCCTCGGAGGCTTTGATGATGATTTTTCTCTCTTCTTTTTTTCTTCTTCTTTTGTTTTCTTCCCTTCTTTTTTTACTTCTTTTTTTTTCTTCCTCTTTTTTTTCCTTCTCTTCTTTTTTTTCTTTCTTTTTTTTTGAACAACTTTGGATAGCTGTCGGCACAGACGCCGATAATGAGATAACTGTCGGCTAAACGCCGATAATGACATAGCTGTCGGCTAAATGCTGATGGTTAGATAGCTATCAGCTCGGGGCTGATAATTTAAAGCTGTCGGCTCAGGGGCCAATAATTGGGAAGTGAGCCACGAGGGCAGAGAGGAGAGTTTATTCCTTTAATGTGTTGAGTACGGACTGAATAGATCTAGAGGGGGGGTGAATAGATCTAGCCCCTTTTTCACTTTATAAAACAACGATTGACTAGAACTTAAGCGAACTATGGATTGCAAAGATAAAACTGATAGCTATAGCGACAGCAATCAATAAGAAGAGCACACACCACATGAAAAATCACAAGACAGGATTTTTAGGTGGTTCAGTCTCTTCCCGAGACTTACGTCCACCCCTTGCTCAACTTGAGCAAGGCTTCACTAAATGAGAAATCCTGATCTCATACAAACTCCGCTGTCACACAGCTTGTTCCTGCTGACACACAGCTTGACTCCGCTGCCTCACAGCTTGAAACTTAATGTAATGAAAAGATAAGTAGAAGAGGTGTAACAAAGCTGAACATGGACTTTTGAAGCAGAGTAACTAAATAGTTCAGCTTGGGACTCAATCACATAGGTAACAAGGCAAGACTCCCTGTAGGACTTCCAGCAGGAGGCCTTCAGCTGCCTTGCTGCTGGAACTTGCAACGCCCTGAGCCAGGTCTTCCTTCTGCAGCACCGAAGATCACTTCTGTCTTCTGCAGTTTTTCGGTTGCCGGAGAGCCACTCTTCCTTTTCTGTTTAGGGATGCTTTTGCTACGGATCTCCCTTCACTTCTACTCTATATTCCCCTATTTAGCTCTCTATGCATCGTGTGTACTCTCTTTTCTTTTTGCACCAGTTCATATCAAGCACGACGCTGTTTCCCGTGCAAGTGCGAAACCTGTTGGATTACCCGCTAAAAACAGGGAGAAGATTAAATAGAATCTTAGAGAAGATTTGACCGGTTCTTAGCAAGATTCTCTCCTTGAATCCCATGCGGGATCTTATCATCTAAACCACCCAACAACCTGCAGCAACAACCTGCAGGTTTTTCTCAACAGAAACTGAATTCGGTTAGAGTTCGGTTCTGGACGCTGCTTTGCCTGTGGTCGACCATGAGCTTGTCGCTGGTCGACAACGAACAATGTCCAGACGGCTGGTCCTTCAGTCTGATGCACTGTCTGTTCCGTGGTCGACAACGAGCAGACCTTTGGTTGACCACTGAAGTCTGTACAGCGGAAAAGTAACTGGTCGACCACCGAAGTCTGTACAGAGGAAAGTCTATACAGAGGAAAGTCTGTACAGAGTTGGATTCGCTTGTATTGCCTCGTGGTCGACAGCGGACAGGCCTTTGGTTGACCAATGAAGTCTGTACAGAGGAAAGTCTGTACAGAGGAAAGTCTGTACAGAGTTGGATTTGCTTGTATTGCTTCGTGGTCGACAACGGGCAGGGCTCTGGTCGACAACCAGAGCGCGTACAGAGGAAACGTAGCTTGAATTGTGTTTGGTTGGGTTCGTTGGTCGACAATGACTACCACTCTGGTCGACAAGAAACCTTGACAACTTCCTCTGATTTGTTGACTTCATTAGAACTTCAGTATACCTGAAATTACTTGAACTATCAGATTTGCATTGAATTAGTTAACCACATCTTTTGTCATCATCAAATTATCATGAGTCCATTACTTTATATTGAAGGAGCAATTAAACATATTTGTCATCATCAAAACTAAAGGGATGCACAACATTCTCCCCCTTTTTGATGATGACAACCATGGGTCATTGTGACAATCAGGAGATTATTTCAACCAGAAACTGCATTTGATATGCCATTCAGAAACTATCATAACATATATCATTATCACAGAATTCAGCCAGAAAATTCATTTTGATATGCCTTTCAAAAGTATCATAACATGACTTACATGAATGACTCAAAGAACAAAGGCAAAGACTTGACATCTAGTCACACCTAGACCCACAATGACACAAAAAGACTCTATCTCCCCCTTTGTCAACAGCAAAAAGAGGGGTATCCGGACATTCACTCCGAGGAGGACGAAGAAGTCTCGGGCTTCACGTTCTCTGCCATCCGATCCAGCTTGTCAACTATGTGTGCATAAGAAAGCCTTAGCTTCTGGATCTCTGAGATAGTAGCATGGTGATACTGTTTATTCTGCTGGTTGGTGAACTCAATGCGTGTACCCATCTCTGCTGACACTTCAGCTAAAGTGCTAACCAGTCTGTTAAACCGAGAGCTAGCATGATCTGAGTGTTCCTTTTGCTTGATGAACCTGGTCTCCATCTGCTGCTCTAGTCTTTGGACTTTCAGCTCCAAGCGCCCGGTTGCAGCATTCATACTGTCTTGAAAGGATTGGAATTGAGTTGTGAGTGAGGTCAGCTGAGATGCTATCTGGAGAAGCACTCCGTGAGATTCACTGTTGGAGGTGGAAGGAGGTGGTGGAGCAGAAGTAGACGGAGCGAAGGTAAAGGGAACAGAGTTATGTGGAACATGGGTAGGTGGAACAGACGTAGATGGAATATGAGTGGCTGCAGTGCCTGGTTGCCATGGCACAATAGCGAGTGAAGGTGGAGGATGGGTAGCAGTAGTGGTAAAAGTGGGAGTGTGAGAGGGAATCACCACAGGTGGAGGGGTTGCAGCAGGGCTGACGTGAATTGGTGTCTGTGGTGGAGAAGAGGGAGTCAAATGTGCTTTGGATTTACCCTTGGATGGTAGGGTGCGTTGAACTTGATCTCCTACCTTCTTGTAGCCCAAAAATGTGGTCACGTAATGGAACGAGTATACGTGCCGTTTGGGAATGACAATGCGCGGAGCGTAAGGAATGGGTATATTTGCTGCTTCCAAAATGGCAGTTATGTGGGCAGCATAAGGAAGAGAGTTCACAGGGTAATGCAAGAGGGTTTTGAAAGTGTTCTGAATGAGCTTGGGAAGGCAGATGGGTTGGCGTGTGATGAGGCCATGGAGAAGAAAGAGGTGAAGTCGACTTACATGTTCCCTGGCGCCTCCTCTTGGTTGGATTATGGTGGTAAGAAGGTGATGGAGCAATCGATGAAGAGGAGGGAAAGTGTTGGCATTGAGGGATTTGGGATGGACCTCAGGGACTGGTTGGCCAGTGACCACGGCATATGCAGCTTTAAAGTCAAAATCCTCAGGATTGAAGGCAGTACCGTGCCTGGAAATGTTCAGCGCCTTGTGGAGTAGCTTGAAGTCGAGGCTGACGACGACACCTTGAACTACTGTATAGACCTTGTCATCCACGACTTGCAGGTTGTGGTAGAACTCTTGCACAAGCTGTGGAGAATACATAGTGTGTGCAGAGACAAACTCTGTCCAGCCTTGGGCGTCCAAAACTTCCAGCAGCTCTGGGAACATCTCCATCAGCTTCTGATCGGAGAAATCTACTATTCTCGGAGGCAGGATGGTCCGGGGCTTCAGTGATCCAGAGACGGGATGAACAATGGGCATATCTAAGGATGCTGTCTCATCCGTTGTCGACCGTCGAGTGGTCGATGGCTGACCCCGCATGGCCTTCTGCTTGGAGTGCTTGGACGGCGGCGACGCTTCGGCAGGAGCCTGATCCCTTGCTCGCTTGGAGGACCTTTGAGCATGCGACGGATTCATGGTGGAAGGTAGCGAGAGAGTGTGTGGAGGCGAGAGAGAGGGATGCACAAGGGGGCGAAAGGGGACTGGAGACGAAGGACGACCGTGAAGGGTGAAAGCGGCGAGGGTGAGAAGATTAGGGACCCAGACGGTTCAATTTATAGGGCAGGATATCAGAGAGTACGACCTGGGTCTTAAAACCTAGGGTTGTGGAACCAACGCGATGAGGAAAACGAAGGGATAGGATTAATTCAGCCAAGATAAAATTGGGGGTTTTATTGAAGTGTACACCCTTTCCTTAATGAAGCATTTAGTCAGCCTATCCACTCTTGGATGAGACCACCTTGTAAACAATTAGAGTGGGCCTTGTGGTTCATTGAATTTGACGGTATTGCACCAATAAATTTGCGCCCCATATCGAATTTTCTCCACATGACCTCTTAAACTTATAATAGATTTCATGAGGCTGTTTTACTAACTGTGCGAGCTAAATAGTGTTTTTAGTTTTTCTTTGCATGCCATGCCTTCGGTCAACCATTTTATTCTGTCGTTTGAATAATTTTGAATTTTTCTTTTTGAAGTATTTTGAGGGCTGTGGTCAGGTTTATCACATGCTTTTCTACACGAGGAGACACGCTTTTTACACGCCAGAAACCTCGGCTACTTAGCATGCCTAACCATTCCACGTTTAACTGGGACACACCTTTTATCCGTGAGGATATACGTTTATCAGACGCCAATATCCCCAGTTACTCAGTATGCCCAATCTCAATAATTTTTGATAGTAGCAGAGATAGATTGATTCTTCATGACACACATGCCTCTCACTTATTTTTCATCCACTTTTATTTTTCTTAAAATGGGAGGCAGTAGTTTCTCAGAATCCAATCCATTGCTCTACTATGAAGACAGAGTTATGGCGTATTCCACGTGCATTCATGCTATATTTTTGGATTTAATTTAACTGTTCAGCACGGGCACAGGTAGAGAGACTGACTCACTACTAAAAATCATAAGTCGTGAAAATCATGTTGACAGAATCATAGTTATGGTTTGAATTTATTGAAGCAGTACAGTTCAAATTCTCATTACTACACTTAACCTCTACTCTTAATGATTACATTGGTGATTTTATTGGAAGAAATGGTTAGGTTATTCAATGTTTAATCAAGGAATGAATTTACACTTTTTTTTGCTCCCCCTCAATTTGTGAATCCATTCTGAAATGAGAAGAGAAAAACGTGTTGGCCAAGATGAGATAGAAAGACACAAGATGTGTAGCATATGGATGAGGATTGCTAAGTAGAGACGGATCTGAGTCCAATTTAGTTTAATCAAATCAGAAGATTTCCTGCCTTCCATTGTCGACCATGGAGCTGTCTTTGGTCGACATCTGAGCAGTCACAGAGCCTGCCTGAAATTGACATCTGCTTACTGACAAGTCTATTGTCGACTATGGGACTGTCTATGGTCGACACTTGCATAATCACAGAACCAAACAGTCTTCTGTCCTGATGTCTTGGTCGACCAATGCCTTGTCTTGTGTCGACCACCAGAGCTAACCAGTAGCAGGGCCAGGAATTTGCAGAAATTGCTAGAGTAACAGCTGACACCAGAGCCTCCAGACTTGACCAGTACCAGAGACTTAACTGATAGATCTACATTCATAAATTACAGAAATCTATACAGAGAACACATGAATATGAGCATTTCACGAATTTTCAGGAGATATTCTGCATATCCCCAACTCCCTTCTTAGAGTTGAAAATCTGTCATTGTTTAGGGGTTTTGTAAAAATGTCTGCCAATTGTTTTTCAGTTTCTACAAATTGAAGCATGAAATTTCCTTTGGATACCTCATCTCTCAGAAAATGATGACGGATCTCAATGTGTTTTGTCCTAGAATGTTGAATGGGGTTTTTAGACAAGTTAAGAGCACTAGTGTTGTCACATAAAATGGGTGCACAGCCAAGATCTACATTGTAGTCTTGGAGTTGATGTTTTATCCACATAACCTGTGTACCACAACTCCCTACTGTGACATACTCAGCCTCCGCAGTGGAGAGTGCCATAGAGTGATGTTTCTTAGAAGCCCATGATATTAAACATCCACCTAAGAATTGACAATATCCACTAGTACTCTTCCTATCAATTTTGCAACCAGCATAATCAGCATCTGAATATGAGATCAGATCTAGTTTGCAATATGTAGGATACCACAAACCCAATTCTTGGGTGCCGGCAAGGTATCGAAAGATACGCTTGACAGCTCCTAAATGTGATTCTCTAGGACTAGACTGATATCTAGCACACATGCATACACTAAACTGAATATCTGGCCTTGATGCAGTTAAGTATAGCAGGGATCCGATCATACCTCTGTATTTCTTGGCATCTACCATGTTACCTTTTACATCTGCTTCCAAAGTTGCATTTGTCCCCATGGGTGACTCGATTGGCTTGCAGCTTTCCATATCAAATTTCTTCAACATATCTTTTATGTACTTGGATTGATTTATGAAATATCCTTCTTTGCATTGTGAGATCTGCAATCCAAGAAAGAATTGTAAATCACCCATTAAGCTCATTTCAAACTCATTAGTCATTAAATTTACAAATTCAGTACACAAAGAGGTTTCAGTAGATCCAAACACGATATCATCCACATAGATTTGTACAATCAGTATATTCTTACCTTGGGTCTTGGAAAATAATGTTTGATCAATTTTACCTCTTGAGTATCCCTTTTTGGTGAGGAAGGAGCTCAACCTTTCATACCAAGCCCGAGGAGCCTGCTTTAATCCATACAAGGCTTTGTGCAATTTGTAGACATGATTAGTAAGTTCATCATTTTCAAAACCAGGGGGTTGTTCCACATAGACCTCTTCTTTTATAATACCATTTAGAAATGCACTTTTTACGTCCATTTGTTGCAATTTGATTCCATGAGAAGATGCAATTGCTAATAATATCCTGATGGCTTCTAATCTAGCAACTGGAGCATATGATTCTTCAAAATCAACTCCAAGTTCCTGGTTGTACCCTTTAGCCACCAGCCGAGCCTTGTTTCTCATTACAACCCCTTCTTCATTCAACTTATTTTTATATACCCATTTGGTTCCAATTACAGGGTGAGATGTAGGTCTAGGGACAAGTCTCCACACCTGATTTCTTTCAAATTGATTTAGTTCTTCATGCATAGCATTTATCCATGATTCATCTTTTAATGCTTCCTCTACAGATTTGGGCTCTATTTGGGACACAAGAGCAAGTTGATCCAGTTCATTAATGGCCTTAATCTGAGATCTAGTCTTCCTAGGATCATGTATTCCACCAATAATGTTATCTAAGGGATGATCTCTAAGAAGCCTCAAGTTTTCAAGATTGTTACCTGATATGATCCCTCCTTCGGTCTGATCATTAGAATTACCTTGGTTTCTTTCTTGATTCTGTGTTTCTTCATTCTCCATCGGTCCTTCTTTGTCTTTCAGAAATTCTCCATCTTCTTCTTCCTTTCTGACCTGTTCATTTTTGATAAGATCATTAACTTCATCAAATGAGATATGAGGGGATTCTTCAACAATTTGATCTTTGGTGTTAAAAACCCGATAGGCTCTTGATCGGTCAGAATAGCCCAAGAATATTCCTGAGTCACTCTTTGGTTCAAATTTGTCCAAGACTCTCTTATCGTTGTTATGAATGAAACATTTTGCACCAAAGATTCTAAGATGAGCTAGAGATGGTTTCTTACCTTTGAGCATTTCATATGGAGTTTTTGCACTAGATGGTCTTACCATTGCCCGGTTTACAATGTAGCATGCTGTGTTGACCGCCTCAGCCCAAAACTTCCTTGGAAGATTAGCTTCAACCAACATGGTTCTAGCCATCTCGACAAGAGTGCGGTTCCTTCTCTCTACAACTCCATTTTGCTCCGGTGTCCTTGATGAGGAGAATCTATGGGTTATGCCCTTGTTTCTGCAGAATACATCAAAATCAGAGTTTTCAAACTCCCCCCCATGGTCAGATATGATTGTACACACTTTGGACTTACCATCCTGCTTCATTCTTTTGTAAAATTCCTGAAATTCATGAAAAGCATCACTTTTATGTGATAAGAACATTACCCATGTAAATCTGGAAAAATCATCCACTAGAACATAACCATATTTCTTACCACTAAGACTGGCAATTCTTGTTGGGCCAAAAAGGTCCATGTGTACAAGTTCTAGGGGTCTGGATGACTGACTTTCAGTTCTACCTTTGAATGATTTTCTTGTTTGCTTTCCTTGGGTGCATGCTTTACATACTTTGACATTTTGAGCAAACGAAATTTCAGGCAAACCAATAACCATTTTATTTTCACAAGTTTGTGCAGCACCCTATAGCTAACATGCCCTAGCCTACGGTGCCACAACCAGGTCAAGTCCTCCTTCTTGGCGGTTAGGCACAAGTTGGAGTGGGCTGGATCATCCAAGTCTATCATGTAAACATTGTTCACTCTCTCACCCATAAACTTGACTGCATCTGAATTTGGTTCAATAATCTTGCAGGTTTTGGAGTCAAATACTACTTTATGGCCTTTGTCGCACAGTTGACTGATGCTCAGTAAATTATATTCCAGTCCATCCACCAACAAGACATTGTCAATGCAGTTTGAAGGTTTCTTACCTATCTTACCTCTTCCGATAATCTTGCCTTTGTTATTTCCTCCAAACGTCACATAGCCTCCATCTTTTGAGCTTAGCTGGGAGAACTTGGTCTTGTCTCCTGTCATGTGTCGTGAGCAACCACTATCTAAGTACCACTTGTTGTGCATGGCTGCCAGACATTCCTGCATCACGAATTACACAGAAACTTTTGGACCCCAATGGTACCCGGGTCCCAGATAGCTTGTGAAATCATGAAACTGCTGTAACAACATCTTGGAAACCCAAATTTTGTTAGAACAGTTTGTCTTTTCGTTTCTTAACTTGTTCAGGTTGTGTTCCTTTTGATTTAATGTTCCTCTATTTTGAGTCCATTTTCTTAAATTCCAATTTCCATTCTGTTTCAGTTGAGAGAAGTTGTGAGTTCTGTTTGTGTGTCTGGTCGACATCTGGTATGTCTGTGGTCGACCAGGGTTTCTCCAGAAGCCAGCACCTATTCTGGCTGATCCTCTGGTCGACATAGGAGGAGTCTGTTGTCGACCAGCCTGTTTCCAGATACCTTGTTTTACAGGTTTGGGTTTATTAACATGATTTAATGCTCTGTTTGTCTGGTTACTTCTGTGGATTTGACCTTCTCGTCTGATATGGCTGTTGTTTTTAAGCTGATGTAGATTGACCATTTTCCCTTTAGAATTCCTCTCTTCCCAGGTGACATTAATCTGTTTAGAGGAACTTTCAGCTATGTCCTTTTGTTTGTTTTGATATAGGTTTATCAAGGGGCCTTTTCCTTTTGTGTCAGCTTTTTCATTTAACGTTTTTAGTTGGAATTCCTTTTTAGCTGTTGGGTTGTATCCTAACCCCTCTTTCTGAAAATTTACTTTTATTCCCAACACAGCGTTCAAGTTTTCTTCACCCTTAGTCATTTTTTCTAATGTTTCCTGTTTGTTTTTTAGTTCACTTTGAATTCTTTCTATTTCCTTCAGAAGTTGGCTGTTTTCTTCCTTGAGTGAGTTGTTTCTTTCTTGAGTTAGCTTAGTTTCCTGTTCATATTCTTGAGTCTTTAGTTTTAACTCATCAATTGTGTTTTTTAGTATCTCATTTTCTTCTAATAGCTCTTTGACATTTTCTTCATCTGTCTTGTGTTGATTCAGCTTATTTTGCAAGGTGGTGATTTCCAATTCTAGTTGAGTTCTGTTAGCAATTAGGTTGCTGTCATTATTGAGCTGATTGACTTTCTTCTTCAACCTTTTATTTTCCTTTCTTGTTGTTTCATATGTATCAAGTAAGTCTGAAAAGGCTTCTTCCCAATCTGAGCTAGAAAAGTCTTGAAACTGGGAAGTTACCTCAAGATCGTTGCTGTCTCCTTCGGCCATTAAACATGTGTTTCCTTCTTCTTCTTCGGAGGTTGTTTCCTCTTCGCTGCTTTCCTCCTCCTCGCTCCATGTGCTTATCATTGCCTTTGGTCTCTTGCCTTTCCACTTGAAGCTTGATTTCTTAGGAGCCTCTGGACATTCAGCCTTCATATGTCCTGGTTTCCTGCAGTTGTAGCAAACAAGCTTGTTAGATGAAGCTTTGTTTTTGTCAAACTTAAACTGGGATGATTTCCTTACCGTGCCCTTTGGATTTTTAAATCCCTTACCTTCCTTCCGCAAGAACCTTCTGAACTTTCTTGTTAGCATGGCTAGCTTGCCAGTTTCCTCACCTGTGCTAGATGAGTTATCAGTGTCAGATAATTCAGAGGTGCCTATTTTAGTCTTCAGGGCGAGCTGCTTCTTTTTCTTGCCCTCATCTTCGTTTCTCTTTAGGTTGACCTCATATGCCATTAGGGAACCTACCAGTTCATCCACAGTCATAGTTGTGAGGTCTTTTGAGTCCTCAATTACTGTGGCCTTGGTATGCCACATAGGTGTGAGGGACCTTAAGATTTTCCTCACAAGCTCCTGCTCTTTGTAGGTCTTCCCTAGACTCTTTAAGCTATTTGTTAGTTGTACTAGTCTGGCATACATCTCAGAAATATTTTCATCCGTTTTCATTCTAAACATTTCGTATTCTGAGACTAGCATATTTGCTTTGGACTCTCTTACCTCTGAAATACCTTCATAGATGACCTTGAGTCGATCCCACATCTCCTTGGCTGTTGCACATTGTGAGACTCTTGAGAACTCCGTGGGGTGAAGCGCACATTGCATCACGTTCATTGCTCCCCAGTTGATGGTTGATTTTCTGACCTGTTCTCTGGTCCAGGTATCCTCGTCGTCGGGCAGATCATAGGGTCCGCGGCTTACCACTCTCCACATCTCATGATCTTGTGCTCTCAAGAACACCTGCATACGATTTTTCCAGTATGAGTAATCATTTCCATCAAAGTATGGTGGTCTAGTCACTGAGTGTCCCTCAGCTATTAGACTTTTAGAGTTCAGTCCGCTAGGTCTCTCCTGGTTGTTAGACCACATTTTCGGAGAACCTGGCTCTGATACCACGTGTTGAGTACGGACTGAATAGATCTAGAGGGGGGGTGAATAGATCTAGCCCCTTTTTCACTTTATAAAACAACGATTGACTAGAACTTAAGCGAACTATGGATTGCAAAGATAAAACTGATAGCTATAGCGACAGTAATCAATAAGAAGAGCACACACCACACGAAAAATCACAAGACAGGATTTTTAGGTGGTTCAGTCTCTTCCCGAGACTTACGTCCACCCCTTGCTCAACTTGAGCAAGGCTTCACTAAATGAGAAATCCTGATCTCATACAAACGCCGCTGTCACACAGCTTGTTCCTGCTGACACACAGCTTGACTCCGCTGCCTCACAGCTTGAAACTTAATGTAATGAAAAGATAAGTAGAAGAGGTGTAACAAAGCTGAACATGGACTTTTGAAGCAGAGTAACTAAATAGTTCAGCTTGGGACTCAATCACATAGGTAACAAGGCAAGACTCCCTGTAGGACTTCCAGCAGGAGGCCTTCAGCTGCCTTGCTGCTGGAACTTGCAACGCCCTGAGCCAGGTCTTCCTTCTGCAGCACCGAAGATCACTTCTGTCTTCTGCAGTTTTTCGGTTGCCGGAGAGCCACTCTTCCTTTTCTGTTTAGGGATGCTTTTGCTACGGATCTCCCTTCGCTTCTACTCTATATTCCCCTATTTAGCTCTCTATGCATCGTGTGTACTCTCTTTTCTTTTTACACCAGTTCATATCAAGCACGACGCTGTTTCCCGTGCAAGTGCGAAACCTGTTGGATTACCTGCTAAAAATAGGGAGAAGATTAAATAGAATCTTAGAGAAGATTTGACCGGTTCTTAGCAAGATTCTCTCCTTGAATCCCATGCGGGATCTTATCATCTAAACCGCCCAACAACCTGCAGCAACAACCTGCAGGTTTTTCTCAACAGAAACTGAATTCGGTTAGAGTTCGGTTCTGGACGCTGCTTTGCCTGTGGTCGACCATGAGCTTGTCGCTGGTCGACAAAGAACAATGTCCAGACAGCTGGTCCTTCAGTCTGATGCTCTGTCTGTTCCGTGGTCGACAACGAGCAGACCTTTGGTTGACCACTGAAGTCTGTACAGCGGAAAAGTAACTGGTCGACCACCGAAGTCTGTACAGAGGAAAGTCTATATAGAGGAAAGTCTGTACAGAGTTGGATTCGCTTGTATTACCTCGTGGTCGACAGCGGACAGGCCTTTGGTTGACCAACGAAGTCTGTACAGAGGAAAGTCTGTACAGAGGAAAGTCTGTACAGAGTTGGATTTGCTTGTATTGCTTCGTGGTCGACAACGGGCAGGGCTCTGGTCGACAACCAGAGCGCGTACAGAGGAAACGTAGCTTGAACTGTGTTTGGTTGGGTTCGTTGGTCGACAATGACTACCACTCTGGTCGACAAGAAACCTTGACAACTTCCTCTGATTTGTTGACTTCATTAGAACTTCAGTATACTTGAAATTACTTGAACTATCAGATTTGCATTGAATTAGTTAACCACATCTTTTGTCATCATCAAATTATCATGAGTCCATTACTTTATATTGAAGGAGCAATTAAACATATTTGTCATCATCAAAACTAAAGGGATGCACAACATAATGGTCTAGGCAGTGGGTCCAAATTGAAAGGGATTCGTCGCTCAAAGGGATGGGGAGGAGAGTTTGTTCATGTAACGACTTGGACAGAAGGTCCAAATCAAAAGGATTGTTCGTGACCCCGAAGAGACGGAGGGGTGGTCAAGTCGCTGACACGGGCTAGTGTTAGCGCAAGGAAAAGGGGATGATTCCTTACCCGAATGGCAGGCTCGGGCCTGGGTGAAAGGTTGTTTAATTCTTTAATGCGCCGGGGGTACCAGCTGTGTGAAGGGTCTTTTAATTCTTTGGCTGGACGGAAGGTCCGAACCAGAGTGGAGAGAATTCTTTTTAGTTCTCTAGCCAGATGGAAGGTCCGATCTAGAGTGGAGAGAATCTTTTTGTTCTCCGGCTGGACGGCAGGTCCGAGCCAAAGCAAAAGGATCTTTTTATTCTCTAGCCGGATGGAAGGTCTGATCTAGAGTGGAGAGAATCTTCTTATTTCTCTAGCCGGATGGAAGGTCCGATCTAGAGAGGAGAGAATATTTTTGTTCTCCGGCTGGACGGCAGGTCCGAGCCAAAGTGAAAGGATCTTTTTGTTCTCTAGCCGGATGGAAGGTCCCATCTAGAGTGGATAGAATCTTTTGCTCTCTGACTGGACGGCAAGTCCGAGCCAAAGTGAAAGGATGTTTTTGTTCTCTAGCCAGACGGAAGGTCCCATCTAGAGTGGATAGAATCTTTTTGCTCTCTGATTGGACGGCAAGTCCGAGCTAAAGTGAAAAGATCTTTTTATTCTGTAGCCGGATGGAAGGTCCGATCTAGAGTGGATAGAATCTTTTTGCTCTCTGACTGGACGGCAAGTCCAAGCCAAAGTGAAAATATCTTTTTATTCTGTAGCCAGATGGAAGGTCCGATCTAGAGTGGAGAGAATCTTTTTAGTTCTCTAGCCGGATGGAAGGTCCGATCTAGAGAGGAGAGAATCTTTTTATTCACCAGCTGGACGGCAGGTCCGAGCCAAAGTGGAAGGATCTTTTTCTTCTCTAGCCGGACGGAAGTCCGATCTAGAGTGGAGAGAATTCTTTCTGTTCTCTGACTGGACTGCAGGTCCGAGCCAAAGTGAAAGGACATTTTTGTTCTCTAATAGGACAGAAGGTCCAATCTAGAGTGAAAGGATCTTTTTGTTCTCTAGTCGGATGGAAGGTCCGATCCAGAGTGAAACATGTCTGTTTGTTCTCTGGCTGGGCGACATGCCTAAACCAAAGTGAAAGGATTTGATGTTCTTCAATGCACCGGGAGTACCGGCTGTGAAATCCAACCCCGGGAAAGTGGGCCACGAGGGCCGGGGTTGATGTTGCAGAAGTAGGCCGCGAAGGCTAAAATCGGGGAAGTGGGCTATAGAAGCCGAAGTTGGGAGGTTAGCAGGCCGTAGAGATGGGAAGTAGGCCATGGGGGCCAATGGTTAGGCTGCACGAGCCGAAATTGGAAAGGCAGGCTGCAGAAGCCGAAATTCAATTTTTTTTATTTATTATTATTTCCTTTATTCAAGCATGCAGGCATTCATCGGCAAGCATAACATAAGTATAAATAAGACAGCTCCTTCTATAGGGGATAGGATAGGGACATCGCCCACAATTCGCAGACACGGTGCGGGCCACGAGGCATAACTGAGGGGTGGTGCTCCCGTCAAGAGGATATCGCATGTCTTGCATGCATTGCTTAAATTCACGCATTTCACCCGAGACATTTCTCTGTGGAGGGGAGGAGCAGATGTGTGAACAAAAGGCCCTAAACAAAGGGATATGCAGGTTTTCTAAGCAACACTCGAGGGTTACTCTAGCGCCTACACATTAGTTTCAGGCTTTCGACTTTCAATAGCTTCACGCAGCCCCTATCTATTTATATTGGTGGCAGATTTCACCGTTCGGCGCGAGTCTCCTCATGTGTCTCAATGGGGATTCTCGGCTACTAGGATTCATCCTTATTGAATTTCGCTTCACCTTTTCACGCGAGTCTCCTCATGTGTCTCAATGGGGATTCCCGGCTACTAGGATTCGTCCTTGTCATAATTTTATTGCGGATTCCACCGTTTGACGCGAGTTTCCTCATGTGTCTCAATGGGGATTCCCGGCTACTAGGCTTCATCATTATTGAAATTCGCTTCACCTTTTTGCGCGAGTCTCCTCATGTGTCTCAATGGGGATTCCCGGCTACTCAGATCCACGTTTCTCTCTTTTTTTTTCTTGCATCATTTTTTTAAAGTGGGGGTAGGTAGCTTTTTCCTCACGATTACCTTTCACGCGAGTGCAGAAATTCAAGCATCCGTAGAGTGCTAAGAAGAAAGTCGGGCAATCCCTATGGTTGAAGACCATTGAACACATTAAATGTGAAGTGGGGAGTGTTGCCTCGGGTTTATTTTATGAGTTGGGCTTAGCAATTTAGCCATGACTCTTCCCCTTGACGTGTGCACCCGCCATAATTGGGTTCCCTTCGAGCGTATGCCGTGACGCACGTGCATCCGGAATCGGGGCAGCATTATTATTCAGCAAGGAAACATGGTCCTAGAAAATTCCAATGAGGTGCGTTATTCTATATTATAAGCAAGCATGCAAGCAGGGCAGCCGAGCATTTTTTTTCTCTTTTTTTTTTTTCTTTTTCTCTTTTTTTACGTAAGAACATACTGTCGTTACGTATATGTATCTTGTAAGTGGTGGTAGAAGTATTAGGGAAGCATACCGCAAAGGGTCGAAAGGAAATTAGGGAAGCAGGCCGTAGAAGCCGGAGTGGGGAAAGTAGGCTACAAAGGCCAAAGGCTGGGGGGAAGCAGGCTACGAGAGCCCAAAATTGTGGGGAGCAGGCCGTGAAAGCCGAATCCTGGGAAGCAGGCTATAAAAGCCGAAATTGGGAAGCAGGCCGTGAAGGCCAAATTCTGGGAAGCGGGCTCCGAGAGCCGAATTGGGAAGCAGGCTACAAGAGCCAAAGGTTGGTAGGCTACAAGAGCCAGAATTGGGAAGCGAGCTGCACGAGCCGAATATATTGGGAAGCGGACTACGAGAGTCGAAGATATTGGGAAGCGGGCCACGAGAGCCGAAGATAAAGGTCTCTTTTTTATTCTCTAGTCGGGGAAGGATCCGAACCAGAGTGAAAGGATTTCTTTAATTCTCTGGCCGGGGAAGGATCCGAACCAGAGTGGGAGGTTGATTCTTTGATTCTCTGGCCGGGAAAGGATCCGAACCAAAGTAAAAAATGTTATTTTTGATTGGGAAGCTGATTCTTTGATTCTATGGTCGGGGAAGGGTCCGAACCAAAGTGAAAGGTTGATTCTTTTTTTTTTTTAGGAAGCTTTCGGCTAGGAGCCGATAATGGGGTAGCTGTCGGCCAGAAGCCGATGAGTGGAGCTGTCGGCTAAGGGCCGATGAATAGAAAGCTGTCGGCTCAGGGGCCGATAACGGGATAGCTGTCGGCTCAGAGGCCGATGGTGGGATATCTGTCGGTGTAACGCCCCATCGGCGGAAGGTTTGTCGGTTTAACGCCCCGTCGACGGAAGGGTTTTATCGATTTAACGCCCCGTCGGTGAAAGGTTTAGTCGGTTTAACGCCCCGTCGGAGGAAGGGTTTTATCAATTTAACGCCCCGTCGACGGAAGGTTTAGTCGATTTAACGCCCCGTCGGTGGAAGGTTTTGTCGGTTTAACGCCCCGTCGGCGGAAGGTTTGGTGTCGGCTTAGACTAAAGGTCGTGACGCCAACCACATGCGAAGTCTATTTGTTGGATGGCTGGAGGTAGAGGGTGAAAGACCATGTTTGCCTCAAGGCTCACTTTCTTTTCTTCTCTTCTTCTTTTATGTGGGGAGGCGAGTGGAAAGACCACGTATGCCTGATGATTGTTCTCTTCTTTTCTGCTCTTCTTTTTACTGTGAAGAGGCGGGTTCAAAGACCACGTCCACTTCATGACTGTTCTTTTTGTTCTGCTCTTCCTTTCTCATTAATGCCCCTGGACTGGGGTGTATTCTTTTAACATGCCCCCAAGTTGGAGTGTAGCTTTTCTTCATCTGCCCCCTAGGTCGGGAGGTAGGCCTCTTTGCTTTTGTGCCCCCAGGCAGGGGTGTATTCTTTTGACTTCTATGCCCCCCGTGGTGGGGTATATTTCTCTTCACGTGCCCCCAGGCCGGATTGTATTCTTTATGGCTTCTATGCCCCTAGGCGGGGTGTGTTTCTTCTTCAAGTGTCCCTAGGCTGGGGTGTATTCTTCTTTTCTTGTGCACCTAAGGCAGGATGGGTTTCTTCTTTACGTACCCCCGAGTTGGGGTGTAACTTCATGCTTCTTATGCCCCCAAGATGGGGTGGATTCTGCTTCTTTGCTTCTGTGCCACCATGGCGGGGTGTATTTGCTTCTTGTGCACCCTGGGTAGAGTGTGTTGTTTTTTTCTATGCCCCCAGGCCAGGGTGTGTTTCTCTTTTTGCGCACCCAAGGTAGGGCGTGTGTTTCTTTCTTCGTGTGCCCCCTAGGCCGGGGTGAGTTCTTGTTTTGTATTCCCCATGGCGGGGTATGGTCTTTGCTTCTTATGCCCCCATGGCAGGGTGTAGTTCTTCTTCGAATGCCCCTAAACCGGGGTAGGTTCTTCTGCTTCTTCTGCCCCAGGGTGGGGTATATTTCTCTTTGTATTCCCCTAAGCTGGGGTGTGTTTTTGTTTCATATGCCCCCATATCGGGGTATATTTCTCCCTCAGATACCCCCAAACCGGGGTATATTCTTTGTCTCATATGTCCCTCCAAGTCGGGGTGTGCTTTCCTTCTCGTGCACCCCGGGCGGAGTGTATTCTGCTTCTTCTACCCCTCAAGGCGGGGTGTGTGTCTTTTCGTATATCCCCGGGGCGGGTGTAGTTTCTTCTTCAAATGCCCCAAGGCCGGGGTGTAACTTTTGCTTTGTGCGTGCCCCCGAGTCGGGGTGGATTCTTCTGCTTCTTCGACCCCAGAGAGGGGTATATTTCTCTTCATGTTCCCCTAAGCCGGGGTGTAAACTTTACTTTATGTGCCCCCAAGTCGGGGTGGATTCTCTTCATGTGCCCCCGAGTCGGGGTGTATCCTTTTCTTCTTATGCCCCAAAGCGGGGTGGATTCTTTTTTTTTTTACCCCGACACACTGGGGGATGTTTGCTTCTCGTGCACCCAAGGTGGGGTGTATTGTTGCTTTTGATGCCCCCAAGGTGGGGTGTAATTCTTCTTCAGATCCCAGTAAGCTGGGGTGCGTTCTTTAAGGCTTCTATGCCCCCGTGGCGGGGTGTGTTGCTTCTTCAAATGCCCCTGAGTCGGGGTGTATTCTTTTGTGTCTTACACTCCTATGGCGGGGTGGATGAATGCTCTCTTCTAGATTCATGGACGTGCTCGGCCTCATTGCTACAAAGCATTCCCAGATAGGGGCAGCAGGAAGGTGGAACAGGCCCGGGCATGGCACCATGGACTTGGACCCTCCTAGAGTCGGGCGGGATGCCGGCCTTCTTCTTGTCCTTTTTAGTCGGCGATGCTTGCCAATTTTTTTTGTCCTTTCTTTTCTTCTCTTCTTTTTTGTAATAGACCAAAGGCGGGTGCGCAGGAGAGCGCTCACTCCCTCAGGGAGGGGATGAGTGGTTCGCTCCACCGCATCAATCCCACAGTGATAATCTTCGTGCAGCACGGATCCCGATGGACATGGCCGTACAACCCTATCTTGCCGATTCTTTCTCTTCCCCTTTTTGTTTCTTTCTCCTTTCTTCTTCTCATTTCTTCCTTCTATTCTTCTATTCTTCTTTTTTTTTGGAAAAGGGTATTTGATTTCCCCTCCCTCTCTTCTTTTCCTCTTCTCTTTTTTTTTAGCGGCCTTCATAATTCCTGAAAGCTGCATATGCCTTGGAGTAGCGTCCTTGGGGCCACAAAGACAATTGCGCCTAGTTCGGCTTAACCCCCCATAGGGCTGGCGAAGACAACACCTGCAATTCATCAAAGCAAACAAACATTGTTTATTAGGAGGCCATGAGGCCCCGAATCCCGGCGAAGAGATGAAGGGTGGTTTTAGTCCCACCGGGCGTGCCAGACTGGTGGACGCACTTTTTCTTTAATAAAATCGTTGTTTATTTGCGTTTTGGGTTTATTAAGTGCGTGGGCGTGCCAGTCACATAGTGACGATTTATTGTGCGCTCGATCTGACTAATCAGACGATTGTGTGGTTCGTGTCGGGACTGAGACCCGCCATGCCATAAAGGTCACGGCGTCATTTACATCCCCCCCAGAGAGGGGAACACCCTTGATTAATCGCCGGGAAAAGGGGCCTCATGGCCAGGAAACTATATCGAGAGAAACAAGCCGATAGCGGTCTCGAATCAATCGGAAAGCCCTATGTCTAGGGAAACAAGCGTTCGAAATATGTCGGTCACTCAAGGGACCATTTTGATATTCGGACGAGCGTCCGGCTTCAGAGAATCGTGATCATCACGGGGAAAGCTGGAGCATATGTATGCCGGGGTATGACAAATTTATTATTCAAGGGGATAGGAGATATTCGGTTGAATCTCGGTTAGAGCGGTCGAAAATCAATGAGTTTATTGGCCCGGTGCGAGATCGAGTCAGGACCATTCCGGGGGTGCCTCCCGCGGTCCAAACGAGGCTTGCGTGGGCATCATTTAATATCTCCGGTGCCGAAGGGCAGCGGGAAAGTGTCCCGGGACTATATTCCAAAACAAGGAAGTGTACAGAGATAGCCGGCTATAGGCCTCGGATGTGGGTCAGGCGATGACCATGGTTGGGGCGAACCCGAGGTCCAAACGTGACTCACGAAGCTCTTATTGATATTCCCACACGTAGGGTTCAGGGAAGACGAGAGCCGTCTCGTTCCATTCAGATTTTGTTGGTCATTTATGGACCATTTTATGTTCGGACAAAGATCCGTATTGAAGACGGTGACGGGAGCGAATCCGTGCAAATGTCTGCCGTGAGTACGGCAAGTTTAATGTAAACGCGGGATTAGATCCCAGTATATATATATGTCGGCCACTAACGGACCATTCATCGTTCAGACGAGAGTCCGCATTTGAAGCATCGAAGATAATGATAAAATCACACAGATGTCTGCCGTAGGTGCGGCAAGTTTAATGTGGGTGCGGGATCGGATCCCGATGAAGATGGGTCAAGCTGATGATCTATTGGCCCGAGGTGGTTGTAGACTATGGCCATATCGGGGTTTTCAAGGACCACGTCTGATGCCACGGGACGTCATTACTTTTCTCTTCACGCACAGTCTTGGGAAACGAAGGTTCCAAGGTATACGTGCGTGTCGGTCACGGTCGGACCATTCATTGTTCAGACGCGAGTCCACGTTTGAAGCATCGAAGACGATGATAAAACCGTGCAAATATCTACCGTAGACACGACAAGTTTAATGTGGGGTTGCGGGATTAGATCCCCGGAGAAGCGGGTCGAGTTAACGAACTATTGGCCCGAGATGTGTTCGGATCATGACCATGTCGGAGGTTCCGAGGTCCACGTCCGATACCACAAGGCATCATTGGTTTTCTCTTTGCACCCAGTTCGAGGGAGTGAATTATTAAGTGCGTAGCCCGAGCTCACTAACGTGCGCCCTCACACGGGTAATAGAGTTCCTTTCATTTTTTTATTTCATCTTTGCATTTTTTGTTTGAACCCTTCTCCCTTTTATTATCATTATCTACCTCCCCCTTTTTATATAAAAGAGGCGCGCCGGTTTAACATGATGCAAGGGAGGCGCGCCGGCTATGGAGGTGTAAAGGGGGCGCGCCGGGTTAAGTTAATGCCAAGGAGGGAGAGGGGGCGCGCCGGAATAGCCTAAGAAGAGTGGGGCGCGCCGGTTTGAGCTCCGGAAATCCGAAGTGGATTTGAGTGTGGAGCTAATCCGGCGCGAGGGGGTAGCGCGCCGGATTAGCCCACGCCGGATTAAGGGGGCACCGGGTTAAGCCTTATTTCACTCTGTTTGTGCTCTGTTTATTCTTTCTGTTTTCGTTCTTGTTTCTTCAACCTTTAGACTGACATTTTGATTGGATAGAGAAGGTGGTTAAAGCTCTCTGATCGTTTATTCAGATGAACGAGCATGAAGATTGAATATCTTATTAAGGGGGAATTATGCAAGAACTTATTCAGTTTGCTTCAGAGACGGCTTCAGACATACTGCTCTTACTCCCAGAGGGATTCGCTTGTTCGGCTGTTCTTATGCTCAAAGAACTCATCCTGCTCGTCTGTTCTTGAGTGTTCTCATCCTGGTGAAATTTGGGCAGCACCTCCCCTGGACTGGGAGTTGCCAGAGAGCAATAAGGAACACCAAATGGATAACTCCGGGGTGCACCTCAAATCTGGACCTCATGTCGGTCCAATAACCCAAATGTGAGTGTTGGAAAGCTCAAGGACTAGCCTTCGAGAGCTCTGACCACTCACGGGTGATGACTTCGTGGAACGGGACAGATATAGGCCACAGGTGGCCATGAATGTTCACCCTTCGAACTGGTTCCCTCAGAGTTCATGCCATAGAAGGGCAAGCTTCTGAGGACCCCAGGTGATGTTGAAAACCGGGAGGGAGAAAACGGAAGAAAAGGGGAAGAGGTGAGAGCAATAGAATGCCATTTACGCCCACAAGAGTCACTATTTTATTCATCCTCAAGGGGAAAGGAGAACTACCCCCAAAGCACGGGGGAGAATACAACGGAGAAGATAAAAGAAAAGCTAAGTGTTGAGGTGGGGGAAAGAAGATACATCGGTGGGGGAGAAGGAGGAACAGAGCACAAGCTCTTCCCCCTCTCTCCCTCTCTCTTTCTCACCCTCTCTCTTTTTCTTCTTCACCTTGCAGATGGGGATGGATGTAGCTTCCTCTTCTCTTTGGACGCTGGGAACCTTAGCCGAACCAGTAGCCTTCCCTCTAGCCTCTCCCCTCTTCCTCTTCTCTCTTCTTATGTTCCCTTCTATTGGTCCCTCTTCCTCTCTGTCTCCTTTTTCTTCATCCTCCTCCTCTTCGGCTTCACTATGCTGCCCCTTATATATATCAGCCAGCCTGGGAGCATTCCTGCCATTTCCACCTCATCCGTAACGAAGTCAGGAGTTGACTGGCTGTGCTGGACGCTGTTCATTTGTCCCGTACCCTGCTGCTCGTCCGAGGATGGGACGCTCAGAGATCTTCCGGAGCTTGCCTTGCTGCTACTGCTTGTGTGCTTTCAAACGAAGGTAGAAGCAGAGTCATGGGCATTGAATGTCCTCTGCACGCCATAATGATGCAAAACAGAGCATCGGAATGTAGATGGGACGGCTTGTTTGCGCGCCGGATTAACGTGAGATGCAAGGGAAAGGGTGCGTGCCGGTTTAACCCATATGAAGGGGAAAAGGGGCGCGCTAGTTTAACCCATATGAAGGGGAAAAGGGGCGCGCCGGTTTAGCCCAAGATGAAGGGGGCGCGCCGGTTTAACCCAAGATGAAGGCCGCGCCGGTTTAGATGAAGGCCACGCCGGTTTAACCCAAAATGCAAGGAATGAAGAGGAAAGGGGCGCGCCGGTCTTAGTGGCGCCGTTTTAAGCGCATATCGCACCGGTTTAAGTACCGAACGGATTATTTTCAAAGTTGAGGCCATTTATATGAATGTTGGCATTCCCGGCATGTTCCGGTTGTGATGTATGGCCTCTGTAATATTCTGTTCGTAGCCTCCGAGACTCGGTCCCAGACGTTGCGTGACTTTCGGTGCGTGCCGAGACTGTGCCGGAGTTCCTGACTTTTCTCTGATTCATCTCTCGGCATGGCCGGTCGGAGCCTTGTAGCTGTATCTTCTGCTAAGGGGGCTTCCTTAGCGGGTAGCGGACCACCAAGCGAGTTCTCATCCTGATTGGGCGAGGCATGAGGTTTATTCGGCAGTTCTGTCTTCGACTCGCGCTCTAATGTGTAGACGCGAATGTCGCCATGATCATCATCGTCATTTTTTGGCGTCCACAGCTGGTGACGAGGACGACGGTGGCGAACCCAGCGGCCCCTTTGCTGTTCAACTTCACTAGTCAGCTGGATGGAGACGCCATTGCGCAGCTGGAGGGGGCCAGGAGGTCCCTATCTTACTTGCCGGGTAGAGGGGAGGACGGGCTCCTATTTAACTATGCGATGAGAGGCTTCTGCCTGGTTTTGGTGCCGTCGAGTGACGGGGCGGCCTGCGTGCTACCACATCAGCAGGAGTCGGACACCGCGATGTACACATAGTGGGTGATTAGCACCCGACCGGTAGTGCTAGGGTTACACCAGTCTACGATGACTTTTCTGGAGCCCTACTACCCGCAACGGTTTGCCCAAAACTTTGGGTACGACCAGGCCATCCCGCCAAACTAGCAGTTCCCTTTGGTGGGTCGATTGTACAGGAGCTGAGACAGCCATCTGGTAGCAGCGGCTTGGTGGGACTTTTACTATCGGGCGAAGCCAAAGCAGTTACCAACTCCAGCGTTGGATCATCGCAGGAGATTCAACATTCATTATGCCAGATGGTGGTTCGAGCACAACCATCTGTATCGCCAGAAGGCTCCGACGATTCGGAAGGCTGAGGAGAGTCGACATCTGCTGGAGGACCAGCCTCCCATTTCACTAGACAACGAGTACCCGAGGACCCGCTTCTTTCGGATTCGCCGGGATGTGAAGGGGATTGCGCATCTGTGGCCCGTAGACGGTCGGGCCTCTTTGTCGTCAGTGCGGGGTTACAGTGGGGCTATTAAGCCCCTGAGGCTGGTACAAGCGGGGCTTGCGACTGCTGGTGCCGAGACGTTACAGTCAAGGACGTCGAGGAGTTGGTGGACTCAGTGTCAGGCCGACTGCGGCTTCGGGAAGAGTACCTCCCTAGACGGAGTGCTCCCAGAGGGGAGCTTTGCTGACACTGCCGTCAGCGACTGGAGGTGCCACATCGCTCATGTGATCGGGTCGGCTGGACCGATAGAGTTCGTCTCTCATATCGAGCATGCATACACGCTGAGAGACATCAGGGAGGCAGTTGCAAAGGCTACCCGAGTGCTGGGGTTGAAGCTGGAGCAAATGGTTCCTCTGCCGTTGATTCCCTTCGTGGCTTCGAGTAAGACACTTTCTTTATTGTATTGTCTCGGTCTTACTTTCTTGTGCATATGACTGAGATATTGTCTACTGGTGTGTTTCTTCGGCAGGCTCCCCGGCAGGGGAAGATCATCCCTCCGCGGAGGCGTCCTTTGGGAGTGGGGACGGGGGTCTTCAGCCTAGGCGGAAGCCCTCTCGGGTGGATACTGGTGCAGTGTAGGCCGGGGAGTCCTCTCGAGGACTTCGGGCAGACGAGCACATAGAGGCGGAGTGGGCTTTGATTAAGTGCCATGCCTACCCTTTGTCTTTTGTCGGTTTAGTCATTATGGTTGACTAACCTTGTGTTGCCTGACTGGCTTTCTTACAGCTCCACTGGAGGCTGGGGCAGAGGTGGCTTTCTCACCGCCCTTGGAGGCCGATCCCTTGCTGGATGACGAGATCGGGTGCGACATTGACGTTGACGAAGTGCTTCGCATGATGGATGAAATTGGCCCTAATGTCGGGATGTTCCCCGACTTTGAGTCATGGAAGGGTCCCGAGGACACTCGGCCAGGTAGGGTCCCCCGAGACTGGTAATGCTCCGTTCATGGCTATGCTTGCTTTTGGAAATTGACATTGCCATGTATTTTCATGCAGAGACGGCAGGGACATCGGGGGCCATTGCCCGTCCCGTGGCGAGAGCAGGGGTGTAGCACCTCGATGAAAATGATAGGAAATCCAACTTTTTCCTAAACAAAGAATCCCACATGAAGGCCTTATAAAAATAAACATACCTTGTGAGGACTACTATATAAATGTACAAAGCCCAAGATCACTTAAATGCCAACACATGGGTATATGTAATGGGGGTTCTCTTTTTCTAACCCAAAAGGAATGGGCGCCCCTTACCAGGGCGCCATTCACTAAATGGAGCCCCTACACTAGGGCACCATTTACCTACAGGGCCCCCATCCCACACCATAAAGGTAACCAAATATCTACAATTATATATACACGTGAAGGTTGCAATTTTGTCTAAAGCCATGAAGAATGGAGGCCCTCATGGAAAAGTGTCATTTACATGAACAAGGTCACCCATTTAAAGGATGCCCCTATACCAGGGTGCCATCTCCAAAGTGCTTCTAGAAGACTTGAGACATGAACAACCTCAATTAGCTGGCAAGGTACCCTTCTCTGACCAATGGACCCCGAGAGGAACACTAATAGCAAGGTTTTTGGATCTTGTTCATAATGAACCTTACAGTTTTATTCCCTATTTCTATTTCCTCTATTGAGGGCAGAGACTACTGCCGTCGTCCTACTATCTGCATAAGGGAATATCTCCCTTCTTTTCTTTGGAAGACGTGAAGGAGCATCTTTTCCAACACTCTACGTCCTGCTGCTGGAGCTTTGCGGCGGCGGAGAACGTGTGGTTCTCTTATTGTTTATTCCCTGAAGCTCTGCTGTAGAGACGAGAAGGGCTTGGCTGGGATTTCTTATTCTTATCATATGTACCACGTATACCCCTCCGAAAAGGTAGGTGTTCTCAAGATCTAGCCCAACCCGTAGCTAAAGTAGGGTAACATAACATGCTAGTATAATCCATCTGTCATGGCATACAACCTGTTCCATACTCTATAGCATGTTACATGGGTTTTAAGTAGAACAATTATAGCCTGTTACACCAGTTTTCTACATAGTCTATTATACTGATTTTACGGGATTCGAACATATCTCATTACACCAGCTTTTATAGCCTTAAAATATCATGTTTAACCCTAGTATATAACCTGTTTTACAAGATATACATATATGTTTAAAAAACCCAGAATGTCCAGCCCTCAGGTAAAGGGCGCCCCTCACTTGGGCGCCATTTCCTGAAGGGGCGCCACAAGCCAGGGCTCCATTTAATTGAAGACACTTCACAGTATCGTCAATTCATTTTCCAGCAATTAATAAACAACGCATTCAAAAATTTATATCTATTGAACTAAACCATAAAATCCTTGCATGAGTATGTTTCTGTGATCCTGATATTTTTCTCTACCTGTCCATATCCTTACTTCTTGATTCAAAAAAATTTTCTACTGATGAATAGTGTTTTGTGTCTTGGAACGCACCTGCTCGATGTGTAAACCACCCAGAAGAAAGGGCGCCCCAATCCAGGGTGCCATTTACATGAATTGAAGACTCTCTGCAGAGTCTTCATTTAAATGAAGACCCTGCAGAGGGGCGCCAATTCCATAGCCTTGTAAATCAATTGAAGACTCTCTGTAGAGTCTTCATTTAAATTAAGACACTGCAGAGGGCGCCAATTCCTTTTTCCAGAAATTATGAACACCACGTTAGAAAATTAATATCTATGAAACCAAAACCCAACAATTCTGCATGAGCATGATTCTGTACTCCTGATAATTTTCTCTGTCTACCCATGACCTTGCTTCCTAATTTCGTGAACCTACGACATTATGAATAGTGTTATGAGTCTAAAAATGTACCTGCTCGGTGCAAATACAGCCAAATGAATTGGCGCCCTAGCCAGGGCAGCCAATTAGTTGAATAGTGACCCTCCAGAGGGTCATCATTTAAATGAAGACCCCCTGGGGAGGCGCCATTTTCCATATATATAATTTCTGAAAGAGTGCCTGACCCCCAGGCGCCAATTGATTGAAAGAGTGCCTGACCCCCAGGCGCTAATTACCTGAAAGACTGGTTGACCCCCAGGCGCCATTTCCTGAAAGCCTGAAAGCAGGGCTAACCCCTGGGTGCCAATTCAATGAGGCAGCTAGTCAGCTGCTAATTTAGTTCTGATTTCCTGATTTGTCTCGTGACTTATACTGATATAACCCTAGTTCATTTCCTGCATGATATATGCCTTTGAACTCCATTCCATGACAATCTACCTTATGTATATCCTACAATGGTCAACCCTTAAAATTCTATATTGGCTATGAATGAGAGTGGATGTCAAAAGAAATACATGAAATGCTGTGCATATAGGGCCCGATCTGGTCCTGGGAGGAGCGCCCGAAAGTACTTATGCTCATGGGAGTTGAATGATCACGGTGTTTAAGCATTGCACCAAAGTACTTGCTTGCTTGCTTGACTTGAGACATTCCATACTTTTCTCTCGTGACACTACTTGCTTGGCTTGACTTGCGTGGCCCGGAATGGGCAATACTTGACTGTGTGGCCCGAAAAGGGCAAAGTACTTGCTTGATTGAAATAGCCAATTCCAGTAACACATACTTGATATTACTTGCTTGAACATGAATTTCACTTGCTTGAACATGATTCTTACTTGCTTGAACATGAACTCTTGCTTGCCTGGAAAAAAATTGTATCGACATCTATAAAGTTCTTGATATCTTGCTTGTCAAATACTTCAAATCATGCGATACTCTCTCTATATAGTTCTTGACCTCTTACTCGTTCATCATGCATAGATATACATGTATACCTGATTTTCTTACTTGATCATCATGCATTGTTATACCTGCATTGCACGTAACATGTAATGTACTTAAAGATTGCTCGAACTTGAGATGTAATTCCTATTGAGTGATTCGCTCACCTAGTTACAATTCTAACATTTTTCAGGTAATATGGATAGCGACCACCATCCTGATGGGAATGAACCCGAGTGAAGAATGCTAGAATGCCAATCGTCTACTATTAGCTAGCCGCATCCTGATTATCTAGAGTCCTTGCCTTTGTAATTCCAGTTATGTCAGTTATGTTAGTCTAGTTGATTGAAACTTGTTAAGGCTCGTAGCCTAGTAGTTGGAATTGAATCATGTATGTTATGGACGAGAATTATCATCAATTGGTTAAGTGTAAGAATTTGTTTTCTTGGACTATTGGTATCATTTAGGAATTAAATCTTAGTCATTATTTAGTCTTTTGCGCACTCTATCTTTTGTCAAAAAAATATATACTGCTCTGATTGAATGGTTCTATATAAGCTGGCAACTGTTGACACTCGTTTTATGACCGATAAGTTGGGTCATCTCCTTATTCATTTTAAAAGATGCTCCGAGTTGTTCACCCTTATTGGGCCATCTTGGTTTATTTCATGGGTCATTTCTCCTTGGTTGGGTCTGGTTCCTCATCTCTTTCCCGTCGGACAAAGCTTAGCAAACCTTCATTTTATTTGCACTCCCTTGACTCTGACGGTCCATTCCTGGCGCGTCATAGTGTTCTAACGCCCCTATCTTTGACCATTACATCATCTCAGAGTCCTAAAGCCCATGGCTTCTTTCAAAGCTTATCTCTTATCTTATCCGTTAGGTTTGACGGCTTATCGTGCGACCGTTACAATTTCTGACGCACCTACTTATGACCGTTACATTCTGTAGAGTCCTATTCTACAACCTTCTTCATCTGTTGATCTTATCTTTTAGTGGATAAGGTTGTGTGACGGTCCACTCTTGAGGCGTTACATCACTGTGGCGGTTTATCGTTCAGCCATTACATCAAATAGAGAGTTCTAGCAGAACTGCTCTTTCTCTACTACTCCGTGGCCGGATTAAGAGTTTGTTTCCTCGATTTCTCCCTCAAATATGATCCTTAGAACCTTCTGTTTGTTTCTATGGACTCTTGGGAGTATTATCTTAAAGAGTTTGCTAAGAAACGTCCTACTTTCTAGCTGGATTCTTTCCTACTCGACCAGAGAGTTTGAGGGTCTATAAATAAAACCCTTGGCTTCATGACTGAAGGAGGAGACATCTGGAGTTCGCGTCAAAGTGCTGCTGCATCTTGGAGCTAGAACAAACCAAGGAGAGCTGCTTTCCACGTCCATCTTCTTCCAAAGTCCAAGGAGTATTGGTTCCAAGGGTCTAGTTCAGTCAAGTTGTTTTCTTAGTCTCTTTTTCCCTCCTCCAAGCATCATAGCATCTCCCTTCTTCTTCTTTCACGTTCTTGCATCTTCTGCATTCATCTAAACATCTCTCCTATCTTTTAAACGCCCCAGAGGGGTTAAAAAACCAACCTCCCCGGTATTTCCCTCTCCTTTTGCATGTTCTGGAGTTCTTTTGATTCATTGATGTTGCACTCTTCCAAGGGCTAATCTGGGTTATTTTCTTTGTGTTCTACACTTTTTTGCAGGTTTATAGAGTCCACAACACGAGGCCCAAGCTTTCTGACCGGTTGGAAGGCGTGGAGATCAAAGATTCCCAAGTTCCTATTCTGCAGATCTCTGACGGATCATCAAAGGAACGTTAGAGTTACGTAACGACTTATCGTAAGGCCGTCACCCTTCTGTGGCGCATCCGTTCTTGACCGTTACACTTCACAGAACTGCAGTTCTTTCTCTCTCCAATGGCAGGGTGCTTCATCCACCTATTTCCAAGGTATGTTTCAGGTCTTTAGCTTGTTTCTTACCTTGGTGGTGATCACATCTTCCTAGTTTGGGCAGTAGCTCTCTCCTTCCCCTCATGCCTCTTTCTTACTTGCCTTACTTGCTTGTTCCACCTATACGGTGTGTTTAGTTTATTTCCCTGCTCTACGCCCCGACGTGTGCTTTTATTTTCTTTCCTTTAGTTTATTCCTGATAGACATGGCATGCCCATGCTAGATTTCATGCTGATTGCCTCGGTTCATGTTGCACATGTTCATAGGTTGAGTGATTTCATTGCTTGTTCATCTTTCCATCATTGTTGAGATCATATTCATCTTGTAAAAAGGGACACATCACAATTAACAGAATTTTTTGGCGATCACGGTGGGACATCTAGTGCCAATCGTGCTTTCAATCTATGTTAAACCTGCTGTTCTTTACTTGCCCTAGTTGCCCGTGTTTCCTCGGATTTTCCCTTTATTTTTCTGCTGTTTCTGGTTCTCTCGAAATTCTGACGGTCGTACATTCATGCGTTACATAATATTAACGGTCTATTATTAGACCGTCACATCCTCTGGCGCGGGTATTCTAGACCGTCACTCCAACATAGGTACGCATCCCGAGGTGCAATTTATTTCCACAGTTTCTGTTGAAATTTTCATGCTTGGGTGCTATCTGGTCTCCTCCTTAGTTGTTCTACATATTCATATCATGGTGTTCATATTTGATTGCTAGATTCTAGGCTAGAATTTGCATGCACTCCGGTGCACATAGGTTCATTCATATATTCATACTTTAGATTGCATTTTCCTACCTTGGTGTGTGAACATCTCGTCTCCATGTTCCTTGGGGCCGACTAGGAGATCACATCAGGGACCTCCATAAGTCCCTGCGAGCCGTGGATTCCCACACGGATGCCGGGCCGGTTGTATCTCTTCCCACACCGTGTCTAGGATTGCATAAGTGAAGGAGTGATTACATTTAGAGTCAATGATGGGGACATCAAAGCAAGAGCACTGACATTTTAATTTGTATTTGTGTCCTTTAGTTTATTTTTATATCCTTAGGAAAGTATATGTGCAATTGTAAGACTTTATAAGCCAATGTGTCATTCCCTAGGATTGTTTAGGTTTTTGTGCAAAATATCAGTAGGTCCAGCAAGGGGGCCCTCACTGCTTCCTCATTAGTCCAAGTGGCACCATTTGGGTCCATGTGGGGCTAGTCAAAGTCCTAGGTGGCCTTCTAGATGCTTGGACTTTCAAAGGGGGACAAATGGACTAAAAAGTCCAAGATGCCACCTACCTTGCCAACTTGGTCAAGGGCGCCCCCCCCCCCTTTTATGGGTTATTTTTGATTTTTGAAAAAAACATGTTAGAACTAATTAGTTCTATCCCTTATTTACCCTCTCTAATTCTAGATCTAGGGTTATTTTGAGCCTTTTCCCATTTCATACAAATAGATGTAATTCACATTTTATTGAAATTAATGAAGTGAAATTGTGTGAAATTGTTGGAGCTCCAAGAATGGTGCGCCCTCCCCTCTCTCTCCTCCCCCTCTTGCAGATGGATTTCTGCTGAATCTTGGGTGTGAAGCCCTTCTATCTTCTCCTTAGCCCCTCTGAATTCTATTTCTGCCGCCATCGCACCGCCATCGCGCCGCCGTCTTCATCGTCAGAGTTCTATCTACATCAGGATAGAACCCTATTCCGTGATTTTTAGATCTCAATCAGAAGCTCAGATCGCAACCAAACTTGGAGGGCGAGTCATCCACGTCCACCCCAGCCTCCACAAAAAAACTCCAGTCATTTACCTTTTGTTTGCCATTTTCCATTTTCGTATATTTCCGCCTTCCAGTTCTGTCTTCAGTTCAGATCCTATCACAGCAACCCTATGTTTCCAAGTTTTAACCCCCTTTCTCTTTCCTTCTTGAGTCACCAATTTTATTGGGAGTTCTTAGAGAGCCAAGTTCAATGGGTCGATCCTTGGGGTCGACCCTTGCAGTTATGGTGAAAGGACCCGTTGGGAGTTAAAATCAAGCTAACAGGGGTCGACCCTTGTCCTTGGACTTCTAACAAGTAGAACAAAAATACTCTAAGTGCAAGTATCAAGCTAAGGGGTTCCAAGTTGGGTTTTAAAACATCAATGTGAGTGTTGTTAAGACATGAATGTGAAAACCCAGTTCATTTAAGCTCAAATAAGACTCAAACCAATATAACCCTTGAGTTCAAAAATAATGAATTTCAAACCACAAGATCAAGGGCCAATAGGTTGAAGTTGATCTCACCGGCCGTCCTTGAGTTCCTTAAGCACTTAGCCATGTTCCTTGCCCTGTAAAAACATAAGTTGTGAATTAGATGTAGCCTTGCAATTTGAGTTGGAAAGGCTTACCCGTTGCAGTTATTCTTTAACCTTCTTTGCTCCATGACCTCAATAGGAAGTTAAGCTTTGCAAGACTTTAGATGCTAGAACACTTCAAAGACAATATATATATACATATAGTGTTTGGTCATCATAAAAAGCTATCAAATTAGACATTCACTCTAGGAGGGAGTTCAACAATCTCCCCCTTTTTGATGATGACAAAATACTATATGCCTTGCATAAACATATGACTTCAAAAATGATTTAGCATTCATATGAAATTCAATCTTCAACCTCCATACTAAGAATAAAACTTTCATCCTTCACATGGATCATTCAAGAAGCATTGGTATATGAACCATACTGATCCAAACATATAAGATTGACTGTAAAAGGCATGTTTCAAACATTTCTGCCCACAAAATAATTTAAAGGGAACAAGGTCTGAGTTCAAAGGTAAATTACAAGATGCAATGCATGAGATGCAACTGAAATGCAACACAACTTAAATGCAACATACCTAATAACCAAAAATATGAGAAGATCACACATGCATGCAAGCACACAACACACATAATGTATAGGTAGCCGATTGCTAGGCAACAAAATTTCTCCCCCTTTGGCATCATCAAAAAGGAGGGGGGAAAGGGGGATAAGAAGTGTGCCATTCCGCGGGAGTGCAACCATCTAGTCATCATCCGGAGGCGGTGGACGACGAACATAATCCAAAATTTCCTCAAACATATGGGCTTGATGTGCCAAGGCATCAGCGAAGGACTAAGTAGATTCTTGGTGAGATAGCTTCAGATCAGACAATTCTTTTTCAATGGCCTCCATTGTCTCCCCATACCTGTCTAAACGGTCATCAATTGTGTCCAAACGATCCATGAGCAGTTGAACCTCCTCGGAGGGCATCCCTTCATTAGGAACAGGTTGGTGTTGCTCTCCAGCCGGCTCTCCATCATCATCATCATCCTCCTCCTCAGAACTGACCACTGGGGCAGGACGTTTCAGTTGGCGAACCAAGTCTCCATCTCTCATTTCATAACCCATGTTGTGACAAATAATGTGAATTGAGTAAATGTCAGCAGCTCGTATTGTTAGGGAGGGCTCTTTTGAGAGATCAATGTCCATGTACTCAAAAATAGCAGATAATGCGGCAGCATAAGGTAATGCCCTGTTCTTGTGCTTTATGCTTGAACAAATGTGGTCCAAAATAAGTGTGGGAAAACTTATAGGAATGCCACCCAAGAAGCAATAAAATAGAAACATATGGATCTCAGTAGCCTTATCATGGCCTCCTCCTCTCGGTAGGAAGATAGTAGTGATCATTCTGTGCAATATATGCTGTATAGGAGGAAAATGGTTGGCATTCAAACTAGCGAGTGATCTATCTCCTTTTTCTTCGAATGTCATGTATAGATACACTGTTTCATCCGGAACCACATTATCGCCAAATGCATAACCTTCAGGAGATAAATTAAATGCTGCGCCTAAAAGCTACGATGTAAGTATAATCTGAACTCCATTTACCATAGTGATTGGTGTGTCACCCGACATGGACAAATTACTATAAAATTGATGCACCAAGTTTGGATAACTACGGTGATGTGCGGACATGAACATGTCTAGATTTGGTTGACTGCATATTAGATCCACAAGACTTGGGATATGGCGGTTAAGATTACCGAAGTCGACCGCCCTCGGACGGAGCACTTTTCTGTCCAAAACCTTGCTTGATGATGGGTTTCTTCTAAGAGCAGCGCTTTGTGCGGCCCGTTTAGATCGACGCTCTCTTGCCGAGCTCGATGTTTCTCCTCTTTGAGAAGGACGCCTCCTTGGGGGCATCTAGAACATAAATCGAACGAACCGCTTGATGAGGTTGTAGATCTAGATGGTTGAACAAGAGTGGAAGGCTAATACATGGAATAAAAGATCCTCCACACACCAAGAACATACCTCAGACAGATGGGGAAGCAAGAACGATGTCTTGATCCGTTGCAAGGATGAATCCGCGGGATGCCACCGGAGGAACCCGCGGCTAGGGCTTGGAGCATTTTGGGTGCCAAGAGGTGATTTGTGGGCTTGAAAGAGATGGTGGCTAGGGTTAGAAGGGGGCTTGAGGGATTTTTAGGAGATGGGAAGGGGAAAACATAGGGTTTCCACCCACTTGTAGGGCGGTTCGGACGTGGCTAGGGCCGCCCGACCGTAACGGGTCGACCCAATGGGTCGACCCCTGTAACCCCGGCCCCAGACAGATTTCGGATCTACCAGGGTCGACCCTTGGGGTCGACCCTTCCGTTGTATTTCACCAAAAAATGTGACTGAAGTGTAATGGAAGATCAAAAAGGTTCGGCTCTAGTCCCCAATGATAAATTCAAGTTGGAATCAAGGAAAATTGATTTGTTTAAGGGTTGAAATCGATTGGGGAGTTGTTTAAGAAAATTGAAGATCATACTTGACGTTTCTCATCCAATACTCCAGATTTTAGATTTTGAACGGTTTTTGCTCCCGTGTTGGCATTTGAGTGTATTCAAGGTAATATCAGCCATAGAACTAACAATAAATGTGTGTGTAATTATAAATAGAAGTAATGCAATAGACACCACAAGGTTTTTCACACATAATTTTTCTTTTTGTTTTTCAGGCAACATAATGCACATGCATGTCAAGAAAATCAATTATGCACCTTACTAATGCAAATGCATGCAATGCAATGACATATACACACAGTTGTGTAGACGATCATGATTCAGACCCGTCTATCCTACAAACCCCTAATTCTCTCCTGAATGTTGTGAATTTATCTTCACTAAGAGGTTTGGTGAATATGTCGGTAATTTGTTGGTCTGTTTCAATGAACCTGATTTCTACATCACCCTTGCTCACATGATCCCTAAGAAAATGATGTCTAATTTCAATATGCTTCGTGCGAGAGTGATGGACAGGGTTCTTTGATAGATTTATGGCTGAAGTGTTATCACAAAGGATTGAGGTGTTTTTGAAGGAAATGCCATAGTCAATCATTTGTTGCTGGATCCATAACACCTAGGCAACACAACTGCCTATAGCCATATACTTGGCATCGGCCGTTGATAATGCCACTGAGTTTTGTTTCTTAGAGGCCCAAGAGACCACGCATCCCCCAAGAAACTGGCAATACCCGCTGGTGCTTTTCCGATCCACTTTACAGCCCACATAATCGGCATTGGAATAAGCTACCAAATCAAAAGTCGAATTACGCGGAAACCATAATCCCAAATTAACTGAACCAACAATATATCTGAAAATCCGTTTCACGGCTGACATGTGTGATTATTTCAGATTGGACTGAAATCTCGCACATAAGCACACGGCAAATTGTATGTCGGGCCGGCTAGCAATTAAGTACAACAATGAACCTATCATGCTTCTGAAGAGTTTTTGGTCCATGTATTTACCTTTTTCATCTTGATCAATCTTTATTGAAGTGGACATGGGAGTTGGTTGTGGTTTGGTTGATGTCAAATTGAATTTCTTCAGCAACTCCATAGCATACTTCTTTTGGTGTATGAACATACCATCAATCGTCTGTGTGACCTGTAATCCCAAGAAGAATGTTAGTTCTCCCATAAGACTCATTTCAAATTCACTTTGTATCAATTTAGCAAAGTCTTTGCTTAAGGCATCTTTAGTGGAGCCAAAAATGATATCATCTACATACACTTGAACAATTAGGATTTCCTTACCATCCAGTTTTGTAAAAAGAGTTTGATCAAGATTACCTCGTTTGAATCCATTTTGAACAAGGAAATCACTTAACCGTTCATACCACGCTCGAGGTGCTTGTTTTAGACCATAGAGTGCTTTGTCTAGCTTGTACATGTGGTCTGGATGCTTTGTGTCTTCAAACCCCGGTGGTTGCTCCACATACACATCCTCCTGGATATAGCCATTCAAGAATGCACTCTTAACATCCATTTGAAACAGTTTAATATTGTTGCAACATGCAAATGCTAATAAAACTCTCACTGTCTCGAGTCTTGCTACAGGAGCAAAAGACTCATCAAAGTCAATCCCAAGCTCTTGGCTATAGCCTTTAGCTACTAGCCTGACCTTATTCCTAGTTACCACTCCTTGATTGTTTATTTTGTTGGGAAAGACCCACTTTGTTCTGATCACCGAGTGGTTTCTAGGACATGGCACAAGGAATCACACTTTGTTCCTTTGGAACTGATGTAGTTCTTCTTGCATAGCCATGATCCATGACTCATCTTTCAAGGCCTCTTCTATAGAGTGAGGTTCAAACTGAGAAAGTAAGGCTATGTAATCTCTATTTTCAACTTCCCTGAAGGAGGCTCATGTTCTTATTCCTTCATCAACATTGCCCATCACATTCTCCGGCAGATGGTCCTTAGCAAATGTCCATTGCCTTGGTAACTGTTGTTCCAACTGATCTTCCAGATTTGCATCATCTTCTTGTGGTTCTTTTACTTCTTGTTTTTTAGTTTTTCTTTGAATCTTCCCGATATCATCGTCATTCAATTCATCGTCCTGCAAAACAGATTTTTCATTAGTGCTTTTGGAAGATGATTCATCAACAATGACATGGGGGCTTTCCTCAACTACAAGAGTTCTTAAGTTATACACTCGATAAGCTCTTGAGCTAAGAGAGTACCAAAGAAATATACATTTATCATTTTTGGGATCAAATTTTGCCAAGTCTACTTTACCATTGTTATGAATGTAGCAAACAGAGCCAAAAGGTCTAAGGTAAGAGATGTTTAGCTTCTTATCTCGGTACAGCTCATAGGGGATTTTCTTTAACAATGGTCTTACCATGACACAGTTGACTATGTAGCAGGCAGTGTTCACTACTTCAGCCCAAAAGTACCTCGGTAAGTTGTTCTCATTTAGCATGATTCTTGCCATCTCAATCAGTGTTCTGTTCTTCCTTTCAACAACTCCGTTCTGTTCAGGGTTCTTGGTGCGGAGAAGTCGTGCATATAGCCTTGAGTCCTGCAAAAATTGCTGAACTCATTATTATCAAATTCCCTACCATGATCGCTCCGCACGGCTTTGATGCATCACCCCTTTTCATTTTGAACAACCCTGCAAAATGCTTCAAACTCCATCAGGGCATCATTTTTATGGGAAAGGAAATATACCCAGCAAAATCTTGAGTAGTCATCCACAATTACAAATCCATATAGTTTACCACCCAAGCTATGTGTTCTGCTTGGTCCAAAGAGGTCAATGTGGATTAACTCAAGGGGCCTCGATGAGGTTACATCATTCTTGCACTTGAATGATGTCCTTGTTTGCTTACCCATACTGCAAGCCCCACAGGCTCCTTCATCAATAACCTTCAGCTTAGGCAAACCAACTACCAAATCATTTCGAGACAATTTTAGTAAAACATTAAAACTAGCATGCCCAAGTCGGTGATGCCAAAGCCAAGCATCATCATTATTCCTTGCAACCAAACATAAGTTCTCATGAGAGGCATCATCCAAATCTATCATATATACATTGTTATGCCTAAAACCAATGAATTTTATCTCATGAGTATTTTTATTTACAACAGTGCAGTGATTAGAATCAAAAATCACTTTGCATCGTTTGTCACACAATTGACTTATGCTTAGAAAATTGTGATGCAACCCTTTCACTAGCAGGACATTTTCAATGGCATGATTTTGATTCTTACCTATCTTACCTTCTCCGACAATTTTGCCTTTGTCCTTACCACCAAATGCTACTGTCCCACCATTCTTTTCATGCAGGTCCGCAAACAAATCTTTATTTCCCGTCATGTGCCGAGAGCATCCGATGTCCAAGTACCATCTATTCCTTTGGGCTCTCAAGCAGACCTGCAAGCACAACACAAGTACTTATGCGGATTTTGGTACCCAAGCAAGCTTGGGTCCACGATAGTTAGAGACATGAGATGTGTATGATCTATTTCTCATTCTAGCAAAGCTTTCATCATCAAATTTTAGAATTCTGCAATCATACATGTCATTGCCTGACCTTCCACAATAAAAGCATGTAATGGCTCTATCCCTGTTTCTTCTCCTGCCTTCATTCAAGAATGAATTATGCACATGTGTTTTTGACAAGGATGGAGATGAACTACTGGGAGACACATGAGTTGAATGTGTTTCAGATTGTAATATTTTTCCTTTCTCAAGAATGGCAATGACATCCCTCAACTCATTGAGTTCATGCTTTAGTGAATGAACTTGATTTTTGGCCTTTTCTTTTGCTTGATTGCATGCCATGCTTTCAAGCTTTTCTTGTTCTAGATTATTTTTCAAATCATCATGCATTTTACTTAGTGTGAATTGATCCTCTCTCATGTATGAAATCTCTTCTTCAAGCAATTCATTCTTGGACACAAGAATTTCTTTTTCATTAGTCAATTTCTCAGTTTCAGATTTTAACACATGGCAATTTTCACATGATTTTCCAGCATGCACAAGATGTTCAATTTTCTTTTTCAAATGTCTATTTTCAGATCTGAATTTTTTACATTTTTCATATAATGACTCATATGCAATTTGCCATTGTTCACATGTAAGAGATTCGGTTTCAGAATTTACCTCATTAGCGTCATCTTCATTTGCCATGAAACACAAATTCTGAACCAACTCATCCAGTTCATCTTCCTTCTCGTACTCGACCTCGTCTTCATCACTCCATGTGGCCACCATGCCCTTTGGCTTCTTGAATTTTCCTTTCTTGAATTTTTTCATGAGATCGGGGCACTCGCCCCGCATATGACCAAGTTTTTTACATTCGTAGCAAATAACTTCTTCCTTCTTGCTACTTTCACCTCTGTTAGGACTTTGCTTCTTGGTCCTTTTCTGAATTGACCTCGAACTTTCTTGTTCCTTTGACGAATCTCCTCGCTCTTCTTGTGATCATGGCAACCAGCTCCTCATCTTCGGTGTTGCCAGTGGAGCCATCGTCACTGCCCTCTGAGTCTTGTTGGCCGACCTTCAGCGCCAATGGTGTGACAACTTTCTTCTTCTTGTGCTCCTCCTCGCTCCTCTTGATGTTGATTTTGTAAGTCATCAAGGAGCCAATTAACTCATCCAGTTTCAAGGTGCTGAGATCCTTTGAGTCCTCGATTACAGTGGCCTTTGTGTTCCACTGTGACGAGCTCCTTATTTGAATATTCCTTACCTAGACCCTTTAGTCCATTTGTTATTTCTGTCAATCTTGCGAACATGTCAGAAATGGACTCGTCTGGTTTCATCATGAACAACTCGTAATCCCGAATCAGCAGGTTCGCCTTGGTTTCCATCACTTCTGATGTTCCTTCGTAGATTAGCCATAGCTTGTTCCACATCTCCTGCGCAGAAGAACATATGGAAATACGTGAGTATTCATTTGGATGAATGGCACATTGTATTATATTCATGGCTTTAAAGTTTGCTGAACACTTCTTTATATCCTCATCATCCCACTCATCCTCATTTTGAGACAAAGTATACGGACCCTTGCTAATGACGCACCACACGTCATAGTCTTGGGCTGGTAGAAAAACATACATTCGATTTTTCCAATAAGGGTAATTTGATCCATCAAAGAACGGGGGTCTTTGGATCGAATGCCCTTTGGGCATCATCCCCTTGTTTGCCATATAAAGGGATCTGCTCTACGACCGTGTGGTCGAGTGAAACAGATACCAAGGCTCTG